>CM069138.1:45398452-46105952 GCA_035221665.1 Okamejei kenojei | reverse complement strand
GCGGTGCAGCTCAAAGATTCTATAGCTATAGGATCTTTGGTGCAGCTGCTTCAGACGGCGGAAGGAGACCTCCGCCTCCCTCCCTCCTCCCGGCCTCGGCATGCGAGAGGGGTTGTTTTTAAAGCGCAAGCAGCGACCGTTATCAGGGCGATAGCAGCCGCTGCTTGCAAATCCGCAAAAGGCGTTTTCAAAGTAACACCTCTCGCATGAGGAGGCCGTGAGGAGGGAGGGAGGGAGCGAGAGGGAGGTTACCTTCCGCCGGGCGGGGTGCGGAAGGAGGAGGCGGTGGAGCCGCTGTTCGGGGCCCGTCATTCGCTCCGACCCTTCGTCACCCCACTCCTAGTATCTTTGCCCCGCAATCAAAGATACTAGAGGAATAGAGCCACCACCGACACAAAACGTCAGTTCCTATTCGCCAGAGTTACTCCAGTTTTTTGCGTCTCCCGGTATAAACCAGTATTTGGGTGCCAAGCCGGGCAAAATGAGTTGGCGTTTAGGTTGCCCGGCGGCACTTTCTGTGGTCAATGGCACCCGGGCAACCGCTAATTTCGAGCCCTGTCACGCCGGGCAACCGCTAATTTCGAGCCCTGTCACGCCGGGCAACCTAAAAGCAGTGTCATTTTGCCCTGCTTGGCAAGCGAAGGAAAGCTTGGCTGATGTGGACAGCGGACGGCCTGATGCAAACTGTGCCGGCGTTTCTCAGAGTGCTCCTGCCTTATCCTTGTTCCTTGCCTTGCCCTATGGAGTTGCTGCTTGTTTGTGAACCAGTGGCTCAGGCAGCGGATTGGCGCTCGACACTGCTGCAAATTGTTCTGTTACTGTTGTTCCCTTAAAAGGCCCCTCCCACTGCGCTTTTTTTTGGTGACTGCGGAGCGTCAGTAACGGTTTTACGGCAGTCAGTCAATAATGCTCCGCAGTCGCCAAAAAAAAAATCGCAAAGTGGGACAGGTGGGACTGAATCTAAATACCCACCACCCATTTTGAAGCAAGGCGAGGGGGTGGAGGGAGGAGGTGGGGGTGTTGTTCCCAAAGTCTGCATTTATCCCATAGTCAATGACAATAGAAAATAGGTGCAGGAGTAGGCCATTCGGCCCTTCGAGCCAGCACCGCCATTCAATATGATCATGGCTGATCATCGCCAATCAGTACCCCGGTCCTGCCTTCTTTGCATATCCCGACTCCCCTATTTTTAAGAGCCCTTTCTAGCTCTCTTGAAAGCATTCAGAGAACCGCTCTCTAAGGCAGAGAATTTCACAGACTCACCACTCTCTGTGAGAAAAAGTGTTTCCTTGTCTCTGTTCTAAATGGCTTACTCCTTATTCTTAACTGTTACTAAAACAGATGATGTGGATTAGACTTTGTGCAGTACTATTAGTGGGATCTAGCTGTCACAGGCTGGGTCCACAAATGGGGGTGGGGGGGGTTGGACAATGGGAGAAGGGAGGGAGGGGGGAGAAGCGGATATGAGGGGAGGGGGGAAGTGGAGAAGGAGGAGAAGAATGGAGCGGGGAGGAGGAAGAGGGGGGAAGGAAAGAAGGGGGGAGAGGGGAATGGACAATAGGTGCAGGAGTAGGCCATTTGACCCTTCGAGCCAGCACCGCCATTCAATGTGATCATGGCTGATCATCCCCAATCAGTACACAGTTCCTGCCTTCTCCCCATATCCCCTGACTCCGCTACTTTTAAAGAGCCCTATCTAGCACTCTCTTGAAAGCATCCAGAGAACCTGCCTCCACCGATAAGGATTTCCACTGATAAGGATTCCACTGAGAATTCCAAGGCAGTCCAATGCTGTCAATTAAAGGGGCACACTCAGATTTGGAGTATTTAAATCAAAAACATTTTTTTCATTGTTAACTTCTGTGGTTCTATATACTGAGTTTTGTGTAGGTCTATTGTGGAATTTATTTTGATGTGCACATTTTGTGTTGTGAGAATTTACTTGTTTTGTGTGAAATTTTTGGCCAAAATGAATCACAAGGCATGAAAGAGCTAATTGCTATTACATTGCTTGCTGAGATACTTCACAAGATCATTTCTCTCAGGCCAGGCTTGAGATACTTCACAAGATCATTTCTCTCAGGCCAGGCTTTCTCCAGTGGAACAGATAAGAAGGGAGAGAGAGATAGGACTTTTGCCTTCCATCACTGTAAGGAGGTGTTTGGAGATTCACTGTGCTGGATGCTGTGTGGAACTGTGTGTTTTGTTTTTGCTGTTATGACTGCGGGGAATGAAAAATTGTTCAAACTTTTGTTTGAATGCCAATAAAAGGAATTCAGCAGAGATTTTATATGACAATCCACTAGGGGCAGCATGAAACCAGAATATTCTGAAGGCTGTCCACTTTCATCACATGACAATGGAAATTACTAATTATATTTTATCGTTAACCAAGGCATTGAAGGATGTACAATAGAACCACTATGTCTAAAATTGAACCTGGTACTTGTGTAATAATCAGGAATTGGATGAGGAAGAGACTGGACATTCGGTGGGAAAGGCATTACCAGGTCCTTCTAACAACCCCTACCGCAGAAAATGTGGAGGGGAGACATGCATGGGTTCACTTTCACCACTGTAAGATTGTCAGTATGGTGCCTAAAAGATAAAACGTTAACTTCTTTCTTTTAAGAAATCCCTTTCTAGGATAGATGGCGATGGAGGTGTTGCTATTGTTCGCCTATCTTGGGACATTGATAGCCTTCAGATCTGCGAGAAACAGAGTATGCCGATGTAATGCAATGTGATGGCGATGGTGGTAGCGGTTGCAGTGGGTGGAGTAACGTCCAAGCCGGGTGAGTTTAAAACCCGATCGCGGGGCTTTGCTTTAGAGGCCCAGGAGCCGTTGGAGCAGTTGCTGTGGGAGGAACCCAAATCTGTAATGTTCCAACATTCCATTTGCATTTCAAAACAAGTGGGCTTGAGGAAGCCGCTGATTGGTGGAGCGGACTAGAGGAAGCAGCTGATTGGGAGTCAGATCCCTGCTGATTTCTTCCAGCACTTTGTATTGTTTAGTATTGTACTTTGTATTGTAGCCAGGATAAGGGGGGAGTATGAGGGCCAGGGCAGTTTACTGTTCTGGATGTCAGATGTGGGAGGTCAGGGAGTCTGATAGCCTTTCAGACGTGCACATCTGCGCCAGGTGCATCGAGATGGGGCTCCTAAAGGACCGTATTAGGAACCTGGAGCAGCAGCTCGATGACCTCCGTCTGGTCAGGGAGAGCGAGGAGGTCATAGAGAGGAGTTACAGAGAGGTGGCCACTCCCAAGACCACAGGAGGCAGACAAGTTGGTCGAGGCAAGGGGCAGAGGCAGGGACTAGAGAGTACCCCGGTGGCTGTACACCTTGGCAATAAGTACTCCTGTTTGAGTACTGTTGGGGGAGACAGCCTACCTGGGGGTAACAACAGTGGCCGGGCCTCAGGTACAGAGACCGGCCCTGTTGCTCAGAAGGGTAAGGAAAAGAAGAGGAGGGCAGTAGTAATAGGGGACTCTATAGTAAGGGGGTCAGATAGGCGATTCTGTGGATGCAGTCAGGAGACCCGGATTGTAGTTTGCCTCCCTGGTGCCAGGGTCTGGGATGTGTTCGAACGTGTCCAAGATATCCTGAAATGGGAGAGAGAGGAGCCCGAGGTCATGGTACATATAGGTACCAATGACATATGTAGAAAGAGAGAAGAGGTCCTGAAAGGAAAATTCATGGGAGTTAGGAGGAGCGTAATGGAGAAGGACCGCAAAGGTAACAATCTCAGGATTATTGCCTGTGCCACGCGACAGTGAGAGTAGGAATGGAGCGAAGTGGAGGATAAATGCGTGGCTGAAAGACTGGTGCAGAGGGTAGGGATTCAAGTTTCTGGATCATTGGGACCTCTTTTGGGGAAGGTGCGACCTGTATAAAAAGGATGGGTTGCACTTGAACCCGAGGGGAACCAATATCCTGGCGGGGAGATTTGCAAAGGCTACTGTTGAGACTTTAAACTAGATCGGTTGGGGGGAGGGACACAAATAGAGAAAGCTAGTAGACAGTGTGTGAGGCAGGAGGCAGAGAAGGGAAGCACTCAGACCCAACATGTACGGGGGAAAGAAGAAAAAAAATAAACAGAGAATAAGAGGTGGTGGGTTTCTTAGATGTGTGAGCAGAAAGACAGAGGCAGTAGAAGCAATAGGTAACAAGGTTAAAAGTAAAAGTGGCAGGCAGACAAATCCAGGGCAAAAATCAAAAAGGGACACTTTTCAACATAATTGTATAAGGGGTAAGAGCAAGTCTGAATGCTTTGTGTCTTATTGCAAGTAGCATTCTAAATAAGGTGGATGAGTTGAATGTGCAGATAGCTATTAATGATTATGATATAGTTGGGATCACGGAGACATGGCTCCAGGGTGACCAAGGCTGAGAGCTGAACATCCAGGGATATTCAATATTCAGGAGGGATAGACAGAAAGGAAAAGGAGGTGGGGTAGCGTTGCTGGTTAGAGAGGAGATTAACGCAATAGAAAGGAAGGACATTAGTTTGGAGGATGTGGAATCGATATGGGTAGACCTGCGAAACACTAAGGGGCAGAAAACGCTAGTGGGTGTTGTGTATAGGCCACCTAACAGGAGTAGTGGAGTTGGGAATGGTATCAAACAGGAAATTAGAAATGCGTGCAACAAAGGTAAAACAGTTATAATGGGTGACTTCAATCTACATATAGATTGGGTGAATCAAATTGGCAGGGCTGCTGAGGAAGAAGATTTCTTGGAATGTATGCGGGATAGTTTTCTAAACCAACATGTAGAGGAACCAACGAGAGTCTATTCTGGACTGGGTATTGAGTAATGAGGAAGGGTTAGTTAGCAGCCTTGTTGTGCGTGGCCCTTTGGGCAAGAGTGACCACAATATGGTTGAGTTCTTCATTAGGATGGAGAGTGACATTGTTAATTCAGAAACACGGGTCCTGAACTTAAAGAAAGGTAACTGTGAGAGTATGAGACGTGAATAGGCCAAGATAGACTGGCAAGTGATTCTTAAAGGGTTGACGGTGGATATGCAATGGAAGGCATTTAAAGACTGCATGGATAAACTATAACAATTGTTCATCCCAGTTTGTCAAAATAATAAATCAGGGAAGGTAGTGCATCCGTGGATAACAAGGAAAATCAGGGATAGTATCAAAACAAAAGATGAAGCGTACAAATTAGCCAGATGAAGCAGCCTACCAGAGGACTGGGAGAAATTCTGAGAGTCCAGCAGAGGAGGACAAAGGGCTTAATTAGGAAAGGGAAAATAGATTATGAAAGGAAATTGGCAGGGAACATAAAAACTGACTGCAAACGTTTTTATAGATTTGAGAAGAGAAAAAGATTAGTTAAAAACAAATGAAGGTCCCTTGCAGTCAGAAACAAGTGAATTGATCATAGGGAACAAGGACATGGCAGACCAATTGAATAACTACTTTTGTTCTGTCTTCACTAAGGAAGACATATATAATCTGCCGGAAATAGCAAGGGATCGCGGGTCAAATGAGATGGAGGAACTGAGTGAAATCCTGGTTAGCCGGGAAGTGGTGTTAGGTAAATTGAATGGATTAAAGGCCGATAAATCCCCATAGCCAGATAGGCTGCATCCCAGATTACTTAAGGAAAGAGCCCCAGAAATAGTGGATGCCTTGGTGATAATTTTTCAAAACTCTTTAGATTCTGGAGTAGTTCCTGAGGATTTGAGGGTAGCTAATGTAACCCCACTTTTTAAAAAGGGAGGGAGAGAGAAAACGTGGAATTACAGACCAGTTAGTCTAACATCACTAGTGGGAAAACTGGTAGAGTCAGTTATTAAAGATGGGATAGCAGCACATTTGGAAAGTGTTGAAATCATTGGACAAAGTCAGCATGGATTTACTAAAGGTAAATCATGTCTGACGAATCTTATAGAATTTTTCGAGGATGTAACTAGTAAAGTGGATGAGGGAGAACCAGTGGAGGTGTTATATCTGGACTTTCAGAAGGCTTTCAACAAGGTCCCAAATAAGAGATTAGTATGTAAACGTCTTATCGGCGGAATGCTAACTCAAGGACACACTCAGTTCCAAGAGAAGCTGGAAAAAGATAATCAACGAAAGCAGAGCTCAATAACGGACTATATGAGATTGAATAACCTAAATGATATAGCATTAACTTCCTTAACAATGTTAACATAGAATATTAACATAGAAATAGTAATGAATGCTAATCAGAAATGCAGAAATGGGGATTTTCAAATTAACACTTTAATTTAACATACTAATTCTTAAGTAGATTTATAACCGGGGAGTGAGGGGATGAGGCGAGCTACTAGCTTAGTTCCAGAGCCAGAAATAGGTTAACCCCTTCATCTAATAGTCGATGATCTTTGAGCTTAAAATATACGCTTAACACTCAGTAGACAAAAATTATAGTTATATCCGGAAATACCTAGGAAATGGGCATTCATTCTGTAAATGGGTACTATACATTTGATTTTTTTAAACTGGTCCCGTTCCAATATGTTATGATTAATTGAGGGAGCGGAGCTATTTGTTTGTTTTATATCGACACGGAAGTCAATAAAATGTTTTTTCCCACCTACAGGTGGGTCACTTGTTACAGTGCCGACAAGCTCGGACACTGTATTCTCACTTGTATTAGTTTTTTTTAAAATCATTTTCACAATTAATCACATGTGTGTTTTTTTTATTCAAGGACTATCGCAAAGGGAATCTACTAACTGAACATTGTAGGGTAAATGATCCCCCTATATCCAAAGACCTGAGGTACGAATGCACTGCAAGACACATAGGTATTAAATCTATTCAAAATGCAAGACGATAACCAAAATAAACCGGGAGGAATCTCATTTTGTAGTTGGAACGTTAGGGGTGTTAACGAACGCATTAAAAGGGGTAAGATTCTAGCGCAGCACAGATATTGCAACAACACAGATATTGCCTTTTTACAAGCGACGCATCTTAAACTTCAAGACCAAGCTAGATTGAGGGCGAACTGGATAGGACAAACTTTTCACTCGTCATATACGTCGAAATCTAGAGGACCGTCTATAATTATTCGCAAAGGCATTCCATTTAAACCCAAAAATACCTTAACAGATAAGGACGGGAAATATTTGATAGTTACAGGGGAGATCCACGCAGCCCCAATTACCTTGGTAAATATATATGCGCCCAACTATAACCTGCAGTTTTTCAATAAAATCTTGAATATAATTGCAGAATATAACTACCAAAATGTCATAATCAGCGGAGACTTTAACTGTGTCTTAGACACTTACTTAGATAAATCCAATCAAAAACAAAGAGGTATTACGAAATCCAAAACTAGTGAACTTCTAAACACATACATAAAAAACACAAACATAACAGATGTCTGGAGGATTGCAAATCCGACCGGCAGGGATTACTCATTCTATTCTATGGTACACAAGACATATTCACGAATAGATTATTTTTTGGTGGATAGAAAACTAATACCCCGCACTTCTAAACCAAAATACCACACAAATACGATCTCAGATCACTCCCCAATAACTTTTTTTTTAAAAGGAAGGAATGATTAAGAACAAACCGTTTTGGAGGTACAATCCACAAATTTTAAAAGACCCGCAAGGGAGTACATATTTAAAAGAGCAAATGCACCTTTTCTTCTAAATAAACGACACGACAGACATATCACCTACATTATGGAGGGGTATGGTCTGAGTGCAGGTAGATGGGACTAGGGAAAACAAATAGTCGGCACGGACTGGAAGGGCCGAGAGGGCCTGTTTCCGTGCTGTAATTGTTATATGTTATATGGTTATTATGGGAATAAAGCATTTATTCGAGGCGTGATAATTTCATATCAAGCTTTTCAAAATAAGAAAAATAAGAATGAACAAAGACAACTAGAAGAACAAATTAGACAACTGGACATAGAAAACACTAAAGATCCCACTACGGATAAACATAATAGAATAATAATACTGAAATTCAAATTAAATAAATTATTATCAGAGAAAATCATAAGATTATTACAAATTACAAGACAGGAACACTTTGAATTTGGGGATAAGCCCCATAAACATTTGGCACGTCAGTTAAAAAAACGAGAAAAGGATCACACAATTTTAAAGATTAAATCAGACAAAGGGGAAATATTGACCTTGCCGAGTGATATTAATAAAAGATTTGCACAATTTTACGAGAATCTGTATACATCTAAAACGATAATGGACACCAACAAAGTTACAGAGTTCTTGGATAATTGTAACCTTCCTAAATTAGAGTTGAAAGAACAAGAGGAATTGGCAGCACAAATCTCAAATAACGAAATAGAAGAAACAATAATCTCATTAAAAAATGGAAAAACACCAGGTCCCGACGGATTTAGTAACGAATTCTATAAAGGTTTTTATGACATATTTACCCCCCGCCTACAGAAAATGTATACTTATGCCTTCAAAGCACAAATACTACCAGAAACACTAGCAGAATCCACGATCACACTAATACCTAAGAAAGATAAAGATGTGGAAGAACCTGGATCATACAGAGCTACTGCGTTGCTAAATACAGATCAAAAAATATTAGCGAGACGTCCGGTGGCGATATGGAGGGCTAGAGGGTAACGCCAGCCAGCTCCTCGTAATAAACGGTTAAATATTGGGGAGAAAACGACCTACCTGCTGCCTCTGCACCGATTGCTGTGAGTGACGTCATCAGGCGCGTGACTTACTATGTCTACACAGCGCAGCCCACCCGTGGATAAACCGAAAAGTCGGGCTACCAGGCTGAAACCGGGGGAAGGCCCGACTGAAGCCGCGGGCTCAGGTAGGACGTTATCCCAAGAAGATGTGACGAAAAAACGACGAAAAAATCGGAAGGTGAAGAACTTAAAACTTTTATTGCATGTGAAATTGCTGGTTTAAGAGAAGAAATAAAGCAGATGAATGTTGGTGTAGAAATAAAAAAAATCAAGGAGGAAATGTAGGACTTAAAGCTTGAAATTAATACCAACATTAATACCACGACTAAGAATACATCGGATGATTTGAAGAAAGAAATCGCAGAAATAATGATTGGACTGACAAAGGAGACGAATGATAAAATCAAAAATGTGAAAACTGATTTTTGAAGAAAGGCTGAATCCTGTGGAACAGGCACTGAGCCAACAGACGATTGTCATAAAAGACCTTGAAGAAATAGCCGAAACAAGTGCTCAAACTACAGCAAAGCTTATTACAAAAAAATCAACGTCTAACTGAATTACTGGGCAAAATAACCGAGAAATGTACTAAATTGGAAGGTCGCCAGAGAAGACAGAACCTAAGAATTGCAGGTATTCCAGAAGGGGAAGAGAAAGATCAAGATCCCCGAGAATTCACTGCAAATTTACTGCAAAAAATTTTACCTCTGGAACAAAAGCCTTTACTAGCCCGAGCACATAGAGTGATGAGATGTCAGACAAGACCAAACGCACCCCCAAGACAAATAATAATAAAAGTACAGTACGACCACGTCTTGGAGGAAATAATGCAAAAAACATCAAGAAACAGAAGTCTTGCATTTGAAGGACACAGGATCAGTATTTATCGAGACTATCCAGCAGAGGTCTCCAGGCAAAGAAAATCGTTTAATGAGACCAAAAGTATCTTGAGGGAAGTGGAGAATTTGAAATATGGTCTGAGCTATCCAGCTACCCTAAGAGTCACTTACAACAAGAAGGAATATTTTTTCACCAATCCTGTGGAAGCATTGGACTTTGCCCAGAAGATTAAGGCTTGAGAGGATGCTTCATGCCTCACCATTGAATAAACTGACTTTGCAGGACTGGATGGAATTGAAGTGGTGACTAAGGAAGCTGGAGAAAGATGTGGATCGGAAACTCTCCTATGGATACTAATAATTAGTATAACTGCACTACTAATACAAATAACTAATAAATACTAAAATTATACCGTGGTATCTTTACTAATCAGAATGAATAATTATCACTAATGACTAATGTTTACTTAAAATGGAATGATACAGAGTCAAATATAGAGTTTGATTTCATTTTTTCCTCTTTGGAAACCTTTCTGTTTTACTAGTAATTTTCATTTTTATTTTATTTTTTCCTTTCTTTTCGGTTTTTTTCTAATTAGATTTTCAAACAAGTTTTAAATATACGTATCCTCACATTTCCGACTATTGGAACCCGAATATTTTAAAATTTAATATCCCCGGTAAAATATCGCTATGGAATAAAAATTCCAAGAAACAAAGGAGCTGGTTAAGTTCGTAACATCAACTACCGAAGTCGGTAGATGGTTAGCCATGCTAGTATGGCTAGCACTAACTACACTAATACTGGATGTAGTTTTTTCCTTCTTTGTGCACAATACTAATTTCTTAACCTATCCTCTTTTCTTTAATAATAAACTATCATTATTATTTTCAGTTTGAATGGAGTTACAAATTGGATCAAAGGAGATATACACGTGAGAGACATTCAAGGGTCTTAAAATGTGTCTATTCGGAGTTCGGATATAAGGTCGGGTCTGTCGAACTGAACCATTGGCTCTATTATAGACCCCCATAGACAAAAGATGCAAGATTTAAAAATGAATACGGGGAATGAAGGAATAACGTTTTGCAGCTGGAACGTTAAAGGTATTAATGAACCAATTAAGATAGGCAAAGTATTAGCACATTCAAAAGCAATTAAAGCCGATGTGATTTTCATTCAAGAAACAAATTTGAAAAAAGATGCCGAGCATAGGCTCAAAGCTAAATGGATAGATAAAACATATCATTCTTCTTTTACACACAAATCAAGAGGCGTAGCAATATTATTTTGTAAAGACACTTTATTCAAACATACATCAACTATAACTGATAATGATGGCAGATACATTATTGTAATAGGAGAATTAAATGCACAAAAAATTATTCTTGTCAATGTATATGGACCAAACTTTGATAGTCCACTGTTTTTTAAGAAAATATTTAACAACATCCCGGAAATAGCACAACATAACTTAATAAGTGGAGGAGATTTAAATTGTACATTAGATTCCAATTTAGACAGATCCACAAGACAAAGGAAAACCAAATCCCAGTGACTTATTAAATGCATATATGGATACTAGTAATATTAAAGATGTTTGGAGAGTAGAAAATCCAATTGGACGAGAATATTCATTTTATTCACCTGTACATAAAACCCATTCAAGAATAGATTATTTTTTGATTGACGCTAAACTTATCTCACTTACTTATAATTCAAAATACCATAATATTACAATCTCAGATCACGCACCTTTAACATTTATGATTAAAATAAATGGTAAAATGGAAAAACGGGGACAATGGAGATTTAATCCACAAATTTTAAAAAAACAAAGCAACTCAGGACTATATTATAGAACAGATCAAGATTTTCTTTGAAATAAAGGATAAACCAGAAATATCCTCTTCCTTATTATGGGAAACTTTTAAAGCATATGCCCGTGGAATTATGAGTTCTTCTCAAGCATTTTATAATAAAAGGAATCGGAGGGAACAACAGGAATTGGAAAAGAAGATTAAACAATTAGACACAGAGAACGCTGCTAATCCATCCATAACAATACATAATAAAATCGCTGCACTGAAATATAAATTAAATAAAATATACTCAGATCAAGTTGTAAAACTCTATCAATACACTAAACAATTACAATTTGAATTTGGAGATAAACCTCAAATATTATTGGCTCGTCAATTAAGAAAGATGGAGGGAGAAAAAATAATCCATAGGATTAAATCATATAATGGTGAACCATTAGTACAACCTAAAGATATTAATGAGAGATTTTTGCAATATTATAAAAAATTATATTCAGCTAAAACTACAGAAAACAGTTTAGGAATAGAAGCATTTTTTTAAAAATGTAATCTGAATGGGTTGGATTCACAAAATAGAGAATCACTAAATGCTGAAATTTCAGTAAAAGAAATCGAAGAATCTATCAGATCATTAAAAAATGCTAAAACATCGGGACCACATGGTATTGGCTCGGAAATTTATAAAACATTTTACGATCTGATTGCACCACGTCTTGAGATGCTCTATGAATACATTTATACTCACCAGAAACGTTAAATGAATCTATAACACTTATACCTAAAATAGATAAAGATCTGGATGACCCAGGATCATATAGAGCTATAGCTCTTTTAAATACTGATCAAAAGATACTAACCAAAATATTAGCACAAAGACTAAGTAGTTATTAATAAATTAATTCACCCCGATCAAACAGGATTTATACTCAAACGATATTCCTCGTATAATCTGAGACGATTATACAATATTATATATTCGAAAAGAGGTATTAAGACCTAGTAATTTTGTTAGATGCAGAGAAAGCTTTTGACCAGGTGGAATGGTCTTACTTGTTTTCGGTTATGGGAACTTTTAAGTTGGGAAAGAAGTTTATTACTTGGATTAAATTATTATACTCTAATCCAACAGCCAGAATAATAACAAATCAAATGCTATCAACTAAATTTAATTTATCTCAAGGCTGCAGACAAGGTTGTCCTTTATCCCCGCTACTGTTTGCACTCGCAATAGAACCATTAGCTCAACGTGTGAGATTTCATCCTGAAATATATGGGTATGACACCAGAGATACTGAAAATAAAATCTCCTTATATGCGGATGATGTATTACTTTATATTACAAAGCCGGAAATTAGTATCCTAAATTTACTAAAATTAATAACTGAATTTGGATTATTTTCAGGATATAGTATTAATTGGAATAAAAGTGAACTCATGCCAATAATGGTAAATAACTTACATATATTACAACAATTTCCTTTTAAGATAGTAAATGAAAAAATTAAATATCTTGGAATTTATGTAACAAAAAGATTCGATCCTTTATTTAAATCCAATTTTCCACTCATTGAATAAATTAAATAAGAACATTTTATATTGGAAAACACTACCTATCTCAAAGCTAGGTAGAATTAATGCAATAAAAATGATTTTTCTTCCGCAATTACTATATCTTTTCCAATTGTTCTAAAAATTTCTTTAAGAAGGTGGATTCTATAGTCACCAACTTTATCTGGGATTATAAGAGCCATAGAATAAATAAAAAACATTTATGTAAATCAAAAATAAATGGAGGTCTAGCACTGCCAAACTTTATGTTTTATTACTGGGCAGTTAATATTAAAAATATGAATTTTTGGTTAGTACAGACAGATAAACAACCAATCTGGTTAAAAATGGAAAAAGAAGATTGTTCGCCTTTTGAAATCAGTTCGATTTTATTCGCCAATACTAAACTAGGTAAGAAAACATATAGTGAAAACCCTATAATAGAAAGTGGAATACGTATCTGGAAACAAATAAAGAAAACATTAAAATCGGAATGTATACCACTAGCCCTTACCATTGTAAATAACGTTACATTTAAACCCTCAATGATAGACGAAGGTTTTTTACAATGGAAAAACTATGGAATTAATAAGATGGGTGATCTCTACAGGGAAAATTCTTTCCTTTCATTTCAAGAATTACAACAAATTTATGGATTACATTTAAAAGATTACTTTAGATATTTACAAATTAGAGACTATGTAAAAGCAAACACACTGGAAATTGGAAATAGAAAGACAGAAATTTTTTGATGAATGTCTAAATAAACACCCGAACACAGAAAAATTGATATCATATATTTATAATATTTTATTGGAAAACAATGTCCCAATGACAGAAATATATAGGCAATCATGGGAAAACGAATTAGGTCAAATCATTAGACCTGAAGTATGGGATGAAAGTTTACAACATATACACCACTGCTCATTAAATGCTAGACACTCTCTTATACAATTTAAAATATTACATAGACTACATTATTCAAAATCCAAACTACATCGTATTTTTTCAAATGTATCTGCCATATGTGATAAATGTCAGCACTTAGAAGCTAACTTAACGCACTCATTTACAAATTGTGTAAAATTACTAAATTCTGGACAGAAATATTTAAGATAATTTCGAATGTTGTTAATACGAATCTGATCCCTGACTCAAAGTTAATAATACTGGGAATATTAGAAACAGATCAATTAATAACAACGAATCAAAGAATCTTTATTGATTACAGTTTAATAATTGGGAAAAAATTAATATTGAAATTCTGGAAAGGTCCTACATCCCCCACAATCAAAATGTGGATTACAGGAATGTCGGAGACACTTCATCTGGAAAGATTAAGGCTTGTCCTACTGGACAGGTTGGATTTTTTCAGAGGAATATGGTCTCCATTTATTAAATATCTAAAGGGTCAGAATGGCTCGGTACGAGAGCCTGACTGAAGCCTGAATAATGCAATAGATGAAGAATCATGTATAACAAATCATGGATATATCTATCTCCAATGATGGATAACTTTTTTAATACTCCACTCATTTCTTTATTTTTGATTTCCTACTTTTACTTTATTTTGCTCTATCTTTTCTTACTTGCAAAAAAAAATGTATAGAAATACATAAGACATAATTGTTAAAAAAATATTAATAATATTACGAATGTATGTGAGAAGTATATTTTATTAATATGTATTTACGTCTAATAAAAATATTTAACAAAAAAAAGCGAAAATACTAGCTAGAAGATTAAGTAAATATGGTAGTAAATTAATACAACCGGATCAAACGAGGTTTATCCCTAAGAGACAATCATTTAATAATTTGAGACGTCTGTTCAATATAATGCATTCACACCAAACTGAAGATCAAAAGCTATCAATCATATCGTTGGATGCAGAGAAAGCATTCGATCAGGTCGAATGGGATTATATGCTGAGGGTATTGCAAGAATTTCAACTGGGAGAGAATTTTATTCTATGGATTAAATTACTATATAATAAGCCAACGGGCAGAATATTAACGAACAATAATATCTACGAAATTTCATTTGTCAAGGGAAAACAGACATGGATGTTCATTATCACCATTGTCATTTGCCCTCATAATTGAACCCCTAGCGGAAAGAATCAGAACTCATCCGAATATCCATGCATATAAAACAAAATATTCCAATAATAAAGTATACGCTGACGACGTACTACTGTACATCACAAAATCCCATATTACTATACCAAATATTTTAAAATTAATAGAGGACTGGATCATTTTCAGGATATAGAATAAATTGGAATAAAAGTGAAATCATGTCAATAAAACCGAAAGACCGAAAGTTTCATGTCAATAAAACCACATCTTTTAGTTTCCTTTCAAAATAGCTACGGAAAAATTTAAATACTTGGGCATCGAAATTACTAGAAGATATCAAGATATGTTTGACGAAAATTATAACCCTCTACTTAAGAAACTATGTAACTTGATTCAATTTTGGAAAACGCTTCCGATGTCCTTAATAGGCCGAATAAATGCCATAAAAATGATTTTTCTACCACAAATTTTATACCTGTTCCAATCTATCCCAATATATTTACCCAAAAAGTTAAAAAAAAAACTGGACTCAGATATCACAAATTTTATTTGTGATCATAAATCCCACAGAATACAAAGAGCTCATCTGAATAAACCCAAAGTAGTAGGGGGATTAGCACTCCCCAACTTTATGTATTACTACTGGTCTGGAAATATCAGTAACATGATCCAATTGCTGGATAACTCTTCCCAACAATCGGATTGGACGATAATGGAGAGAGAGGATTGCTCTCCTTATAATATTGGAGCAATCCTTCTCTCTGCAATATCGATGAATAATATAAATTACATCAATAATCCAATTATGTACAATTCAATCAGAATTTGGAAACAAATTAAACACAATCTAAAATTAAGAAATTTATCTCTCTTATCTCCTATCGGTAAAACCCCTCATTTAAACCTTCAACTATAGATAAAGCATTTATACAATGGGAAAGAGCTGGTATTAAAATCTTCGGAGATGTGTATGAATCGGGAAAAGTATTATCATTTAAACAAATACAACTAAAATACAATTTTGGAAACAATCAGTATTTTAAATATTTCCAAATCTGTGACTATCTGAAAAAATACGCACAAGATTATCACAATATGTCTCCAGATTTACTGGAAGAGGTAATGAATACAAAGGCAGAATCAGCAAACCTAATATCATATATATATATATATATATATATATATATATATATATATATATATATATATATATATATATATATAATATTATTCTAAATGCAGAAATACCAACAACAGATGGTATCAGGAGAGACTGGGAAAATAATTAAGTATAAAAATTCCCAAAGAAAGGTGGGAAGAATATTTATTAAACGTGCATAAATGTTCAATTAATGAAAGACACACCTTAATTCAATTTAAAATCCAACACAGATTATACTATTCAAAAACTAAAATAAGTAAACTTTTTCCCAATGTCTCACCTATATGTGATAAATGTCAATGTCAAGAAGCTAATATTGCACACTCATTTGTCTTTTGTACAAAAATTCAAACATTTTGGACTGAAATTTTTGAAATTTTCACAAAAATATTTAAAATAAAACTGACCCCGGAAGCAGACTGGATAATCTTCGGGATATCGGAAGATTGCCCCGAATTAAATGTGTTTCAAAAGATTCAACTTGAATATGGCTTAATAACTGGAAAAGAGCTAATCTTAAAATTCTGGAAAAATTCTCCGGTACCAACAGTCAATATGTGGATCTCAACTATGTTCGAAACGCTACACTAGGAAGATATGGTCTCCGACTAGCAGGAAAATCAGACTGTTTTTATAAGACGTGGTCTGCATTTATAAATCTATTACAAGGATAAGGTGCAAGAATACCTCAAAAAGGTACCGGTGTCGGATCTTGGTAAAGGGGGAAGAAAAACTGTTAAGTTGGTAGATTCCTTTTGCGAGATGTTTATAACTGGCTTTTCTTTTTTCTTTCTCTATTTTTCCCTTTATCTTTTTTCTTTTTTTCCTCTCCAGGGTCTATCTCTTAATTCCCGTTTCTAACTCTTCAAGGGTTTCCTATCCCTCTGTCACGCTTTTGCACTTTCACATCTCTTTTTCACTTTTCTACTATCAATGCTGCTATTTTTCTCTCTATTCTCTCTTTTCTAAAGCCTTAAAATAAAAAAAATAAATTAAGGGGTACAATGACTGTAATACAATACAAGGGATGTACACTGATGAAACTGACAGTACCGCTAATAAATGATGATATTTAAAAAACAATTAAAAAAAAGAGTTTTTCGAGGGTGTAACTAGTAAAGTGGATGAGGGAGAACCAGTGGAGGTGTTATATCTGGACTTTCAGAAGGCTTTCGACAAAGTCCCAAATAAGAGATTAGTATGTAAACTTAAAGCACACGGTATTGGGGGTTCAGTATTGATATGGATAGAGAACTGGCTGGCAAACAGGAAGCAAAGAGTAGGAGTAAACGTGTCCTTTTCAGAATGGCACGCAGTGATTAGTGGGGTACCGCAAGGGGAGGGGGTGCTAGAGAGGAGAGGGGGCGTAGAGAGAGAGAGGGGAGAGGAGAGAGGGGAAGGGGAGAGAGAGAGGGGAGGGGGAGAGAGAGAGCGAGAGGGTGGAGAGAGAGAGAGGGAGGGGGGAGAGAGAGACGAGAGAGGGGGGTTGGAGAAGTGGGAAGGGGGAGAGAGAGGTGGGGAGAGAGAAGGGGGGAGAAGGGGGGACGAGAAGGGGGGAGGGAGAAGGGGGGGGAGGGAGGAGGGGGTGGAAGGGAGGGGGGAGAAGGGAGGGGGGGGAGGAGGGAGGGGCGGGGGGAGAAGGAAGGAGGGGCAGGGGAGAAAGGAGGGGCGGGGGAGAAAGGAGGGGCGGGGGAGAAGGAAGGTAGGAGAGGGGCAGGGCTGCCCAGCAGCCGTCGGCCTCAGAGTCAGCCTCAGCTCCCTGGCCTCGCATCCTCGGCGTGAGGAAGTATTATATAATAGAACTACTCGCATAGTGACTTTTATATAAGCTAGGTAATTTGCAAATGAAAAGCTTAAGGTTTTCCTAACAAAATAAAGTACAAAGAGACACATACAGCGAACAGATGAATCAACACAGAAACGGCTAATCTGAACCTGTTTAGCTTAATTTATTGCTTTGAGCCAATTGTATCGCTGGAGGAAATTGTATTTGTTATGATTGTGTTGGAGAATGGATAGCTGAATAGGGTGGGGCCTCTATGACACATTCTTGAGCAATGAGGTTTATGCTGAGTTTGAGAGAATTCAAGGCTGAGAGATAATAGACCCTGTAGTTAGCCTTGGCGATGTTAAATTATAATGAGATTGAGATAGGGGTATATGAAGGGGAGTAGTTGTGAGAGGAAATGGTGAGGAAAATAATTAGATTGATGGATATGTGACATTCCTATGTTTATAGAAAGTCGAAGAAGCAGATGTAATTCTGAGTTGTGAATTTACGCTTTGTTCTGTAATATTTGTAAAAGAGCTTGTAGTGAGATTGGAAATCCAGCTTCCAGATAGCAGGAAAGGGGCTGCAAATTAGAATTAAGTTGTATCCTGGCGCCAAACAATTATTAACTAAGTTGACAGATTTACGACCCATGTATGCTTGGTTGGGAGATTGGGGGGTTTGAACTTAGAAACTGTAATTCGGCAAACTCATATAATTAATGTTTTAAATACATAGTTAATGATATTTTAAACTGTGTAAAATGTAGTGAAACAATTTATGAAATGTATTGTCTTAGTAAGAATGTAAAAATTAGACTTATTGAAATTGTTTCGATTTATAGAAATATCTTTCTTCTTGGTATGGGAAGTGTGTATGACTTGTGTGATCATTGTATTACATATGTATCTTATATTTTGAGGAGTGGTCTTTGATAATTAAGCCTACTGGGATTTTGCTGTGTTGAAATAAAATAATTCTAAAGCAAAGTTATACCACAGGCAAATGAAGCTTGTGAGGCCAGGGAACGGGGATAATGTGACTGATGTTGTAAATCACCAGAAGGACTCAGATGATTGGTTACTAGCTTGTTACACCCTCTGTACCTGAAATGTCTAATACCTATATAAATGACATGAGTTCTATCAAAGTTACTCCTCTCTGGACCCGCACCAGAGCATCAGCTCTGTGTTGGAAGGTTCAGAGACTAGTCTCAGCTGAATAAAGAATTGATTTCAACAGCTACAAGTGTTTGAGTCAAGTTGACTTTAGATTGACAAAATCACTCAGTTTAACATTTGATGTCAGGAGTGGGATTCAGATGGTTTACAGACAACTCGAGGAACGGAAATAAGAGTCAAACTGCGCACTGATCAGACCAGAGGATGCATTAGTGATAATCTTTCAAAACTCTTTAGATTCTGGAGTAGTTCATGAGGATTGGCGGGTAGCAAACGTAACCCCTCTTTTTAAGAAGGGAGGGAGGGAGAAAACGGGGAATTACAGACCAGTTAGTCTAACATCGGTAGTGGGGAAACTGCTAGAGTCAGTTATTAAAGATGGGATAGCAGCATATTTGGAAAGTGGTGAAATCATTGGACAAAGTCAGCATGGATTACGAAAGGTAAATCATGTCTGACGAATCTTGTGGAATTTTTCGAGGATGTAACTAGTAGCGTGGATAGGGGAGAACCAGTGGATATGGTGTACCTGGACTTCCAGAAGGCTTTCGACAAGGTCCCACATAAGAGGTTAGTATACAAACTTAAAGCATACAGCATTGGGGGTTCAGTATTGATGTGGATAGAGAACTGGCTGGCCAACAGGAAGCAAAGAGTAGGAGTAAACGGGTCCTTTTCACATTGGCAGGCAGTGACTAGTGGAGTACCTCAAAGGTCCGTGCTGGGACCCGTTATTTACAATATACATTAATGATCTGGATGAGGGAATTGAAGGCAATATCTCCAAGTTTGCGGAAGACATTAAGCTGGGGGGAAATGTTAGCTGTGAGGAGGATGCTAGGAGACTGCAAGGTGACTTGAATAGGCTGGGTGAGTGGGCAAATGTTTGGCAGATGCAGTATAATGTGGATAAATGTGAGGTTATCCACTTTGGTGCGAAAAACAGGAAAGCAGACTATTATCTAAATGGTGGCCGATTAGGAAAAGGGGAGATGCAGCGTGACTTGGGTGTCATGGTACACCAGTCATTGAAAGTAGGCATGCAGGTGCAGCAGACAGTGAAGAAAGAAAATGGTATGTTAGCTTTCATAGCAAAAAGATTTCAGTATAGGAGCAGGGAGGTTCTACTTCAGTTGTATAGGGTCTTGGTGAGACCACACCTGGAGTATTGCGTACAGTTCTGGTCTCCAAATCTGAGGAAGGACATTATTGCCATAGAGGGAGTGCAGAGAAGGTTCACCAGACTGATTCCTGGGATGTCAGGACTGTCTTAATGAAGAAAGACTGGATAGACTTGGTTTATACTCTCTCGAATTTAGGAGATTGAGAGAGAATCTTTATAGAAACTTACAAAATTCTTAAGGGGTTGGACAGGCTAGATGCAGGAAGATTGTTCCCGATGTTGGGGAGGTCCAGGACAAGGGGTCACAGCTTAAGGATAAGGGGGAAATCCTTTAGGACCGAGATAAGAAGGACTTTTTTTCACACAGAGAGTGGTGGGTCTCTGGAACTCTCTGCCACAGAGGTTAGTGGAGGCCAGTTCATTGGCTATATTTAATAGGGAGTTAGTGTGGCCCTTGCGACTAGGGGGATCAGAGGGTATGGAGAGAAGGCAGGTACGGGATACTGAGTTGGATGATCAGCCATGATCATATTGAATGGCGGTGCAGGCTCGAAGGGCCGAATGGCCTGCTCCTGCACCTAATTTCTATGTTTCTATGTAGTCGACCCTTCTTTCTTGTGTTGAACGGGATACTGACAGAATCAAGTCAATCTAACAAACCTTGTTGAGTGGTAAGATAGACTTTTAAACAGACTTGTCCATTGGGAATGGGGAAACTGGTAACTGACGGTTCATGTCAGCTAAACACTGACAATGCTAAATTTATCTTGTTCATTTGGAACGGCAAGAGGGGGTTAAAGATTTGGAAACGGGGTCAGCTAAACACTGACAATGCAAAATTCATCTTGATCATTTGGAATGGAGGGATTCAATCGAATTCAAATCCAGTGATATCACAGTTGCTAAATAAGAAATAGTAAAACGTTAATGTCATTATTATATTGTTGTAAGCATAAAGCATAAGAATATTAATACTGTGTATGGAATAAGTGGTGAATATAGTAGTATTTTGATAAATTTAATGAGGGGAGAGAGAGAGGGACAGAGGGACAGAGGGAGGCAGGCAGCGACAGAGGCAGGCAGCGACAGAGGCAGGCAGCGACAGAGGCAGGCAGCGACAGAGGCAGGCAGCGACAGAGGCAGGCAGCGACAGAGGCAGGCAGCGACAGAGCAGCACAGAGGCAGGCCGACAAGAGGAGGCAGGCAGCATGCGACAGAGGCAGAGAGGCAGGCAGCGACAGAGGCAGGCAGCGACAGAGGCAGCAGCCAGCACAGACAGAGGCAAGGCAGGCAAAACCGCCGCGAGAGGCCAGCAGCGCAGAGCATACAGAGCAGGCAGCGACAGAGGACAGGCAGAGGCAGGCAGCGACAGAGGCAGGCAGCGGCAGGGCAGCAAAAGGAAATAAAACGACAGAGGCAGGACAGCGACAGAGGCAGTTGCAGCGACAGAGGCAGCAAACGCAGCGACAGAGGCAGGCAGCGACAGAGGCAGGCATCAGAGATAGGCAGAGAGCAGCGAACAGAGAGTCTAGAAGAGAGAGACTAGATAGAGAGAGAGACGAAGAGAGAGAATTGAAGAGTGAGAGTACAGAAGTAGGGAGAGACGGAGACACGGAGACGTCAGAGAGGAGTTTTTTGAGGATGTGACAAGTAAAATGGATGAAGGGGTGCCGCAACTGTTTACCATGTATATTAATGATTTGGAAGAGGGAATTAGGAGCAACACTAGCACGTTTGCGTGATGACACAAAGCTGGGTGGCAGTGTGAACTGTGAAGAGGATGTTAGGAGGTTGCAGGGGGACCTGGACAGATTGAGTGAGTGGGCAGATGCGTGGCAGATGCAGTATAATTATATGGATACATGTGAGGTTATCCACTTTGGCTGCAAAAACAAGGGGGCAGATTATTATCTCAATGGGGTTAGGTAGGTTAAGGGGGAGGTACAACGAGACCTGGTGTCCTTGTGCACCAGTCACTGAAAGTTGGCGTGCAGGTACAGCAGGCAGTGAAGAAAAGCTAATGGAATGTTGGCCTTCATAACAAGAAGATTTCAGTACCGGAGTAGTAAGAGGTTCTTCTGCAGTTGTATAGGTCTTCTGTGTGACCACATCTGGAAATATTGTGTACAGTTTTGGTCTCCAATTTGAGGAAGGACATCCATTTGTGATTGAGTCAGTGCCAGCGTTTAGGTTCACGAGATTGATCCCTGGGATATGGCGGGGAATGTCATATGAGGAAAGATTGTAAAGACAGGTTTGTATTCACTGGAGTTTCTAGAAGGATGAATGGGGGTATCTTATAGAAACATATAAAAGTATAAAGGACTGGAACAAGCTAGATGCGGAAAAAATGTTCTCAATGTTGGGTGAGTCCAGAACCAGGGGCCAGACTCTTAGAATAAATGGGAGGTCTTAAGAGAAGCTGAAAAAAAACTTTTCTACCCAGAGAGTTGTGACTTTTATGGAATTCCCTGCCACAGAGGGCAGTGGAGGCCAAATCACTGGATGGATTTAAGAGAGAGTTGGATAGAGCTCTAGGGGCTAGTGGAGTCAAGGGATATGGGGAGAAAGCAGGCATGGGTTATTGATAGCGGTCGATCAGCCATGATCACAATGAATGGCAGTGCTGGCTCGAAGGGCCGAATGGCCTCCTCCTGCATCTATTTTCTATGTTTCTATGTTTCATAGGAAAATTATTGGAATTTGGGTCCTAGCGCACCTCCATCTCCCTATCAGCCCCTGGGTCAAGCTCTACCCACACCACAATCCGAGCCCTAGTCACTGGCGACAGGAATTTCCCCAAGTTTCCCCAAGGCAGAGTCACGAACTAACAGTGCATCTACCTCAGGCATCTGACCCAAGAATAAAGGAGAAGCCCCAGTTTACAGACCACGTAGCATGGCATACTAGGACCCAGTCTAGAGACCAGGCGCAAGAAGGGACGAAGGAGGTCACACAGTTGGGACTGTAGAAGGGAGCACTTGGCTGAGAAAGTCAAACCCCAGAAACAACACGAGAAGGTGCTGAAATAGACGGAATATGAAAGCATCCTCCAGGCGCCAATATCCTGTCAGAACGGTCCCTAACCCCAAAGCTCTAATATGTCCTCCACCCAATCAACAAGACAACGGCGAAACAGCCATGAATAATGTGTGGCTGCAGTGGAAACTGCATGAGATGATGGCAATTTTCTTGGGAGTGCCTTATACGAATCAGAATCCACAAGCTTTCATTTAATTTTTAAGAACTACGATATCTGTATATCACGCCAGTTCCAGAGATTTAAGAGCACTACTTCAGCAAGTATTAACAGCAATAGAATATACCAGATTCTTGGTTCACTTAACCTATGACAACCACGCAGCCCTAGAGGCGGCGCACCCAGGGGCAGGTAACAATGAGGATTGATTACAGATTATGTTGGCAGCCGTGGGCCTCACTCTCCAGCAACCAATCGATATATCAACGGTTTTGGATAAGAAACAAGAGGAACCATCTACGGCAGCCTCTCCTTTAAAAACCATCTACGGCAACTGTAGGTACACTCGTTTCAGCCAAGGAAATGACTTTAGCCACAGTTTTGGCTATTGCTTATGAATATTGCTTCAGCGTCGCAATGGCTAATTAAAACAATATATTGACTGAGTCAGAGTCTTCATCGGGCGCATGCCAAGGAGCTGTGGAGCCTTTTGGAAAGGAAGACTGTCCTATGGAGGCAAGGAAAGCCGATAAAGGTAAAAAAACGAATATGTGTTGATGAGAAAGGGAGAAGTGCATCAGGGGCTTTGCCACTGACTGAATGAGCTAAACAAATCTGGATTGTTACCTGTTTACAGATGGCAGCGCATCCATTATTTGTAAAGGCGAGAGAGTGGTTTCAGGCTATGTGAAGTTGTTATTCAGGAGGAAAGATCTTGAAGCAGCGTCCTTTTGCGGCTCCCTTCTAGGCCAGCTAGCAAACTATATGCGCTGACTAGAGCCTGCACGCTGGCCGAAGGACTATCTGAAAATATTTACACGGACTCCCAATATGCTTTTGTTCATGATATGGACAATTATGGAAGAATCGGGGGTTTCTAACCTCTTCAGGGACAGTGATATCTCACAAAAATTGGTTTCTAATTTGCTACAGGCCATTCAGTTACCCAGTCAGCATGCTGTTATCAAAGTTAGAGCCCATACTATAGGCCAAAGCCCCATGGACATAGGAAATTGACAAGGCAGCTAAGAAAGCTTTTAGGAGTCACCAGATTGTTGTGCCCCACATGATGAGGCGGATTAAAAATTCTACTAGGAATAAGTCTCCCTTGAAAAAAGGAATGGCAACCATCCAGGAAGTACTTCAAATACAGGAGGACGCTCCTGCACAGGTAAAACAGCTGTGACAGGACCAGAGTTGTGTGTACGATCCTGTCACTAGCTTATGGGTTACGCCTGCCGCCCAGACTTGCATGTCTGACAAACTTGCTGTTGTGGGTTATTGAATGTGTTCCATTTACAACTCATGTGGGCCAAGGCGTAAGTGATATGCTTTTAGAGGATGGTGGCATCCCGAAACTTTGGAATTGTCAGGTATCAGCATGTGATATGTCCGATTTGCCAGCAGCATAATCCAGGTAAGGGCTTGCCCTGTGAACCAGGTAAGGAACCCTTTACCAGCAGGGCCCTTTGAGACCTTGCAAATAGCTACATTGAGTTGAAAAGATGCCAGTATTATAAGTTGTTCTTGTAAGTGTCGTGTTTTCAGTAAATGAGCATGGCCGACCACTGACATAAGGCCTCTACCTTTGGTAAAAATTTGTTACGCAAAATCACACCGCTTTCCTTATCGGGGGGTGGTGTGGACGGGTTGTGAACCTGAGTGAGAATGCGGGAGCTGAATGCGAAAGTTGAGAAGCGAGCGAGGCAGCGAGCAGACTTGAGTCACTAAAGTATGGTCACGCCCGCTTCCCGCAGCTGGAATTCAAAAAGAAGTCCGCTCACGCTGGGCGCAGGGGGGTCGGTGGAGACTTAACTCCTGCAAAACAACAGATGTTTAATCCAGAGTCGGGCAAAGGGTAGGGATGGACTCGGAGGGGACACAGAGAAACAATAAAATTCAATGGCATGAAAAAAAGAAATAAACAATGCCGGGCTGCCAAATGAGGAGAGAGAGAGAAGCTACTTCTGACTCTGGAAAGCCACAGCTGGAATGAGCGCGCAGGTGGGCGGGGCTTCACGAGCTGCGCTGAGAGTGAGGAGACGGTTCAGCGCGTAAGGCACCACTGCCCGGAGATCTGTAGAACAAAGATCCTATAGCGGAACGGAGCTGTAGAATCTTTATTGCGAAACTTTCTCGATTGAACTCACTGTGGATTGGAATTTGTCCATGACTTCCCTTTGGCTCAGGCAAGATGGTGTTCCCGCTGTATTTCGAGAGCACGTTGAAAAAGCACGGTGGAAGAGGCAAATCTTTGTATTGAGCAAGCGTTGATAGAGCCGAGCGTGCGGGGCGGGAGGGGGGGGAGTGGAGAAGTGATCCGTGAGCAGAATTGGGCAGGGAAAATCAGCCGCTGAGGAAATAGAATTGGCGGCGTTTTTGGGAGGGAGAGGGGGGCTTCAGCAGCATGGTTTTGCGAACATGAAATAAAGGGCAAAATCTGACACAACCGGTCGGTTTGCAGACTACCACACAGACAGAGTTTTAATAGTAATACTAGGACCACGTGCAGACCCATTGTATTCTGGTTCCCGAATGTGTTCAGTGGCAAAATCAGCTTCGGGGGGGAAAGAAATGGGCGGTGTTTTTGGAGAAGGAGCGGACTGCAGCAGCTGTCGTTATGGTGTCTGGCCTGCAGGAGAGGGTGGGGGGTAGGGGGGGGGGGAGAGAGGGGGAGAGAGGGGGAGAGAGGGGGAGAGAGGGGGAGCGAGGGGGGAGAGAGGGGAGAGTGAGGGGGGGGGGGAGAGTGGGGAGAGAGGGGGAGAGAGGGGGAGAGTGAGAGGGGGAGAGAGGGGGGGGAGATGGGGGATAGAGGGGGAGAGAGGGGGAAGACGGGGAGAGAGGGGGAGAGAGGGGGAGTGAGGGGGGGAGGGGAGAGAGGGGGCGAGGAAGGGGGAGACGAGGGGGGAGAGGGGGGAGAGAGGGGAGAGAGGGGGAGAGAGGGGGAGAGAGGGGGGAGAGAGGGGGAGAGAGGGGGAGTAGAAGAGGGGAGGAGGGGGAGAGAGGGGCGAGAGTGGGGGTGATAGAGAGGGGGAGAGAAGGGGGGAGAGGGGGAGAGAAGGGTGGAGAGAGGGTGAGAGGAGGGGGGAGTGGGGGAGAGAGGGGGAGAGGAGGGAGATGAGAGGGAGAGAGTGGGAGAGGAGAGGGTGGAGAAGAGAGAGGGAGGAGAGAGGGTAAGGAGAGAGGGAGAGAGAGGAAGAGAGAGGGAGAGAGAGGGAGAGAGTGGGGAGAGCAGAGGGAGAGAGGAGGGGGAGAGGGAGAGAGAGAGAGAGAGAGAGAGAGAGAGAGAGAGCCAACAACTTTTTAAGTGTTTGGGGACCATTTATCAACCATCTCAAAGACCAATAATTTCATTTTTTTCGCACCAATGTAGCCCTGTGCTCTTTACTTGGTGCGACGCAGTCAGGCATTGCAAGAGCACATGTGGATTGCACCAACAGTGTTATGTCTGGCGGCTTTTTCTGTTGTCTTTCTTCTCTTTCTCTTTTTTGTTTTGTATAGTAATAATTAAAAATATATATATTTTTTTAAATAAACAAAAGAAAATACTGTCCTTGGAATGATGTCAGATCCAGGGAATTGAGAAAGGGCATTAAGTGGCCAGTCTAAAACCTTATCCAAGCAACAACAGCTACAACTACCTGTGCAGCCTCGTAATTTTTCTCAACTTTTCTATTCCTTTTAACAGTTGATAATTCCAATCTCATTCAGCAGTCCAACTTTATTTTGGTTCTTTTCTTCTTATAATCCCTTCAAGATGGGTGGACCTATTAACAAATCAAAGAAGTATTTCCATTTGTAATTCTATTTCTATGATTAAAACAACCAGTTTCAAAGATTGGAGAGGGTCGGGGTGTACGGGTGGATCATCTGTCAAACACCCGTTTTTGAATTTTAATTCTTGATGAGAGTAGGTAATCTCACTAAATCTTTACATCCCAGGGAGGTTGTTGCTGACAATCATTTTTAAAGTGGAAAGTGGGTTAATAGTTAAGAAAAGAAGTGACTGAGTGCTTTGGGGACCAGCACCCCCCAGATGAACTGCTTAATCCTTGTGTAGTCAGGTAATCTTTGACTACTTAGAGTCCGTATGGGGACTTACATTTTTTCGTGTGTCCTTGGATTTACTCCTTGTTTCCCCGCCTACCCCCCCCCCTCTCCCCCCTGCAGATTTTTCATGTATCACATTGCTTCAAACAGCTCCCAAGAACTGCTCTACCGATATTGAATATCACACTTCCATATCCAGAATAGGCTCAGTTCATAAAATCCTTTTGGAAAGGAAAAAAAAATGTTTTGGCCTCTTGGTTATTCCAGGCCTTTTCTTTTTTCATACAAAGCATGGATTAAAAGCTGGGCTGGAATATAAATGGAGTGATTTACTGTGGAGTTACCAGCAGCAGCAAAATTCTATTACATCACAATCTGCACCTTATGGTCCAACACTATCATAATAAGAGATAGGCCAAACAAATCATATATGATAAGCCAACCCTGGTTCAGTAAACATTATATTGGAACAACACCACTTAAAACGGGAGATCCCGCCCCGCCTGGACTTACAATATTAAACTCCAGAAGCACCGTTCTGTACGTGATTGGCTCACAATTATTTAACAGCTAAAATGAATAAATGGCAATTAATAAATTTAGAAAGGGGATACAGTAATTAGGGGAACTCTGCTAAAGACCTACCTCAGCTTTTACTCAAACAACAGAGCTTAATTGCAATATTGGTTGCGGGGACCATGCTACATCACATCCATTCCTGGAGAAGCCTGACCTGCTATGTTCCTCCAGCACTTTGCTCATTGCTTAATAGGCTCTCAATAATTTTCCATCCTCAATCCTGGGCTTTTATTAAGAGGATCTAAAACTGAAGTGGGAGCAACCACCCTCAACCAATAGGGTCAAGTAAATGACCACATAAACCTACCATCACCACAGAAACCGGTCTTCAGCTAATTTAATTAATTCCATGTGACTAGAAAAACCCCCTACAATTTCCTATATTTTTTAAGCTCTTAAACTATCTTTTCTTCTGGTCAGGCCATCTGAACCCATGACATTCATAAAAATGTAGCCTGCTTTACTGCCACCCTATCCATCATTGTAACCACTCCATCCCTATCATTTGCAGTGCGTACCATTAATCCATCAATCCCCCTCCTCCCCAAAAAACCCATGAACTCCAATTCCACATCATCTGCCCTGGTACAAAACTAAAATCATTCCAGTCGATTTGAAACCTGATCAAAGTATTTATTATTCTTTCCATACCCGATCCAAAAAATTGTGATTGAACAGTGACACCATGTCAGTCTGCCACTGTCTGACTGTGGCACCAAAGCAATGTTAAAGCAGACATTGAGGAAACCACATCTGCTCATATAATCAAACACTCCGTTAGCCATTTCATTCCCTGAATGTAATGCAAAGTCAAAGTTGAAACAGATCCAAGAAAAACACAACATACATGTATTCTCTTACCAAACATCATATAGGTATGTTACAATACCTTCGGCGGCGCTGCAGTTCTGCCACTGGCCGTGTGTGCGACTTTGGTGCCTTTGGGGGTGGGGGTGGTTAAAATGCCGTTTTCTCCTGCCTGTCCGAGATATATTTTCTCGGGCAGCTAGCTAATGCTGAAGAATTGTTCGGGTGGGGGACTGCCGTTCTAGTTGATTTTTTTTTAAACCGCGGGACAATTTCAGCGCTGGAGTAAAATAAAAATCCGCTTCTAACGCCGTCAACGGGACGGATCTCCCGTACGGGACAAATAAAGGTAAGCAGTTTATTTCAAATATAAACTTGTTCTTAGGGATTTCTTAATACAATTTTAAGTTGCGCAAGGTGATGTAGGCCCCATACTAACGGGCAGTGTTTTTTCTGCGATATGGGGTGGTTTAAATTCACCGAACCACACGTTCAATTCAATCGCGTTCACAAAAATCCCACTCGCAGATGATTTAAATGGCCATTAATTTACGGGAATAAAACACTAAATTCCTTCATTTGGCTATACATTCATGACAATGAGTTTTAAAAATCATGTTATATGAGAATTCTTGTGTGAATGTTATTGGACACTATTAAAATTAGTAATATTTTCTTAAGCAATGGATAGATGTTTAGATCTAGTAATGGAATGTAATAGCTACAATTTGGTAAACTAACTAATTATATGCTTGAATTTCAGGTCATCCAAGTAGGATTGTTTCATCTGTTTCTGAATGGCTTCCATCTATAATAAAACTAAAAAATTTCATTATTCAGTTCTCTTAATTATTATGGCGCGTTTGAATGTCCTTGATCACAGCTTTTGTTTTAAGTCAATGAAAAAAGCAATAGGGAACAAGTTGCTTATTTTACGAGTATGAAAAATGGCACCCATAAACTTTTTAAGTAATGTTGAAAGTGACTTAGGGTGTCAAACTAACTTATTTTTTTGCTTTATCTGATGGATTAATATTGCAGACTTGATTTTCTGAATCTCTTAATTTGTAACATTGATACATCATAACCTGCCCAACAGCAAAACAAAATGCTTACCCTGATAACCCACTTTAAAAACCATAATGAATATCCTCATTAACCTTTCAAGGAGCAGTTGTCACCCACCTTTGGCACCAAACAAAGGGTAGATAGTACCGAGAAATCAGTTCATATGCATTACTTAATTGACCCACCCTGAACAGTACCAGTTATGATTGTAGGAAATTGATACATGTCCAAGCCCAGGCATATTATCACTATATTTTCTGTTTCCAGGACACATCCTGCATACTTAATATCAGGGCCTATGTGAAAGACAGATAAAAATGAACGTCACATCTAGGCAACATCACAACAGTTGGTTTTTTTCTTTTTAAAAGCATACTCCAACCTGAAATCTACACCCAACTTTCACCCCCCAATCCACTTCAGGTCCCTTGGAAGTGACAATGTAACATACACCACCTATTGATGCCAAGACATACTGATCCAGATAAATCACTAAAATTGGCTTGCATGGATGACCCAAACTAATCTTTAATATTTAATGTATATTAAATATTATTTATTATTACCCATATCACACATCTGAGCTATGCTTTTACAAAATTGTATTCCCTTCGTTTTGAGTGCCAGCAGGGTTAACAGGGGAATATTTTCTTGTATTCCCCTTTCTTGCGAACGCCTATGGACTTTACGTGTTAAAACAGCGGGGAATATAGTCTTATATTCCCTGGGTCTCACATCGGGTACTTGGCAACGTGGACGCTCTGCGTGGGAAATTAGTATATTTCAAACGGCAATATCGACTCGGCAGGGGTGGTATGAAAACTACTTCAGGCAATATATGTCGTATCCCCCTCAAGGCCAGTCAATATTCTATTAATATACATTATTAAATGAATATTTAAGCAGTATAAACACTCAAGCTGGGCCCAACAGAATTAACTGATGACAGACCTAAGTTAGGACGCCAGGCTAAAGCTGAATGGTAAGGATAGCAAACATATGAGAACTTCACTCCTGTTATGCATCAGATGGATATAAAAATATCAGAATTATTTAATTGCTGACAAGTCAAAAATGAAGTTGGCCATAAATGCTGTTTTTTCCAGCAAAATGACATTCCATGAATTAATCAGAATGGCTTGTTAATACAAACCCTCTGGTTTCCCCATCTCTAGATTGTTCTTTATTCCTTCTTACCACAGCAACAAAAATGTATTTTATTAAGTAAAGATTAATTTGGGTTCAGAGTAAATGAAAGCTTCGAAATTTGGGTTCTGTAGAAGGGCTGGGTAATCAGGAAATTGGAGGCCAGCATTCAAACTGCATCAAAGCTGCTTCCTGTTGTGCCCAAGCAAAAGATATTGACAATGGTGAGAGGGGATGCATTTCTTGTGTAGGTTCAGGCTTCTGTAATCACACAAGCGCTACCCCCAGTAAGCTTGGAAAGGACGAGCTTCTTGAGAAATTGGTATTCTCTACTAGCAGAAACCTTCCTGTGGGCAACTGATAAGGATCCTTACATTGTTTAAGAAGGTACTGCAGATGATAGACTTCTGACTAACTTCCTGTTATTGGGATTTTGTCAGTTTTGTGTTAAAACTAAAATAGTTGTGATCGATATAACCATAGCATGGAGAAGTATTGTATTAGTGACAAAGCATGCTTTGAATGGGTAGAGCTGTGATTGATACTTTAGACGTAATTGCTGCAACTCTGTATGAACATATGACTATGTTTCTGAAATCCTATAAAAAGATGCTGTGTGTCCTTCATTCATTAGAGTGGTGGCCTGGGAGGATTAAGTATCTGCTGTATGCTTGACTTTGTATCACCTGGCACTCTCTAGCTAAATGATCATTAAAGCTTGTATTGGTTTTACCTAACTTATTGTAAGTTGTCTGTTTTAAGAAAATGAGCCTTAACATTGGCGTAGTCGGCAGAATTTTTGCTGTGGACCATCAACAGACGACTGAGTAAGTTTGTCCGGGATCTGATGGGGAGGATAAAAAGTGCACTATTCGGGCCACTTGAGACCGACCTCCCAAAGAAGCTCCTGGGAAAACTTGCGTCCTTCGTAGTAGGTTGATCTGGTGCCCTGCCGAAATCCTTGATACAGACAACGGTAAGATCAATTGAGGGGGGGGGGGGGGGGGGGGGGGGGGAGTAAAGTATTTTTAAGAAGGGCTTGTGTATATTTTTAAGGAGGAATTGAGCGGTTTCTCTCTCCTTTTCTACTATATATTTTTTTCCTTTCTCTGTCTCTTTCTATCTCTCTCTTTGCTTTCTCTTTCTCTACAAAGGGCTCGTCGGCCTTGTTGAGACATCCGTGGTTTGTCGGGTTGAGATACAGGGGACGAGGTGTGCGCCTCGCTTGTTGAGACATCCGAGGTTGTCGGGTTGAGAAATAAGCGTTTTTTTGCTTTTGTTTTTTGTTTTGTAAAGAATTAAGAAGTTTGCCAAGTTGAGAAACTGGGGTCTCGATTAGCGGGTCTGCCTGGTTGAGATTCTTGGGGCATGATTTCTTTAAAGAGTTGAGAAGTCTGCTTTCTCTTTCTCTCGTTCTCTTTCTTTATCTATGGGGAATAATCTGGATAAAAGTGGTGGGGGAACACCCGTCCAACATATGTGCTATTTGAATCCTAAAAGTAACGAAGACTGTAGAATATTAAGTTATAAGCTAACCAAATGTTTGGGAGATGACTCTTAGCCGGTCGAAGTAACATGAAATGTAGAAACTGTTAAAAAAGGAAAAAAAGGGAAAAAGAAAATGGCGCTGAAACAATATAACCCCTTGTCTGACATAAGCAACCCTGTTTATAGAAGAGGGGGGGGAGATGAAGGAACAAATTTGATGAGGAAATGAGCAACAAAGTCGGGAATAGTGTAGACCACCTCCCCCATATAAGATCCTGTAGGGGTGGGGGGGAAGCTCCAGCATCCCTACGAGGAAGGGCACCCCAGAAGAAACTGATAGTGACTTGGAGACTGGAAGGGCAGATGAGAAAGAAGAAGGGAAAGGGCTGAGGTGGAAGAGGAAGAAGCAGTAATTGAATTCAGCAGTGAGAGAGTTAAACAACGCAGATGACCAAAGAGAGAAAACAGCAGATAAATTAAAGACGATTGGAAGGAAAAAAGCATGATAATTGGGGCTGCTTAAAAACATTAACTCGCAAGCCAACAGCCTGCAGCTATACCGTTTAAAACAAACTTGCCGTAAAACTTTGAATCGCTTTTGGCAAAGAGCTAGTCTCTGCTGGAGAGAAAGACAGAGAGAGTTTGTGAGTGACCCAATGGTTGTGGGGTGTGGCAAGATCCTGATTGACAGGAAGTCTGACTAATCACAATCTGGATCAATGTCCAATCACAATGCCTAAGATCCTGATTGACAGGGAATTGGACCATCCCATTGTGAATCATACCAGCCTGCCCATTCCTAGCAGATGAAGGTTTTTGTGGGCTTGGTTAATTCTTATTCATTTTAACTCTCTTTTCAACAAGAAGATTGTCACAACTTAAAGACAACACTGACAACTACTCTAGCCTCAGCCTTCCTAGTCCATCTAGCTATTATTGTGCAATACCCATATGAGTGGCCATGACAAAGTCTCCCAGGGGAATGCCTGAGCTAATAGTACTGACCACATGGAAGCTTGTAAATTCTTTTGTAATAATATTTTTATTAGAAGTAATCCATCATAACAACGGTATAACAACTTTTCAACCAACTTATTTCAATAAGTATCCGAATGTTACGAGTAATTCTCATAAACTTCTATTTTTTTAGAAAGTAGAAAAAGAAAAGATTTTAATCAATAAGAATAGTAATTAAATAATAATTTTGATTATATAGAAAGAGAGGGAAAAAAATGTATATATTCTTGTTATATGTATTTAATTAAAACAAATTATTATATATATTAAAAAAAGAGATTATAGTATACATCTTAATAGTGAATAACACAATTTCAAATAGAATTTCAATAGAGACATGTATACAAATCAAAAAGAAAAACGGAATTTTCATCTGATCCTGCCGGGTACCCGTTGAGTTGTGATGCCAAGAACAGCTACCCCTTCAAATATTCTGTATATGTAGACCATATCTGTTTAAAGAGTTCGTATTTGTCCATTAGGACAAATCTGATTCTTTCCAAATGCAACGTCTCCAACATTTCCACTGTCCACATTTTAATTGTGGGGGATAATGTTCCCTTCCAAAATTTAAATATTAATTTTTTCCCTATTATCAAACAGTAATCCAAGAAATTTCTTTGGTTTACTGTTAATATTAGATTTGAATCCGGAACTCCTAATATTATTAATTTTGGATCTGGGTCCAGTTTAATTTTAAGAACTTCAGAGATAACTCTAAAGATTTCTGTCCAATACATGTTACAAAACTATGCGTTAAATTAGCTTCCAGGTTATGACATTTATCACAAATAGGAGAAATGTTCGAATAAATTCTATTTAATTTCGTTTTTGAATAATGTAATCTGTGTAATACCTTAAATTGTATCAATATATGTCTAGCATTTAATGAGCAGCGATGTATACATTGTAGGCTTTCTTCCCAAGTTTCCTTCGTTATAGATAAACCTATTTCTAATATATATATATATATATATATATATATATATATATATATATATAAATATATATATATATATATTATATATATATATTTATTATATATATAATATATATATCTATATAGATATATTATATATATATCTATATCTATTATCTATATATATCTATATATATCTATATCTATAATTAAATTTTCTGTATTTTTGTAAATTCTGGTCCAAAAAGAATTAAAGATAATAAACAGAACGGACTTGTCAGACAAGGGAAGATTTAGAAATTGCAAAGGGACGCCTTTGAATAGAGAAAATAATTATGGAAACGAAAGGACAGTGCCATTGATTCCACTACGAGACTCTGGATCACAACCCTTTTGGACAAATCTGTGTAATTGATGTTTTTCTGTCTATTTTATTTTATATGCACTCCCTTACGCATGGAAAAACAATAGAGATACACCGTACAATTTAAAAACCTAATTGTGATGCCCATTTTCCTCAGTGAAAATTCCATGCAAATTTAGTAAATGTGTGAAATGGGAGGCAAGCTTATGAATGGATTTCGGTGTATCAACGTTTTAAGAGTTAGAATGATTTCCTTGAGGTTTGTATTACTGTGTTTTACTTTTGTGTGATAATTTTATTGTTTAGATAGATAGATTTTATTTGTCACATGTGCCAATTGGCACAGTGAAATGAAGTCACCATACAGCCAAAAATAAAGAACACAACACAGAGTAGACAGAAATTCAACATAAAACATCCCCTCACAGCAGGATCAAAATTTCCCACCGTGAGGGAAGGCACCAAAGTCAGTCTCTTCCCGATGCTCCCCAATGTTCACCCATGGTCAGGGCCTCCCCGAGCCCTCCGCAGTCGCCGCTACGGGCGGCCTGATGTTCAGGCCCACTCCCCGTGGTGATGTAAGTCCGACGTCGGGGCTGGGGGACGTCCTCAACGGCCTGGACCCCGAGTCAACCCCCTCCTACCAAAGTCCACTGGCCGTGCCGGGTGGAGATACAACGCTGGAGGCCCTCGGCAAAGGGCCCCAGGACTCCACGATGACGGTCAGCGCCGCCTGCGTTGGGAGCTCTCTTGACCAGAACTCCACGATGTTGGAGCAGCGGCCCAACACTCCGGAGCTCCAACGGCGACTCGGGTAGGTATCGCCCGCTCTGCGGTGACTCCAGCGCCGCCGCCGCTGATTCGGCTCTGGACCGGTTCTCGGTCCCCGGCAGGAAAGGCCGCTCCAATCCAGGAGGTAGGCCGCTAGGTGGGGGGACGAAGACGCGACTCGGAGAAATAGTCGCGTCCCCGCCAGGAAGTGACTGGGAAACAGTTTCCCCCTTACCCTGCCCCCCTCATATAAAAGTTAAAGACTCCCCAAAACACACTTTTAACGGACTAAAAATAAAAAAGAGGAAAAGCAAACGGGCTGCAGGCAGAGGCTGCTATCAGTGCAGCGCCCCTATAGATTTAAAGCGTGAATATCTGTGAGATGTAGCATATTGTATGGGAGGCAACCTGTGAGTGAATGACACAGGAAAAAAGGTATAAAATAAGTAAATTTAACAATTGTTAGATGTTTGTGGAAGCGTTGAATGAATGCTGATTTAATCCTACACTTCAGATGAAATAGGATATCATTGAATGAGCTTGCTCTTTTATGTAGTGTGTGTCACTTTAAGAAGTCAGTTGTTGTGTGGAGGTGGAGCCACACAAAGTTATTTGTTCTTTGCAAATATGTTAGCAATCTATGAAAATTGAGTTCATTCTTTAATTTTCTCTTAATTTCAATAGAGGAGAGATGAAAAATGTAAGTTAGTTGTTTTGTCTTTGGTATTTTAAGTGTTTTTTTTCCTATTTTCTTATCTTTTGAATTAAGTTCAAAGGAAGACTTGGATGCCACACTCCATGTGTTAGATGAGATTGGATGCCAATATCTCAGTCCTAAATGGCCTATCCCATAGTCTTAAAGGGACTGGCTTCACGTTTCTAGAATGCCACTTGTGCCAAAAGAGAGAGCTAGCATATCAGTTATTGATCATCCATGTAATTAATTTGGATTTAAAAGGAGCAAGACTTTTTTTTTAGTCAAATTGGTTAGTAAGTGGTGATGACATAAAATTGCAGAGTGTAGGTTGACTGAAACAGAATTTGACAGTTGGAGCATAATGTAAGAATATATATTTTCATTTAGGGAGGAAGAATAGAAAATAAGAGTATTTAAACTTTGGAATGTAACTCTGCAAGGGGATCTGGGTGTCCTTGTAGTTGAATAATGAAGCTAATGTGCTGGTTTAAAAAAAAGTGGATTATTTGGCTGAAGATAGCCAGGGGCAAAGTGCCTGTGAATGAAAAGTACAAGAGTACATAAATGTACAAAGTTCATTCTGAATATCTTAAATAATGTTATTTGTAATGTGGTGACAATAAAGATGTTTCACAGGAAAGGTGATGAAGGGGACTCTGCCTTGTCAGTAGTTAAAGAGTGATTTCATATCTTCCACTAATTGCAGAGTTTTGGATTAGTGGAGGGAATGAATAGGACACTAAAAAGTTTGTGAAGTCTTGACTGAGACTGGACAGGAATGGGTTAAGGTGTTCAGCTATTTTGATGTTTCAGAACAACCCCAGCTAGAGAGACAGAGTTAATACCTTTTGAATTGATAACAGGATAAGCTGTGAAATTATGAACTTACCTACAGGTCCTCAGCGATGAATTAATTACGTATGCACAGCAATTGACCCATGCCTTGCCAGGTCTGCATTCCCAGGTATAAGAGTCACAGAAGCCACTATCAGTTGAACACAGGGATGAGTCCATACTATCAGACTACGTACTGATATGGTACTGGGATCAGAAGAAATTGGGACGGTGTTGAAAGGGATTGTAGCAGATGCTTCCAACAACATCAATTGCAGTGAAGAGGATACATCTGATTGACTTTACGGAGAACCCAAGAAAGGACAATGGGGCTATTGACCCTCTTTTATATTCTGGGGTTGTGCCACATGGACTGGACTTGGGGAAATAATCTGTTTTTGTTTATGAGTTTTGAATTTGTCATTCATAATAATGTGTACGCACATCCCATATAATGGTGGGGAAGGAATACCTCTCATAACAATACTCCTTAACCTTACTGAGATTCTGGCCTTGCACTGTTTTTGCAATAAAAAAAGCAACTAATGGGCGCCTTCAGAATGGCAAAGTCAAGGACCCATATTTAAAGAATGGTATGTGGCCTCTTTTAAGACAGGATGGAAGGTAAATGAGACCAAGGTTTGGGAAATACCATGGCTTAAATTAGTGAATTGCCCCAGAGCCCAGTTAATTCTACCTGAGGAACACCACCTGCACCAAGGTTAGTGCTAATGGCCGCTGAGTCCCATAAATGTGGATTCCGGGCATACCCATGGTTACCTAGTATGTACTTGGGGATGAGAAGAACTGGGAAAGGTTGATTAGGTCAACCTACAACTGAAGGGGATGTTGTTATTTGGCCTTTGCTGTCCCTCACGTGAGAACTGTGTAACATCTAACTAAATTGTATATTCCCAATGAGGGCTAAAGTGAAGTATATCAGAGTCAGAGCAATTCTGGATGATTGCTTTCCCACTGTATGGGACGGCTTGTCTATCACAGGAATTGATTAATATGTCCCCTGGATTGGAGAAATTGTTTAATTACATGGTGGACATCTTTACCTACAAGTAAAAGGCCCTTTCATCCATTATGTTTGAAATGGTTGCACTTGTCGTATATCCCTATAGGATAATAGGAGCGACTGTGCTAAAATCTGCACTTACATTCTCGCCAGTTTTTGAAGAAAAATCTTTTGACAGATTTGCAAAATTTGACTTGCCTTCAGAAATCCACATTGATTCTGCAAATCTGTCAAAAGATTTTTCTTCAAAAACTGGCAAGATTTTGCAAGGCGTGGTGTTCAAAAGAACCTAGATGCCTTTGGACACAAATCACAAAGGTAACATACGGTACAGGTACATAAGGAAGCCAGACGCATGCAGAACTTTAATCGAGTAATTGAGCTTGGAAACAGGCCCTTCGGCCCAACTTGTCCATGCCAACCAAGATGCCCCATCTAATTTCCTAGCCATGTACCAGTGCAGGTATCGTTTTTATTGTACCTACATCAAAAATATCCCCTGGCAGCTCGTTTTACATGTCTGGAAAAGGTTGGGGGGTAGATGGCTTGAGTGGGCGTAGGATTTTCTGGAGCTCCTTCCAAATGGCAATATTTTGTATGTTCAAAGTTAATGAGGACTATGCAGGAATATCAAAATGATCATCTGCAGCTGAGGAACAAAAAGATGATTTGTGCATGAAGAAGCCATAACCAAAGCAAAGATATTAGAGTGGAGACAGAAGCCGGTTATGGAAATGGTGCTGAAGATTACCCATGACCCGAATATGGCTTTTTCATCGATCTTGCTCTTGCTATCTTGCTCCACGATAGGATCTTTGGTTTCCAGTCTCCATGAGATGGAGAGTGTGGAAGAAACTAGCGCTGTAAGGGCAGTCCACATCTTTCACCAGCACATTGGAACTTTTCCCAAATCCATAATGACTGTCTAAGATCCTGGCCCTCATCAGACCTGGCGTCTCTGCATCATAAATGGAGTTCACCTCCTGTACGCTCAACTCATAGACCACCCGCTCCTTCCTGAAGCGGATATCAAACAGTTGTAAATCTCTGGCGGGACTGTGGCAGAACGCGAGCTCCAATTCAAAGTAGCGAACGTGGTTATTTACAATGTGTTATCTTGGTCCACGTGGCTCTAACTGGAGGGGGCCGTAGGTTTGAAACTTCTGGCAAGGTCTCAGTGAGGCGTAGTTGAGATCCGGATCCGTCCTTTGGATCTCTCTCGCTCCCTCTCTCTCACCCTTCGCCTCGGCAATCCTGGAATCATTTGCCGTTTTGCGGGGACGGCTGCATCTGCAGTTCCTTTCTGTTGGGGGGGGGGGGGGGGGGGGGGAGTGGAGCCCTGGCCCCTGGCGACTCCTGGTCCGTTCCCTCCATGGGTGCTGCCTGGCCCGCTGAGTTCCTCCAACACTCTGTGTGTTTTGTTTGGCTCTGGATTTGAAGGTGGACCGGGGGGGCTGGGGTGGCTCAGCGGGACGGGCGGCGGCTCTGGGGAGTGGGTGGCGTTTCGGGTCGAGATCTTTCTGTAGACAATCACAAGTACTCTCACTGACGAGAGTTCAGTTCGGTCTGAAGAAGGGTCTTCAGCCTGTCCCGCTGAGTTACTCCAGCTTTATGTCTAACTTCAATTTCAAGAGTTAAATAAAAAACAGTGCTGGAGGAACTCAGCCGGCTAGGCTGCATCCGTGGAGGAAATGGATTAGGAGTTGTTTCGGGCTAGGGTTCTTCAATAGGATGGAACTGCAGATCAATGCTGCAGATCAGGCTTGATATTCTTCCGATTTAAATCGGAATTCCTATTTGTCAATTTTTTGTGCCCGATTATTTGGCGGCCCCATCAACCGCTGTCTCTAAGGGGGTTGAGACCAGTCACCGACCAGCTTCCCTTAAAATTCCCGTCCAATCAACAAATCGGTCTCCTCCCGTCCAATCAGCCGCTGTCTCGAAGGACATTGTGTCCAATCACATAATGCCGTGGTCAATCGGCAGCCAATGTGCCAGTCTCCGAGTGGCCTATTTGATCAATTACTGAACTGCTTCCCTCACCGAAGCAGACAATGGCTGCAGCCAACACAGAGAGAGAGAGAGATGCAAGAAAGCAGCTACGACATATAATCAGGGCTCTCGCTTAACTTTTTTTCCCTTTTGCCAGCCAGGCAACCTTGACAGCTTTTTAGGTTGCCAAATGACAGTTTAGGTGGTCATATAAGACACTTTGCATGACGCGTGCGATAATGTGCTCGGACGAAGTGTGTAGTTACCAGTCAGAATTATGCTCAATGAAGCATTCACATATTATGTTCAAGAAGGAACTGCAGATGCTGGAAAATCGAAGGTAGACAAAGGTGCTGGAGAAACTCAGCGGGTGCAGCAGCATCTATGGAGCGAAAGAAATAGGCAACGTTTCAGGCCGAAACCCATCAGTCTGAAGAAGGGCTTCAGCCCGAAACGTTGCCTATTTCCTTCGCTCCATAGATGCTGCAGCAACCGCTGAGTTTCTCCAGCACTTTTGTCTACATTCATATATTATTTCTGCTTCAAATAACTCAAACTAAACATATTCACCAATCAAGACGTGATATATACCACAATGACATGCAGCAAAATTATAATACAATATCTCAACTCTTTTTACACATTGCAATGAATGCAATTTATATTAGTTCTTTCCACTTCCAAACAAAAATGTGGTTGGATTATTCAGCAAATGATCAACCTGTGTCAATAAATCCTGGACCACGCACACTACAGATTGATGCAAGCATGTTTTCTGTGAAGGACTGAAAATTACCATGACGTGGCCATAGCATGGGCCGTTATTGCTATTGGCACAGAAACACTCTGGCTTCCCACATAATTTATCCATGACAAAATATACCGGTTGCAAGGACATTTCTAAAGGCATTTTATGATAATAGCTGTTAAAATGACTATACCCATCTGACAGGTTAAACATTACAATAACTGACAAGAGATGGCCAAAGGACATAACTGCAGCAAATGTTCTTTTGGTAATATAGAAACATAGAAACATAGAAATTAGGTGCAGGAGTAGGCCATTCAGCCCTTCGAGCCTGCACCGCCATTCAATATGATCATGGCTGATCATCCAACTCAGTATCCCGTACCTGCCTTCTCTCCATACCCTCTGATCCCCTAGCCACAAGGGCCACATCCAACTCACTCTTAAATATAGCCAATGAACTGGCCTCAACTACCCTCTGTGGCAGAGAGTTCCAGAGACTCACCACTCTCTGTGTGAAGAAAGTCTTTCTCATCTCGGTCTTAAAGGATTTCCCCCCTTATCCTTAAGCTGTGACCCCTTGTCCTGGACTTCCCCAACATCGGGAACAATCTTCCTGCATCTAGCCTGTCCAACCCCTTAAGAATTTTGTAAGTTTCTATAAGATCCCCTCTTAATCTCCTAAATTCCAGAGAGTATAAACCAAGTCTATCCAGTCTTTCTTCATAAGACAGTCCTGACATCCCAGGAATCAGTCTGGTGAACCTTCTCTGCACTCCCTCTATGGCAATAATGTCCTTCCTCAGATTTGGAGACCAAAACTGCACGCAATACTCCAGGTGTGGTCTCACCAAGACCCTGTACAACTGAAGTAGAACCTCCCTGCTCCTGTACTCAAATCCTTTTGCTATGAAAGCTAACATACCATTCGCTTTTTTCACTGCCTGCTGCACCTGCATGCCTACTTTCAAGACTGGTGTACCATGACACCCAGGTCTCGCTGCATCTCCCCTTTTCCTAATCGGCCACCATTTAAATATAGTCTGATACGTTTAAAGGTGTCAAAACAAATAATAACATTGGGAATTAAAACACATTTGATTGCATTCCGTTATCAAACATAGTCAATGTTCACTCTGAAGACCATGAATCACAATAGGGTCAGGGGGTGTGTGAATCAGTGCGGGGTGGACAGATGGCGGGGGGGGGTGGGGTTGAGAAGGCAATCGGTGCAGAATGGATGGATTGAGGCAGGTGAATTAGTACGTGTTGGTTGGAGTATGTAAAATTGTGAGGGGAGAGCACGGGGGATGTCAGTGGTGTTGAATGGGGGATCAGTACGGGATGGATGGGGGTGAATCAGTACAGGATGAATGGTGGGGATCAGTACAGGATGAATGGTGGTAAACAAAAATGCTGGAGAAATTCAGCGGGTGAGGCAGTATCTATGGAACTGAGGAAATAGGCAACGTTTTGGGTCAAGACCCTTCTTCAGACTGTCCCCCCCCCCCCCCCCATTCTTCTTGAATGGGGGGAATCAGTACAGGATGGATGGGGGGGGTCAGCACAGGATGAATGGGGGGGGGATCAGTACAGGATGAATGGAGGGGGGTCAGGACCGTGTGGATCGGAGGGTCTGTGCAGGATGAATGGAGGATCACTACAGGATGAATGAGGAGATCAGTATAGGATGAATGGGGGATCAGTAAGGGATGAATGAGGGGATCAGTACAGGATGCATGAGGGGATCAGTACAGGATGCATGAGGGGATCAGTACAGGATGCATGGGGGATCAGTAAAAGATGAATGGGAAGATCACTGCAGGATGGATGGAGGGGGTTTGGTGCAGGGTAAATGAAAGGTGGGTCAGTACGGGATGAATGGGTGGTCAGTGCAGTATGAATGGGGAGGAAGAAATGCAGGATTGATGGGAAGGCGGGTCAGTACAGGATGAATCGGCGGACCAGCGGAGGATGGATGGGTGGGGTGGCAGGGCGATGAATAGATTGGGGGGGGGGGGGGGGTTTGTAGATGGGGAGGGGAGCACAGGGATGTCAGTGAGGACTGAATAGAGGAGGGAATGGGGATCAGTGCGGGATGGTGTGGAGGGCGCAGAGGACGTGGGGAGGAGGGAAGGTCAGCGCTCCTGAAGGAAGGAGGTGGGGTACGAGAGAGTGGGGGGGGGGGGGGTGAAGGGGCAGAGGAGGTGGGGAGGAAGGAAGGTCAGCGCTCCTCGGACAACATCGCCTGCTGCCTTGGCCGTTCCTGTCCAACGCCAAAGTGCCGCCGCCAAAGAGGGAGGTGGTTGGGAACTCGTCACCACCGCCTCCCCTCCTCCACCAGCCGACAGCAAGGTGCGGGACCGAGCGGTGCAGCTCAAAGATCCTATAGCTATAGGATCTTTGGTGCAGCTTCTTCAGTCGACGGAAGAAGGCCTCCCTCTCCCTCGGCGTGCGAGAGGGGTTGATTTGAAAGCGCCGTTAGCGGGTTTGCAGGCAGCGGCCGTTCTCAGGGCGATAGCGGCCGCTGCCTGCAAATCAAAAGATACTGCTGCAAATCCACCAACTGCGCTTTCAAAACAACCCTCTCGCACGCCGGGCGGGGAGAGGGAGGCCTCCTTCCGCCGGGCGGGGTGCGGGAGGAGGTGGAGCCGCTGTTCGAGACCCATCATTCGCTCCGACCCGTCGTCACCCCGCTCCTAGTATCTTTGCCCCGCAATCAAAGATACTAGAGGAATGCAGCCGTCGCCACAAAACGTCACGCTCCTATTCTCCAGAGATGCTGCCTGACCCGCGGAGTTACTCCAGTTATGTCTATCGGTATAAACCAGTATTTGCTTGCCAATCCGGGCAAAATGAGTCGGTGTTTAGGTTGCCCGGCGGCACTTTGGGTGGTCATTGGCACCCAGGCAACCATTAATTTCGAGCCCTGATATTATACAATAAACTATATTATAAATACACAATAAATAGGTTATGCATTCTTGTACTCTTACATGTGTATGACATTCCTAAAACCCATTTCCATCACTGGCTGCGGGAACAATTGGGCAGGCGAGAAGGCGTCTGTTGCTGGTTGACAAAGGAATGTGATGGTCAGAGGCCCGCAGCAGCCCGAGGCTTGTCTAAATCGGGCACCTAGAGCATGAACTGGACTGAAATTTATACCAAACATGGTGCCTCTTGCATGTGTGCTTAGTAGACTATGTGTGAACAACTGCTAATCCAGGGTGGTATGGTGATACTCTACTGGACTGTTTGTAAGAAAAGAATTTCACTCTGCATAAAGCATCATTGTACAGGCCCATGGTGGACCGGTATGTGCAATAATTTGTTATGGTGTGGCGTCGTATAGTCATATGGCACGGAAACAGGTCCTACGGCCCAATTTGACAATGCCGACAGATGCCCCATCTACGCTAATTCCACCAGCCCGCATTTGGCCTTCTACACCTTTCCTATCTATGCACCTGTCCAAATATATTTTAGTATAAACAACAATAGGACCCATGCTAAACAAAGGAGGAATGCAGCAATCCTATTGAAGGAATTGTAGATTTCTCTATATGGGGAGATAAGTAAACTAGGCCCAATTTCTCCAAAGGTTGAGAAAATAAAAAGGCGGGAGGTTATCTCATTCAGATATACAAGCTTATACGGGGATTTGGCGGTAAATGCAGCGAGTTAAACACCAGTGGTCTATCAGAAGTGAGTCGACACGCGATTTATTCGCCCAAGAAAGGAGAATTCCAGGGAACCACCATAAAACGGCTGTGAGCCTCATGACCAAGTACCTTAAAGACGGTGGTCGCTCAATTATCCGCGATAACGTGGATGAAGGGGGTTAGATTGGCCTGGTGCAGGAAAGCGGCACAAAACGGTCGCGAAGGGCCGAGCGACCGACTCCAGCTCGTTCACCGAAGTTGTGTAAGGGCGGGTCTTCATTCCCTCCGCTTGCGGCGGCCCCGCCGTTAGCATTGATGGAGAGACACAGCGGAGCGCGCCGCACCTTCACCAACCGCCGCGCTTCGAGTGCGCGTTCACGTGTCCCCTCGGCGGCAGGGTCGTCGCCTTGCGATGAGCGCGCGCCATGGGCGGCACGCGCCCGCAAGGACTGCGCGCGTGGAGGGGGTTCTTGCCGTTGGCCTCAGCTCCGTCGCCGCCGTTTGTTTTCTGCGGTTGCCTTTAGTTTAGCCCACAAATCGTGTTACGAGGCGCCACTCCCCTATCCCTGCTTCCACTGCAGGGCGCTGTCGTCTCGGCATAAGCTTGCTGCGCCCGTGCACGCGTTTGGCGAGAGGTGCCACCTTCAACTTAAGTAAATGGACGAGGGGCAGGTGAGCAAAGGGATGGGAAGAGGCAGTTCACACCGAGGCAGGAAAACAAAGAAGACGGTAAAACCTTCAATAACTAAGATCAGGTCGGGCCAAGAACAGGGTCAGGTCGGAGCCTCGTGGTCTAGCCAAGGACGAGATGTGGGGAGGTATGACGAGAACGACGGAAGACCCAGCGAGAGGGTTGTAGAAGGGACATTTGAAACGTTGTCTGCGCCTCATTGTGTACTTCGTATGGAAAAAAATAAATAATTGCACGTAGCGAGGTACACATGACAATAAATCATCATCATTAAAACTGCTCACAATATTCCAAATGTGGCCTCACTAGCGCCAGATAAAGCCTCAAATTTATATCCGTGCTTATATTCTAGTCCTCTCGATGGTCTGAAGAAGAGCCCCAACCCAAAATGCCCACTTCTATCTACAGGTGCTGCCTGGATACTAGTATAACTCAGTGGGTCTCACTGCATCTCACGAGAACATGTACAGGTGGCATTTCAGGTTGGGACTGAAGGAGGGTCCAGACCTGAAACGTCATCTGTCCACCTTCTCCAGAGACGCTGCCTGACCCGCTGAGTTTCTCCAGCACATGTCTTTTTTGTAAACCAGCATCTGCAGTTTATCTGAGAAATTGTTCAATCTTTGTTGTCTCCCATATAGAATAAACCTTGGCCATTGAATAATATTATGTATCATGGTTTTGTACATGCACATTTAGAAACCCAGTTTCAAATAATTGAAACTCTTTCATTTTAAGTACATAGAAGGACCTTATATAACGCATCCAGAACACAACTGCCCGAAGAAGGGTCTCAACCCAAAACATCACCGGTTCCTTTTCTCCAGAGTTACTGCCCGACCCACTGAGTTATTCCAGCCTTTTGGCTGCCTTCACAACTGTCCTGTAACTGTTCTTGCTGCTCAACACGTCCCTTAATAATCAGGATTCACAAAGAAATAGTTAAATATTCAGAACCCACAGACCGAGAGTGGAAGCGAGTCATGGTTAATCAAGAAGGAATGCCGACCACAATGAGGCCTTTTTGTCTTTCGTTTCCGAGACTTGGTGGTTATTTGTGCAGACAAGAGCGGACATCAGTTATTGCTTGAACATTTTTCCTGTTCACAGCCAAGAGAGAGGGCACAAGCGTTATTTTGTCAGCAGTTGTGTGGAGTGTGTTGTTGCTACTTAAATGCAAATTGCACTCTCACTCCTTCACTTGTCTCATTTACAGCTACAGATGTTTCATGGTGGTGTGGAGCTCGTTGATTTTTCCCCATTGTTGACACGCAACTAACATTTGTGCTCCTGTTAGCAACATGCTAATTACCTGGTACAAAAAATATACGTTCTCACCACAGAAGGAGCATTAACATAGAGGTTGCAACCAGCCTGAAATCCTTCAACAACTACATACTATTCCCCAGGGAAAGATGCAGGTATGAAATTGCCAGCTGGGGACATCTTAAAAATAATCTGCGAGGTATAGGATGGGAACATGCTTTTGTACTGAATCTATGCAAGGAATTAAACACCACTTCCAGGCCACAGCTAGAGGGATAAATGTGGCACTAATCTGGTGTTCTTCTACATTATCTGATCTAATGAGATGTTTGTGCAATTCACTGCATTACATTCAGCTATCCTGTACTTGGTGTTCAAATTGGTTGCAATTTATTCCTGTTCACCCACATTTCAATTTTTCCTGGGGAAGCTACTATGCTGACTGGATAAACCCCTCAGTCCTTCATTTCCCATGGGGCAATTCTGAAACCCAAGAGAGGCTAGAGATAATCATCGACATCACCAGCCATCAACATTTTGTTCAATGAGCTTGCGATGTTCTACTTTGATCAAGTCACATTTCAATTGAGAATGTAAAACCTACATCCAGTATTAATTCCCTGCCTGTGCGTGGACAAGCAGCTAATAATGGCAAGCATCCATGCTATTAGTCAATCGTTGCTGATGATGGAAACAGATGTTAATGTAGAAACAAGGAACTGCAGACAATAGTTTACAAAAATGGACACAAAATCAGGGCTGCCAACTCTCACGCTTTGGGCGTGAGACTAACATATTTGGGCAAATTCTCATGCCGATCACAAGTTTATCACGCTCTGTCGTGAGAAATTCTGTGATCAACGAAAATTTAAAAACTCATTTAAACTGCATGGGCTGCGGGTGTTGGAGAGCCACGGCTGAGGGAGGGGTAGAAGCAGCGGGTGGGGACAGATGCGGGGTGCCGGGGCTGGCGAGTGTTTGCGGGATGGCTACTGTTTGCGGGGCTGGCGAGTGGCTCACTGCAGTTCCGGCCATGGAGCGGTGCAAGAGTTCCGGGCCGTCGGAAGCGTTGCGCCGCTGCCGTGAGAGTCTCTGTGCTGAAGGGACAGAGACTCTCAAAGGGAGGGGGGGAGAGAGAGAGGGGAAGCAGACAGGGAGGGGGGCAGAGAGGGGGAAGGGGGGCAGAGATGGGGGAAAGAGAAACGGGGGAAAGAGAAGGGGAGAGTGAGGTGGGAGGGTAAGATGGCGTGAGAGAGGGGGAGAGTGTGGAGAGAGAGAGAGGGGGAGAAGAGGGGAGAAAGTGAGGGAGAGGCGGAAGAGGGGAGAGAGAGTTAGGGGAAAGAGAGCGGGAGAGGGGAGGGGGGAGAGTGAGGTGGGAGGGTGGAGAGAGGAGGCGAAAGAGGGGGAGAGTGGGGTGAGGGGAGCGGGGGGACAAGAGAGAGGAAGGGGGAGAGAGAGGAAGAGGAGAGGGGGGAGAGAGAGCGGAAAAGAATGGAGAGAGGGGGGAGAGTGAGGTGGGGGGGGAGAGTGAGGTGGGAGGGAGAGAGGGGAGAGAAAGAGAGGGAGAGAGAGGGAACAGAGAGAGGGTGAGAGCGGGGGGGAGAGAGAGAGGGGGAGATAGGGGGTTATAAAGGCAGAGTTGCCAACTCCCATGCATTGAGCTTGTGAATCACACATTTTGCCAAATTCACACGCTGATCACAAATTTCTCACTCTGTCGTGAGAAATTCTGTGATCAACGAAAATTTCAAAACTAATATCAACTGCATGGGCCATGGGAGTTGGAAGCAAAAGCAGCGGCGGGGACATGTTCGGACGGGGAGCGGGGATGGCGAGTGTTTACTTGGCTGGCGAGTCGCTCACTGCAACTCCGGCCATGGAGCAGCCTCAGTGCAAGAGACGTGGGCGGTCGGAGGCATTGCGCTGCTGCCGTGAGAGTCTCTGCCAAATTCGCCCAGGTGACCAGCATGAATCAGGCTGCGGCTCAGTGCATCCTGGAGACAACCAATGGCTGCTGGAAGTAAGTACCAAGCACTGGGTAGAAACGGTGGAAGATAGTGGACTTCAAATGGGAGTGGTTGGAGAATGCACCCTGCTTGCCTGCTAGATTTTCACTTCATCAAAATGTTCCCAATGTTGGGGGAGTTCAGAACCAGGGGTCACAGTTTAAGAATAAAGGGTAGGCCAGTTAGGACTGAGATGATGACAAACTTTCTTCACGCAGAAAGTTGTGAATCTGTGGAATTCTCTGCCACAGAAGGCAGTGCAGGCCAATTCACAGTTACATTTAGTTCTTGGGGCTAATGAAATCAAGGGATATGGGGAAAAAACACGGAAAGAGGACTGATTTTAGATGAATAGCCATGATCATATTGAATGGCAGTGCTGGCTCAAAGGGCTGAATGGCCTATTCCTGCACCTAGTTTCTATGCTTGAGTATATGGCAATAAAACTCGATCACTTGATTTTGAAGCATTCATGCATGGTGGAGGTATAATGTAGTCATAGAGTGATACAGTGTGAAAACAAGCCATTCGGCGCAACTTGCCCACACCCGCCAACATGTCCTAGCTATGCTACCTGCTTTTGGTCCATCCCTATCCATGTATCAGTCTAACTGTTTCTTAAATGTTGGGATGGTCCCTGCCTCAACTACCTCCTCTGGCAGCTTGTTCCATACACCCACCACCCTTTGTATGGATAAAGTTACCCCTTAAAAAGTTACCTCTTAAAAATACTTCATACAAAAAACATTGAAATCATACTTCTACAATGCACTAAAACATGATTTTAACACATCAAATTTCAAAAAGTCCCTACTCTGGGAGGGGGGACACCCCACTTCCACACCCTCTCCCCACTCGGTTGCTCCACTCCCTCACCGGGTACCCCCAAAGCCAGTGATCAGTGATGGCTCAGCCTCCCCACTTTCAAAAACGCTCCACGGTCCCTGGTTCAGACGGAGAACACTGCCAGATGTGAGCAGGGAACTGAGGCCAGTTGTCCATGATGTCTGGATCCCAATGCTCAGCGCTTCATGTTTCGGAGTTGGCTAATGTTATTGATTTGTGATTAGCCTGATTTGTAATTAGTTGACAAAACCTTAATTTATTCATCTGGAATATCCAGCGGGATGGGATCAGTGTAATATTAAAATGACATGCCAGGTGTCAGGCTCTCTGTCACAACATACAGCCCCGATAACCCATTATTTTCTTCAGTTAAATATTGGGAAGGTAGCACTATTGTCATGTGCCACTCAACTATTATGTTTGTTTACCTCACTGACTATTTCTACCCCAAATTCCTTTGACAGGTTGAATAGGAATGTTCCCAATCTCATTGTTTTAGTAATTCAACATGTAGATGAACATCCTCAAGGAGTGTAATCAGATGGAAACTGATTCCACTGCAATGTTTAAGAGCTTGTTCAGAGAAGGGGCATATTTTAAAGGAGTGACGGAGATACCTGCAGGGGAATGTGAGGTTATTATTTGTCTTTAGTTTTAGCTTGAACCAGAATATCTGAAGATTCAAAGTTTAATAAAGTAATTTTACTGATATTGATCCCAACCAACCACATGATGAATGTCATCCATTCCGGAGGTTTTACTTTTATGATGGCATTTAAACTTCACTTGAATTTCAATCACTTCAATGTAAAAATAATTGGGAATGGGGAGCATTGGAACAAAAATTTACCCTCGGTACATATTAACTGTAATATAATAATGCATGCATGTTGATAGGTGCAATCAAAACAAAGATCTTTTTATCATTGTTGTGTTATGAATACCACAGAAAATATTATGTACTCGCAAGATCATATTTAATAGAATAATATCGCTTAAATATATAGTTATTGGACTTTGAACTTCGGAAAAGTCCAAGCTGAGAGGAAGACAGCAAAATACTGAAAATATTGGGGGTGAAAATGACCAGGACAGTTTGTTAGGAAAATGAAAGAAATGGTAACAGAATACTTATACAGCTGAGTGAGTATAATTTTATGGATGATGAATTGTGTTCAACCAATTGATGACTTCTTTGACAAAGTAACTAGCATGTTAGAATACAAGGAAGCCAATGGATGTAGCAAATTTTGTTATAGGTAATTTGGTCTGTGAAGTGCCCAATAAAAGATTACTGCATTAGGTAAGCACCTGTGGACTTGAACGTAACAGGGGGTCAGATATGGGGCTTTATGTGAGGGCCAGATATATTGTCAGTGCAGAGGGGCTAGGAGTAAGGCCAAGAGTGCATCCAGAGTCAAGGTCTGGAATAGTACTAGGTGTGCAGTTAAAGCTGGGACCAGTGGAGTGTTCAGCACTGGTAACCGAAGCAGGTAAGCAGCTATGATCAGGGTAGAATTGGGGGGGGGGGCAGGTGTAAGGCTGGACTCAGGGTCAGGAATGAGAGAAGGTATGCAACTGGAGTCAGGGTCAGGAGCAGTATCCGGTGTGCAGTGAGACACAGGTTGGTCAACATGGGCTGTGTTTGATTATAACCCGATTTCCATACATGAACATACTAAGATCAGTCATGTGCTGCACGTGTTGATCAGAGCTTGGGCTCTACTGTGGAATGTAATTAAGTCTAACCTTATTCATAGCTAATCCAATTTAAAGCCTATATATTGCATTCAAGTGTAAGTTAAAAGACTCGCTACAGTATGCACCATATTGCACAATTTCAAGCTGAAAAATGCAAAAGTCCCGTACCAACACCCTCCTACCACATAAAATGTTTTTTCCACTAAATTCTCCAAGTATGAAGAAGGGTCTCCCATTCCTTCTCTCCAGAGATGCTGCCTGTCCTGCTGAGTTACTCCAGCTTTTTGTGTCTATCTCCAAGTATTAGTTCCATTTCAGTAAGGCTCACCTTCAAATATATAATGTACCTGTTTACAGTGCAAATCCTCCAAGTTAAGTGCTTTAAAGGTAGGTTGATAGTAGCAGACAGAATTGTTTTTGCCCATTCTATGTATATTTCTTTGCAGCTTTCTGTCTGAAGATAGAATTAGGAGCAACACTAGCAAGATTGCGGATGACACAAAGCTGGGTGGCAGTGTGAACTGTGAAGAGGATGTTAGGAGGTTGCAGGGTGACCTGGACAGGTTGAGTGAGTGGGCAGATGCAGTATAATATAGATAAATGTGAGGTTATCCACTTTGGCTGCAAAAATAAGGGGCAGATTATTATCTCAATTGGGTTAGGTTAGGTAAGGGGGAGGTGCAGCGAGGCATGGGCGTCCTTGTCACTGAAAGTTGGCTTACAGGTACAGCAGGCAGTGAAAAAAGCTAATGGAATGTTGCCCTTCATAACAAGAGGATTTCAGTAGAGAAGAGGTTTTTCTGCAGTTGTATAGGGCTCTGGTGAGACCACATCTGGAGTATTGCAGGACTCTCGCTTAACTTTTTTTCCCTGATGCCAGCAGGGAAACTTTGACAGCTTTTTAGGTTGCCAAATGACAGTTTAGGTGGTCATTTAAGACAGTTTGCATGATGCGTGCGATAATGTGCTCGGACGAAGTGCGTAGTTACCAGTCAGAATTTTTCTCAATGAAGCATTCACATATTATGTTCAAGAAGGAACTGCAGATACTGGAAAATCGAAGGTAGACAAAAGTGCTGGAGAAACTCAGCGGGTGCAGCAGCATCTATGGTGCGAAGGAAATAGGCAACGTTTCAGGCCGAAACCCATCAGTCTGAAGAAGGGTTTCGGCCCGAAACGTTGCCTATTTCCTTCGCTCAATAGATGCTGCCGTTTCCGCTGAGTTTCTCTAGCACGCTTGTCTACATTCACATATTATTTCTGCTTCAAATAACTCACAAACTAAACATATTCACCAATCAAGACATGATATATACCACAATGACATGCAGCTAAATTATAATACAATATCTCAACTCTTTTTACACATTGCAATTAATGTGATTTCTATTAGTTCTTTCCACTTCCAAACAAAAATGTGGTTGGATTATTCAGCAAATGATCAACCTGTGTCAATAAATCCTGGACCATGCACACTACAGATTGATGCAAGCATGTTTTCTGTGAAGGACTGAAAATTACCATGACATGGCCATAGCATGGGTCGTTATTGCTATTGGCACAGAAACACTCTGGCTTCCCACATAATTTATCCATAACAAAATATACAGGTTGCAAGGAAATTTCTAAAGGCATTTTATGATAATAGCTGTTAAACCCGACTATACCCATCTGACAGGTTAAACATTACAATAACTGACAAGAGATGGCTAAAGGACATAACTGCAGCAAATGTTCTTTTGGTAATATGTTTAAAGGTATCAAAACAAATAACATTGGGAATTAAAACACATTTGATTGCATTCTGTTATCAAACATAGTCAATGTTCACTCTGAAGACCATGAAGCACAATAGGGTCAGGGGGTGTGTGAATCAGTGCGGGTTGGATAGAGGGGGGGGGGGAGGGGGGGGGGTTGAGAAGTCAATCGGATGGATTGAGGCAGGTGAATTAGTACGTGTTGGTTGGAGTACGTAAAATTGTGAGGGAGGAGCAAGGGGGATGTCAGTGGTGTTGAATGGGAGGATGTACGGGATGGATGGGGGGAGGGGGGATCAGTACAGGATGAATGGGGGGGGATCAGTACAGGATGAAAGGGGGTCGACAAAAATGCTGGAGAAATTCAGCGGGTGAGGCAGCATCCATGGAGCTAAGGAATTAGGCAATGTTTTGGGTCGAGACCCTTCTTCAGACTGTTCCCCCCATTCTTCTTGAATGGGGGGGGGGGGATCAGCACAGGATGGATGGGTGGGGGATCAGCACAGGATGAATGGAGGGGGATCAGTACAGGATGAATGGGGGGGGGTCAGGACAGTGTGGATCAGAGGGTCTGTGCAGGGTAAATGGCGGATCACTACAGGATGAATGAGGGGAACAGTATAGGATGAATGGGGGATCAGTACGGGATGAATGAGGGGATCAGTACAGGATGCATGAGGGGATCAGTACAGGATGCATGAGAGAGAGAGGGAGAGATGGGGGGGAAAGGGGCAGAGGAGGTGGGGAGGAAGGAAGCTCAGCGCTCCTCGGACAACATCGCCCCGCTGCCTTGGCCGTCCCTGTCCAACACCAAAGTGCCGCCGCCAAAGGGGGTGGCGGTTGGGAACTCGTCGTCACCGCCTCCCCTCCTCCGCCAGCCGACAGGAAGTTGTGGGGCCGAGCGGTGAAGCTCAAAGATCCTATAGCTATAAGATCTTTGATGCAGCTGCTCCAGTCGGCGGAAGGAGGCTCTCTCTCTCTCTCTCCCTCCCTCCCCCCCCCTCCCTCCCTCCCCCCCTCCCCCCCTCCCCCCCTCTCCCCGGCCTCGGCGTGCGAGAGGGGTTGTTTTGAATGCGCAGTTAACGGATGTGCGGGCAGCGGCCGTTATCAGGCGATAGCGGCCGCTGCCTGCAAATCAAAAGATACTGCTGTAAATCCACCAACTGCGCTTTCAAAACAACCCCTCTCGCACGCCGAGGCCGGGAGGAATGGGGGGGGGGGGAGGAGAGGGAGAGGGAGGCCTCTCCACCGGGCGGGGTGCGGGAGAAGGAGGCAGTGGAGCCGCTGTCACGGCCGCTGTTCGGGGCCCCGTCATTCGCTCCGACACTTCGTCACCACGTACCTGGTATCTTTGCCCCGCAATCAAAGATACCAGGGGAATACAGCCGCTGCCATCGACATGAGACATCACGCTCCTATTCTCCAGAGGTGCTGCCTGACCCGCTGAGTTACTCCAGTTTTTTGCATCTACCGGTATAAACCAGTATTTGCTTGCCAAGCCGGGCAAAATGAGTCAGCATTTAGGTTGCCCGACGGCACTATGGGTGGTCATTGGCACCTGGGCAACCGCTAATTTAGAGCCCTGTATTGTGTACAGTTTTGGTCTCCTAATTTGAGGAAGGACATCCTTGTGATTGACGCAGCGCAGCGTAGGTTCACAAGATTGATCCCTGGGATGGCGGAACTGTCATATGAGGAGAGATTGAAAAGACTAGGCTTGTATTCACTGGAGTGTAGAAGGATGAGGGGGAATCTTATAGAAACATACAAAATTATAAAAGGACTGGACAAGCTAGATGCAGGAAAAATGTTCCCAATGTTAGTCGAGTCCAGAACCAGGGGCCACAGTCTTAGAATAAATGGGAGGTCATTTAAGACCGAGGTGAGAAAAAACTTTTTCGCCCAGAGAGTTGTGAATTTATGGAATTCCCTGCCACAGAGGGCAGTAGAGGCCAAATCCTGGATGGATTTAAGAGCGAGTTAGATAAAGCTCTCGGGGCTAGTGTAGTCAAGGGATATGGGGAGAAGGGGCATGGGTTATTGATAGGGGACGATCAGCCATGATCATAATGAATGGCGGTGCTGGCTCGAAGGGCCGAATGGCTTCCTCCTGGACCTATTTTCTAATATACAGATTTCTGAATCACTTTTGCAGCTTCAGATGATTTTCACCATCCAAACATCTGGTTACATCACAGAATGTAGCCTTCGGAACCCCTCTTCAACCTGAAGAACGGTGTTCTTCAGCCTGAAGAAGGGTGTCCACCCAAAACATGACCTATCCATGTTCTCCTGGGATGCTGCATGACTCACTGAGTTACTTCAGCATTTTGTGTCTTTCCTTTCTTCAGACTGTCGCTCTAACATTGTTCGGTTACAGTTCTGCCCGTCAAGTTATGTTTTCCATCTTTTAAAACCGTTCACTCGACCTATTGAAATCGGCTTTCTGCATTAGTTAGTTTTACTTTTCCTTGTTTAATCTACATTCTAAGATATAATCGAAATTTCCTAAAATCCTCACCTACAGGAGCAGCACAGTGATGCAGCTTAGAGAGCTGTAGCCTCAGTGCCAGAGACCCAAATTCCATCTTGACCTTGGACTCTGTCTGTGTGGAGTTTGCATATTCTCCTTGTGACCACGTGGGTTTCCTCCTGGTGCTCCGGTTTCCTCCCACATATCATAGCCATGCTGGTTTGTATGTTAATAGTCCTCAGTGAGAAAATTGTCCTGAGTATGTAGGAGGTGGATGAGGAAGTGAGGTAATGGAACTAGTGTGAATGGGTGATCAATGGCCGGTGTGGATTTGGTGGGCCAAAGCACATGTTCCAGCTACATCTCTAAACGAAACTGTCAAAATCTGGGTCAGTTGACCCCTCTCAATCTCCAGAATCATATCCAGCAATGTCTCCTTCTTGCTGGATCAGAAACATATTGCTTTGAAAATTATCTTGAATATTTCAGAAACATTTCATCCTCTCTGTACTTCACACTATGATCATCCCAGTTTACCTATCGAGTATATACAGTTCCTCATTAAATAGTGCCCTGCATAATGTTTGGGACAAAGACCCATCATTTATTTATTTGCCTCTGTACTCCACAATTTGAGATTTGTAATATTTAAAAAAAATCACATTGGTTAAAGTGCACATTGTCAGATTTTATTAAAGGGTATTTTTATACATTTTGGTTTAACCATATAGAAATTACAGCTATGTTTATACATAGTCGCCCCCATTTCAGGACACCATAATGTTGTGGACACATGGCTTAGAAACATAGAAAATAGGTGCAGGAGGTGGCCATTCAGCCCATCGAGCCAGCACTGCCATTCATTGTGATCATGACTGATCGTCCCCCATCAATAACCTGTGCCTGCCTTCTCCCCATATCCCTCGACTCCAATAGCCCCCAGAGCTCTATCTAAGTCTCTCTTAAATCCAATGGCTTCACAGGTGCTTGTAATTGCTCAGGTGTGGTTAAATGCCTCCTTAATGCAGGTATAAGAGAGCTCTCAGCACCTAGTCTTTCCTCCAGTCTTTATCACCTTTGGAAACTTTTATTGCTCTTTATCAAAGTGAGGACCAAAGTTGTGCCAATGAAGATCAAAGCCATTATGAGATTGAGAAACAAGAATAAAACTGTTGGAGACATCAGCCAAACCTTAGGCTTATCAAAATCAATTGTTTGGATCATTAAGAAGAAAGAGACCACTGGTGAGCTTATTAATCGCAAAGGGACTGGCAGCCCAAGGAAGACCTCCACAGCTGATGACAGAAGAATTCTCTCTATAATAAAGAAAAATCCCCAAAAACCTGTCCGACAGATTAGAAACACTCATCAGGAGTCGGGGTTACAGAGGCTACACTGCAAGATGCAAACCACTGGTTAACCACAAAAACAGGATGGCCAGGTTACAGTTTGTTAAGAAGTACTTAAAAGAGCAACCACAGATCTGGGAAAAGGTCTTGTGGACAGATGAGACGAAGATTAACATATCAGAGTAAAAGCAAGAGCAAAGTATGAAGGAGAGAAGGAACTGCCCAAGATCCAAAGCATACCACCTCATCTGTGAAACACGGTGATGGGGGTATTATGGCCTGGGCATGTATGGCTGCTGAAGGCACTGGCTCACTTATCGTCATTGATGATACACTGCTTATAGTAGTAGCATAATGAATTCTGATGTGTATAGACACATCTTATCTGCTCAAGTTCAAACAAATGCCTCAAAATTCATTGGCCGGCGGTTAGGCTGTGGGGGAAAGGAGCATTTTCATTTAAGTTCATGACCCAACTCACGGAACTACCTGAATTTTTAAGATATTGTGTAAAGATATTATATAAATCATACCTGAAACTGAGAGGACCCTAGGATCATGGCTGCCTCCTAATTACATCAAAACAATAACAAGGTTTCCAAGGAATAAAAGTAATGCTAACCTTGCTGATCATTTTGTTCTTCAATTGATTTATCTTTATAAAGTTATGATGTGAACTGTTAAATGAAAATGATGAATAACAAATCTAAAGCTAGGATTAGGGTTACGGTCAGTCAGTCGGTCGCTCGGTCAGACTGGCGGCCGGCCTTGTCGGTAGGCCGATGGATGCTTTGGAGGATCGGTCTGGGAGTCGGGCTGCCGTTCGGTGGCTGGGCCGCCGATGGATGGTGAGAGTGGTCGGGCTGCCAGTGGGTTATGAGAGTAGGTATGTTACAAAACTTACCTTCAGCGGCACTGCAGTTCTGCCCCTGGCCGTGTGCGCGACTTTGGCACCTTTGAGGGGGGGGGGGGGGGGAGGGGGGCAGGGTTTAAATGCGTTTTTTCTCCTGCCTGTCCTGGATATATTTTCTCGGAGTGTAGCTAATGCTGAAGAATTGTTCCGACTGCCGTTCTGTGAATTTTTTGTTTTAAATCGCGGGACAATGTCAGCGCTGGAGTAAAATAAAAATCTGCTTCTAATGCCGTCAACCGGGACGGATTTCACGTACGGGATAGCTAAAGGTAAGCCGTTTATTTTACATATAAACGTGCTTCTTAGGATGACCCTAATCCAAATTTTACGTTGCGAAAAGGTGGTAGGCCGCATACGAACCGGCAGTATTTTTCCAGACGATATGGGGTTTAAATTCACCGCAACTGCAACGTTCCAATCGATCGCGTTCCACAAAAACCCACTGGCAAGATGATTAAAATGGCCATTAATTTACGGGGAATTAAACACTAAATTCCTTCCATTTTGCCTATAAATTCATGACAATGAGATTTAAAAATCATGTTATGTTGTGAATTCTTGTGTGAATGTTATTTGGACACTTAAGAAAAGATTAACATTTTAATTTAACCTAAGAAATGGATAGATGTTTAGATCTAGTAATTGAATTTTGTAATCAGCTACAATTAGGTAACTAACTAATTATATGCTTTAATTTCAGGTCATCCAAGTAAGATTGTTTCATATTTGTTTCAGAATGCTTCAATCTATAATAACTGAACATGTCTTTCAGTTCTCTTAATTTTTAAGAAAGTTATGGGCTTTTGACTGTCCTCGATCACAGCTTTTGTGTTAAGTCAATGGAAAAGCAATAGGGAACAAGATGCTTATTTCCGAGTATGAAAATGGTCATAACTTTTTTAATACTGAAGATATTAAAGTGAATAAGGTGTCAAATTAAGCTTCTTTTTATGCTTTAGGTGGATGGTGAGAATGGTCGGTCAGCCGGTGAGTGGCGAGAGCGGTTGGTCCGCCGTGGATGTATATGTGTGTATATAGTATAATATATGATTTAAGTAGACTGCAACACGGAAATAGGCTCCCCATGGTGTAATATGGACATTGGACACGAGATGGCGTTTACTTTCTCGATCTCATTTTCTAATTAGTTTAATTAATTGATGTGCAACTTTTGGCACTGACGAGTTATGACTTCCTTCTCAATTATATTTCATCTAAAATTTAATGCAAAATTTAATGTAGTTCCAAGACATGGGTCACGAAAGTTGATTTCTAAACACATTTTTGATGCTCGGCCCACAGCCTAGGTTAATTCTGCAGCAAGACAATGATCCCAAACATGATGCTAAAGCAACAAAGGAGTTTTTCAAAGCTAAAAAGACAAGGTAAATTCTTGAGTGGCCAAGTCAATCACCCGATCTGAACCCAATTGGGCATGCCCTTTATATGCTGAAGGGAAAACTGGAGGGGAGTAGCCCCCAAAACAAGCATAAGCTAAAGATGGCTGCCATACAGGCCTGGCAGAGCATCACCAGAGAAGATACCCAGCAACTGGTGATGTCCATGAATCGCAGACTTCAAGCAGTCATTGCATGCAAAGGATATGCAACAAAATACTAAACTTGACTACTTTCATTTACATAACATTGCTGTGTCCCAAACATTATGGTGCCCTGAAATGGGAGGACTATGTATAAACACTGCTGTAATTTCTACATGGTGAAACCAAGATGTATAAAAATAGCCTTTAATAAAATCTGACAATGTGCACTTTAACCACATGTGATTTTTTTCTATTACAAATCTCAATTTGGGAGTACAGAGGAAAATAAATAAATGATGGGTCTTTGTGCCAAACATATGGAGGGCACTATAACTATTGTAATAGTTTTTGCTTTGTCTAATTCCTCTGCATATTTGCTCTATATGTATCTGCTATTCATTGGTCACCTATGGACTACAGCTAGCAGGTAATGTTTCCCATTTCTCAGTTCTAACTAAACAGATTATATTTTTAAACCTCTGCGACATCCCCTTTCCGACACTAATATTTCCATGAATTAATTCTGCTATCTCCCTTTTCTTTTTTTCCCCGTACCCATCCTTCATGAACACTTTGTATCCAATTCTATTTAATGTCCAGTCCTCCCCCATCTGTTCTAAGTTTCTGATATCTCCACCACATCATATTCCCACAGATTTATCTGTGCCTGTGGTTCATCAATATTGCTTACCAAATTCACATTTGAACCACATAGTGGTTTTTCAATTTCACTGACTCCATTAAAATCTAGTGTGAACAGTCTTCCTCTAATTGTTTTTGATATTTTAATATTGTCTGACTTTTCCCCTTACCCAAGCTTATTACTGGTGCATTTATACTCATACACTCTGCCTTTTTTGCTATAATTACTCTGTACTACAGCATCTGCCCATTTAAGCTGTTCTACAACCATTCAGTGATCAACCTGGAGTCACGCCGACAGTTCCCTTAACACGAATTCCCTAATATATCTGTGTAGGAAGGAACAGCAGATGCTGGTTTACAATGGAGACAAACACTAAATGCTGGACTAACTCAATGGGATGGGCAGCATCTTTGGAAGAAGGAGTGGGCGATGTCCTGCTGAGTTCCAGGAAGAAGGGTCTCGACCCGAAACGTCACCTATCTCCTTCGCTCCTTAGATGCTGCTGCACCCGCTGAGTTTCTCCAGCTTTTTGTGTACCCTCGATTCTCCAGCATCTGCAGTTCCTTCTTTAACACTTTGTTTTTTTGTTATGCTTCGGACTCTGGTTATGCTCTAATGATACCGCTCAACTCACATATACCCTACTGGGAAAATCTGTTTTGTGTAAGAGGTGGATTTAGGGAAAGTCTGCCCATGTTTTCAGCTATCGAGATTATATAATTATCTTCATCACAGACACATATCACCCAGAATCCATCTGCTTTTAAGATTTCCATAAAACATATAGTCACTGTATAGATGCTGTAGTTGTCATATAACTTAGTCTACAATATTATCAAAAGATTTGGTGGGGAAACAAAATTAAAGAAATGCCACAAGGCATGTCGGTGATGTATATACATGATCCGAGTTGTTGTATATTGATAGTTTACATTTTCTAATTTTGACATGTGCACAGTAGCAAATAAAACCAGAGCACAGGGTTCAAGCTTCAACACAAGGCTGTGGAGGACCATAATGGCTTCAGGAAATGTATGCTCTCACTTCTCAGAATAAGCGGTTTACAAAGTTTAGCTATAGATGCAAATGGAGAGAAAGATTGAATAAAATGCTTGTGTTTATGTTGCATCTTTCAATGTTTAACAGCCCATTGCTATAATGTAGTGATGAACAACGAATATTAGTGAAGATGCCATCTGGATGGGGGTGGGAGCAACAAAACTGATTTACATCAAAATAGCAACAAGAAGTGAAGCCAATATAGTATTAGTTCTATAATTGTGTTAAGTTGCAATGTGTCAAATCACCGAGATACAAAATAATCAGTGTGACAAGTTCATCCTCAAATTGACAACAGAACAAGGAATTCATATCTCCCACAATCTTCAGGATTGTTCACCAATCCGCTTTACGGATGCGGCTTTAGATTTAATCTATTGCTCCCATTCTTATCTCCCCCAACCCATGTCGTATCCTCTTGAATCACACAGGAGCCAAGAATCTGTTAAAGTCAGACATTGGATCCAGCAACTGCAATATACAAAATACTTTTCTGTCAGATTCTCACAGTCCAAGTCTCCTAATTTAAGGTAAATCAATTTACAAACAAAGTGAAATAACAGGATAAGTTGATAAGGGGCTGCAATCTAAGGTAGACAAAATATGCTGGAGAAACTCAGCAGGTGAGGCAGCATCTATGGAGAGAAGGAATTGCTGACATTTTGGGTCGAGACCCTTCAGACTGATGTCGGGGGGCGAGGTGGAAAAAAAGGGAAGTAGGCGGAGACAGTAGGACGTGGGAGAACTGGGAAGAGGGCGGGGAAGGCGGAAGAAAGCAAGGGCTATCTAAAATTAGTGAAGTCAATGTTCGTACCGCTGGGGTGTAAACTACCCAAGCGAAATGTGAGATGCTGTTCCTCCAATTTGCACTGGGCCTCACTTTGGCAATGGAGGAGGCCCAGGATAGAAGGGTCAGATTGGGAATGGGAGGGGAAATTGAAGTGCTGAGCAACTGGGTGATCAGGTTGGTTAAGATGGACTGAGCGGAGCTGTTCAGCTGCGGAGCTGCGCTTGATCTCACCGATGTAGAGAATTTGACACCTGGAACAGTGGATGCAGTAGATGAGGTTGGAGGAAGTGCAGGTGAACCTCTGCCTCACCTGGAAAGACTGCTTGGGTCCTTGGATGGAGCCAACGGGGGAGGTATGGCGACAAGTGTAGCATTCCCTGTGATTGCAAGGGAAAATACTAGGGGAGGGAGTGGTTTGGGTGGGAAGGGACGAATTGACCAGGGAGTTACGGAGCGAACGTCTCTGCGGAAAGCAGAAAGACGAGGAGATGGGAAGATGTGGCCAGTAGTGGGGATCCCGTTGGAGGTGGTGAAAATGTCGGAGCATTATATGTTGTATGCGATGGCTGATGGGGTGGAAGGTGAGGACAAGGGGACTTTGTCCTTGTTACGAATGGGGGAGGGGAGTTAGAGCAGAGCTGCGGAATATAGAGGAGACCCTGGTGAGACCCTCAATATATAATGGAAGAGGGGAACACCTCCAAGAATGAGGACATCTCCGATGCCCTAGTTTGGAACACCTCATCTTGGGCGCAGATGCGGCCTGGATGGAGGAATTGGGAGTAGGGGATAGAGTCTTTACAGGATGCAGGGTGGGAAGAAGTGTAGTCAAGATAGCTGTGGGTGTCAAGGGGGTTTTCGGAGAGGTTGGTCAATAGTCTGTTGCCTGTGATGGAGATGGTGAGATCTAGAAACGGTAGGGAGATGGCGAGTTTTGCAGATTGCATAGGTAGTGTCCAGGCAAAACCACAATACTTGTGCATTACCTGAATATGAGTGTAACAGAGTGAATATAAATGCTCATGACCAGAAAGTGTACATTCAACAGTATGAACATTGAATTCTCCAATATTAGGCAGCTACAAAACAATCCCTCTCTCCGTTCTCCCCGCACCCCCCTTCCCCCCCCCCCCCCCACCAACCTTACACCTCTGGCCAACCTGAAGCATCAACTATTCATTTCTCCAGAGATGCTGTCTGATCCAGAGTTCCTCCAGCATTTTTGACTTTTTTTGTAAACCAGCATCTGCAGTTCCATTTATCCACATTCAACCTTTGTAGTGTATATAGAATGGTAACTGTAACTTTAAGCACTGAGTACTAGAATGGTATGATGTGTCACATGATATATTCAATATCTTATCAGTCTCGTGAATATGTGCACGTATGCGCAGTGTACTTTTGTGAAGTAAAGAAGACCCACACAACAGTGTGTACAGAAAACCTGTTCTTGTTTCTATCTACATGCTGAAGCCCTAATATCTTACAATGGCGACAAAGATTGGATAGGTGTCTTTTTACAATACTGCACACAAAAACGTGACAAAGGGGGTCAAATTTCACATTTCTTCAAAAAAGTTGACAAGCACTTTATTGGGTTCATGACTAACATAGTATCAACAGAAATTAAGAAAAGATAGCATATGGATGGCAAGTTTCCGAAAATGGTATCAGAATACACAAATACATTGTGCAACGGTTGCCGCGTGGTGTCCACCAGTGACCTGGTTGGTACAGTAAGTGAACGTATTTCTTTTTCCTTTCTATGTTTATGAATACCACATGGAACAATAAAATCGCACACACCATTTCCACTTCATTCACCTGATCATGTAGTAGAATACTGCATCCATCTGAGTGGGCACCGCAACGTGCATTACACATACACACAAACATACGTTGCGGTGGACACTAAAAGGTTTGGTGTCCCAGAAAACAAACGTTACATTATTAGCGAGAACCAAGCATTTTCACAAATGTGATCTAAACGGTACATTACCTTATGAATTTGAGCTATCGATCGCTGATGATTTGTTAGATAGTTTGATTTGTGCTTTTTTTTGTAAGTAAAATGCCTCTGTAACGATCTTTGCGGTGCTTCCAGAAGTTGACAGGAAGGAAGTTAGTGACTTGGTCGTACGAAAAGTAAACAACAGACAGTGTGTTGCCAAATTAAAGATTGGCTCAGTTTCTTAGTTTTGATGAACAATTTATGTCCAAACATTTTTTTGTAATTGATTTTATAAAGTCGGAAAATATATCGTATGTGGTCATTGCGTTTTTGACACAACGATGATTTTGATATATTAAATTGGAAAATAAGAAAAAATTAACTCGCCCAAAAATCGCTACTACCATAGGATATCTCGTTAGATTTTTGAAAAGCATTAGAGGTTTGGAGCCTCCGTGATTTAACTTACGGAGGTATCGACCCCGATAACGGTTGTTGTGACAATGGACACCAAGCACAACAACCATTACGGGATCTTTACCGTACTGTATTATCTTTATGTTACTGTATTTCTCTCCTGGTATTGATGAAGATATTTCCCAAGATCATTATCAAAACATATGGGACTGTAGGTTAAAACAGCAGCTGTACAAATCGTCTAGAGTTTGTCAGGCTATCTTTGTGTTGTGTCTACGCGGCAAGATGGCATCCTTGGGATACATAGGCCAACTAGGGACTTTCGACAAGAACTATGAAACCTTTACCTTGTACTGTGAGTGAATAGAAATGGTTTTTAGGATGGTAGTTTTGCCTCCCTGGTGCCAGGGTCTGGGATGTGTCTGAACATGTCCAACATATACAGAAATGGGAAGGATAGGAGACTGAGGTCGTGGTACATATAGGTACCAATGACAAAGGTAGAAAAAGAGAAGAGGTCCTGAAAGGAGAATTTAGGGAGTTAGGAGGAGAGTTAAGGAGAAGGACCGCAAAGGTAACAATCTCAGGATTACTGTCTGTGCCACGCGACAGTGAGAGTAGGAATGGAGCAAGGTGGAGGATAAATGCGTGGCTGAAGGACTGGTGCAGAGGGCAGGGATTCAAGTTTCTGGATCATTGGGATCTCTTTTGAGGTAGGTGTGACCTGTACAAAAAGGATGGGTTGCACATGAACCCGAGGGGGACCAATATCCTGGCGGGGAGATTTGCAAAGGTTACGGGGGAGACTTTAAACTAGAACAGTTCGGGTGGGGGGGGGGGGAGGAGACGGACTCAAATAGAGAAATCTAGTAGACTGTGTGAGGCAGGAGGCAGAGAAGGGAAGCACTCAGACCCAACATGTAGGGGGGGAAAGAAGAAAAAAATAATAAACAGAGAATAAGAGGTGGTGGGTTTCTTAAATGTGTGAGCAGAGAGACTGAGGGGTATAAAATGAGGGTAGAAGCAATAGGTAGCAAGGTGAAAAGTAAAAGTGGCAGGCAGACAAATCCAGGGCAAAAATCAAAAAGGGACACTTTTCAACATAATTGTATAAGGGGTAAGAGTGTTGTAAAACAAGCCTGAAGGCTTTGTGTCTCAATGCAAGGAGCATTCATAATAAGGTGGACGTGTTTTGTGCATTAACGTGCAGATAGCTATTAATGACTATGATATAGTTGGGATCACAGATACATGGCTCCAGGGTGACCAAGGCTGGGAGCTGAACATCCAGGGATATTCAATATTCAGGAGGGATAGACAGAAAGGAAATGATGGTGGGGTAGCGTTGCTGGTTAGAGACAAGATTAATGCAATAGAAAGGAAGGACATTAGCTTGGAGGATGTGGAATCGATATGGGTAGAGTTGCGAAACACTAAGGGGCAGAAAAAGCTAGTGGGAGTTGTGTACAGGCCACCTAACAATAGTAGTGGAGTTGGGGATGGCATCAAACAGGAAACTAGAAATGCGTGCAACTAAGGTAAAACAGTTATAATGGGTGACTTCAATCTACATATAGATTGGGTGAATCAAATTGGCAGGGGTGCTGAGGAAGAGAATTTCTTGGAATGTATGCAGGATAGTTTTCTAAACCAACATGTAGAGGAACCAATGAGAGAGTAGGCTATTCTAGACTGGGTATTGAGTAATCAGGAAGGGTTAGTTAGCAGTCTTGTTGTGCGTGGCCCCTTGGGCAAGAGTGACCACAATACGGTTGAGTTCTTCATTAGGATGGAGAGTGAAAGAAAGGTAACTTTCAGGGTATGAGACCTGAATTGGCCAAGATAGACTGGCAAATGATTCTTAAGGGGTTGACAGTGGGTGTACAATGGAGGCATTTAAAGACTGCATGGATGAACTACAACAATTGTTCATCCCAGTTTGGCAAAAGAATAAAGCAAAACAAAAGATGAAGCATACAAATTAGCCAGAAAAGGCAGCCTACCAGAGGACTGTTATGTCCAGCAGAGGAGGACAAAGGGCTTAATTAGGAAAGGGAAAATAAATGATGAAAGGAAACTGGCAGGGAACATAAAAACTGACTGCAAACGTTTTTATAGATATGTGAAGAGAAAAAGATGAGTTAAAACAAATGTAGGTTCCTTGCAGTCAGAAACGGGTGAATTGATCACAGGGAACAAGGACATTGCGGACCAATTGAATAACTACTTTGGTTCTGTCTTCACTAAGGAAGACATAAATAATCTGCCGGAAATAGCAGGGGACCGGGGGTCAAATGGGATGGAGGAACTGAGTGAAATCCTGGTTAGCCGGGAAGAGGTGTTAGGTAAATTGAATGGATTAAAGGTTGATAAATCCCCAGGGCCAGATAGGCTGCATCCCAGAGTACTTAAGGAAGTAGCCCCAGAAATAGTGGATGAATTAGTGATATTTTTTCACAACTCTTTAGATTCTGGAGTAGTTCCTGAGGATTGGAGGGTAGCTAATGTAACCCCACTTTTTAAAAAGGGAGGGAGAGAGAAAATGTGGAATTACAGACCAGTTAGTCTAACATCGGTAGTGGGGAAACTGCTTGAGTCAGTTATAAACATGGGATAGCAGCACATTTGGAAAGTGATGAAATCATTGGACAGTCAGCATGGATTTATGAAAGGTTAATAAGACGAATCTTATAGATTTTTTGAGGATGTAACTAGTAGAGTGGATTAGAGAGAACCAGTGGATGTGTTATATCTGGCCTTTCAGAAGGCTTTCGACAAGGTCCCACATAAGAGATTAGTATACAAACTTAAAGCACATGGTTTTGGGGGTTCAGTATTGATGTGGATAGAGAACTGGCTGGCAGACAGGAAGCAAAGAGTAGGAGTAAACGTGTCCTTTTCAGAATGGCAGGCAGTGACTAGTGGGGTACCGCAAGGCTCATATATATATGGCTATATAATATATATTAATGATTTGGACGAAGGAATTGAATGTAATATCTCCAAGTTTGCGGATGACACAAAGCTGGGTGGCAGTGTTAGCTGTGAGGAGGATGCTAGGAGGCTGCAAGGTGACTTGGATAGGCAGGGTGAGTGGGCAAATGCATGGCAGATGCAGTATAATGTGGATAAATGTGATGTTGCCCACTTTGGTGGCAAAAACAGGAAAGTAGACTATTATCTGAATGGTGGCCGATTAGGAAAAGGGGAGATGCAACGAGACCTGGGCGTCATGGTACACCAGCAATTGAAAGTAGGCATGCAGGTGCAGCAGGCAGTGAAGAAAGTGAATGGTATGTTAGCATTCATAGCAAGAGGATTTGAGTATAGGAGCAGGTTCTACTACAGTTGTACAGGGTCTTGGTGAGACCACACCTGGAGTACTGCATACAGTTTTGGTCTCCAAATCTGAGGAAAGACATTCTTGCCATAGAGAGAGTACAGAGAAGGTTCACCAGACTGATTCCTGGGATGTCAGGACTTTCATATGAAGAAAGACAGGATAGACTCGGCTTGTACTCGCTAGAATTTAGATGATTGAGAGGGGATCTTATAGAAACTTACAACATTCTTAAGGGGTTGGACAGGCTAGATGCAGGAAGATTGTTCCCGATGTTGGGGAAGTCCAGAACAAGGGGTCACAGTTTAAGGATAAGGGGGAAATCTTTTAGGACAGAGATGAGAAAAACATTTTTCACACAGAGAGTGGCGAGTCTCTGGAATTCTCTGCCACAGAAGGTAGTTCAGGCCAGTTCATTGGCTATATTTAAGAGGGAGTTAGATGTGACCCTTGTGGCTAGAGGGATCAGGGGGTATGGAGAGAAGGCAGGTACAGGATACTGAGTTGGATGATCAGCCATAATCATATTGAATGGCAGTGCAGGCTCGAATGGCCTACTCCTGCACCTATTTTCTATGTTTTATTGCAAATTACATTATTGAAGCTGAAGAAATAGAGGATGATGACCAAGTGCAGGTAAGAACACAAAACAAGGCCATCTAGGAATTAAAGAAAGTGATTATCTTAACTGAAATTGGTCCTGAGGTTTATGAAACTCTCACCAACATCCTAGCCCCAGAGAAAGCAAGGAATGTTTCATTTGAGACTGTTCTTTCAAAACTTGATGCTCACTTCTACCCCAAGCCCATAGAGATTGCAAAGTTACAAATTTCACACAAGAACCCAGAAGTCTGGTGAGACTACGGGCGAGCACATTATCTCATTGAAGAAGTTGGCTCTACACTGGAATTTTGTGACATTTCTGGATCGCGCTTTGCATGATAGATTTGTATGTGGAATGCTGGATGAGCGAATCCAATCAAAATTACTAAACACACCAGCCTTTATCTTTGATTTGGCCTGCAAAACTGCATTGGCCATGGAGATAGCATGTCAAAGTACACATGGCAGGGCTACCAACTCTCACGCATTGAGCACGAGACACACGCATTTCAGGAAATTCTCATGCTCTCACGCTGATCACAAATTTCTCATGCTCAAATTTGTTTTAGTAAATAAAGTCATGAACAATTCAATTTGACTTCTGGATCTCCTCCACACTCACCAATGAGAATAGATTTTTCATTGCCAACTAGCGAGCATTGATTTAAAGCAGGGCTGTCAAACTACCAGCCCACAGGATGATTTGGGGGAAAAAAAGTTTTGTTTCTCCCTGCAGATGGTTTGATAGGTGAGACACGGCAGTGGTCCCAGTATCGACCCCCCCCCCCCCCCCAAGGCACCACTCACATCTCCCACCCTCACCTCCGGTGGCTCTGTGTCCGGCGGCCTCTCTGTCCATGCCGCATTGGAGTTTTAACCCAGGCCCAGGTGAGTGTTGGTGCTGCCTCCGGAGCCGCGGGGATGAATCTTGGGCTACTGACCCTCAACTCCCCCGGATCACTAACCCTCACCTCCCCCGGAGCCCAGTTGGACACAGAGCACCAGGGCCGGCCCGCATTCCGGGGGGGTAAGGGGGAGAGGGAGACGCTCCCCGGACATTGCCAACTCTCCGAATTTCCGCTCACTCCGGATGTTGCCGCTTCACTGTCACACAACCTGACACACATTCTTACCTACACAGGCACACACATACATTCTCACACTGACACGCAAGGTTTAAAGGGATATGGGCCAAATGCAGATAAATGAGATTAGTTTAGATGGGGCATCTTGATCTGCATGGACAAGTTGGGATGAAGGGCCTGTTTCTATGCTTTAAGACTGACACATTGTAGAAAGATTGTAATTGCTCTGGAGAGGATCCAGGGGCGATTTATGAAGATGTTGGCAGTGCTGGAATTTTTTTCACGTTGAAGAAAGATTTGGTAACCGGAATCCACTTGGCCATCATTTGCGCGTCACGCAGATGGAGCGTGAAGATTTTATACATTACAAAATCCTGCTACGCCACACGCAGCCGCACGTCACTGCCCATGTCATCGTGCACCATGCGTGTGTAATGCACACCATGCGCGCATCATGTGCGCGTCACGTCGTGTAAATGATGTAGTGTAATTTATGTGCAAATGATGGTCAAGTGGGACAGGCCCTTAAGTTGAGGTGAATAATATGCGAATAGTGCCTGTGTTGCTAAACTGCAGATGCTGGTTTAAACTGAAGATCTATATATACTTTTAAAACTCTGTGTGTGTGGGTGTATGAGATTTTGCCTTTGGTTTTTTTTTGCCTTTGATTCGTTACTCCGCCTAAACCACACGCAAAAACGCCGAGGTTTTTAGCATTTCGTTAGCGATTTTACTTTTATTTTCGCATATCCACTCTGTGGTCAATTATTTCCCCAGATTCAGAGTAAAATTGATCACAAAACTCAAACAAGTCAATTTTTAAAATCTAAACGGCTCTTACCAGCTGCTGACGCCACAATCCCACATGCCGACCAATCCAAGCCGCTTCTCTCTCCCTTCATTTGGCAGCCCGGTGCTCCTCCACTACTCTCCTCCTTCCCCCCCCCACCGCATGCTCCAAGTACGCTCGCGCCACGCCTCCCGCAGCTGGACCTGCCTGCACCCCGCGCGATGGTAACGGCTGCTGCCTCCCCGGCTCTTCTCCACACCACACCCCCCCCCCCCCCCCCCCCCGCCTGGCTCTGTCACGCTGGTGGAAGGCACAGATCGGCTGCTCCCCCCACTGCTTTTCGCCGTTCTCGCTGCCAGCCCGCAGGCTCACTTGGGATCACGCCCGCCCGCTCCACCCTCCCCCTCCCCGTACTTGGGGTCTGAAGGGCCGAGGATGCGGCCACTCTGAGGCCGACGGCTGCTGGGCCCCTCTCCTCCCTCCCTTCTTCCCCTTCTCGATCGGCCGGCCCTCTGCTGCTTTTGATGGTCTGCTCCGCTCGCACCAGCAGGGTCTCCCGCTCAAAAAACGCCACAAATACAAAACCCCAGCTCCAAAAGGCAGGAAGCCCCCCTACGTCTGTGTCCCTCTCTGTGTGCCCCTGTGTCCCTCCCTGTGTGCAATGGTCACAGGAAGAATGTACGGACTCCGTGTAGACAGCACCCATAGTCATGATCAAACACAGGATCTCTAGTGCTATAAAGCAGCAACTCTACCGCTGCGCTACTATGCCGCCCATTCCAAAAAAATGGTTATCTTCCCTTCCATTCTTAATTCTGATGTAGGGTCCCAACCAAAAACAATGATTATCCATTTCCCAACACAGATGCTGCCTGGCACACCAAATTTCTCTAGCAGATTGTTCCCACTTCTACCCACACCAAATAGTCCAACATGAACAATCTCCTGAACCTCATAAATTATGATCACAACGTTCCACCTTACATAGAAGCTCTTATCTGTTTAATGTGCAAGAGTGAAGATAGACACAAAAAGCTGGAGTAAGTCAGTGGGACAGGCAGCATATCTGGAGATGGAATGGGTGACATTCGGGTCGGGACCAGAGTGATTATAATACATTAAATCAATACTGAATACACACCAATTTATAAACACTACTTAATTTGTTACAGATGTGAACATTGTGGCCAAGTCAAGAGGATAGCTTCAAATGGAACATCAATTTCTGGCATCATTAATGCCGACAGTGGCAGAAATTATCTTCCTTCGTTGCTTTCTTCTTCCTCTCGACAACGGCAACACCGGATCTGCATGATGATTAGGCACATCACTGCTGTTACCGCCTTTATATCAACAAACAGAATAATTATTAATGCAGGGAAGATCATCAATTGGCCCCCGAAGAGAGGGTATAATATTAATCATGACACCTTAATTTAAGAGTCACTGGCTCCAGGGTTCTGAGGAGGAATTGGTGCTTTGTATATTGCAGCTACATTGTTCCTCTGAACCTCAGTTTTGTTAATGGGTGATAGCTGAAATCAGAAGAGTTCAACTCTGGAATTCTAAGAGAAAAGTTATATAGTAACTGCCATGCATCACTTGGTTCTTGGGTGGTTTTTCAAGTGGGGAGGTAGTGAAAGGGGAAGGTGGAAAAAGCCAGATTCCCATTAGTGGTTACAAGAACCATTGTGGGCAAATGAGAAATGTAATGCAAGGATCAGCCTAATCTACCCTGACATCCAGTGTCCTGAACACAATTGAATTAATGCCTCAAATCAGTTGTCACCACCAGATTGCCACAGATGTCCGACAGATTGAACTAGATGCACATATCGGAAGGCGTATTTCTTAATGGTAAATAGATTTGGAGGCAAGGCCAGGATACTGAAGGAATGATCAGCCAACTAATGTTGAATGTTGCAGCAGGGATGAACGGCCTCTACTGTTCTCCACGTTTCTTGGCTCCATACCAGTGTTTAGGCAATAACGTCTTCCTGCCTCAAAGTGCAGAGTATGACAATTTAGGCATGGCATCGAACTGCCAACTCACACAGGAAATTCTCTCACTTATTATGACTATTTAAACACAGCAAGTGAACTGACAACCTAGGAAATTATCTCACTCTGCCTTTCCGTTTTTCATTCTGAACTGAAGGCAGATGGAAGAATAATTCAATTTGGCTTCCAAGCCTCCTCAGTCTTGTCTCTTGTTGTACACGTCACCTCCAATCTCATATCCCTACAAGATCCTAACTACAAATTTGACCACATACATTCCAGAGATTGACGCCCATAACTTAGGCTATTTAGGGACCAAGTTCCAGAAGCCGCATAGCAAATCTTGCTTCCCTTAACACATCTTAAACCCAACTCTCAGCTTTGCATTTAGTCACCTACCTACTGCCCCGGTGAAGCATATTATTCTTACGCTACAATCATTACATTTTTGTACTTATTTATAATTATTTGTGTATAGTATGATTTTACTGAACTGTATGCAAAACAAATAATTTCACTATCTAAGTACATGTGACTATTGTACCTTTGAACCATGACTTTCTTGCACTTAAAATTATGAAATGCATAGATGAGGCAGACAGTCAGAACCTTTTTCCTAGGGTGGAAATGTAAAATACTAGAGAACATAGCTTTAAGGCAAGAGGGGCAAAGTTCAAAGGAGATGTGCAGGATGTCTTGCTTTTCCCCACACAGAAAGTGGTGAGTGCTTGGCACACGTTGGCAGGGGTGGTGGATGCAGATACGATAGTGGTGTTTAAGAGGCTTTTAGACAGGTACATGGATATACAGGTGGTGGAATATGGATCACATGCATGTTGATGATATTTGTTTGTGTAAAACATAATGCTGGAATATCTCAGCAGGTCAGGCAGCATCTCTGGACGACATAAATAGGTGACGTTTCGGATCAGAAGCCTTTTTAAGACCAATTATAGTAGGGCAGAGACAACTGGAAGAGAGATGGGGGGGGGGTGACAAAGCCTGGCAAGTGATAGGTTGATGCAGGTGAAAAGGGTTATGATTTGAAGATGAATGAGCAGATGATTAGTTTATCTTGACAACGTGTTCAGCACAGACATTGAGGGCCGAAGTTCCTGTTCTTGTGCCGTATTGCTCTGTGTTTCTGTTCTTTATTTTGGTTAATTACGCTCCTGTGCAATTCATTGGGACGTACAAAAAGACATGATAGAAACGCAAATTGTTTTTACTTTAGCAATTTAAAATTTGCCGTTTGGTTAATGTTATAACTGTCCAACAGCTGGTTTAAAAAAAACTGGGTTGAGAGGCTGCTATAGGAGAGATGAATGTCACACACCTGCGACCGAGAGTAGGTTACCAGCCTCCTTTTCCCACAGAGAATTGTGTTGGCTACCAGTAAGGAAAGCAAGAAGTGGAAAACAAAACAAAGACTTCATTAGAAATAAAGTAGCATCACACCGCAGGCAATCTATACATAACTAAAGCTTGTGCTCTTCCGGTTTGTGCAGTTCTTCTATTTGCGGTACGCGATAGAGCGACAATATTTTTGCCAGCTCCCTCACCGTTCCCCTGTGCTGGGAGTGCAACATGTTTTGTTCTGATCGGTGGTTTATTGCAAAAGTGAGAGAGGTATAAAAAAAAATGCGCAGATCGATCTTCTCTCCTGCCAGTCAGCGCCGTGCGGATTAGTTTCTATGGTCCGCCCCATCCTGTGCAATCGCGCCTTCACTGGAGCTGAGAGAGGAGGTCTCCAACTGGACACAATTTTCGGAGGGACCGGAAGCGGCACGGCGATGTCACCAAACGGAAAGCGGTGAATCTGATCCCGGCGGAGGAGAGCGTCCAGCGCCCGCTGTGAGTCCCAAACGCACCGCCATCACAATGCCCCACAGCTCCAACCCCTTCCCCTCTGGTCCCCCTCCCTCCCTCCCTCGTGATACCCCCCTCTCCCCATGGCTCTTCCCCCGTCTTTTCTCCGAGCTCTCTCCCCCCTCCCACACCCGTGGGTGGAGTAGACGGTCCAAACACCGGCTGGTTTAAGTTTAGAGGGTTAAGGTCCGCTGAGTGCGTTTAGAGGAGAAAGATGCCAGCTGAGGCACTGTTAGTGGGTCCAACCGCCCATGGGATTAGTGTTCAGAATCAAATCCCCTGCTGGTTCACATTTAGAGGGTACAAACGCCTGTTGGTTGATTTTAGAGGTTCACAAGGCCTTGGGTTTGCTTTTAGACGAATAATGTTTAGAGAGCGCAAACCTCTGCTGACTTGAGGTGGGACGGGCCAAACGCCGATGGGAAGTGATCAGAGTCCCAGAAATAACTAGACTGCTTCCGCAGTCTAGTTATTTTGAAAAATTTAAATTCTGTTAAAACATACTAAGTGGAAATGTTAATGTCTAAACGTCTGAGTGGAAATGTTAATGTGCATAACCCTGCACATGGTTGGAAATGGCAGGGAGGTTAAAGGCGAGTAGATGTTAATACAAAACAAACAATGCAAATCAATCAGCGAGTCGTGGGGATTCACAGTTTATGGTGTATTCCTTATCGATTAATACCCACACTTTTTCCAATAAGATTTGGGTCAGTGTGTCATCAAAATACTCAACCTTAGTTTAGTTATAATGGGATAATATTTTTTGTCTTTTATTTGGGAGGAAATCCCACCTTCCATTGCTGTGGTTAATAAAATAATATTCAATACTTATTGTGCATCAGGGAAATCACCTACACTCGCAGAATCTGAAGGAGACCCATCAACCAAAGAATGCCAGGCAGTTGTTAGTCTTTGTGAAACTTTGGATTGTTAAACTTTCATAGCAAAGACATTTGTACTCTTATATCGGTCGTACGAACATTGGGGAGGTATTAGAAAGAGCAGAATAATAAAAAAAACCCCAATTACTTTGGTTTTGTAAAAAAAAGGCCTCCAAGTGGAAGCAGCACATTTGGCAAAGCAGCTGTAAATAGTGTTGCCATGGCAACAAGCAAATCACTTAAATGTAAAAAAGAGACCACAAATGTCTTGTGATTTTATGTATTATGAACTCTGCTTTTCACGAGTCGGTTACTGTTACTACAGTGGAACATATGTAACATTTCCCAAAACGTTTTGACAATACTTGGCTATATCCAAGGCAACAGAAAGCGTGTGCAAAGGATGATTTTTTAAAAAGCAGCCAGCAAAAGCTGAACTTATCACTCTTACCGTTCGCAACAACCTCCGGGGTTATTCTGTGAATGCTGAGCTGCCCCCGCCACGTGCCTCGCTTGTCTAGCTTGGAGTTTAATTGACTGTTGCTGTTTTAACTGTAACAGTAAATGTAAACTTGAACTTGAAACTTGAAACGCCACGCAAATAGGAAGCAAGAATTTAATCAGCCCATCCTCTTTTAATTCCAAAACACTAGACTCTGGCTGCGTGTTTTGACATCTAACGAACTTTCCAATAACATGCATGCATCACAAAGTGTGCCACGTACATACACCAGGCGGACCCCATCACATACCTTTTTAACAAGTGACCCTCTACACGTGAAATCCAAGAGTGCGGAGAGATGTCGGTACCAGTTTCACTCAGCACGAAACTGGGTGTTGTAAGGGTGGAACTCCACCCCGGGGCTGGGCTGGAAAGTGAATGTATTCTCAGCTGACGCCTCTCCCCATTGCATGTCACTTCCTTTTCAGAGCTCCGAGATTAACGTGCGCATCCAGTCCATGATCCACTCCCCTCTCCCGCTGACGTTGTTATTACACCAAAGAGGAGGCAAACTGTGAGTGCAGTTTCACGCCAGCTGAAACCGCAATCGCTGCCTTTCCCCGAAATATCCCGTTGGTCCAACGCCTGCGATGTAGTGCTCGGGATCCAAATACTATCTGCTTCGATGACAAAGCAGTACAAGATGTTTGAAACAAATGAGAGTAGTCAGCACGCCGCTGTGTCAGAACATCACATCACTCCAGGCCAAAATCGTACGCCCACTTGTGAGGGACTTGGAAGTCCAAACGAGATCACTTGGGGTGGGTGGGCACTGGTATGTCGCTTTGCCCTTAATGAACCATCGCCCGAAGCCGAGGGAGGAGACACGCTCAGATCACTGGGCTGCGCCCTTATAACCCGAGGGACCACACTTGGGCTGCGCTGTAATGCATTAAGTAATTATTTCAGCGTATTTGATCTTTATGTCCGTTTGGCAAGAAGGAATCTTGAATAAATATGACATTCTGAGGAATTCCTCATCATTGACATTCTCGTTAGGAAAAATTGAAAATGTTACATGCTGCACTTCGAAATACGTTTGAGAATCATAGAAAATAGGTGCAGGAGTAGGCCATTCGGCCCTTCGAGCCTGCACCGCCATTCAATATGATCATGGCTGATCATCCAACTCAGTATCCTGTACCTGCCTTCTCTCCATATCCCCTGATCCCTTTAGCCACAACGGCCACATCTAACTCCCTCTTAAATATAGCCAATGAACTGGCCTCAACTACCTTCTGTGGCAGAGAATTCCGCAGACTCACCACTCTGTGTGGAAAATGATCTTCTCATCTCGGTCCTAAAATACTTCCCCCTTATCCTTAAACTGTGACCCCTTGTTCTGGAGTTCCCCAAAGCGCATTACTAATGCTTTCTTCTGTGCCATTTTATTTTTGGCAAATTTGTAAAGTATACAACATGGAAACAGGCCTTTTGGCCCAACTCGTCCATGCCGACCAAGATGCCTACTTTGGCCCATATCCTTCTAAACCTTTCCAATCCATGTACCTGTCCAACTGTCTTTTACATGCTGTTATAGAACCTCCCCCAACTATTCTGTTATAATACCTGCATCAAGTATTCAAGAGACCGATGGTTGTTGGGGAGATGATCTTGAACCTGGTGGTCATGGTTTTCAGACATCTACACCACCTTCCTGATGGCAGTAGTGATTAGCATCTGGTCTGGAAAACAATAGACAATAGGTGCAGTAGGCCCTTCGGCCCTTTGATCCAGCAACGCCATTCGCTGTGATCATGGCTGATCATCCACAATCAGTACCCCGTTCCTGCCTTCTCCCCATATCCCCTGACTCCGCTATCTTTAAGAGCTCTATCTAACTCTCTCTTGAAAGCATCCAGAGAATTGGCCTCCACTGCCTTCTGATGTAGAGAATTCCACAGATTCACAACCCTCTGTGTTAAAAAGTTTTTTCTCATCTCCATTCTAAATAGCTTACCCCTTATTCTTAAACTGTGACCCCTGGTTCTGGACTCCCCCAACATCGGGAACATGTTTCCTGCCTCTGATGTGTCCAAACCCTTAATAATCTTGCATGTTTCAATAAGATCCCCTCTCATCCTTCTAAATTCCAGAGTATAGAAGCCCAGACATTGCATTCTATCAACACATGACAGTCCCGCCATCCCGGGAATTAACCTTGTGAACCTACGCTGCACTTCCTCAATAGCAAGAATGTCCTTCCTCAAATTTGGAGACCAAAACGGCACACAATACTCCAGGTGTGGTCTCATGGAATCATGGAAAACTTTATTGTCAGTCAGACCTTGCGGTCTGAACGAAATTTCGTTGCCTGCAGTCATACATATAGTAAATAACAAAACACACAATAAACACATATTGAACATCCACCACAGTGAGTTCACCAGACACCTCCTCACTGTGATGGAAGGCAAAAATCTTGGCTTTGTCTCTTCCCTTCTTGTTCTTCCTCTTCCTCTGCGCTGAGGCGACCCGGGCCTCCGATGTTGTGACCGCACTGGGTGATGTAAATACGTCCCGCGGGTGAACCGCGCTCCATGAGCAGGCCGGTTCAACTCCGCAGCCCGGGGCGGTCGAAGCTGCAGAAGCTGCCACTCTCCAGTCCAGCGGACGCAGCTGTTGCCGCGGGAGCTCTGGAAAAACAGGTTACCAACCTGTGACCTGCGAGCTCCCGATGATGTCGTCCACTGGGCCCGCGGCCGAATCTCCGAAGTCGCTGCCGCCGCCACCGCCACCGCCACCGGAAAGCCGCCACAGCTCCGAGTCGGGCCGCCGGAATGCCTGAACCCGCCACAGCCCCGAAGTCGGCCAGCCACACGCTGGTAAGTCCTGGCTGGCTCTGCCTCCAGAGTCTCGGGTCGGTCGCAGTTGGTGTTGGAGGCCGCCACCTCCGCCATTAGGCCTCAGCGCAGACGGAGACGGGGGATACGACAAGAAAAGTCGCGTCCCCCCCAAAGGAAGAGACTAAAACGTTTCTCCCACCCCTCCCATACACATACACTACACAATAACTCAAATGAACACTAAAACAAGACAAGAAAACAACAACAAAAAAAAAGAAAAACAGACGGACTGCAGGCGAGCCGCTGCTGCCAGGGCAGCGCCGCCACTCCCACTAGGGCCCTGTACAACTGCAGAAGGATGTCTTTGCTCCTATACTCAACTCCTCTCGTTATGAAGGCCAACATGCCATTCGCTTTCTTCACTGCCTGCTGTACCTGCATGCTTACTTTCAGTGACTGATGAACATGGACCCCCAGATCTCATTGTACTTCCCCTTTCCCCAACTTGACACCATTCAGATAATAATCTGCCTTCCTGTTTTTGCCATCAAAGTGGATAACCTCACATTTCTCCACATTAAACTGCTTCTGCCGTGCATCTGCCCACTCACCCAACCTGTCCAAGTCAGCCTGCATCCTCATAGCATCCTCCTCACAGTTCACACTGCCACCCAGCTTTGTGTCATCTGCAAATTTGCAGTTACTTTTAATCCCTTCATCTAAATCATTAATGTATATTGTAAATAGCTGCGGTCCTAACACCAAACCTTGCAGTACCCCACTAGTCACTGCCTGCCATTTTGAAAGGGACCTGTTAATCCCTACGCCTTGTTTCCTGTCTGCCAACCAATTTTCTATCCATGTCAGTACCCTACCCCCAATGCCATGTGCTCTAATTTTACCCACTAATCTCCTATGTGGGACCTTATCAAATACTTTCAGAAAGTCCAGGTACACTACATCCACTGGCTCCCCCTTGTCAATTTTCCTAGTCAATCATCCTCAAAAAATTCCAGAAGATTAGTCATGTATGATTTCCCCTTTGTAAATCCATGCTGACTCAGACCGATCCTGCTACTGCTATCCAAATGTGTCGCTATTTCATCTTTTATAATTGACTCCAACATCTTCCCCACCACTGATGTCAGGCTAACTGGTCTATAATTCCCTGTTTTCTCTCTCCCGCCTTTCTTAAAAAGTGGGATAACATTAGCTACTCTGCTATCCACAGGAACTGATCCTGAATCTATACAACATAGGAAAATGATCAGCAATGCGTCCACGATTTCTAGAGCCACTTCCTTAAGTACCCTGGGATGCAGACCATCAGGCCCTGGGGATTTATCAGTCTTCAGTCTACTCAACTCCATTTCCTGCCTAATTTTAATTTCCTTCAGATCCCCTATCATGCTAGATCCTCCGGCCATCAGAGAGATTGTTTGTGTCTTCCTTAGTGAAGACGGGTCCAAAGTACCTGTTCAACTCGTCTGCCATTTCCTTGTTCCCCATAATTAAATTCACCTGTTTCAGCCTTAAAGGGTTCTAATTTTTTTCTCTTCACATAGGTAAAGAAGCTTTTACTATCCTCCTTTAGTTATCTTCAGTTGCTCCTTAAATGTTTCCCAATCCTTTGGCTTTTCACTCATCTTTGCAATGTTATACTTCTCTTTTATTTTTAAAGAGGAATCAAATAGTTCCAGAGAGTCTGATGGATATCCATGAATTTTATGCTTACAGATGGGTGTTATTTATAATTGTCCCTCTCCCACTACAATTTAATTCAAAACAAAATCATGTGATTTCTATTATAATGGTCCCAATCACAGTATTGATTTTACACCCAGGTAAAAATGATGCCTTCAATATCCGAGTTGAGATCTTGATCACTTAAGGAAGGTGTATCTTACGTCATTGGCAAAGGTGCTGATCCTTATTATTGCAAAGCATGAAATTGCTTTTGATTGTGTTCCGTAAACGGAATCTGTAGATTGGCTATTGCATGTGAACCAATTATAGTAGACATAGCACCACAAATCCACCTTACTGTATGCTTTATATTAACACCCACTTCCTACACTAGGCAGTCTTAGAAATGGTGATGATGAACTAGCAACTAACAAGACTGCTGTACCACTATATTAAGTGTGTCAATTAAAGATGACTTCAAGCTCCAGACTGTGTGATATACTTATTTACATGGTGTCGGAAAGCTTGGAGTAACCCACTTCGTCCGTATATCGGGTTTTATTTCTGTTTATCAGTTTCACTTGTATCACCATGGCTAACTCGTGTAGAAAGCCTGCACAGCTTATCTTCAATTCTGACATCGGGGAATGATGGAGGCTCTTTGAAATCGACTACGAACACTATATCAACATCGTCCATCGTAATGAACCAGATGCTGTCAAGGCTTCCCTCCTACTAAACCTGGCGGGACCCAAAGCTATGATGAGAGCACGGACCTTTGACTCTGCGGCAGCTGTTCACGATGCCAACGATCAGGTAGTTGTACCTGCTAAGACTATGCGTGACCTCTGTTTTACTGCGTAAATTCCATGAACTATGCGACCTACCTTCAAACCGTATTTTAGAAAGAGCAAAATTCTTTGTGAGACACCAGCTTCCCGATGATCCTATGGAAAGATTTATTTGTGACTTGAAGTATATGGCTCAGCGATGCTGCTTTGAGGTCATGTCAAACTAATTAATCAGGGACAAGCTTGTCCGTGGTATGACTGATCAAAAGCTAAGGACTGAGTTACTGCGGAATTAACCCTTGAACAAGCAGTGCATGCCTGCCGAAGTCTGAGATTGGTGCCCCACTAAGCGACCAGTTTGACACTCAGAAGAAGACCATAAACCTGACGGGTTTCAACAGACGACAAACAACGACCGATAACAGAAGATTAATGAATGAACCACCTCAACTGACTAACCGGGGATTCACCAATGAGCCCCCTCAGAGGTGCCCAAATTGTAACTATTTCCACAACCAGGGACGATCATTTTGTCTGGCGAACGGAAAGCCTTGCAATTACTGCAAAAAGATGAATCACTGCGCCATTGTCTGCAAGTCCCGTGGGAACAGACCCTCCAGCTCAGCGTCTAATCTGCACCCATTGTAACAAAACCAAACAATTCCAAAATCACAGGACCAGCTCGACTCTGCCCACGAGGATGATCCTCGTGGGCAGAGTTGACTGTGCGAAGGAGTTGACTGTGCACTCACTCCTTCACACAGCTGGTAAGATTCTGGATCCCTCTGTTTCAATTACAATTAATAACAAGCCTGTGAAGGCCAAACTCGATACCGGTGCCCGAGTGAAAGTAATGTCTATGAACGTCTACAACAAGATAAGAAATAATGAGGCCTTGACTAGAGACAGCTCCACCTTACATGCTTATGGGAGGGAGGTTTTGTATCCTCCGGGAAGAACTACCTTCAAATGCGTGCTGAAAAACATCACAAGAAATCTAACTTTCTATACCTTAAAATCCGACTCTGTGACTCTACTGGGCATCCATGCGTGCCAAGACTTAGGGCTAGTCTCCTTTGACCAGTCCATTCACAAGTTACTAATATCTGAGGACCAGATAAAAGGATACCCTGATCTATTCGATGGCAAGGTAGGCAAGATTGCCATTGACCCCAACGTTGACCCAGCCATCTGTGTGCCACATGCCATGTTAAACAGAATTGAGACTGAACTAAAAAACACGGTCTCCATGGGCGTACTAGCCAAAATCAGCGAGCCCACTGACTAGGTCTCCACCATGGTTGTCACGCTTAAGAAAGACAAAGACGAGCTCCGCGTGTGCATTAATCCAAAAGATTTGAACGTTGCACGATCAAGAGCACACATTATCCGATGAGAACTGTCGAGGACGTCGCTGCACAGATCGGACGTGCAACAGTATTTTCCGTCCTTGACGCAAAAAGCTCGTTCTGGCAGATACCATTAAATGACGAATCATCAAACCTGACCATGTTTGCCACACTGTTTCGCAGATTTAAATTTTTCAGGATGCCATTCGGCATCAACTCGGTCAGCAAAGTCTTTCAAAGAAACATGGAACAGCTGTTCCAAGGACTCCGCGTGCCATCATCGTGGATGACTTCCTGCTATATGGTAAAGACACAGCGGAGCATGACAACAACCTAAAGCGTATTATGGACCGGGCACGTGAGATCAACCTGAAATTCAACCCTAATAAATGCAAGTTCTGGGTTCCAGAGGTTACGTATGTTGGACACGTTTTCACTTCTGATGGCCTTAAGCCCAACCCGAAGAAAACTGCTGCCATCACTGAAATGTTAAGCCTACAATGCTTTCTGGGTATGGTGAACTATCTGGGAAAGTTCATACCGAACCTCAGCGAACTAAGTTCGCCACTGAGACAACTCACTCAGAAGGACACTGCCTGGACCTGGTTCCAGCAACATCAACGAGCATTTGACTCTTTAAAGCTGGCCAGTGCTCCTACCTTGACATTCTTCGACCTGAAGCGTCCTGTCACGGTAACCTGCGATGCCTCACGATACGGGCTGGACGCAGCCTGCCTTCAAACGTCTGCCGATGGGACTGTACGACCTGTATCTTATGCCTCCCGCACCACGATGGACACCAAACAGCGCTATGCACAGATCAAGAAAGAGCTGCTAGCCATGGTCTTCATTTGTTCAACATTCAAGGACTTCAACTTTGGGAATACTTTCACAGTCGAAACACACCACCAACCACTTGTAACCATCCTTAATAAACCTATACACGCAGCACCTGCACGACTGCAGCGTATGATGAAGCAGCTCCAGCAGTTCGACTTCAAAATCGTTTACAAGAAAGGTAAAGACATGCTCGTTGCTGACACTCTCTCTCGCGCACCACATGCATCCAGTGAATGACACCCCTATGAATGGGACGAGTTTACAGTTCTCAAGATCGACTTCGTTCCCACAGAACGTTTGTGCCGCCCAGCTGAACACACATCCGCCGATGGCACTCTTCAGCTACTCTCATCCATAATCAAAAGAGGCTGGCCAGACAGGCAATCCAGCACACCAATGGAGGTGCAGCCGTTCTTCCTAGCGATGAGCTGGTAATACAGGACGGCGTCATAGTTAAGGGCTACAAAGTCGTGATCCCTTCATCCTTACAAGATGAATATTACAAAGAGGCACACAACGGTCACCCAGGTACCGATGCCACTTAGGTCCACGTACAGAACATGTTCTACTGGCCTGGCATGGCCAAGTACATACGGGACAGGACAACCTCCTGTCACATCTGCAACAGTTTGGCGCCACACCAACAGAAACAGCCTCTGCTACAACAACCCCCACCGCCACTGCCTTGGACGTCGGTGGCGGCAGACATTTTCGAATGGCACGGTAAACATTATCTGGTCGACTCCTACTCTAACTGGTTCAAACTTGATTTACTGCCCTCTAGCACATCAGAAATGGTCATCCAAAAGCTACAGAGACACTTTTCCACATTCGGCGCACCTGTCCGTCTGCAAACTGACAATGGAAGACAATTTACCAGCCACGCATTCAAACATTTTGCCAATCGATGAAACTTCCATCATGTCACAAGCAGCCCCGAATACCCTCAAAATAACGGGCTCGCTGAACGGGCCGTTAGGAGCGCAAAGCAACTAATGGAGCGCGCCCACCTGGCCAAGTCGGATGTGTATCTAGACCTCTTAAACCTCAGAAACATTGCCAGAGACGGGGTCCTGGGCTCATCAGTCCAACGCCTGATGTCTAGAACAACACGAACTAAGATACCAATTGCCCAGCAGAAGCTGGTGCCACAGGTGCTGAGGCCAGCCGCGGTCCAGAAGCGCATCCAGGAGAAACACAACATCCAGAAACGATCATACGACAAGTCCAGCAAACTGCTGAAACCGCTGCTGCAGGGCCAAGGCGTCCGCCTGCAAACTACTTTGGGACATTCCCGTCTAGGTTGCGTTGTCGGCCCGTCTAAGGAATCCCGTTCCTACATTGTCGACGTCGATGGCGCCCTGTACCGACGGAGCCGCCAACACTTGCTGTCTGTAAAGGAACCCCGTCCGCCACGCGCCGATCCCTTTGCTCCACCTTTGATGTTCCAGCCGTCTGCTGCCGCTGTCACCACTAGTCCCAGAATGTCCCGTTCTCCGCCGTGACCGGCGGCTCTGTCTAACCACAACACTACCTCTCCCGCATGCTCTCCCTATCGGTCGCCTCAAGTGTCCCCAGCTGCTTTCTCACTTCCGGGTTCACTGCCTCTCACCCCCACTAACATTTCTGGCACGGAGGGAGAGGGGTTGGTCCGTACGTGTTCGTGTCGCATTAGTAGACCACCTGAAAGATACGGCGAGTATGTTTGAATTCAATAGTCGCATATGTGTTTAACTATATTAGCTCTTTACGGGGAAGAATGTAGATTGGTTATCGCATTTGAACCAATCATAGTAGAAATAGCATCACTAACCCCACCTTACTGTATGCTTTATGTTAACACCCACTTCCTACACTAGGCAGTCTTAGAAACGGTGATGATGAACTAGCAACTAACAAGACTGCTGTACCGCTATATTAAGTGTATCAATTAAAGATGACTTTAAACTCCAGACTGTGTGATATACTTATTTACAGAAACTATTCAAGATTATCACACTTCATGGTAGGTCAAATTGCCTTGTACATACGTAATAAAGTTGAAAGTCATTGACATCGACATCCCTCTGGACACTGGAATATAATGTCCTCAACTGATCTTTACAGTTCATTTTACTTCGGAGTCACATGAGTGATTCCGTGAAGAACCCGCCATCCCGCATGCGCGTCATTACGTCTGACGCATGGTGCAGCAACCGGATGGGAGGTGCATCACTCCTCCCATCCTAAGTTTAAAAACCCTCAGGTAAGTGTTAAACTTAGTCGGAGGTCGTTTTCTGCGCTTGGTAATTCTTGTCTCAGGAGACAAGGTTGAGTATGGAGAAAGCGTTGAAGGTGAAGTCAAGACGAGCCACCGGGAGAGTAGCTGTGGAAGACCACGGGAGTACGGGTAGCGGGCGGCCGCCTATTTCACCTACTGAGTCACTGGCGGCATGACCAGCAACTGCAGATTTGGGGCCTGAGAGCACTGTGGCTGCACCATTGGGGCGGAAAACCACCAAAAAGTCTGCACGGCCACTTAGACTCAGCTGAATCGGGCTGGGAGGGTTCCCCTCCGATAATGGATAACGTCTTTGGACTGCTGTCCAGGATGGAGCTCCTAATGGAGAGGATGGTCCACCAAGATACACTCCAACTGGTGGAGTTGTGTCAGCGCGGGTCTCCTCGGGAGCCTGCGCCAGCGGCGCCTGTATCAGGGCTGCTTAATGTCTCCCTCTCGGAGAAGGAGAGTATGCGGGGTCAGTTTTATTCTGATTCCGAGTCCGTGGGTATAGCCATGGAACATATCCCAAGGGATGAAAGGCACGAGCCAGTTGTGCCAGTCCTGGCAGTAAGATTTGCTATCCCCACAGAAACAGAGGTGGGTGAAGAGTTGGCCGCAAGTATTAATTACCTGGCCTCACACCAGCTTCAAGAACATACTATGGAGGAAACGTCCAAAAAATATGAGACCCCTGCCAACTGTATCCTGCTCAAAGTGCTGGCAGTTAACCACTGGGGTCACAAGGGCATAGGTATTGAAGCTCATGAAATGAGGCTTCAGAGGGTACTGAAGGCGCTCGCTTCGGGCATTACAGCGTTCACCAGGTCGGTGGATAGAGGGCACCTGTTTGATGTACAGCAGGATGCCCTGGCCCTCATGTGCAATGCACATTTTGAGATTAATTGTCTGAGAAAGTCTACCATCCGCCCTACTATCAACCCTAAGTTTGCAGCTCTGTGTAAACCCAGCAATATCCAGCCACCGAAACTGCTGTTCGGTGAAGATCTCTCAAAAAGAGTCAAGGAGCTGGACGACGAGGCAAGAACAGTCGGACTCATCAAAGCACCGATGACCAGCAAAACCTCGCTTCTGCGGCAGCACCCCTACAAACGGTTCGCTGAAACCGGATCAGTTCAAGGACCAAGCCGGCCATTCACAAATATGTGCAGCTGGCGTACCCCACCAGGAGCACGGGTGAACATGGCCAGAAACCGAGGGCAAAAAATTACACCAGTAACCATGGAGGTAGGTGGGTCTGGTTCTTGTTGGAACATATTAAGTGGGGATCACCTACAAGTTGGGGGGAGATTACACTTGTTCTTGAAGGAATGGTATGGGATAACATCAGATCCGTTTATACTGCACAGTATACAAGGGTATCGAATTGAATTCCTTACCAATTTGCGTCCACCCACACAGCATACACCGAGCCGGACATTGGTTTTTTCACAACAGGAGAATTTGGAGGTACAAGCTGAAATTGAAAAATTATACAAAAAAGGGGTAATTGAGAATCTTGCCAATTCGTGTCTAATATTTTTCAAAGGCCAAAGAAGGATGGGGGATGTTGAATCATACTTGATTTAATGAGCCTTAATCCCTTTGTGCAGCGTAAACATTTCAAAATGGAAACCTTTGTTACTGCCAACAACTGATTTCCAGAGGATGTTATATGGCATTTATAGATCTTAAAGATGCATATTACTCCGTGCATGTTCATAAGGACCATCGGAGATAATTGAAGTTTAGCTGGATGAGGCAATTATGGCAATTTAAAGCATTGCCTAATAGGTAACCTCGGCCCCTAGACTATTTACAAAACTGTCAAAACCTGTATTGGGGCTACTCCAGGCTCAGAGTCATATTATAATGGCTTATTTGGATGATATCTTAATCATAGGGGAGACTGTGGAAGCAGATGAATTATCTATTTCAGCTGTTAAACTCATGTAGTCAATGCCTACTATGTTATGTTGTGCTATGCAAAGACAGAATTTAATTGTCCTGTCAGGGACACATGACAATAAACTCTTTTGACTTTGACTTGACTTTGACATTGATGTTTTAGAGATTGGGGTTCCTCATCCATCCAGTTAAATCCAAATTGATATCAGTTAGAAACAAGAAGGCAGAGATCAAATCACAAACCACAAAGTGGGTCCCTTAAGTCCCAATTTTATAGCATGTGCAGGGGAAGAGCCTTTCAAGTATGATTACACATAAACATTATAAGGAAAAGTTGGTATAACATAGTCATGAATCATGGTGAGTTCTTACCAGCACGCTAGTAGTGGCTAGTTGCTAAGAGCAGTCAGGCTAAAGTTATGAGCTAAAGTTAGCCGATAATGTGACCGTAGGTTAACCGGGCCCCTGTGCCACTCGGATGTAGACGTACCGAGCAAAGTCATTCATCTGTGGGTCCCGGTCTGCGTCGACGGTAAGATGAAATGAAATCCTGAGCGTCCTCGGGAGATGTTAACCGTCACCTCTTTCCTTCCCCGGCCGCGATGAACAGTTTGGCCAGATAATGAAGGGAGGGTTTGAGACCCAGGTTGTACAGCTCCTTCATAACGTCTCGGTATGCGAAGCGTTGTTCAGCTATCTCGGGACAGTAGTCTTCAAAAATGTGGATCGGGATATCCTTGTACTTCAGCTTAGCCCTCTGCCTCCGAGCCTCACACACCACCAACTCGCGGATCTGGAATCTATGGAAGCAAATCACAACTGCTCTGGGTTTCTCACCAGGGCTTGGCTTGGCTGCTAGCGTACGGTGGGCTCGGTCTAGCTCTGGGGCTGATTCCAGTGTGTGTTCGCCAAGAGTCTCAAGCAGGAGTTGAGAGAAAAAAGCTGTTGTTTGGGGGCCTTCAATGTTCTCGGGGAGACCAACTATCCTTATGTTATTTCGGCGAATCCTGCCTTCCATGTCTTCGGTCACCGGAGTTAGCATTGTCTCCATAGCTCGCATGTCTTGGCTGGTGGTATCGGCAAATGACTCTAATGACGAAAGACGCTGTTGTTGGTCTAGAATAGTGGTCTGGATATTGTCCAGCTTCATTTCCAGTTTGGTGAACGCTGCGTTGAGTTCTGCCAGTAGCGATGCCTTGTGCTCTGTTAACATGGCTGCTAGCGTAGCCATGACGGTGCTGATCGTCGAGTCTTCCGTCGTTGGCTCCTCTTTATTTCCTCTGCCTGACATCTTTGTGGTGTGGAGAGGTGCTGTCGATGGTGTTTAAATATTTATGGGTAGTTATAAAACTTAGGCTGAGCTATAATAACAGTTGAAGGTGAACAGATTGGGAGCGTGGAAAAGTGTGACTACTTCAGCATGTCGCCCTGCCACCTGCTTTAAAAGGGCATCAATAATACCGGTGCCCAAGAAGAGCAAGGTGACGTGCCTCAATGACTATCGACCAGTGGCACTAACTTCTGTAGTGATGAAGTGCTTTGAGAGGCTGATCATGGCACAAATCAACTCATACCTCGACAAAAACCTGGACCTACTGCAGTTCGCTTACTGCCACAACAAATCAATGTGGATGCGATCTCACTGGCTCTCCATTCTGCTCTGGACCACTTGGACAACAAAAACTCATATGTCAGGCTGTTATTCATTGACTACAGCTTGGCATTTAACACTATCATCCCTTCCATGCTGGTTACCAAGATCTCAGATCTGGATCTCTGCGCATCGCTCTGCAATTGGTTCTTCGACTTCCTCATTCACAGACCTCAGTCTGTCCGTATTGGTGGAAATGTGTTATCCTCGATAACGGGAGCACCTCAAGGCTGCGTGCTCAGCCCCCTGCTGTACTCATGCTATACTCATGCCTGCGCAGGCGGACATAGTACGAACTCCATCATCAGGTTCGTTGATGACACCACTGTTGTGGGACATATCACTGATGGGGACGAGTCAGAGTATAGAAGTGAGATCGACCGATTGACCAAATGGTGCCAGCACAATAACCTGGCTCTCAACACCAGCAAAACCAAGGAACTGATTGTGGACTTCGGAAAGGGTGGGATAGGGTCCCACAGTCCTGTCTATACCAACTGGATATTGATGGTGGAAAGGGTCAAGAACTTCAAATTCCTGGGCGTGCATATTTCCGAAGATCTCTCCTGGTCCCAGAACACTGATGCAATCATAAAGAATGCACATTAGCACCTCTACTTCCTGTGAAGATTATGTAGAGTCGGTATGTCAAGGAGGACTCTCTTGAACTTCTACAGGTGCACAGTAGAGAGCATGCTGACCGGTTGCATCATGGCTTGGTACGGCAACCTGAGCATCCAGGAGCAGAAAAGGCTGCAGAAAGTCGTAACCACTGCCCAGTCCATCCTCGGTTCTGACCTCCCTACCATCGAGGGGATCTATCACAGTCGCTGCCTCAAAAAGGCTGCCAGCATCATCAAGGACCCACACCATCCTGGCCACACACTTATTTCTCCACTGCCATCGGGTAGAAGGTACAGGAGCCTGAAATCTGCAACATCCAGATTCAGGAACAGCATCTTCCTTCCCCACAGCCATCAGACTATTTTACTTCGGAGTCACGTGAGTGACTACGTGAAGAAGAGCCCGCCTCACGCTGGTAACGGCATGACGTCGACGCTGACGGCGAAAGAAGGAGCTGCGGTAAGGAGCAGCTCCTCGCAGCGGTCGGAACGGCCCGCAGGTAAGTGAAGTTACATCGGCGCGGGTTTTAGGTTACGCTGGATGGTTCCAACAGCGAAACTAAAAGTAAAAATTTAGACGTTAACGTGCTGATTGAGCACAAGATAAATTTTAACAAAATGGAGAAATCGGGAAGGAAGGCTTCGCGGGTGAAAAGAGCCTCCCGGGGTGAAAGTAAATATACGGGAAGCGAAGCTAGAGTGGACCCGGTTCCGATACGTTGGCCACTGATTTACCCGATATAGAATTTCCAGATTCTCCGGAAATTATAACCACGGAGGAAATTGCTCCTAAGAAATGCAAAAAGAAAACTGTGAGGCCCGTGGTTTCTGATGATTCTGATTTTGAAAGACCTCCAGATAATAAAACTATGTGGCTAAAATGGAGCATATGGAGAAAGTTCTCCAAACTATTATGAGACAAGGGTCACAGTACCCTCATGAATCCCAGAAAATCCCTGAGGGGTTTCAATATGATGAATATGGCTGTGGGCCAAGTTGGGAATTATGATACTCCAGACCCACGATTTGGGCTGGAAGAAGTCTCATGGGATAATATCCCGATGGAATTAGGGCTGCAGAAGGCAGACCCTGCTGAATTTGAAATGATTTTGAAAGCACGCACAAAGTAAAAAGAAAAGGCTTGATCTGCCTAGGATAGCACAAAGTTTTGCTATACCCGAAGGAAGTGGTGAGGATATGGAAGAAAGCCTAGCTGCCAATATAAATTATATGGTATCTCACCAGCTTCATAATACTGTGATGAATGAATTATCAGAATTATATAAAGCACAGGCAATTGTGCCTCATTGGAAGTGCCTACGGTGAATCCGATGGTATGGGCATCTATGACTCCAAGTATGAGAGCCCAAGAAATGAAATTTCAAAAGGTGCTAAAATTATTTTCGGCTGCCATCACGGCATTTGGCAGGCAAATGGAGAATCTGGAAATGGACAAGACTCAAAAAGATACTTTGGGTTTAATGTGCAATTCGTTTTATGAGATCAATTGCATGAGGAAAATGGCGATTCGGCCCATATTTCACCCTAGATATGCAAGCCTGTGTCAAGAAAGTGGAGTTCAAGCTCCTGATATTTGTTTGGAGAAAATCTGCCGAAACAACTGAAGCTAGTTGGATGAAGAAGCTAAATATTTTAGCACTATTAAGCCTTTTGGTCTTTGGACAAAGAAAAGGGTTTTCGGCCCGAAGGAGTTTTGATTTTCGTTATAGAGGCAGAAATTTGTCACGAAGGTATTATCGTGCTACACAGGCCACTGCTTCCCTGCATTCGGGAAAGAGGAGACCATCACGCTCCTATGGAGAGGTATTAAAGACTTCTATCCATTAAAGAAACTGTGGATGAATCTCCAGTTGGAGGGAGATTGCAAAAATTTTATAATGCCTGGCTTAATATTACTTCTGATCGATTTATATTACAAGCAGTTTTCAGGAGCTATTATTATCTTTAAAGAAGGGGTCAATCCTCCTGTACAGAATAAACCTGCTTATGCTTATGTGTTTTCTCCAGAAAGAAAGAATGGAGATTGATGTGGAAATTGGCAAATTATCCGAAAAAGGGGTTAATTGAAAAAACTTATGAACATAAAGCATCAATTTGTCTCTAATATATTTCGCAGAGATAAGAAAGATGGTGGTTGTAGAATTATTCTAGACCTTACAGATCTAAATTAAGTTTGTAGAATACAAACGTTTTAAGATGGAGACATTTTAAAACTGCAAAATATTTGATTTCAGCAGGTTCTTATATGGCTAAGATTGATTTGAAAAGACGCCTATTATTCTGTACCAATTCATCATCTTTTTCGGAGATACTTTAAAGTTTTATTGGCAGGGGCAATTATGGCAGTTCAAAGCTTTACCAAATGGATTAAGTTCAGCTCCTAGACTCTTTACAAAACTGTTGAAACCAGTTTTAGCTCAATTAAGAGCACAGAAACACATTGTAATGGCTTTATCTGGATGATATTCTGATTATAATGATAGTCCAAGAGTCAGCTGAGCACTCAGATTTCAGTTACTAAAGCTTTGTTTAAAGAGCTTGGATTCTTAATTCATCCAATTAAATCCCAGCTGCAGCCAGTTCAATCAATTGATTTTCTGGGGTTTGTAATTAACTCAGTGACTATGTTAGTTACGTTGCCAGCAAAGAAGACAAATGATTTTTGCAAATGTGTAATTACCTCATTCACAAACCTTATCCCTCCATCCGAGAAGTGGCAAAAGTCATTGGTACATAGTGGCAGCTTTTCCGGCAGTGGAATTTGGGCCATTACATTATCAAAATCTTCAAAGGGACAAAGTAAGGGCTCTTAAAAGATAAGGCAGGTCACTTTGACAGACCTATGCAATTAACAAAGAAAGCAGTATTGGAATTGCAATGGTGGGTTGAAAATGTCCCACAAGCTGCTAAGAAGATCATGATTAAAACAGCCTGAAATGGTTTTGCAAACAGATGCTAGTGCTCTCGGATGGGGGGGGGGCCACAGATTTATCTTCCAGTTGTGGAGGTAGATGGAAAACTGAAGAGCAAGTGTTTCTCCAAAAGTATGGTATTAACTATTTTGGAGTTATTGGGGGCCTTTTATGGGCTTAAAGCATATTGTTCTGCTAAACAATGTCTGCATGTATTAATACAATTAGACAATAAAACGGCTGTGGTTTACATTAATCACATGGGGGGAGTTAGATCAGTATCATGTGATTGTCTGGTCAATGAGATATGGCAATGGTGTATTGGTCGGCAGATATGGATTTCAGCAAGCTATATTCCAGGTAAAGACAATGTGGTAGCAGATGGAAGGTCCAGGATTTTTAAAGATAATACGGAATGGATGCTTAAGCCAGCAATATTTAAGAATATTTGTTAGACGATTTGGGTTGCCAGAAATTGATTTGTTTGCATCCAGGCTTAATCATCAATTGCCTCATTATGTGTCTTGGGAACACGATCCGGACGCAGTTGCAGTAGATGCATTTTCATTACAACTGGGGAAAAATGTTCTTTTATGCTTTTCCACCATTTGCTCTGATCCAGAGATGCTTGAAGAAAATAGAGCAAGATTCAGCTTCCGGATTGTTGGTAGTGCCAAATTGGCCAAACTCAATCCTTGGTTCCCAGTTATGCTAAATATGATTAAAGAACCATATATGCAGATTCCTAACTGTAGTGATATCTTGACTAATCCAGTAACAAATGAAGGTTACCCATCATATGCATATATGAATTTGTTAATCTGCAGGTTTTGACCAGAACCACTACAGGAACTGGGATTGTCGGACCAAACTTTGACAGTTATTGGTGCATCATGGCGACATAGCACACAGAAACAATATATGACACATATTAAGAAATGGGAAGAATTTTGCACACAGTCAAATATTTCTGATGAATCTGTGAATGTTACTCATGTTTTGGAATTCCTTGCCAATTTGCACTTTGGGCAACATTTAAGTTACAGTGCCATTAACACTGCACGCAGTGCCTTGTCGTCCTATTTAGGACTTATGATTGGTGAGAAGTCAATTGGGTCGCATCCATTAATATCACGATTCATGAAAGGAATTTTTCACATGAATCCGCCAAAACCTAGATATACAGAGATTTGGGATGTGAGCATAGTACTTGCTCTACTTAGAGAATGGACGCCAATTGAAGGGTTGACATTGGATAGGTTAACATTGAAATTGGTCATGTTAATGGCACTGGTCTCAGCCCAAAGAGTGCAAACTTTTACAAATGTTGCGTTTAGACTGTATGCATGTGACTACAGATAACGTTGTATTCTATGTTTACGATCTGATCAAACAAAGTAGACCAGGGAGATCTGGAACAAAGGTAACCTTTCAAGCTTTTCATATTGAGCCTGCTTTGTGTGTGGTTAGACATTTGAACCAATATATTAAAGTTACGGACACTTTTCGAGGAAAACGAAAAGACATTGCTGCTTACGCAACAAAAAGCCACACACAAAAGCTTCAGTTTCAAACTATCTCAAAATGGTTGAAACAGGTGTTGGTTTTAGCGGGAGTAGACACTGATGTCTTCAAATCTCATCCACCAGGGCGGCAGCTACGTCCGCGGCGAAGGGGCGGGGACGTACCTCTCGAGCATATTTTAAAAAATCGCAGGGTGGAGTAAAGAAGAAACTTTTTCAAGTTCTACAACAAAACCTGTTCACACTATGACAAGCTTTGGACACGCCGGTGTTGGGAGCACTATAATCACCTGCCTTTGTTTGCTATTAATTGCTATAATCAGTTGTGTAGTCACTGATATCTTTTGTCACTTGTAATCATTTTTTTCCCTCAAATATAAGGAGGGTATTATATGGTCTTTCAACCATTAAAAAATTTTAAATTGTGAAAAAAGATCTAACTTTTGTCTGCTTTCCTCATGTATGTGTTTACTTAGCCGGACTGTCCGTACGGATTAATTCTACGACATAAAAAACACAGAAAGCTTTAAAACTCTTCACGTAGTCACTCACGTGACTCCGAAGTAAAATAGTAAGATTAAAACGAGAACTCACCTGTTCGAAGTTTGATCGTTATTTTACGAGGAGTTACGATGAGGGATCACGTGCCCTCCACTCCCACCCTCGTAAAATAAATGATCAAATGGTGGTTCTAAGTCTTTTTATGGGCCTACTATGTTACTCCGGCTTTTGGTGTTCTGTGTTTTTCATGCCGTTGCTTTGAAGTATGCCGTTACCAGCGTGAGGCGGGCTCTTCTTCACGTAATCCCTCATCGTAACTCCTCGTAAAATAAACGATCAAACTTCGAACAGGTGAGTTCTCGTTTAATCTTACTATTAAACACAACTTCAAACAAACTATGAACTATAACAACCTATTGCACTTTATCTGTTTATTGATGTGTATATATTATTTCTATGGTATATGAACACACTGATCTGATCTGTATTTATGACTACAATATCCTGTTGTGCTGCAGCAATGAAAGAATTTCATTGTCCTATCTGGGACACATGACAATAAACTCTCTTGACTTGACTCAATGAACTTTCATCAGATCCAGAACCAGCCTGAGACTTAACTGCATTGAACACAAACTAACTAAGGGTACAAAGAGTGGTTCAGGTTACCCCAAAATATTTGCTCTGTTTCTCTCTCCACAGAATGATTCACTCTTGCCTGATTCACTGAATGTTTCTAATATTTGGTGTTTTTTCTCATTTCAGGATTCCAGCATCTGCAAATTTTTGCTTTGGGTCTTAACAATTTTCCGATCTGAAACCAATAAAGTAGAGCCTGACATTCCAGTGTGGCAGTGAAGGAATTGATGTGCAAGGCTATCAGGCAATATTTGAAACACAAAGTGCAATAGGAATTCAACGGGTCAGGCAGCATCCTTGGTGGGAAAAGGATGTTTTGGGTTGGCATCCTTCATATGTCACCTGCCCATTCACTCCATGGACGCTGCCTGACTCACTGAGTTCATCCAGCACTTTGTGTTTAGCTCAAGATTCCATTATCAGCAGTTTCTAGTGTCTTCAGCCAATATCTGAGGGAGTTTATTCAGCCGTTTGTTAGCTCTCAGGCTGCTTCATCAAAGAAAAGATTACAGTTTCTAATCCTGTATCATCGTCAAAGAGGGAGATACTGGACTTTATTACCTTCCATCACAGTGAGGAATGTGGAGAGCCACTGTGGTGGATGTTTATGTTAAAATTTATTTCATGTGGTTGTGTGTCTTACTGCTTTTCAGTGACTCGAATTGCACTCTACCTTAATTGGTACATGTGACAATAAACCCATCTTGAATCTAGCTATGGTGATGTGTTAAACCACCGGGTGGCGCCAGCAATGGCTGCCTCGCCAACAGTCTGTCTCGTCCCTTCCTTCTTTGTTGTTTTTTTTAGTATGCGTTAAATGTATATTTAGTGTTCTTTAGCTTGTTTTATGTGGGGGGTTGGGGGAAACGTTTTTAAATATTTTACCTCGACGGAGATACGATTTTTTTCCATATTGTATCTCCGTCCACACTGCTGCCTAACTTCGAGGAGCTGGTGGCCTCTGCTGGAGACTGACTTCAGGAACTCCAACCGTAGGAGCCTGCAGACTTACCATCGTGGAGCTCGCGATCCCAGTCGGGATAGACTTTGGAGCTCCAACCGCGGGAGCCTGCGGACTTTAACATTGTGGAGCTCGCGGTGCCTGGTTAGAGACCAACTTTGGGAGCTCCAAGCCGCAGGAGCTTCAACGGCCCCAATGTGGGAGCTTCAATCGCCCCGATGTGGGAGCTTCAATCGCCCCATCGTGGGAGCTTTGATCGCCGGCTGCAGGAGCTTCGATCGCCCCAACTGTGGATGGTTCGACTGCCCTGACCATGGGAGAATAAAGAAGAAGAAGATTAGCCTTTATTGCCTTCCATCACAGTGAGGAATGTGGGGAATCCGCTGTGGTGGATGTTTATGTTAATTTTTATGTAGTTGTGTGTCTTGTTGTTTTTTTTAGTATGGTTGTATGGTAATTCGAGTTTTACTGTACCTTAATTGGTATACGCGACAATAAGCTAACAATAAACCATGATCACATTGAATGGCGGTGCTGGCTCGAAGAGCAAAATGGCCTACTCCTGCACCTATTGTCTATTGTCTTTGAACCTTTTGTAATGGTTGGATACTCTGATTCTTACCAGGACAATAGTCCTTACTCTTCATTGGTTGTGAAATGCTTTCGAATTAACCTAAATTAACCTGTGTCATCAAAGAACCGATAGGGATCCACAATCCTCATATGCAACAATAATCTGACTCACAAGTAACAATATGTGTTGGTTTGTATTTTTTGGCCAGTTAGCAACTAGGAACAAGGCCCCCTGTCATCCTTACCTCTCCAATCGTGGAAAAAAACCAAAGGTCTGGATGAACTTAGCAGGCCAGGCAGAATCATGGAGGAAATGGACTGACACAGTTTCAGGTCAGGACCCTTCTTCAGATTAATTGACATCCCATTGTCTCTTGCTCAAGATTCCAGCATGGTGGGTATATGGAATGAGCTGCCTGAAGAGGTAGTTGAGACAGGTACAATAACAGCATTTAAAAGACACTCGGACAGATAAATGAATGGGAAAGGTTTAAAGGGATATGGGCCAAATATGGGAAAATGGGACTAGCTTAGATGAGGCATCTTGGTCGACATGGATGAGTTGGGCCAAAGGGCCTGCCACTGTACTGTGTGACTCTGTGACTTTATCTGCAGTTTCTTGTGTGACCAAGTGTGGCACCAATACCCAACATTGGGCTGGGCCAGGCCGACCACAACTTAATTGATTTTTTCACAAATTCTACAATAATCTTAATCCAACTTTATTCTCTCCATATTGTTATCAATTCCCCCAAGATTCCACCAATCCCTACACATTAAGGAGAATTTACAGAGGACCGACTAACCCACATCATGCATGTCTTTGGAATGGGAAGAAAGCGGAGCACCCGGAGGAAACCCATGAGGTCAAGAGAATGTGTAAACTCCACATAGGCAACACCCAAGGTCAGGATTGAAACAGGGTCTCTGGTGCTGTGAGGCAGCAGCTCCACCAGTTGCGCCACTGTGTCATCCCTTGTTTATCAAAATCCCTCGCTGTCTAATCAAACACCATTAATAAGTGTATAAATACAAGTGTTTGTAGTTAGTTTATAACTCCCTGGATTTTGACAAGGTGGATATGAAGGCACAACTGCATCTCTGCTCATTCACTCTTAAATCTCAGAATTATGGACTGTTAAATAAAACATAAAAACTTTACAGCATAGGAACGGACCCATCGGCCCAGTATGTTCGTGCCAAACAGGTTATTTGACAGTACATGATCCATATCCCTCCATTCCTGGCACTTCCATATGCCTATCTAAAAGCCTCGTAAACGCCCCTATCGTATATATCTGCCTCGACTACCACCCCTGGCAAAGCGTCCCTTCTTCTACAATCTCTTTAAAATCTAAAGCTAAATGTAGCAGGGCATAACTTTCATCATTGTCTTTATCTCATCTGCTTGAATCTGGTTGAAACCTGGTTGTATGCTGTGTCTGCTGGTTTAAAAAAAAAGTCTTTGGAAATCATATCTCAGCAGTTTTGCAATACTGAAATTCTGAAAACTGCCCTGCATTGTTTTATTTTTAAGAAAGAACTGCAGATGCTGGAAAAAATTAAGGTAGATTTAAATTAAATTTAACTTTAAATTTAAATTTAGGTAGATTTAAAATTAAGGTAAAATTAATGCTGGAGAAACACAGCGTGTGAGGCAGCATCTATGGAATGAAGGAATAGGTGACGCTTCGGGTCAAAACCCTTTGGACTGTTGTGGGGGTGGGGCGGGGGGGGGGGGGCGGGAAGAAGAAAGGAAGAGGCAGAGACAGTAGGCTGTGGGAGAGCTGGGAAGGGGAGGGGAAGGAGGGAGAAAGCAAGGACTACCTAAAATTGGAGGATACCGCTGGGGTGTAAACTATCCAAGCGGAATATGGTGTGCTGCTCCTCCATTTTGCGGTGGGACTCACTCTGGCCATTGAGGAGGCCCAGGATAGAAAGGTCAGATTCGGAATGGGAGGGGGAGTTGAAGTACTGAGCCACCGGAAGATCAGGTTGGTTAATGCGAACTGAGCGGAGATGTTGGGCAAAGCGATCGCTAAGCCTGCGCTTGGTCTTACCGATGTAGAGCAGTTGACACTTAGAACAGCGGATGCAATAGATGAGGTTGGAGGAGGTGCAGGTGAACCTCTGCCTCACTGGGAAAGACTGCTTGGGTCCTTGGATGAAGTCATGGGGGGAGGTAAAGCGACAAGTGTAGCATTTCCTGTGGTTGGAAGGGATAGTACCATGAGAAGAGGTGGTTTGGGTGAGAAGGGACGAATTGACCATAGAGTTATGGAGAAAGTACGGAAAGCCGAAAGGGGAGGATGGGAAGATGTGGCCAGTGGTTGGATTTCATAGGAGGTGGTGAAAATGTCGGAGGTTTATCTGTTGTACGTGACGGCTGGTAGGGTGGAAGGTGAGGACAAGGGGGACTCTGTCCTTGTTACAAGTGGGGGGATGGGGAGTGAGAGCGGAGCTACAGGATATAGAGGAGACCCTGGTGAGAGCCTCATTTATATTCGAAGAGGGGAACCCCCGTTCCCTAAAGAATGAGGACATCTCCGATGCCCTGGTTTGGAACACCTCATCCTGGGTGCAGATGCGGCGTAGATGGAGGAATTGGGAGTAGGTGATAGAGTCCTTACAGGAATCAGGAAGCATTGTTTTGCAGCTGTTGTGCGGAAAGGCCCAGCGAATTCTGGAATAGGAATTCACCAGAGGCAGTTAAATTAACATGTTTACACCTTTTATTTTTAGATGATGTGAAATCAATTCCACCGCTGCAAGCAAAGTGGTGTGTGATTCAAGGCACAACATTTTTTAAAGAAAATATGTGTGACAACAATTGGCAGAGCCCCATGGAATGGCAACAAATGTCCATGTAATCTTATGGGCAAGGCTGCAACAAAGTAATAGAAAAGGCCAGGGAAGGATAAACTCCATATCATAAGCTGTAGTTGCTGAATCAATTCAAAATAGTCACGCTGATATTTTTTCTTGGTATGTGTGGCATGGAGAAATTTGAGTGAAAGGGATTGAGTTATAGAACACAAAAGTACTGGAGTAACTCAGCAGGTCTCTCAGCAGCATCTCTAGAGAACATGGATAGGCGAACTTTCGGGTCGAGACCCTCCATCAGACCATCAGGAAGGACATGAGGAGGAATTTCTTTAGTTGGAGGGTGGTGAATCTGTGGAATTCACTTGGCTGTGGAGGCCAAGTCAATGGATTTTTTAAGGCAGGGATTGATAGATTCTTGATTAGTACAGGATTCAGGAGTTATGAGCTACCAGACAAAGTGGTAGAAAATGGTACTATTACTATATTTAAAAGACATTTGGACAGGTACATAGACAGAAAAGGGATTTGGGCCAAATTGAACGAGCTTGGATAGAGATCTTGGTGGACATGGGTGAATTGTGCCAAAGGGCCTGATACGATGCCGTGTGACTTTGTGAGCTAAATGATGACACAAACCACCACATCGTCAGGTGTGGCTCCAGCAGGTTCCCCCTCCAAAGCAAGTGATGTGTAAAACCAGAAATCCCCAAAAAGGGAAGTGGTTCTGTGTTCATGGTCAGATAGGAGTAAAGAAACAAGAAAAACATCTGATGTGAGCTATGACCAGGAGGTATCCAGGGAAGTGCAAGAGTATGAGGTCAAACAGGCCTTCCAGGTGTGAGGGTACTTCAGTTTAGTTTAGAGATACATCATGGAAACAACTTCAGCCCATCGATTCCACGCTGACCATCGATCACCCTTTCACACTAGTTCTGTTATCCCACTTTCTCATCCATTCCCTACACACTAGCAGCAATTTACAAAGGCCTGTTAACTTAAAAACCATGCACCTCTTTGAGATTTGAAAGGAAACCGGAGCACCTGGATGAAACCCACGTGTTCACTGAGAGAACGTGCAAACTCCACGCAGATAGGGTCCATGATCAGTATCGAACCCAAGTCTCCAGCACGATGACATACCAGCTCCACCATTGGCCGGAAAATCCGACTGTTTCTTTTATTCACTCTGCCCCCTGGTACACATCTGCTCTATGCCAACTATAAATAAAAGGACATCGCCTGGAACGTCTCTACAAAAAAAACGGACTTGTTGTTCACAAGGACATGTACGACAACAACATACTGCACTATAAGGATGCCCTCTCCACAGCTTAATCCATATACTATGCTAATTTAATTTCATCTTGCGAAGAAAACACTCGAGCCCTGTTTTTCACAATTAACATGATCTCACGACCACCTTGTACTCTTCCACCCCACTTGTACTCAACTTCTCAATGTAATAGTTTTATGTCCTTTTTCAAAACCAAAATTGAAAACATTCACAAACAGCTCCCCTCTTTATCTAATACGGATAATAGTGCACTCCATCCACCTTTTTCTGCCCCCCCCTTCTTTATTATCTAGTTTTCAACTCCCAACTTACTGAAATATCTGATTTCATCCGAAAATCGAAATCATCCACCTGCCAGCTCAACCCCCTCCCCACCCACTTAGTCAAAACCTGTCTACCTTCCCTCTCCTCTTTCATAACTAACATCATTCACTCCTCCCTTATTTCTGCTCATGTTCCTTCCTCTCTCAAAACCACTGCAATAGCACCCAGTTCTACCTGTCCACCAAACCCACTTCCATGCTTCAAACTCAACAGTGACAAAACTGTAATTCTCATTGTTGGCTCCAAATCCACCCTATCTAAATGTCCCAATTTCTCACGCCCCATTCAAAATTCCATAGTCCCTCCTTCCCCTCAGGTCAAGAGTCTGGGTGTCATCCTTGACAGCACACTTTCTTTTGAAAAACACATCACTAATCTCACTCCGTCTGCTTACTTCCACCTATGCAGTAGCCACCGTCTTCGTCCATCACTCACACCTAACAGCACTGCAACTTTCATCCACGCCCTCTTCACCTCCCGTATTGATTATTGTAACTCTCTCCTCTCTGGTTTATCCCACAAGTCCATCCATAAATTCCAATTGGTCCAGAACTCAGCTGCCCGCATTATCACCAGAACCCCATCCACCGAACACGTCACTCCCATCCTCAAACAACTGCACTGGCTCCCTTTCCAATACCGCATTGATTTTAAGATTCTCCTCCTCACTTTCAAAACCCTCCACAACCTCACTCCTCCATACCTCTCTGAACTCCTCTAGCCTTACACTCCATCCCAAACTCTCCGATCCTCTTCTTCCTCCCTGCTCTCCACTCCATGTGCCCGCCTGTCCGCGATGGGGTTCAGAGCCTTCAGCCGTTCTGCCCCTCACCTCTGGAACTATCTCCCACTATCCATCCATACCATAGAGTCTCTCCCCACCTCTAAAACCTCGCTCAAAACTCACCTATTCAGACTGGCTTATCCCACGTAACTCCACTTTCTATCAAATTCATGAATATCTTGTTGTTCATTTTATTTATATATTTGTAATTTGCTTGTTTTAATTGTAAGGTGTCCTTGAGTGTTCTGAAAGGCGCCCATAAATAAAATGCCTTATTATTATTATTGTGCCACCCTCAAATTATATACACATTGGGTCAAACTGCTGCTTGGGTAGTCAGCTGAATCATAGTCATATTTATTAAACTGGCTGGTCATAGAGACATTGGGTGGCACAGTAGCACAACGGTAGAGTTGCTGCCTGACAGCACTAGAGACCTGGATTTGATCCTGACTATGGGTGCTGTATGCATGAAGTTTGTACGTTCTCCCTGAGATCGCGTGGGTTTTATCCAGGATTTCCGGTTTCCTCCCACACTCCAAAGATGTACAAGTTTGTACATTGGCTGCGGTAAAATTGTAAATTATCTCTTGTGCGTACAGTAGTGTTAGTCTAAGGGATGTTTGTGGGTCGGCGTGGACTTAGTGGGCTGAAGGGCCTGTTTCGCACCGTATCTCTAATCTAAACAAAACTATTTCTAAACTAAACATATCGAATCACAATGTCATGCAGCACAGAAACAGACCCTTCGTCTCAACTCGTCAAGCTGACTATGATGCCCCATGCTCCATTTGCCTATGTTTGGTCCCATATCCCTCTGAACCTTTCCTATCCATGTAACTGTCTGTGTCTTTTAAATGCAGCGAATGTACATGGCTCTCGCAGCCCATTCCAAATACCCACCACCCCCAGTGGCAAAAAGTTGCCCCTTATGTTCCTATTAAATCTTACCTTTCGCTCCTTAAATCATGCGCTACCTCGGGTAAGCGACACTGAACATTCTATCAATGTCTGATGAAGGATCTCGACCCGAAACATCACCCATTTCATCTCTCCATAGACGTAGATGCTGCCTGAGTTACTACAAGCTTTTTTTTTTGTCAATCTTCGGATTAAACCAGCACCTGCAATTCCTACCTACATAATTTCCCACATGATCTTATACACCTCCGTAAGATCACCACTCTGCCTCCTGCACTCCAAAGAATAAAGTCCTAGCCTACCCAATCTCTCCCTACACCTCAGGCCCTCGAGTCCTGGCACCATCCTTATAATTCTACTCTGCACTCTTTCCCACATTAAAATGGTTCCCCACTTCAGAGCTGAGCTTTCACTGACAACTGGAAGCAGCAGTGAACAGTGAAGTGTGATATCTGGCATATCTCAGAGTGGGGATTTCAGTGCACATCATCCCTGGTGTTTGTCTGATACTTCGCTGGTCAACGGTGATCCACAGGTTCACCACATACATCTGAAGTATGGCGCCTGTCTATGGCGACATGTTCCTAACCAGAAACCTTGGATGAACCAGAAGATCCGCATTCTTCTGAGGACCAGATTCTTGAAATTGCACTAGGTTCTATTTTACGTGAGTGACTACTTGAAGAAGGCTGTCAGCCCGCATGCGCGTCATTACGTCTACTGCATGGCACCACGACTGGCTGGTAGGCGTGTCGCTCCTCCAGCGGTAAGTTTAAAAGACATACTCCTTGAATCGGATTCATACCAGCGCGGGTCTCCGAGAGAGCCCACGGCAGCACCTCGTTCAGGGCTGCATGATGTCTCCCTCTCTGAGGAGGGGAGCATCCAAAGCCAGTTTTGGGCTGGTTCAGAGCTCGGCAGTAGGTCTGAGGAATATACTATGATGCACGGGCTGCGAGAAGCAGACATATCCGCCATAGCATCAAAATTTGCGATGCCATCGCAAATTGGGGAGACGCTCGAGGCAGAATTGGCAACCAACATAAACTACGTGGCTTTCCATCAGCTCCAAGAGCAAGTGATGGTGGATACAACCATGAGGCACACACGCCTAGCAACTGTGCGTCTTTAAGTGTGCCGGCTGTAAACAGCTCAAAATGGAACCACATCGGGGGAGGCATCAGGAACCAGGAGGTAGAACTCCAGAAAATTCTGAGCCTGCTGGCTTCAGGCATCACAGCCTTCACCAGATCAGTGGACGGAGTCCCTTTGTCGGATGGCCAACAAAATGCGCTGGCACTATTATGCAACGTGCACTTTGAGATAAATTATTACCGCAAAAATGCCACCCGCCCCACCCTGAATCCAAAGTTTGCAGGGTTGTGTAAAGCCAGTAATGTGCAGCCACCAAACTACCTGTTTGGAGAAGATCTACCCAAACAGGTCAAAGATCTGGATGACGAGGCGAAAGCCGTGGGGTTAATCCGGGCTCCGTCAACAAGCAGAGCTTCGGCCTTCCCGCGGCAACACCCCTACGCCTCTACCAGCAGCAATCGTTTTCCTGAAGCTGGTACCAGTATGAAGGCCGAACATTATGGACGACAGTCTTTTTTAGGGCATGGCCAAGGCCGGCCCTCCTCCAAAATTCACAACTCGCACACTCCAGCAGCTCTACCCTCCAAACGTCGGGGGTGGAGATACACGCCAGGAAGCCACCAGTAACCATGAAGGTAGGTGGATCTGGTTCTTTTTAGAACATTTACTTTGGTTTGTGAATTAACATCAGATTTGTTTATACTGCACAACTACGTCAATTCCAAATTAAAATTCTAGTCTGGCTCACTTTCCACCCTCACGGCATACACCCGGTCCATTAATGCATCGAGGGTTTTGGATATTCAAGCCAAATTCAGTAATGAATAATCAAACCATTCTTGACAACCTAAACTGTTGTGCAGTATCGACTGTCCATATAGGCTACTCTGTGAAATTTACCTACATTAAATTTAAATTCATACCATCCAGGATTATGATGAGTTGGGACTTACCATTAACTCATTCCCTTCTTGGTAACTTTGCCCTCGGGCAACAGAGGTGGATCATAGAAGTTGTATTTATTTTATCACGTACGACAACCTTCTGTTCAAGTAGCCCACATTATTGGCAAATTAGAGGCTACTTTCCAGCAGCTAAGCTTGAGCCTTTGCATTATCTAAATTTCTGCATGACGAGCAGATACCGAAATACCCATTGCAGGTCCTGTTATAGACCTATGCATTTACCAGCGGAAGCCATTTTGAGTTACGTGGTGGACGTTCCGTATTTGGCATTACCCCGGTAATTATGCCCACAATTCCCCAGGGGTATCACGACTGTTGTGGTGACAGATGAAATACGCATGAGTCATCAGTTCTTCTATGGTCAAGTACTAACCACTCGGGTTAGTACTTGACTAACCCGAGTGGGTGCATTCTATGGGTTAAGGCTTTTTGCGGGAATATGCATCATCTGCATGTTCAACTTTAAAATCACAACACCACAGCGGTGGCATACATTAATTACATGGGTGGAATCAAACCTGTATCCTGTGATAAATTGGCTAACTCAGTTGGCACTGGTGCATTGCAAGGAATATTGGAATATCAGCTACCTACCTGCCAGGTAGGCTTAATATGGCGGTGGACACAGAATAGAGTTAATCATATCATGTTTTATGACTTTATCGACCGATTTGGAGCACCGGATATCAATTTGTCTGCATGCAGACAAACCACCAGTCACCAAAGTGTGTTGCATAAGAACAAGGCCAATAGGCAGTGGCGGTGGATGTATTCTGGGGAAGGATGTGCTTTATGCATTTTCCCCACTCTGCCTCATAAGTCTATGTTTGCTTAAGATCAAGCTAGACTCTGCCACAGGCTCCTGGTTATACCAGTTTGGCCTACATAACCGTGATTCGCATATCTTACTGGGGATGATCAGCCTTTATGGCCATTCCCAAGCCGGCATCTGCAGTCCGCCCTGATCGGGGGGGGAGGAAAACATCCACTCCATGACCAAATTATTTATTGGTTCACAGAGTCTGAGAAGACCTTTCCTGGGGCTCGGATCGCACGACGGATGTACTTGCTGCAGGCTGGAGAGACAGTACAAAGAAACAATACATCTCCTACATTGGGAAGTGAGAAATGTACTGTTCACAAGCCAATATATCATATGACTCAGCAGAATCAAATACACAGGACTAGATGTTAAGAAGTCCCTTGTGCCAGTAGGTGGGGAGCATTTCACGACATTCATTGATTGCTGAGAGTGGTGGACGCTCAACATCAAGGGGGGGGGGGGGGGTACGTATACGTATATCTTGGCCTGGGTAACCTTCAGGACAGCTGGGCACAGGACACATCATCAGTAGTGTACCCTTGCATCACTGGGTGTTTCGGCCTTTTATCACTATACAACCCTCCACAAGGGCGGCCCGCTGCAGGAATGATCAGCCCTCAGCGTGTGTCCCCGTGTCAAAACTGCCTCAAAGATTCACCATGACGCATTTGGGGCCCAGCATGGGTCTTTCCGCTTGAGCCAAATCCAACAGCTGCTTCTTTCAGCCGCGTCTGAGAGTGATCTTATGGTCTTCTGCAGAGCCTGACCGTGGATTCCAAGCTCCTTCAGCAGTCTGATGAGTAGATAGAAAACATAGAAACATAGAAATTTAGGTGCAGGAGTAGGCCATTCAGCCCTTCGAGCCTGCACCGCCATTCAATATGATCATGGCTGATCATCCAACTCAGTATCCCGTACCTGCCTTCTCTCCATACCCTCTGATCCCCTTAGCCACAAGGGCCACATCCAACTCACTCTTAAATATAGCCAATGAACTGGCCTCAACTACCCTCTGTGGCAGAGAGTTCCAAGACTCACCACTCTCTGTGTGAAGAAAGTCTTTCTCATCTCGTCTTAAAGGATTTCCCCCTTATTCCTTAAGCTGTGACCCCTTGTCCTGGACTTCCCCAACATCGGGAACAATCTTCCTGCATCTAGCCTGTCCCAACCCCTTAAGAATTTTGTAAGTTTCTATAAGATCCCCTCTTAATCTCCTAAATTCCAGAGAGTATAAACCAAGGTCTATCCAGTCTTTTCTTCATAAGACAGTCCTGACATCCCAGGAATTCAGTCTGGTGAACCTTCTCTGCACTCCCTCTATGGCAATAATGTCCTTTCCTCAGATTTGGAGACCAAAACTGCACGCAATACTCCAGGTGTGGTCTCACCAAGACCCTGTACAACTGAAGTAGAACCTCCCTGCTCCTGTACTCAAATCCTTTTGCTATGAAAGCTAACATACCATTCGCTTTTTCACTGCCTGCTGCACCTGCATGCCTACTTTCAATGACTGGTGTACCATGACACCCAGGTCTCGCTGCATCTCCCCTTTTCCTAATCGGCCACCATTTAAATAATATTCTGCTTTCCTGTTTTTTGCCACCAAAGTGGATAACCTCACATTTATTCCACATTATAACTGCATCTGCCAAACATTTGCCCACTCACCCAGCCTATCCAAGTCACCTTGCAGTCTCCTAGAATCCTCCTCACAGCGAACACTGCCCCCAGCTTAGTGTCATCCGCAAACTTGGAGATATTGCCTTCAAATTCCCTCATCCAGATCATTAATATATATTGTAAATAGCTGGGGTCCCCAGCACTGAGCCCTGCGGTACCCCACTAGTTACTGCCTGCCATTGTGAAAAGGGACCCGTTTACTCCTACTCTTTGCTTCCTGTTTGCCAGCCAGTTCTCTATCCACATCAATACTGAACCCCTAATACCGTATGCTTTAAGTTTGTATACTAATCTCTTTATGTGGGACCTTGTCGAAAGCCTTCTGGAAGTCCAGATATACCACATCCACTGGTTCTCCCTTATCCACGCTACTAGTTACATCCTCGAAAAATTCCACAAGATTCGTCAGACATGATTTACCGATTTTGTAAATCCATGCTGACTTTGTCCAATGATTTCACCACTTTCCAAATGTGCTGCTATCCCATCTTTAATAACTGACTCTAGCAGTTTCCCCACTACCGATGTAATAGACTAACTGGTCTGTAATTCCCCGTTTTCTCTCTCCCTCCCTTCTTAAAAAAGAGGGGTTACATTTGCTACCCGCCAATCCTCAGGAACTACTCCAGAATCTAAAGAGTTTTGAAAGATTATCACTAATGCATCCACTATTTCCTGAGCTACTTTCCTTAAGTACTCTGGGATGCAGCCTATCTGGCCCTGGGGATTTATCGGCCTTTAATCTATTCAATTTACCCAACACCACTTCCCGACTGACCTGGATTTCACTCAATTCCTCCTTTGACCCACAGTCCCCTGCTATTTCAGGCAGATTATTTATGTCTTCCTTAGTGAAGACGGAACCAAAGTAGTTATTCAATTGTCCGCCATATCCTTGTTCCCCATGATCAACTCACCTGTTTCTGACTGCAAGGGACCTACATTTGTTTTAACTAACCTCTTTCTCTTCACATATCTATAAAAACTTTTGGCAGTCAGTTTTTTATGTTTCCCTGCCAGTTTTCTTTCATAATCTATTTTTCCTTTCCTAATTAAGCCCTTTGTCCTCCTCTGCTGGTCTCTGAATTTCTCCCAGATGACGCAACAAATCCTCTGCATCCCACTTCAACTGGATAAACGTTGATGTTCCAGCCACGCTGCCTTTGCCTCTGCTGCAAGCTCTGTGTAGCGCAGCTTCTTACGCTCATAGGCCACCACAACAGAGTTCTCCCATGAACTGTGAGCTCTATGATGTAAGCAGTCTTCTGTGAAAGGGACCAGAACACCAAATCTGGCCTGAGGTTGGTTGAAGCAATTTCAGGTGGAAAGATTATTGTCGGCCGATGTCCGCCAGCATCCTCCCAGTCACGGGCCCTGCATAGGTTTCCTTCTTCTGATCTAGTGGAAGGATGTTTCGGTGTTTTCTGTCCTTCTCGGACAAAGGTTGTCGCCCTTAAGTGGGAGGGGTTGCTTGCTCTCGGAGGCAAGGAGTTGGGTCACACACAGCCTGTTCTCAAGGGCTGTTGCCAGGCTTTTTAATACCTGATTATGCCTCCACGTGTATCTCCCTTGCGTGAGGCTGGTCTGCAGCCTACCATGATGTGTTTTGAGGGTCGCTGGAGTTGGGCAGAGGGCACAGGTTGGATCCTCGCCGTACCACTGATTGAGGTTCTTTGGTGATGGAAGGACGTCGTATGTCGCTCTGATGATGAAGCTGATCTTGCTTGATTCCATTTCCCATAGGTCTTTCCAGCTGATCTTCCTCCGCTCCACACCTTCCCACTGCATCCATTGCCCCTGTTTGGCAAGCGAGACCGCCTTTGCACTTCTTGCGGCCTCCTCCTGTCGCCCGCACCTCCTCAAATCCACCAATGTCCTCCGCTCTGATGTTGTGGCCTTTCGCCAAGTTGGTTTTACTTGTCGTAAGGCCAAAGCCTCCTCTTCCCTGCTGCCACTTGCCCCACGACGTCTTTGTGCCTCAGGGCTGATGAAGCTTGCTGTACTGCATACAGATGGTGTCCACTTCCGGCCGGTTACTAGGGGCGGCGCAACAGCACTGATGGTCTTGTCTCTAGAGTCCCTCAGTGTCATCTGGAGTCTTACTTTGGAACACTTGTATTCCTCTGTTAGACTAGTGAGAGGTAGTTCCAGGGCCCCTTTGCCATAGAGGCCGATGTTAGTTAGACATCGTGGGACACCGAGCCATTTCTTCGCGTATGAAGTTATGGTTCGCTCCATCTTCCTCCACAGTTGTTTATTGGAGCTTCATAAACGGTCAGTGGCCACATTGTCCGAGGAAGGAGTCCCAAACTGTAGGCACCAGAGCTTCAGTTTCCCAGGCAGTAGGGTCTGATTGATGATCTCCAGGCCGTTGACAATTTCTTGCCTTAGCTGTTGCACCTGCTCTTTGTCCTTGAGACTTGCATTGTACCATCTGCCCAGGCTTTTTACTGGCTGCTCAGACACTGTTGGTATTAGGTCGTCACCGATGCAGAACCTTGTGTCTCTAAGCACCCCCTTAACTATGGAGATGCTTCGAGACTTACTTGGTTTTGATTTTCATTCGGGCCCACTTGATGTTCTCCTGCAGCTTTCCAAGTAGCCGCTTGGTGCATGCTGCAGTAGTGGTTATTGTTGTCATATCGTCCATGTATGCCCTGATGGGTGGCAGACGGAGCCCAGCTCTGGTTCGTTCACCACCCACCACCCATTTTGAGGCCCTGATGATGACTTCCATGGCCATTGTAAAGGCCAAGGGTGAGACTGTGCAGCCTGCCATGATGCCTACTTCCAAGCGCTGCCATGTTGTACTGAATTCAGCTGTTGTGAAGCACAGCTGCAGGTCTTGGAAATAGTTCTTGACCAGTGTGGTGATGAGCTCTGGTACATGGAAAAAGGCAAAAGATTCCCAAAAGGAGTTCATGTGGAACTGAACCAAATGCATTGGCCAGATCGAGGAAGATCACATGTAGGTCTCTCTTGTCCTTCTTAGCTGCTTGGATCTGGTGCCAGATCATGCTTGTATGCTCCAAGCAGCCCGAAAAAACCTGGAATTCCTGCTTTCTGTACAGATGTATCAATGTACTTGTTTGTTACCAGATAGGTGGATAGCCTTTGTGATACAATGCTGAAAAAGATTTTTCCCTCGACGTTGAGGAGACATATTGGCCGGAATTGGCTGATGTCTGATGCATCCTTTTCTTTAGGTATTAGTATGCCGCCGGCCCTTCGCCACACCTTAGGTATTGTTTGCTTCTTCCACACCACCCTCATGAGCTTCCATAGAAAGCGTAACACATCCGGTGCATTCTTGTAGAGCTTGTATGGTACTCCGTTTGGCCCCGGAGCTGATGCTGCTCTTGCTCGCCGGACAGTGTTCTCTACCTCTTTCCATTTCGGAGGGCTGGTGTCCAGGTTGAATTCAGGTGGTTGAATAGGTGGGATGTCATGTGGGATGACTAACTTCTCATGCCTTTTCGTGTCTTGGTGGGCCTTTTCCAGGTGTTCCTCCAATTCTTGTTTTGATGTTTTCAAAGTTCCACTTTTTTCCTTTGCGAAGAGGTTTTTGATGAACTTGAAAGGGTCTTTGTAGAACCGTGTTCTTGTGTGTTCTTTATTCTTGCGAAGTTTCCTCATGTTCTCTGCTTTTCGCAAGGTTGCCAATCGGCTCTTGATGTCCTCTTGGAGTAGCATGAGACCTTCTCTCTCTGCGTCAGTTGCTTTTTTCCATTGCTTTTTCAACTGTCTCCTCTCTCTGATTAGCCTCTCGATCTCCTGCTGCCTCCTGGACTTGATTGTGTTGGTAACTTCTTTCCACCTCTCCCTTTACTCACCCCAAACCGTTCTTCTCCATAGCTGTAGATTATGTTGCCCATCCTTTCAAGCTTTTCCACTGCTGTGCCCACTTGTTGCTCCAAGATATGTATAAGGTCACTGTTGACCGTCTCCCACTCTTTCTTTTCAACAGCTTTGGGCCACTTCACTCCAGGTTTATGCCCTTTGATCTTTCCCTCCAATGGAGGTCTTTGTAGTTGTTGTGTGGGCTCCTCCACCGGCATTTCTGTGCTTGTATCACCCTCTTCAGTGACATGGGTGCTGATGCTCTGCGAACTTTGGTTTGTGTCCCGTCGCTGTGCTTCATTCGACTGATTTGACTGGTTGCTTCGTAAGAAGTACTGGTCAATGCGAGGCCCATGTCTCTGCTCTCTCAAGCACTTTTTCCTCCCTTGGTGGATCTTCAAGCCCATCATTAATGTTCTTTTCTCCCAACCACAGATGCACACCTGAAGTTTGTGTCCCGCAGCTGTTGTGGATGTCTCATGTGCCATGCTCTCCTTGTCCGTGGTCGTTTCCGTTCCTGGGTCTGTAACCGTGTTATCAATCGGTGAGCCATCTTGCGCCCCCGCTCTCGCAGGCTCTAGGGGTATTTCTTTTAATTTACTTTTTGTAGCATTTAGTGGGTGTCTCCAACTAGCTGAAACAGCGTTGGAGACTGCTGTCATGGGGAGCTAGCCCATGATGGCCCCATTGGGGTCTGTTTCCCTCCTGTCAGCTGTCTCTCCAAGCTGTCACATGGACTTTCCCATGTTGTCAGCTGTCCTTTCACAGCAGTCACTGGATAAGTCCAGATTTTCAGAATCAAATACACAGGACTAGATGTTAAGAAGTCCCTTGTGCCAGTAGGTGGGGAGCATTTCACGACATTCATTGATTGCTGAGAGTGGTGGACGCTCAACATCAGGGGGGGGGGGGGGGGTACGTATACGTATATCTTGGCCTGGGTAACCTTCAGGACAGCTGGGCACAGGACACATCATCAGTAGTGTACCCTTGCATCACTGGGTGTTTCGGCCTTTTATCACTATACACCCTCCACAAGGGCGGCCCGCTGCAGGATGATCAGCCCTCAGCGTGTGTCCCGTGTCAAACTGCCTCAAAGATTCACCATGACGCATTTGGGGCCCAGCATGGGTCTTTCCGCTTGAGCCAAATCCAACAGCTGCTTCTTTCAGCCGCGTCTGAGAGTGATCTTATGGTCTTCTGCAGAGCCTGACCGTGGATTCCAAGCTCCTTCAGCAGTCTGATGGTAGATGACGCAACAAATCCTCTGCATCCCACTTCAACTGGATAAACGTTGATGTTCCAGCCACGCTGCCTTGCCTCTGCTGCAAGCTCTGTGTAGCGCAGCTTCTTACGCTCATAGGCCTCCACAACAGAGTTCTCCCATGGAACTGTGAGCTCTATGATGTAAGCAGTCTTCTGTGAAAGGGACCAGAACACCAAATCTGGCCTGAGGTTGGTTGAAGCAATTTCAGGTGGAAAGATTAGTTGTCGGCCGATGTCCCGCCAGCATCCTCCAGTCACGGGCCCTGCATAGGTTTCCTTCTTCTGATCTAGTGGAAGGATGTTTCGGTGTTTTCTGTCCTTCTCGGACAAAGGTTGTCGCCCTAAGTGGGAGGGGTTGCTTGCTCTCGGAGGCAAGGAGTTGGTCGCACACAGCCTGTTCTCAAGGGCTGTTGCCAGGCTTTTTAATACCTGATTATGCCTCCACGTGTATCTCCCTTGCGTGAGGCTGGTCTTGCAGCCTACCATGATGTGTTTGAGGGTCGCTGGAGTTGGGCAGAGGGCACAGGTTGGATCCTCGCCGTACCACTGATTGAGGTTCTTTGGTGATGGAAGGACGTCGTATGTCGCTCTGATGATGAAGCTGATCTTGCTTGATTCCATTTCCCATAGGTCTTTCCAGCTGATCTTCCTCCGCTCCACACCTTCCCACTGCATCCATTGCCCCTGTTTGGCAAGCGAGACCGCCTTTGCACTTCTTGCGGCCTCCTCCTGTCGCCGCACCTCCTCAACCACCAATGTCCTCAGATAACCGATGTGTTAGCGTTTCTCTCAAATCTATTCTTTGATGAGAAGCTGAGTTATAGTGCTATCAATTGTGCCAGAAGTGCACTATCCGCATATTAGTGGCAGGGATCTGGACACCACCCTGTTGGGTCTCACCCTCTAATGTCCAGGCTCATGAAGGGCATCTTCAACACAAACCCTCCCAGGCCCAGATATACGGAAATATGGGATGTCGGCACAGTGTTAACTCTGCTCCGCCGGTGGGCACCGGCAACATCCCTGTCCCTGGTCCAACTCACGTACAAAGTAGTGATGCTAATGGCGCTGGTGTCAGCTCAACGGGCACAGTCATTACACAAACTTCGACTGGATAGGATGGCCATGTCTGCCAATAGTATCACGCTTTACGTGTATTACCTAGTCAAGCAAAGCAGACCAGGTACAACCGGCCTAAAGCTTAATTTTGCGGCTTACCCCTTGAACCTCTGGCTATGTGTGGTAACACACCTCCAGCTATATATAAAGGTCACTAAGAGCCCCAGGGGCTCGGAACTAGCAGTATTTGTTTGTTTTAAGAAACCTCACAAAAAGGTCTCAGTTCAGACCATTTCAAGGTGGCTGAAACAGGTTCTGATGTATGCAGGAGTAAATACTAACTATTTAAAATCTCACTCCACCTGGGCTGCATCCACGTCAGCAGCAAGGACCATGGACCTACAGATCCTAGCGACTGGAGGATGGTCTAGAGAACGCACATTTCAGACGTTCTATCATAAACCTGTCGCCAGACCAGGGGATTTTGCCGACACCATTTTAAGTTCTGTTATGTAGTTTCCCTGGATGAGAGGATCTACTGTTATTATAATTTGTCCATTAAAAGCATCAGCATGTTTTAAACATTTGTCATGTCTGATTGCATTTATCTCTCATCCTTGGTCAACCAATACAGTGTTTGGCTTGGTCTTGTGTCCAGGGCATGAAATCACAGCGCTTCAAAGTCTTTACGTAGTCACTCACGTGACTCCGAAGTAAAATAGTAAGATTAAACGGGAACTTACCAGTTTGAAGTTTGATCTTTATTTTATGAGGAGTTACGATGAGCGATAAAAGATCAGCTGGTATTTCTAGTCTCTCGTATCTTACTATATAGTCAGTTCAACAACTGTTATTCTGTGATTTCACACCGCTGCTTTGAAGGTTGACGCGCATGCGGGCTGATGGCCTTCTTCACGTAATCGCTCATCGCAACTCCTCATAAAATAAAGATCAAATTTCAAACTGGTAAGTTCCCATTTAATCTTACTATTTATTCCAAATTGTCATATGGATTTGCTGGGAATGAAGGGATGTGGAGCACGGGCAAGGAGAGGATATTAGTTTAAACTTGGCATCATGTTCGGCACAGACATTGTGGGCCGAAGGGGACATGGCTGTGCTGTACTGACCAGTGTACTATGTAGACTGGAACTGCCCCCAATTTAGACAACAGATTTTTAGGAGGATCTTGGAAGGTCAAACAGTCTAGGTAAGACTTTGCCATATCTGGTTGTGTACAAAGGCAAACAGGTCTCATCGCACAGTGACGCAGCTGGTAGAGTTGCTGCCTCACAGAGCCAGAGACCAGGGTTCGGTCCTGACCTTAGGATCTACATTCTGCCTGTGATCCTGTGGGTTTCCTCTGGGTGCTTCGGTTTTCTCCACATCCCAAAGGCATGTGGGTTTGTACATTAATTGGTCTTTGTACATTGTTCCTAATATGTAGGGAAAGGATTCTCTCTTTCTTCATTTACGACTGGCATTGAAAGCACATCATTGATCAAGCTATTGACCAATGCCATAACATCTCCCTCATTGGCTCACATCAACCTGCTCTCTGTACTGATTAGGTTCCTGCAAAATGCTTTGTAACATTTTATTATGTTCAAGGTCACTTATCAACTAAATTGTTACTGAAATTGCTTGCTCTGAATAATCCACATTTTCAAATACAAGGAAGGAGTTGATCTGCTTCTGGTATAATAATTTGATGCTTATTCCAAAATTTGGCAGGTCAATAACCACTTGTTTAGTCCAGAGTTAAATATTAAATATTCTACTGATTTTGTTATTATCAAATTCAATATTATTGACATGTTTGCCTTCACAGGGAAGAGGATTGAGTAAAAACAATGGCACATCATTATGCAGCTATACAAGTCATTGGTGAGACCACACTTGGAGTACAGTGTGTAGTTTTGGTTATCCAGCTATAGGAAGGGTGCCATTAAGTTGGAAAGGTGCAGAAGAGATTTAGCAGGATGTTACCTGGGTTTATTGGTTTGAGTTATACAGAGAGGTTGGATAGGCTAGGGTTAGGAGTTTTTTTACACTTTTCTTTTGGAGTGTAGGAGTCGGAGGTGTGACCTTATTGAGTTGTACAAGATTATGAAGGCATGGATAAAGGTGAACACTCATAGTCTATTTCCCCTGGTTAGAGGATTCTAAAACTAGACAGCATAGGCTTAAGGTAAGAGGGGAGAGATTTAAGAGGGACCTCAGGGGCAACAGGGGTAGTCCGTATCTAGAATGAGCTGCCGGAGGAACTTATAGAAGTGGATACAATTACGACTTTCAAAAGACATTTGGACAGATATATGGATAGAAGGGTTGAGAGGGTTCTGGGACAAATACAGGAAAATGGGATTGGCCCAATCTGCCAATGGCTGGCATAGACAATATAGGCTGAAGGGCCTGTTTCTGTGCTGTATAGGTCCATGACTATGACTGGCTGGCATTTAACACAAGGTCATGCCTTCATCTTGATGGACTGTGCTGTATTACATTCAGTCATTCACAAGAGCATGGAATTCCCATGAGTAACGAAGAACACACATAGCTCCTAAGCCTGCTGCTTTGTAAAGTCACTGCATGAGGGCCTTCTTTCTGGTCCTAAACCACAACTATGGTGGTGGGAACCTGATGCCTCGCCTGATCTCTTCAGAAACCCTCGTCCTAAAGTTCCCTGGAAATCTGAGACTTCTCAGATCTTAGAGGCAGTGGGAATTGCCACTGTTTTCTTACTTTCAGAGCTGATTATTGGAAGTCAATCATCCGGGCCCCAGGACATGACTGCAGGAGTTCCTCAGGGTCGAGTTCTCAGTCCAGTTACCTTCATCTGCTTCATCGATTACTCATTGTCCTCTCAAGGTCAGAATTAAGGATGTTTGTTGATGATTGCACCACGTTCAAGTCCATTCCAATTCCTCACCTCAGCAAATGAAACAGATCAAACCTGCATTCAGCTATACTTATAGGCTGCAAGATAATATCTGGGGATGGGCTAATGAGTGGCAAGTAGTGCGGTTCCAGAAAATGTCAGAGAATGACCATCTCCTATAAGCAGATCAAACCATGAGAGAGAGAAAAAAAGTCCAGTGTGTATATATACACACATACTCACAAATACACACTCATACATATATATACTAGATTAAATGGGACCCGTTGGGTCCCAGCATCACATGGGAGGGCTGGTCACCCAACGAAATATTCCACCTCTCCACCAATTCCAATATTGGTGGCCAGTGGGGGGGTGGGGGAGGGGCTTTCTGGAGCACTAGTATGGGTGTTGTGGGCTGAAGGGACTGGTTTCCAGAGGGCTAGTATGGACATCGTGGGCCGAATGGATTCTTGGGCTGGCGGCTCAGTCACTCAAGCCTGTTGTGCTGGCAGCTCACGGCTGCTGGGCTGGCCGTTGACTCACGGCTATTCCTTGAAATTCCATTTCGAGCAGGGTGCAAGGACACCAAATTCAAGTGCAGTTTCTTACCACTTCAAGCAGGGTGCAAGGCCACCAAATTCAAGTGCAGTTTCATACCATTTCAAGCAGGGTGCAAGGCCACTAAAGATAGCGAGTCATGACCTCTCCCTCCTCCATCTGTTCCTGAACCTGGACATTACAGTTTTCAGGCTCCTGTACGTTCTTCCCGATGGCAGGAGTGAAATGAGTGTATGGCTAGGGTGGTGTAGGTCTCTGATGATGCTGGCTGCCTTTTTGAGGCAGCGACTCCGGTAAATCCCTTCGATGGTGGGAAGGTCAAATGGACTGGGCAGTGTTCACAACTTTTTGCAGTCTTTTTCACTCCTGAGCTTTCAATACGGACATAACCCCGGAAAAGGGGCAGGCAGCTGGCTCGGGCAAGAGTCCTCTTCCACCTGGCGCCGTGACTCATGGATGGCCAGCTTGGCTAGTCCCAGGAGCAACCCAACCAAGACATCTTCGTCCCTACCCTCTCCCCTATGCACAGGATGTCCAAAGATGAGGATGGTGGGTGAGAAATGCAGCCAGAAGGCAAGGAGCAGTTCCTTTAGATAATAGAACAGGGGCTGCAACCTCACACACTCCATATACACGTGGTACACAGATTCTTCCAGCTCGCAAAAGTGGAAGGCGGTTGGCGAGTCTGTGAACTGCAAGATAAAAGGTTGCAGGGGACTCCTCGATGCAGTACCCTCCTGATAACTAGCTTTGGGTTTTTTTAAATCAAAAAATGTATTCAATTATTAAAAATAATATTTAGTGCAATAAAACCAACCACAACCCACCACTATAATACACGTCAAACTAATATACTAAATAAACTACAGTACAGCTATGTTACAATCCTTGTCCAGGATGCATTCCACCCCCCACGGTGCCCAGGGGTCCCGGAAATACCCCAGGGTGCCGGTGGACAGCGTGTAGTCCCTCTCTAACACCACCTGGGCACGGACGTAACCCCGGAAAAGGGATCAGTATTAAAGCAGGTTGGAACCTCAGACCTCAGTAACGAGTGGTTGAAAATGTCTGCAAAAACTCCAGCCAGTTGGTCTGCACAGGTTTACAGAACTCGACCAGATATACCATCAGGTCCAGGCGCTTTCCGAGGGTTCTCCCCCCGAAGGATCAGCTGACATCGTCCTTTGGAACTGTGACTGTGATACCATCAGGGCATATGGCGGCTCGGGAAGGCACATCAGCGTTCTCCCTATCTAAGCGTGTGTAGAACACATTGAGCTCAACAGGGAGTGATGCTTTGCTGTTGCTTGAGCTGCCTCCTGATTTCGCCTTGTAGGAGGTGATGGTATTCAAGCCCTGCTGCTGTTGCCAAACATTCACCTCATCCAATCATTTTAAAACCACCCAAAAAGCAACTCAACTTCCTCATGCAAAAATAAACTGCAGGTGCTTTAAATCTTCATTTTAAACAGAAGATGATGCTAAATCTCAGCAGATTGAGCAGCATCTGTGGGAAAATGAACGGTCAATGTTTCAGGTCAACATGGGGTGTTTTTCTTCCCACAGATCTGCTGATTTTTTCTGGATCTATAGACAACCTGCCTGATGGCAGACTGTGATTCCATCAGGTTAATGTGCACCTGCTTTCTACCTCTCCACAGACACCGGGCATTCTATCCTCCCTGCTATCAGTCTGAAGAAGGGTCTCAACACGAATCTGTCCATTTCTCAAAAGTTGCCTGACCCGCTGAGTTCCTCCAGTACTTGTATTTTTCTCAGTATCCGCAGTCTCTTGTGTTCCCACTATTCTTTCTATCTCTACTTGTCCCCTTGTTAACCCAGATTGTTCCTGTAAACGTTAGGTAGAACATAGAACAGTACAGCATAGAACAGGCGCTTCGGCCCACAACGTCTGTGTTGAACATGATGCCAAGATAAACTAATCTCCTCTGCCTGTGCGTTCGTTACCCGTGTCCCTCCATCCCCTGCATATCCATGTGCCTGCCGAAAAGCCAAATTTTATGTTATTACGAGCCAGCACATGATTTTTGTCCATGATGTGTGATATAACTCAGTTGTTTGCAGATGTAGTTGTGGTGTTTGCTCACAGAATTTGAATCTTACCCTCTGCAAACATATTGATCGCTTCAGCTCCCCAAACAATACGGTTGCACGTTTAATGTCAGACCTGCTAAAACAAATAGTCTGGCAATTCAGCATTGAAATGGAAGGAAAGGATGGCAAGAGGTCTGTCCTCAGACCTGTGCAATGTAAATGCCTTGAACTGAATACTGTTCCAATAGAGTTTGGAATACAAATCATGGAATTCTGTTAATCCATGTATTAATCCTGTAAAAAACTAGTATTTGCAGTTCCTTGTGTCTACGTCTCTGTTAATTCTATATAACGGTGGAGTTTAATGTTTAGACAAAAGGAACAACTGATGCTGGAATCTTGAGCAAAACACAAAGTGCTGGAGGAACTCAGCGGGGCAGGCAGCATCTGTGGAGGGAATGGATAGGCGATATTTCAGGTCGGGGCCCTTCTTCAATCAATCTGAAGAAGAGTCCCGATTTGAAATGTCCCCTGTCCATCACCTGTCCATCCCCCGCACGAATGCTGCCTGACCTGCTGAGTTCCTCCAGCACTTTGAGTTTAATGTAAAACTGAAGTTCTTGGCTGAATGATTAAAGAAACATAGGAAAAAGGAACTTTACAAAAAGTGACATAAAGTACTGGAGTAAGTCAGCGGGCCAGGCAGCATATCTGGAGAACTTGGATAAGTGACATTTCAAGTAACTCTTCTTCAGACTAAACATAACTCTCAGTTGGAGAGTTCTTGCCACAGATGTCAGACCCTACAGACTCGCTCAATGCACTAACTCCAGTTGCTCCCTCTTACCTGCCGATGCAGTGACTTCTGCTTCTGCTTCTGTTCTACGCTGTGCCCTATTTCCTGTTTCTCTTGTGGCATTTTGTTGTGATATTCCACTCTTGTCTATCGCAGAGGAAGTAGGGTGGTAGGAAATGAATCACCCAACCATTCAATGACCCAAAAATGAAACAAACGTTTGGGTGGCAACGTACTCCCTATTCTTAAAGAAGAAGGCCACCATTCTACAATGCTCACCAAAGCAAACTTGCTCCTATGTTATTACCTGTAAACAGTAGATTTATTAATTTGATAGTGGATATATGAAACGAGCTGCTAGAGGAAGTAGTTGAGACAGATACAATAACATTTAAAAGACATTAGGACAAGTACATGGATAGGAAAGATTTAGAGGAACTTAAATCTTAGATGGGGCATCCTGGTCAGCATGGATGATTTGCGCGAAAGGGTCAGTTTCTGTACTAAATGAATCTATGAATAATTTATATGACTTTGAAAGAGATGAGTTAAAGAAAGGAGAATCTTTTCTGTGAAAAGATAAATGTTTCGGGTCAGCAACCTGTCATCAGAACTGGTTCCCTTCAATATAAGGGAAGGTGGAGGAGAAATGTGTCAACGGAAGGGCATCTCTGTGACAGGATGAATCAAAATGGCTTAATGGGGACAGGCACTAGGCGCAAAATCTCTTGGAGGTTCACGACCCGAAAAGTTACCTATTCACATTCTCTAGAGATGCTGCCTGACCCATTGAGTTACTCCAGCACTTTTATTGGTCTACGTATTGAATTAAATTGAATTGAAAGAAACAGCATGGAAACAGCTCCTTTGGCCACCGCGCTCATGCCAACCATCAATCACCTGTTCACACGTTCTATTTTATCCCATTTTCATATTCACTTCCGACACACTCAGGACAATTTACAAAGGCCAATTAACATATGACGCTGCACATCTTTGGGATGTGGAAGGAAACCAGAGCACCCGGAGGAAACCCACGTAGTCACAGGGAGGATGCGCTAATTCCTCACAGACAGTACCTGAGGACAGAATCGAACTCGGGTCTCTGGCACTGTGAGGCAGCAGCTCTACCAGCTGTGTCACTATTAATGGTGAGGTTGGGATAGACTTATCCGAGTAGGTATAGAAAAAATGGGCCAACATGATATACTGTAAAACAAGGAAATCAAAAATACTTGAAAAACTTGGCAGGTCTCGAAGCATCTGTGGAAAGAAAACAGATGGTGTTGCAGAGGAGAGACTTTTCATCAGACCTGAGGAAGAGAGAAGCCAATTTGCGTGGATGGCAGTGAAATGTGGGCTGAGGAAAGAGATTTGATCTGATAGAGAGATGCCAAGTAGCTGGTGGGATCAGATTGTGTAATCCCAACATACTGCATATGCTCAGCATGCCAGACTTGACAGAGAAAAGGAAAAAATAATAATAACAGGCAGAAATGGTCCTTGCATGAAGAGGCAGAAAGAACATATAATTCAAAGCCAAATAATTCAGTACAATATTACACACATAAGGTTGCAAAGTGCTCCGATGGAAGACAGGTGTTTCTTGATCTTGCATTGCGTCTCGTACAGTGCTGGAGAGCACATACCAAGGTCCTGTGTTTAACATCTCACCACACCATCCCATTCCCACTCTGATTTAGGCTTGGGAATGGTCTGCAGACAACTCCTCTCCCGCTCATGCACAATTAACTACTTTGCACTCACTAGGATTTTGACTTTGCCCAATAAGGTACAGTCTGAAGGAATGCCCTGGCATGAAAAACCACCTATCCAAGTTCTGCAGGAACGTTGTATGACCCGCTGAGTTTCTCCAGCACTTTGTGTCCTTTGTTGTTATGAGAAACAGCAAGTTAGCAATCATTTTACACCCTCTCCTTCATCTGGCCTGTTCTCAGATTCAAGGTCTGTCCCATTGCTTCTGTCCCTCACATTTGGAATTTACATTAGCTTTATGGACAGGGAATGTTCTGTCTATAGAGGGCTAAGGACCACATGCAGGCAAATGGGTCTAGACCAATGTGCTAACTTGGTTGGCATGGGCGAAGTTGGCCAAATGGCCTGTTTCCGTGTTGCACAGCTGTGTGACTATGATTTCATCTGTAAATACAAGATGCCCTTGAGACGTTCACTAGAGACGAATCAGATAAGCTTAGAAAAGTAGTTTAAACCTACATGAAATAGAAAATAAATTGCACAGAGAGAAAGAATGAGCGAGGGAAAGAATCTTATCATCATGAGAGAGATGCAGGAGTGAGGGTGAGAACGTTGAGTCTCTTCAAACAAACGGACGAGTAAAATTGTGTTCTTATTGTGTCAGATTGTTATAAATTGTTATAAATCATTTTATTGTAAATAGTTTCTCAAGGTACTATTGTACAATGTTGTGTTATCTATGTTTTATTGTTCATTCTTTAATGTATTGAAATGTGAGCAGTAATTATTATACAGTTCCTGCTACAACACATGAAACACATTGTTACACAAGTTGTAGCAATTACTTCATGTTTGATTAGGACAGAGAAGTTGCACAAGATCCTCATTTTCTATTTTTGCTAGGTGCTGCACCCCCGGGGTGTAGTGAAGCGTTAATGTTCGGTCCTGCTGCGAATTTGCAATTTAATGAAAGTCTGAATCCCTTCTGTGAGAACAATTGAAGGAATTTTATAATACGAAGGTGGTGTTTAAGAAGCTTCAGGATAGGCACATGGATATGCAGGGAATGGAGGGCAATGGGTGATTTGCAGGAAGATGAGATTAGGTTTGCTTGACCTTATCCTTGACACAGACATAGTGGGCCAAAGGGTCTGTTCCTATGCTGTACTGTTCTATGTCCTACCATGTGGTGCTGTGGGAAGAGCTACTGCCTCACAGTTCCAGAGTCCAGAATCCTGATCTTCTGATGCTGTCTGTTTAGAATCTGCACGTTCATAAGTCATAGGAGTTGAAATAGGCTAGTCGGCCCATGAAGTCTACTCCGCAATTCATGCATGACTGATCTACCTTTCCCTCTCAACCCCATTCTCCTGCCTTCTCCCCATAGGTCCTGACACCCGTACTAATCAAGAACCAATCAATCTCCGCCTTAAAAATAGGCGCTGAAGAGTGTTCTATTCGCCTATTCACCTCCAAGCCGCTGAAGAGTGTTCTTCCGACGCAGAGCTCCTTCATCCGGCGAGAGGGCCTGAAACATCGGACCGCCGTTTTGGCGACTGAGGAGGCCTCAAATAGGCCCCGACCACGGGGTGAACAAGAGGAAGAGGACTGGACTTTGCTGCCTTCCCTCACAGTGGGAATGATTGTGGGGGGATGTTTTTATGTTTAATGTTAAATTTTACTTCGGAGTCACGTGAGTGACTTCGTGAAGACCCCGCCAGCACGCATGCGCGACATATCATCGCGCGCATTTGCATCGACAAGCTGGGGGGGGGGGGGGGGAGTGCGCTCTCTCCTCCAGCTCCTTCAAAAGAACGCCAGGTAAGTGCTTACCTTTACTCCCACAGGATGGACAAGGGCAAACGGAAGGCAACGTTCTCCAGGAGCCGTGCTGCTTCGACCAGCCAGCGGCCTTTGTCCCCGGAGCTGCAAGCACCACCGGCAGCTTCGGGACGTGTGGGGGCAAGAGTGCGGAAGTCGGGCACTCCCGCTACTTTAGTGCCTGACTCACCACCTGAGTGGTTTATCGCCCCGGAGCTGGATACGACTGATCCAGACTTCGAGCCCCCTTCCCCCAAGAAAAGAGGGGGAAAACAGGTACGTGGGAAGGGGCCTCGCTCATCGCCAGCAGCTTCACCCCGAGTTCCAGTAGACCCGAGGGGGCTGGGCGGGGGGACAGCTGCACTACAGGGGAGCCCTACAGCTGTGCACCACCACGTACCACTGCCAGGGAGATCTGCCGTAGAGCAGTCTGGCAGATCTACTGCTGCGTCGAGCAGACCTGCAGGAGCAGGTGCCGCCGGCAAAACACCCCGTCAGGCTGCGGTCAAGGGCGGAGGTGGCAGCAGTAGACAGTCGGTCAGCTTAGCTCTGGGAGCGGCCGACCATGCGCCTCCACGCCAAAAGTTGGGTAATTGTGGAGGTAAGCCTGCACGGACTCCGGGGAGCCAGGTTCCGGGGGCCGGCGCCGATCCAACTCACCTGCCTTCGTATCAGACAGATGGACCGCCACAGTCTGGAAGAAGACAGACTAGTGGAGAGTCCGTGCGGGAGTCGTATGAGCCTACTCGGGCGGTAGGCCACGACGACCTGCCATTGGACCCTAGACAGCACCTTACGGAGGTGTGGTCCGATGGTGGAAGCCCGGGACTCACGGGCATCCACAAGCCGTGCAAGGAGTCCTCTCAGTATCTCGTCTTCACCAGCCAGAAGTGCCAGCAGTTGCCCAGCCGCTGTATTTGAAGACGACCCGGGACAGCTAGTGACCGCTGAGCCAGAGCATGAGGAGGATATGCTGGACGTGGTGGGCAAGCTTGCCGCAACCACACAAACAGGGGAACCCCTGCACCACAAACTGGCGGGCACCATTCATTACCTGACTACTCACCAACTCCAGAGTCAGGTACTCAATGATACCATGGAGAAGATAAAACCGCCCGAGAACTGCATCAACTTCAATGTGCCCCTGGTTAATGCTCAAATCTGGGGACACTTGAGTACGGTCACCAGGATGCAGGATGTCCGCCTCCAGCGTATCCTAAAGGTCCTCTCCACGGGCATAACGGCGTTTGCTAGGACCCTTGACGGGGATAATGTGTCCAGTGAACAACAAGATGCCCTGGCCCTCCTATGCAACGCCCAGTATGAGATCAACTGCCTGCGTAAGAGCTCCATTAAGCCCACACTCAACCCCAAATTCGCGGGGTTGTGCCGTCAATGAACCGTTCCACCGCCTCATCAACTGTTTGGAGACCTGTCCAAACAAGTGAAGGAACTAGACGAGGAGGCCAAAACAGCTGGCCTCATGAAACTCCTACTTCACCCATACCACCGGCAACAACCACATACAAACTGGAAACCGCGGCTGCCAGACAGGACACAAAGGACCTATCCACCTCCACTTCCCCAAACACAACGGCCTTTTTTAGGACAAGGCCAACAGCGGCCTGCATGGAAGATGCGGCCGCCATCCCGTCAACCTCCACAACGTCCACCCAAAACGACTTATGCGAGGAACCGTCGTTAACCATGGAGGTAAGGGGGCCTGGTTCCTCTCAGACCGTAGCATCCCCTCCTGCACAAATTGGTGGGCGATTGCGGGCCTTTTTGGGAATATGGAACACTATCACTACAGATGAGTTTATTTTACAAAGTGTTCAAGGCTATGTTATAGAATTTATTGGCGGTAAAAATCCCCCTACCCAGCATTCGCCTCATAGGAAATTTACACTCTCCCAAAAAGAGGGAAAGGCAGGACATGCTGAAATTATATGGCTAGCAGCAAAAGGGGTGATTGGCAAGACAACGCACGAACCCCTTGAGTTTGTGTCCAACATTTTCACCAGAATTAAAAAAGATGGGGGATGTCGGATTATAATAGACCTAACTGAGCTGAACACTTTTGTACAATATACCCACTTCAAAATGGATACTTTTGAAACAGCCAAGCAGATGCTTTACCCGGGGTACTTTATGGCATGCATCGATTTAAAAGATGCATACTATACGGTGCCCATCTCTGAAGCTCACAGGAAATTTCTAAAGTTTGTCTGGAAGGAACAATTAGGGGAATACAAAGCATTGCCCAATGGAATCACCACAGCCCCTAGGCTGTTTACAAAATTAGTAAAACCTATATTGGCTCTTCTCCGACAACAAAATTACATGGTTATGGCATATTTAGATGATATCCTTATAGTGGGTCAGACCCTCCAATTGGCTACAATTGGCAGTGGATGCAACTAAGGTTCTCTTCGAGAACCTGGGATTTGTAATCCATCCAGACAAGTCAAAATTGCACCCGGTACGGGTTATGGATTATTTGGGGTTCACCCTAGACACCAACTTAATGATGATTACCATCCCAACCAATAAAGCTACTGCTATAAAAGAAGAGTGCCACAGTCTTGCTTGCGCCAGGGTACCGACCATCCGGCAAACGGCAAAAGTAATAGGGAAATTGGTAGCTACATTCCCAGCTGCACAATTCGGACCGCTACACTACCAAAATTTACAAAGAACAAAGATCACAGCATTAAAAGCAAATGCTGGGCACTTTGATCGGCCAATCCGGTTACCACCAAAGGCTAGAACCGAGCTACAATGATGGATTGACAATATTAGTGAGTGTCGCAGACCCATCATAGTAAGCAACCCATCTGTCGTGCTACAGACTGACGCAAGCGCACAAGGCTGGGGAGCACAAGGCTGGGGAGATATATTATTATATCTTTTCCAATTAATTCCGATATATCTTCCTAAAAATTTCTTTAAGAAGGTGGACTCCCTAGTTACTAACTTTATTTGGGATTATAAGAGTCATAGAATAAATAAAAAACATTTATGTAAATTAAAAATAAATGGAGGTTTAGCACTACCAAACTTTATGTTTTATTACTGGGCAGTTAATATTAAAAATATGAATTTTTGGTTAGAAGAGACAGATAACCAACCAATTTGGTTAAATATGGAAAAAGAAGATTGTTCTCCTTTTGAAATCAGTTCAATAATATTTGCTAATATTAATTTAGGTAAGAAAACCTATAGTGAAAACCCGATAATAGAAAGCAGAATACGTATTTGGAAACAAATAAAGAAAACATTAAAACTGAAATCTATACCACTAGCCCTTACCATTGTAAATAATGTTACATTTAAACCTTCAATGATGGGTAAAGGCTTTTTACAATGGAAAAACAAGGGAATTATTAAGACGGGTGATCTCTATAAGGAATTTTTTTTCCTTTCATTTCAAGAATCACAACAAATTTATGGACTACATTCTAAAGATTATTTTAGATACTTACAAATCAGAGACTATGTAAAAGCAAACACACAGGAACTTAGAAATAGAAAGACAGAAATTTTAGATGAATGTCTAAATAAACATCCGACCACAGAAAAAATGATTTCATATATATATAATATCCTATTGGAAAATTACGTCCCATCAACAGAAACATATAGACAATCCTGGGAAAACGAATTAGGTCAAATTATAAGACCAGAAGTATGGGATGAAAGTTTACAACATATACACCATTGTTCGTTAAATGCTAGACACTCTCTTATACAGTTTAAAATACTACATAGACTACATTATTCAAAATCCAAACTACATAACATCTTTCCAAAAGTATCTCCCATATGTGATAAATGTCAACATTTAGAAGTTAATCTGACACATTCATTTACAAATTGTGTAAAAATTACAAAACTTTGGATAGAAATATTTAGGATAATTTTGAATGTTGTTAATATGAATCTGACTCCTGACTCAAAGTTAATAATACTAGGAATACTGGAAACAGACCAATTAATAACAACGAATCAAAGAATCTTTATTGATTATGGTTTAATAATTGGGACAAAATTAATATTAAAATTCTGGAAAGGTTCTACATCCCCCACAATCAAAATGTGGAATTCAGAAATGTCGGAGACACTCCATCTGGAAAGATTGAGGTTTGTCCTGATGGACAGGTTGGATCTCTTCAGAGGGATATGGTCTCCATATATTGAATATTTACAGGGTCAAAGTGGCTCAGTGCGAGGGCTTGACTGAGACTTGAATAATAGAATGGATGAAGAACTACGCATAATAAATCATGGTTATATCTCCAATGACGGATAATTGATTAATACTCCATTCACTTCCTTATTCTCTATATTATTTTTCTCTATCTCTTCCTACTTTATAAATTTTTTTTTTAAAGTGTATAGAAACATAAAGTCTAAAATGTTAATATTAATATTAATAATATCATGAATGTATCTAATAAGTATTTCTTCTTAATACGTTTCTACAACTAATAAAAATATTTATCAAAAAAAAAAACAAAAAAAAACAAGGCTGGGGAGCAACTGATACGATGTCCAGTTGTGGTGGCAGATGGAACTCTCGTGAGTCTACCTTCCTTCAGTCACAAGGGATAAATTATATAGAAATGCTGGGGGCATTTCATGGGCTGCGGGCTTACTGTACTAACTCACGGGACTTACATGTCCGCCTCCAAATAGATAACACTACAGTGGTGGCGTACATCAATCATATGTGTGGTATCAGGTCGCTATCTTGTGATGAATTGGCAAACACAATTTGGCACTGGTGCATTGAGAGGAATATTTGGATTACAGCGACCTATTTGCCAGGGAAGCTTAATACAGTGGCGGACACCAGGTCACGGGTATTCAATGACAACATCGAGTGGATGTTGAACCCCCAAATTTTTGGAGACATTATAGCTCACTATGGGACACCAGATATTGACCTTTTTGCGTCCAGGTTGAACCATCAGATACCAACGTATGTGTCTTGGGAACCAGACCCTGGGGCAATAGCAATGGATGCGTTTTCTATCCATTGGGGGAAATGGTTCCCCATTTCCCCCATTTTGCCTCATCAGTCGGGTATTGCAGAAAATTAAACTGGACTCTGCAACTGGCATATTGATCATTCCCGACTGGCCTACACAGCCATGGTACCCGATGGTCGTTAAAATTTTGAAACAACCATGGATTTCGATTGGGAAACACCCCAAATTGATTACTCACCCCATTACGGGGGATAGTCATCCATGCCATGGTCACCTAAACTTGTTGGCCTGCAGGTTCTAAAAAGACCACTTATCAAGGTGGGCATCTCACCACGAGCCATAGGAACTCATCTCAGCATCATGCCCAGAATCAACTCAGATCAGGAAGTGGGAGGCATTCTGTGCTCGTACCAACAAGACTTCCAACACGGCAACTAGCCCTGATGTCCTGGAATTCCTAGCTGGCCTCCATTTCGATGCTGGCCTTAGCTACAGTGCCATCAACAGCGCCGGGAGTGCACTGTCCTCATACCTGGATATAGGTATAGGCTCAAACCACCTGGTGTCTAAACTCATGAGGGGAGTGTTCAACACCAACCCTCCACGACCCAGATATACCTTCACCTGGGATGTAGGGATCGTTCTGACCCTACTGAGGAGCTGGGCTCCAATGAATGAGCTACCACTGAAACAGCTCACCCTCAAGGTGGTGATGCTGATGGCACTGACTACAGCCCAACGAGTCCAGACATTACAAAAACTGCGACTGGATAGCATGGTGGCCACCCCTGATCAAATAAATTTCTTTGTCCAGGATTTATTGAAGCAGCACAGGCCAGGGGTTCATGGGCTGCAGTTGGAGTTTCGGGCATACCCTGTAGATGCCACTCTCTGCATAGTCACCCATCTCCACCACTATATCGGAATTACAGGAGCCATCAGGAAGAAGGAGCAGGGGCTCCTCATCAGCCACAAACCTCCGCATCATTGGGTGACTGTACAGACTATCGCCAGGTGGCTCAGGGTGGTGTGGGATGCAGCAGGAGTTGCTACTAACATTTTAAAATCTCATTCCACTAGGGCTGCATCCACATCAGCGGCGAGGGCCATGGAGGTGCCCATGGACCACATCTTCGCCACCGCAGGCTGGGCCAGTGAAGAAACCTTTCAAAGTTTCTACAATAAGCCACTGGTCGCCCCTGCGACATTCGCAGAAGCTGTGCTGGGAACCGCTCAGTGAATGTCTGTCCCCGAGTTAGGGGTTATTTGTTTGTTTTATTTGATTAATAAATTGTATTACTTTTTCAGCCAGTTTCGACTGAACTGCATTAACAGCCTTCCTCCATCAGACTTGCGGCAGTGTGATAGCATGGACGTTGTCCAGGGCGTGAAATCACAGAGCTATGAAATCTTCACGAAGTCACTCACGTGACTCCGAAGTAAAATAGTAAGATTAAACGAGAACTTACCAAGTTTGAAGGTTGATCTTTATTTTACGAGGAGTCGCGGTGAGGGATTTCGTGCCCCCCGCTCCCACCCTCTATCATAAGGTCAACTCGGAAGTTCTACATTCTTCATCTTACTATTTTTAGTCATGGTGCGTTCTGTGATTCCACACCGCTGCTTTGAAGGATGTCGCGCATGCGTGCTGGCGGGATCTTCACGAAATCCCTCACCACGACTCCTCGTAAAATAAAGATCAACCTTCAAACTTGGTAAGTTCTCGTTTAATCTTACTATTCTTCTTTAATGTTGTGTTTTATTTTTATTGGTATGCTGCAAATGGCAACTCAAATTTCACTACACCAATCGGTGTATGTGACAATAAATGTCCTTTGTCCTTTGTCCTTTGTCCTTAATGCAAAAGTGGGATAATATAGAGCTAGTATGAATGGGTGGTCAGCATAGATGGTGGGCCGAAGGGCCTGTTTCCATGCTATATCTCTGAGCTATGATACACAATAGATTCAAAGTGATCTGTCATATACAGTATATACTCATACTAACTTTATTAGCCAAGTATATTTTACAACATACAGTATGTAGTAGATTAACCTTTATTAATCCATGCCATTTATAATTTCCACTACACATATATTCATGCCACCCATTACATGGTATTACGATACTACACTAATGCTTTAAAAAAAAAAAAAATTTTTATAAGAAGCAGTGTACAAAAGTATGAAACGCGGCATGTGACATAATGCATTTATTGTACAGTTTACATTTTAATTTTAACAAAGATGAAATAGAAAAAGAGAGAAAGAGCAAGAAAGAAAGAAAGTGAAAAAGAAAGTGAATGTGTAAGAATAGAACCCCTAAACTACCAAATGAGTGTAGTCAAAAGGTGAGTAAGTAAAAACTTTAAAAAAAAAGACAAAAACGAAAAAAAAAGGATTTCTCACCACACCCATCACCCAGTCCGTAAATCGGTTTAATTCCAAAGTTGTGTTGCACCATACTCTCCTTGTAATGAATCAATGAAAGGAGACCATATCTTTGAAAATTGCTCTGATTTTCCTGCTAAGACAAGCCTCATTCCGCCTGGAAGGAAAATCAGAACCCTTCTATCAGACATTTATAGAATTACTACAAAGATAGGGTGCAGGAGTACCTTGGGCCAAAACTATTGAGTTGGTGGATTCCTTTTGCGTGATATATATAGCATAGTAACTGGCTTTTTTTTTCCTTTTCCTTTTTTTTAGGGTCTATCTAATTCTTTGACCAAGGATATTGGTGTGAAACATTGTTGTAAGAGATAGATTTCTTAGTTTAAAACGTCGATTTTACAGGCCATTGTCTCCAAAATTTCGTAAAGTGCTGTGAATAATCGGATTTTTCTTATGCATATATTGTGTTCTTCAACTTTATTGGGGAGAGAAGGATCGTATGATATTAGATTGGTTGCTCCTATATTAAAAGGCGTGCAATCCTCTCTCTCCATTACTAACCAGTCTACCTGTTGGCATGCGTTATCCAACCAGTAAATTGCATTTTTAATATTCACTGCCCAATAATAGTATAAGAAATTGGGGAGTGCCAATCCGCCCATTTCTTTGGGTTTACATAGATGTTGTTTATGAATTCTATGTGATTTATAATCCCAAATAAAGTTTGTAATCCGGGAATCAAGATTTTTAAGTACTACACTAATGCTGACGGCCAGCTGGCAGAACGTATGCTGAGCTTCATGAGCACGACTGTGCAACTTAAATGCTCTGTATTTCTGATTGGAATAAAGACCTATGTTTTACCATGTTGTCATAGTGGATCAATAGCAAACATGGTGTCAGGAGTTTTGAACCACTTCTCCAACTCTTTTGCCTGAATTTATTTGAGTCTATTTTTTTACAATGGACCATCGCTCTGTTACTTTGGATGGGTCATTTCGCAAACCCGATCCTCTGATATTCGACGGTGAACTTGCCGAACGTTGGCGCCTCTTTGAGATGGAATTTGGAATTTTCATTGATGCTGGCCACCCGGGTGCTGCTCCTCACATTTATCCTCAACGCAGGCACAGGACTTTAATTACACCCCAGAACATACCAATGTGGTAACCCATGTTGTGACCCCGGCAGAGTCCATCAGAGACCCCACCTGCCTCCTCCGAAAGTTCCGAAAACTTTGCCAACTTCACACCAACGTTATCATGGAACACCACAAATTAGTTTCCCGTAATCAATACGAGGGCGAGATGGTCGAATCCTACATTGGTGCCCTGAAGAGCATCGCTGCAAGATGCCACTTCCAGGACCGCGACATACTCATCCGCGGCAGACTCGTATATGGCATCCTGAATGACAAGGTGAGAAATAAACTACTCCGGGATGTGGAGCTCACACTAGCTAAGGCTGAACGTGCCTGCTGGGTTGCGGAGTTCACTGACACTCATACCAAATCCCTGGGACCGGGACCCCACTCTGCCTATGACGTCCATGCCTCTATAGGTCCCCGCGACAACCACCAACAGCCCCTCGACAACCACCAACAGCCCCAGGGAGGTTAAGCGTCCCACTGGTCCATAACTGTGGTAAATGCGGCGGCTCACACCTAAAATTTCATGAGAAATGCCTCGCTTTTGGCAAAACCTGCCACTACTGGAAGAAGAAAAACTACTTAATTCATTATTGCCGTGTTCGTGGTAGACCTGCTCAGCAGCCCGACCTCAGCCATGGTCATTCAAAAACTCACTCGCCACTTCTCTGTCCAAGGAGCACCCCTCCAGCTACTTTCAGGCAATCAAAATCAATTCTCCAGTCAGCTCTTCAAGGATTTTGTGACACGCTGGAACTTTCATCACACCACCAGCAGCCCCGAGTACCCGCAGGCCAACAGCCTGGCCGAACGCGCAGTAAGAAGTGCAAAACAACTCATAGAATGCTCACTGGTGAACTTAATGATCAAGTTGGCATTGTACTTGGGCCACACAGTCACGGGTGTACAGGGAGCAAACAACCCTGAGGGGAACTGGTGTTGAGGGCAGGGTAGAGGAAACGTTATGACCATTTCTAACTGGCTGAGGTCTGCCAGTCAGGAGGTCCAGAAACCAGTTGCAGATGGCGATCCCAAGGCTAAGGTCCCAAAATTTATGGATGAGCTCATTATTGTGATATTGCAGGCTGAGCTGTGGTCAATGAATAGTATCCTAACATAGGTGTTCTTATTGTCAAGGTGATTCAGAGCTGAATTTGGTGCAAGGGAGATGGCATAGTTTGTACACTTATTTCCCTGAATGCGAATTGCCTGGAGTCTAGATTGATCGGGAAACTGGCACAGATGTGGGCCACTACTAGTCTATCAAGCACTTCATTATGGTCAATGTTAGAAATACCGGGCGGTAGTCATGGAGATGGGTCACTTTACTTTTTTTGGAGACTGGAATGATGGGGTTTTTCTTGAAACAGATGGGACAGCAGTCTGTTGTTTAGGTTTGTGTTTATCAGTCGTGTGTACCAAGAAATATTTTGTTTGAGTGCTGTCGAATCAAATCAAATAATACTACACAAGAATACAATCAGGCCAACTTAAAGACAAAATAACAAAAAAATGCGGAGCAATGAGAAAGGTACAGCATGTTAGTACAGCTTGAAATAGTGATATATTTACGAGGAAAAGAGATTTTAAAGAGTAGAGTGATTAGATCAGATGATAGTTGATCCTGCACTGGGACCAGTGCAGAGAGTCATCACAGGAGGTTTCAGATGTCAGCACAGACTGTGGCCGTTCTACGATATCTCAGGGGTTACACAAAAAGCTGGAGAAACTCAGCGGGTGCAGCAGCATCTAAGGAGTGAAGGAGATAGGCGACGTTTCGGGTCGAGACAACATGGCCGCCGCACCGCACCCCACTCATCTCGCCGCCTCACTGGTCGGACCGATCACCCGCCCACCGGGACCTACAACGCATCGCCCGCCGACCCCGACTCCACTGCCCGCGGACTCCTACCTTCGGGTCCGCCGACCCACGACACTCCACCGCCCTCCAGCAGCCTGCAGCCGTTGCCTCACCTGCAGACTGGACTCTACAGTGGGCCTGAAGCCTCCACGTTGCTAACTCCTCCCACCATTCTGTCTTTAAAAAGAAAAATTAAAACCTCCTCCCTACGATATCTCAGTGTGATTTTTAAAGTCAAGAAATGAAAATGAAAACGATGTATCATTTATTTGCAATAATCAACCAACAAACCGGTTCGATAATATAGCGTGTCAATTTAAGTAACCTGTTGAAGAAGCATGAAGAAGCAGTTGACACCACCGAGCAAGAATGACAATATTCTCAACATATTACAAGCACTTTACAACAGTGGCAAAGTCCAGGTGCAATTACATCCAGCCCACAGTGGCATGACACTGTGACAGCGGCTTCATCTTTTCTGCCCTTCCCTCATTAACAATCATTCCCACCTTCCCATCCCTGTCACAATGGAGAGTTGGTTTAGTTTGGTTTAGAGATAAAGCGTGGAAACAGGCCTGTTAGCCCACCAACGATGACCATCAATCACCCATTCACACTAGTTCTATGTTATCCCTCTTTCTCATCCACTCCCTGCACATTAGGGAAATTTTACAGAGGCCAATTAACTTGTCTTTGGGATGTGTGAGGAAACCGGTGCACCCGGAGGAAACCCATGCGGTCACAGGTAGAACGTGCAAACTTCACACTGGAAGCATCCGAGGTCAGGGTGGAACCCGGGTCTCTAGTGCTGTGTGGCAACAGCTCTATCAGCTGCACCAATGTGCTGCTTTTGTTCTTTTCTCCTCTCTTTTGTTTCCCGGTCTTGCCTTGACTTTGTACCTCTAACTGCAGCGGCACTGTGGAATTCCAGGGAATTCCAAAAGTTAGTGCATATTCACTGTCAAATTAGATCCCAGAAGAAGAAGAAAGAGATTAAATGAAGAGCGGATTAAGATTTTAATCAGATTCTGCATATTTTCTCATGGTTGGGAAGGAGGTTGTTCAATCTATCAAGTCTATACCTCAAGTCTATGCCAGCTCACAGGACGTTCTTATCAGACCTACCTCTCGACTCATATCCCTGCATCCTAAGCTTGCAGAGGCTCACCTCTGGTGAATTCCTGAAGTTGCTTAATATAAACTAAATTCATCACCGTATACCCTGTCATTGTAAGTGTAAGTATTCTTTTAACTAGATATTGTTAACTCACTCTCAGAACGAAGTATTCTAAGTGTGCAGTCTCAATGCTTTAGGCATCATTCATTTAAGATATAAAAAAATATTTATTTTCCATTTTTGTCCCTTTGCTCCCTCTCTCTGTCTGTTTCTCACTCTCTCAATTTCTTCAGTCAGTAGAACTGCTTCCTCGCAACTCCAGCAACCAACATTCAAACCTGACCTCCTGTGTTCTCAGTGGTTCTCATGGGTTTCCTCAGGGTGCTATTTTTTCTCCCCACATCCTAAAGACATGCTGGTTATTAGATAATTTGACCACTGAAAATTGCCCCGAGTACAGTTAGTTTGGTAGTGAGCATGAGTGTACAGACCTGATGGGCAGAATGGCCTCTTTCACTGACACAAAGAAATACGAGAAATATATTGTTTTGTAAAACGTGAGGGGTATTGTGATAGGTCTTTGAGGACCCGAGAAGTTCGAGCTTTCTGGTGACAAATTGAAGCCTGACTGAGTGATGTATATATGATAGTAATGTTCAAAGGGCATTTGTACAAACACATGGACAGACAGGGCATTGATGGTTATAGACCATCTGCAGGAAGACATGCAGGTTAAATTGGCATAAGCCAGGCGACACTCCGCTGCTGGTCTCAAAAGTGGATCTGCAATTACAAACTAAACTAGACATAGGGGGTTGAAGGGCCTGTTCCTATGGTACACTGTTCTTGTTCTAAGTGTAGCTAGTACTGGAACCAAAAGTACATCAGCTGGCAGCACATTCCAGACACTCACCACTCTCTGCATGAAAGACTTGCCTCACACATCTCTAAACTCTACGACTCTCAAATTAAAGCTGTGGCCTCTACCCGAATAATGAAAATAGTCTTGAATACCAACACACGAAAGGGCTGAAATCCATCTGTCTCTGGTCTCTGACGAAATCTAAGCAGATTCCTGAGTCTCTGTGTTCGTTTGGCCTCTTCCTTTGCGGTGCAGTTTACTCGAACCAGTGGTCACCCATGCAGTCGCGATTCCACTCCTGTCTGCACAGCCAGCACCACTGAAACTGGCAGGGAGTCCTGGGGCATTTCATGTGCATGCAGCCTCCTGTCACAAGAAAAAACATCATCAGGAATGTGGGGCAAATACTGGAGATTCCAATTAAATTTAAATAACTCAGTAATGTTAACGACAGCAGATAGTCGGGACAGATTTTCCTTTCCTTGGCATCTGAGGACTGTGTGGTTTGTGACTGCAAAGTGCAATAATAAAGGTGGGAGATTCAACACCGGAATTCTGAAATACGTTTGCTTTTGATCGCTTCTCTTGCTGCCTGTATGGGTTGTCTCCATAGTCGGTGGAAATTCATTTAGAAACTGGGTGGCACAGAGGTGCGTCTGGTAGAGTTTCTGCCGCATGACGCCAAAGACCCAGATTAGATCTGGACCTTGGTTCCTGTTTGCGTGGAGTTTACACATTTCCTCTGTGACTGCAAGGGTTTCCTCTGGGTTCTCTGGTTTCCTCCCACATCCCAAAGACGTGCGGGTTAGTAGGTTATTTGGCCTCTGTAAATTGCCCTTCCTGTGTTGGGGGTGGATGCGAGTGGGATATTATGGAACTAGTGTGAACGGATGATCGATGATCGGCATGGACTCGGTGTTGTATCTTTAAATGTGAAAGTTGAGAGCCACAGGGTGGGAGTGAACCATTGCTGGGCTCCTGTGTTGGACATTCCCACAAGGGAGACAGGAGGCAGGGAGCAGCTGGAGATGGGTGCTCTGAGAATGCTTATCTGTGGAATTCCTGCCTTGGATGCTTTGAAGTGACACTTCAAAGCATCCTCTCGCATCCCTACTGAGCTCAGCAGGGATAGAGCTCCATTCTTCAACCCTTGCCTCTCCTCTGGGCATTCAGGATCCATGTCCATGTGAGTTCAAGGTTGTGCCTAAGTCTGGAGATGTGAAACTGAGCATTGGTGAGCTGTTAAACTACCTCTGAGATCATTGAGTGCCAATGTAATTGTGCCTGGCACACTGGCAGGGAATGGCAGACTTGTTTACCTGAAGGACACAAGTGAACGAATTGGATACTTGTAACACAATGGCACCATTTTCCCATAAGTAAAATGAACTAATTGTAGTAGCCATTTAGCATAACTCAGTATGTTATAACTATAACCAGTTACCTTTAAATTTTATGTGCCTGTAATTATGTGGGTGTGATTTATACGTAGTCGAAGGCGTGTTTGCAGCTGGGATACTCACGCAGACGCCCTAGTAGGTTTTAGTTTTAGTTTGAAGAAGCATGGGGGAGAGGTCACAGCTTTCGACCATGCATGAGTTTGACTATGAGTAAGATCAAAATGTACATAAACAAGAAATTTGGATGAATATCTTACTGTTTTTACTACTGCAATAAAGAAACAATTAATTAAGAGACTGTGTTTTGAACCCCTGTCTTCAATCATAGTGACTAGAGGGAAGATTCCTTGAACGATATAAAAATTTGTCACTACACTCATGTTGGTCTCACTTGTTATGGTTAGATTAAAACTCTGAGTCTTTGGTTTACTTTTTAAATATGATATCTAGCTTTTGTGAAACAAGGTAATCTATTGTGAACTTCTTGATGTTAACAACCATTATAATTATTTTGAAGCAGCTACTAATTCTAGACTTTACAAGTCAATAATGCGGACCTATTCTTGTATCTGCACTCACATTGATCTTGGGAGTAAGTGGATTATATCATTACGATAGGTTACATCGACCATTGTTTAATCCTAACATCCTATAAGCCACAGACAATTAGCTGGGTAATCCAACTGAGGTATGGGAAACAATTTTAAAAAATTGAAAGAGTAGGTGGAGAGAAACGGTTTCAAGTGGCTATTCCAAAACTAGCATACAAAGTGCTGGAGGAACTCAGTGCCTCAGGCAGCATTTGTGGAGGGAATGAACAGATGACGTTTCGAGTCGGGACCCTTTTTCAGACTGACTGAGCGAAGGCCAGAGATAGCTGGCAGAAAATGTCTAATGCAGTGCACAGAGGGAGAACTGTTGCGAGAAGCTGTGGATGGAACGTAGATACCTAAGGTCTTGATGGGATCCCAACTGGGAAGTCTGGATAAGAGTCTGGAAGCCACGGGGACAAGATGGCGGCAAAGGCAAGTGTTGAGGGAACACACGTGGCTGTAATAGCAAGTTTGGGTCAGCACATGGTTGAAGATCACGAGAGGAGCAGGAATCACAGAGGTGGAGTGGTGAGAAAGGGTCTCACAGCACTCCCATCAGAGAGAGGATGAGCTTCTTCAAATGGGCATACTTTCAGGAGTAAAATGGAGACACAAAATGCAGATGCTGGAATCCTGAGCAAATTGTAAAATGTTGGAGGAACTTTTAAGGTGAGGGGGTGAGGGTGGAGGGGGGGGGGGGGGGGGGGGGGGGGGGGGGGGAAGATTTAATAAGAACCTGAGGGGCAACTTTTTTACACAAAGGGTGGTAGGTATATGGAACGAGCTGCCAGAATAGGTGTTAAAGGCAGGTACTAGTAACAACATTTTAAAAACATTTGGACACGTACATGGATAGGATAGGCTTATAGGGAATTGGGCCAAACAGACATGTTGGACTAGTATAGATGGGGCATGTTGGTCGGTGTGGGCAAGTTGGGCTGAAGGGCCTGTTTCCATGCTGTATGACTATAACTCAGTGAATCAAACAGCATCTGTGGAGGGAATGGAAAGGGGTCCAGACCCAAAACGCACCTGTCCTTTACTTTAAAGCTATTGCTTGATTTCAGAAAATACCACTTTGCACAAAACGGTAGTGGAAATAAAGACTCTTTCCCCTTGAGGCTGGATCAATGAAAAACCTCAAGAGGGAGAGTATTGGATTCTTGATAAGGTAGGGTATTATGGTTACATGATCCAAGACAGGAGATGTGGCATTTAGGAGACTTTTAGACGGGTACATGGATATGGAGGGAATAGAGGGATATGGATCATGTTATAGGAAGTGGAGATTAGTTTTACCTGGCATCATGTTCGGCGTGGACATTGTGAGCTGAAGAGCCTGTTCCTGTGCTGTACTGTTCTATATACAATTAATATATCATGCAGCCATGATTTAGCAGAATGACAGAAGACCCTTGAGGTAAGGAGCAATTTCATCCTGTCCCTGGGTTCTTTGCAGAGAGAGAAGCAACAGGTGACTAGTGTTTTGCTTTCCATGTAAAGAACAGTGAGGGAATTAATGAATCTACTGAAGGACAAAACTAACTTCAAGTGCAACATATTTCTGTTTTGGCAACAACAACCTGAAGTCAGGTGAGGTTGAGAAGTAGAATAAGAGGTCGGAGGAGAATTTCCATGACCATTTCCAACCTCCAACAGTAAGACTGGCAGAAATCCCAGGAAGGCAGCATGAATGGGTGAAGTTACATAGGCAAATCTTACAAATGGCAAATGTCCAGTCCATTTCGATAATGCGCCCTAATCCCAACTTCAATTGGTTTCCCTTTGCATAATTTGTTCATCAGTTTCATTCATGTTTATAACAATAGATTTCACATTTGGTTCTCAATGTTAAAGGCAGGAGAAGGGGTTTAGTTTGAAAATGAAGCATGGAAACAGGCCATTCGGCCTATCGAGTTCACGCCAACTATCGATCACCCATTCACACCAGTTCTATGTTAATCCACTTTCGCATCCGCTCCCTACACACTAGGGACCATTTAGAGAGGGTAATTAACCTATAAACACGCACATCTTTGGGATGTGGGAGGAAACTTGAGCACCTGGAGGAAATCCACGCGGTTACAGTGAAAATGTGTAGATAGCTCCCAAGGTCAGGATTGAGTCTGTGTCTCTGGCACTGTGAGGCAGCAACTCCACCAGATGCGCCACTGTACCATCGTATTGCATAGATACCAAATTTATTTGGCATTTCAGGCGGGCTACTATTTTGGTGTCTTGGACGGCAGGTAATTATGATAGGCTGGGACATTGTCTTTGGAGCGTAGGAGGCTGAGGTGTACAAGATTGTGAGGGGCATGGATAAAGTGAACGCTCCCAACGTAGACGACTCTAAAACCAGAGGGCATAGACAAATTGAGAGGGGAGAGATTTAAGAGGAACCTCAAGGGAAGCTTTTTCGCTGTGGAGGTAGTCTATAACTGGAATGAGCTCCATAGGAAGCTATTAATGTGATACGATGATGACTCTGAAAAGCCATTTGCATAAATATATGGATAGGAAGGGTTTAGAAGAGGGCTATCGGTCAAATGCTGGCAAATGGGATGACCTGTAGGTCAACTTTGTTGGCATGAACGAGATGGACCGAAGGGTCTGTTTTTGTGCTGAATAGCTCTATGACTATATAAAGTTTATTAAAATGTTTTTGCAATACTCTTATTTCTGTAGCTGATATTTTGTGTCAATGTATAAGGTTGCATTATTATTAAGTCAGAAAGTTTGTCAGATAAACCGTTTTTCTCCACTGGTACTTGGCACTTGGGACAAGGGTTCGTTGTTTCCTTGATGATTTGCCTTGAAGCCTCTTCCCAACGCGCTCGTTGGGCAGCTTGTTCGTTGACAACGAAATGCTACAAATGAGAGAATAAATAAGTCATTATACCACTGCATTCAATCCTCAAATTTGTTCGTGCATTAAGAAAAAAAAACATGAAACTGATTTATTTTCTGCTCCTGTCCTGAAGGCACCGACTCCTTGCAGGGTCTATAGTTCCATGGGAACCAGTCACCCTCTGGTACCTTGTTCAAAGGCCCTCTATTCATTGATGAGCCCAATCAGCAAGCAATTTGGCTACTGCCCATCTTAACCCATTGTTGATATAAATCCTCTTTGTGATTTGTGCTTCGCTGCACTGGTTGGCATTTATTGCATTTAAGAAAGAGACAGTGACCCTTCTTGCCCTGTTACATTCAGAGCAGTGAAGTTACGGTGCTGTTCAACAAGGAGTCCCGGGACCTTCATCCAATGGTGATGACCCAGAAGAATTAGGGCAGCACGGTGGCACAGCTGATAGTGCTGCTGCCTCACTGCAGCAGAGACCCAGGTTCGATCCTGACCCTGGGTACTGTCTGTGTGGAGTTTACATTTTTTCCCTGTGACTGCCTGGGTTTCCTCTGGGTGCTCCGGTTTCCTCCCACGTCCCAAAGACATATGGGTTGTAGGTTATTGGCCTCTGTAAAATTGCCCCTATGAATGCGAAGTGGATAACATAGAACTAGTGTTAACTGGTAATCGATGATCGGTGTGGATCCTGTGGGCCGAAGGACCTGAATCCATGCTGTATCTCTAAACTAAACTAAACATTTGAGGCCAGTCATGGTGAATGGCTGGGTCTGCTCCAGAGAGGAACTCAACATTTGAATTAATTTGACGATGGAAATTCATGTTGGGATCAGGGTAGGTCTTAGAATTGGTGAAACTCTAATATGTTTCTGGAAGAGAGCAGCCAAATCCATGGGCTCTTGTTGTGTAGCCCAATGAAATAGTGATCCCAGAGGCTTGTGATTAGAGCCAGAAGATCACAAGTTAAAATACTGCCTTGACAGAAACATGGAACTGTAGATGTTGGTTTCTGTCACCTATCTATATTTTCCACAGATGTTGCCTGACCCACTGAGTTACTCCAGCACTTTGTGTCTTTTTTCCAGCTTTCGCATTCAGAATCTAATTTTAGTTAAACAGGAATCTTAAATCTATTTGGCCTATGTTGTCACTCCTGTCTGAACAATAACTTGCATTTGCATACCACTTCAAACTTTAAAGTTGCGCCAGGCTCTTTAATGAACATTAGCACACAAGAATTGACACCGAGTTACTAAAGGAAAGGTAGCACTAATAGAGTCATAGAGACATACAGCATGGAAATAGGCCCTTCGGCCCAACGTGTCGACCAAGATGCCCTGTCTATGCTAGTTCTATTTGCCCATGTTTGGCCCATATCCCTCTAAACCTTCCTTGTCTATTCTCTGTCCAAATGTCATAAGGTCATAAGTAATAGGAGCAGAATTAGGCCATTCGGTCCATTAAGTCTACTCCGCCATGGCTGAACTATCTCTCCTAACCCCATTCTCCTGCCTTCTCCTGACACCCGTCCTTTAAATGTTGTTATAGTACCTGTCTCAGCTACCTCTTCTGGCAGTGCGTTCCATATACCCACCACCCTCTGTGTGATGAAGTTGCCCCTCAGTTCCCAATTAAATCTTTTCTCTCTCATTTTAAATCTATAACCTCTGGCTCTTGATTCCCCTACCCTTGGTAAACAATCTAAAACTCATGATCTAAGATTTGGATCATGAGGGAGGGATTAGGTGATGACCCCGGAATTTTGGAGCTTAATAGTTTGAAGGCGTGGACCCCAATAGAAGAGGAATTTAAATTGAAGATGAGCATATGGTCAGAGTTGCAGAAGTGCAGAAATCGTGGAGGGTAGAGGATGGGAAAGAGTAATGTGGGAGAGATTTGAAAGTAGAGATAAAGTCTGCAGAGTTTAGGTGTTACCGAAGCAGGTGGTTTTGCCGGGCAGTGAGGTTGGTATAACGACAGTAGATTGGAGGTTGAGCTCATGTTTATGTAAGGTGGAGTAATGGCAGCCAGAGGTGGAGACCTCTGGACTGCTGATGACTCAAGAGTCAAGAGGGTTTAATTGTCATATGTACTATTAATGGAACAATGAAATTCTTACTTGCTGCAGCTTTACAGGCACATTAACACAATAATACTGCAAATAAATATACAACAATCAATAATGCAATAAATGATTAGTAAAACTTGGTAACCAGAATTGTGTGTAAATCAAAATACGTAGTGCAACCAAAACAAAGTCCATGATAGTTGTTTGCTGAGGCAGGGTTGTGGTTAGGGTGTGCTGTGTGTTTCGAGAGCCTGATTGTTGATGGGACAAAGCTGCTTTTCAACGTGGACATGGATAAGGGTTTTAAAAGCAGATTCAAGCCAGGGAGAGGCTGAGTTTGGCAGTGATATTGACATTGGAACAGACATTGGTCTGAAGAAGGGTTTCGGCTCGAAACGTTGACTATTCCCTTCGCTCCATAGATGCTGCTGCACCCGCTGAGTTTCTCCAGCACATTTGTCTACCTTAGACTTTGGAACAGTCAGGTTTGGTATTAGAGTGGATGTGTTACTAGAGGTTCATGGAGACAGACCGTGTGTTAACAATCCCTTTGAGCCAACTTGTCCAATCCGCTTAAAATATCCCATCTAAGCCAGTCCCATTTGCTTGCATTTGGCCCATGACCCTCACCTTTCCCATCCAAGGTTCTCCCTGTGACCATGTAGTTTCCTTCTTGGTGCCTTGGTTTCCTCCTACAAAGAACGTGTAGGTTTGTAGGTTAACTGACCTCTGTAAAATTATGCCCAGTGTGTAAGGAGAGGATGAGAAAGTGGGATATCATAGAACTAGTGTGAACAGGTGATCAATGGTTCACATGGACTCCATCAGCCAAAGGGCCTGTTTCCATGCTGCATTTTCAAGCCAAGCTTCATCTGGAGGACTGATAAAATGGCAAAGTTGCAAGTGAATGGTCATTCTGCAACAAGTTATAGGGAGAAGAATGGGTTGAGGAGCAAGAGATCATGTTATAACTGGGACTGAAGGCAGGGGAAGTCCCAAACTGCTGGATTAACTCAGCAGGTCAGGCAGCATCTCGGAAGAATATGGACAGGTGTGATTTCAGTGTCTTGATAATTCTTCAGACTCAAGCACTGTTCCTCAACGAATTTCAGGAAGAGCCTCAGGTCATCCCCCCAGCTGTGGTACTATCTGAGCTCATTCCGAAGCAAACAGAACTGATACACTACAATGCTGAGAACTATATCTGAATGTTGTATCTTCCCCTTTGCTTTACCTATTGTACTTGAGTTTGGCTTGATTGTATTAATGTATAGTATATCTGATCTGTTTGGATAGCATGCAAAACAAAAGCTTACATTTACCATGTAACAATAATAAACCTAAACCTATACCTAAATAGTTTATGCAGCTTCCTTATATGGAATTGAATGAAGGGATATGGATTATGTGTATGCAAATAAGAGTTGGTTTTGGCATCATGTTCGGCACATACTATGGTCCGAATGGCCTGCTCTTGTCCTGTACTGTTCTATGTTCCATATACCACTGCTCACAAGTCCAAAAAGCACAAAATCCCTGCGGAATCCAAGCAAGCAATACAAATCAATCAGGAATTAACCCAAATTATTGCAATTGCCTTTTATGTCCAACAGAGCAAAGGTTCCAGAAAGAGGGAATAAGTGAATAGTGAGCAAATGAAATTCTACTTGTGAGGGGAATGTCAGGTTTTTTCAATTTGTGCCACAAGATATCAATGCAATAAACAGCTAACTGGGAACAGGGTCTGAAATCTGGCTAGATTGTAAAATGACGGCAACTTTGTGTGGGTCCACCCATGATCATTGTTTTATCAGAGACACACTGTGTCAATACCTCCAAGGACAACCTTATCCAAATGGGAGTCTTTGAGTCACTGACTGCAGCCAGATGTGTTTTGTTTTGCATGGTTGACCATAACCCTTGGAGACATTTAAGGCACTATAAATCTGCTAGGTATTACATTAGACAGGAGAGTATGGGTGTGAGTATGTTGCCTCTGGCTATTGATATTGCTATCAATCAGTTCGGTTTTCGTAATTATTAGAATTACATACAGTTGATTTGAACGTGATAAGTAAAACTGAGTCCACAAGCCATGGCTGAGTGAACTGTGAGTCCACAAGCCATGAGTGAGTGAACTGTGAGTCCACAAGCTGTGAGTATATGAACTGTGAGTCCACAAGCCGTGAGTGAGTGAACTGTGAGTCCAGAAGGCTCACCACCCCCGCCCACACACTCCCATCTCCCTCCCCTCTCGCACCCCCCCCCAACGGCAGGCCATGGCTGCGGCAGGCCACGGCAGCGCTTCCCCCCCACCGTCTCTGTCTGAAGTCGTCCCCCTCCCCTGGCTACAGAACGCCCCCGCCGGCCGCCACCTGAAGACTCCCTGTCCCCAGCTGCAGGACTAGCCTAAGAATCCAATCGGCCTACAATGTCCATACTAGCCCTCTGGAAACCAGTCCATTCAGCCCACAACACCCATACTAGCCTTCAAGAAAGCCACCCCCCACTGACCACCGCCTGAAGCCATCCCCCTCACCCGGCTGCAGGACGCTCCCCCACTGACCTACGACAGCCCCGCCTGAAGCCGTGCCCCTCCTCAGGCTGCGGGACCCTCCCACCACGGCCCCCAACAGCCCTCGCCTGGCTGACCCCCTCCCCCGGCTGCAGAATGCAACAAGAGACGCAACAAGAAAGAATGGACTGAATAAATCTCCTCTTTAACATTTCCTCTTTAAATTGTTGTTATATTTTAAGAGTTATTCACATTTTAAGCTTTAATACATCCCTTTTCCACTTGCCGTGCCCGTCAGCTGCACCTGCGCAGTAATACCTGCGTGTTCTACGTCACAATGGGAACCAAATAGGAGGGAATGGCTGCGCCGCCGGAGAGCTTCTAAGAGTGGATGGGGAGTTGGGGGGGGGGGAGTTTGAGGGGGGGGTGGACTGCTTGGGGGGGGAGGGGGGGAAGGGCAAGGAGCAGAGTGGTGGATGGTGAGGGGAGGCGGGGGGATCAGGGGTGTCACAACGGGAACCCTTCAGCCACGCCTGCACAGTTGGGGGCTATGCGTGAGTGATGAATTGGTGAAGAGGTGGAATATTGCGTTGTGGACCAACCCTCCCATGTGAGAATGGGACCCAACGTATCCCACTTAGTCTAGTAACAGTTATATGCTCATTGCAGTTATTGGTGTGCCTGTTAAGAACTTCGGGAAACAAACGTTTTACAGTTTTCTGTGATATATTTGCATTTGTTCACTGCTTACGGTATAGTAATGTAACTTTATCAATGGCAGTGTGTAGGACATCGGCAGTAGTTGCAGCGATCATTCAGGTCGCTTTCTGTTTCATTTCTTTAACTCAGCTGAAAATAAATAAACTGTTGAAACAGACTCTCACTCTCATTTCCGCTACTGCCTTTGCAGTGTCAACCCTTGTGGGTTCATCATTTACATGCCGCTGGAAATTAAATCTTGCCCCACACTCCTCCACTCTCTCTCTCACACTCCTCACAATCAGCCACCCGCCAAAATAGGCGGAATGGTCCTTTCTTTCGTTATTCCTGCCCGCAGTCTCTGATGGGACCGGAGCGGGTGTTCACTCTGATCAATAACTCAAGCACAGTGAACTTCACATTGTAAAGCCATCCCAGTCAAAACCGTTCCAGAGAGCTGCCTTGCCCGAGCACTGGGACAACTCTGGGCAAGGTCACACTGAAGGCAAGAACAACATTCTGGTCACTAAAAAATTATGACTGCGGGCCAGATGATTTCGGGTTACGGGCTGGTTCCGGCCTGTGGCCATAGGTTGCAAACCCCTGCCTTAACGGTACATTCGCCTGTAGGTAAAGCATCAGCCCACATCACACTGATACAGTTGCTGCCTGCCTCAGATTAGATATATTTTTACACATAAATTATGAATAAAGATAAGAAAATTTCAAAGACAAGTAATATTTTCTTATTCGAGTAGCAAACACATTAAGGAGTAAATTAAAATAATAAATTATTTGACTTTTTGAATAGGCAATAGACAATAGGCACAGGAGTAGGCCATTCGGCCCTTCGAGCCAGAACCGCCATTCAATGTGATCATGGCTGATCATCCCCAATCAGTACCCCATTCCTGCCTTCTCCCCATATCTCCTGACTCTGCTATTTTAAGAGCCCTATCTAGCTCTCTCTTGAAAGCATCCAGAGAACCTGCCTCCACCGCCCTCTGAGGCAGAGAATTCCACAGACTCACCACTCTCTGTGAGAAAAAGTGTTTACTTGTCTCCGTTCTAAATGGCTTACTCCTTATTCTTAAACTGTGGCCCCCAGTTCTGGACTCACCCAACATCGGGAACATGTTTCCTGCCTCTAGCGTGTCCAAACCCTTAACAATCTTATATGTTTCAATGAGATCCCCTCTCATCCTAAACTCCAGAGTGTACAAGCCCAACTGCTCCATTCTCTCAGCATATGACAGTCCCGCCTTCCCGGGAATTAACTTTATAAACCTATGCTGCACTCCCTCAATAGCAAGAATGTCTTTCCTCAAATTTGGGGGCCAAAACTGCACACAATACTCCAGGTGTGGTCTCACTAGGGCTCTGTACAACTGCAGGACCTCTTTGCTCTTATATTTGATTCCTCTTGTTATAAAGGCCAACATGCCAATCGCTTTCTTCACTGCCTGCTGTACCTGCATGCTTACTTTCATAGACTGATGTACAAGGACCCCCAGATCCCATTGTACATCCCCATTTCCCAACTTGACGGCCATTTAGATGGTAATCTGCCTTCCAGGTTTTTACTAAAAAAGTGGATAACCTCACATTTATACGCATTAAACTTAATCTGCCATGCATCTGCCCCCTCCCCCAACCTGTCCAAGTCACCCTGCATTCTCATAGCATCCTCCTCACAGTTCACACTGCCATCCAGCTTTGTGTCATCTGCAAATTTGCTAATGTTACTTTGAAAATATCTTATAATTAATATCTTATAATTGAATATCTTATAATTGCAGATTAATAAACTGAACTAGAACTGGGACTGTGTAAGTAGTGTGTGAACAGCAGAACAAGAAAGGAAGCTATTGAGTTGACAGAATTCTAGATTCAATCATTGGTGGAATAGTTTATACAGTTTATACAGCGCTTTTTATTTATCACAAATTACCTTTGACAAATCCCATGATTCCTGGCATCTTTTGGAATACCGAACTCACTTATAGCGAGGCACATATAACAAGGTAGAAAGCGGGAAATGCTCACAACACTTCTTTTTTAGATGAAAAGTTCTCCTAAACCAGAGAACGTAAAGTAGAACATAAACTACAATCAGTCTCGAAGAAGGGTCCCGACCCGAAACGTCACCTATCCATTTTCTCCAGAGATGCTGCCTGACCTGCTGAGTTACTCCAGTAATTTGCTTCTATCTTTGGTATAAACCAGCATCTGCAGTTCCTTTTTATTATACATAAAGTGAAGGCTTCTTATTCAGAGATTGAAAAAGCAACAAGTCGAAGGGAAAGGGCTGTGATTATTTCAACACGTTTGCCAGAGGCATTTGAGGCAGCTACTCACAGCTGGTGGGTGTAGTCCATCTGACTCACTCGCTAATTCTATCTTTGCTCTCTGCCTGCCCCAATAACATATCTATGCCTGCATCCAGCCAGGTCGGCAAGTTGATCCAAACAGGCCCTTCGGCCCACTATGTCTCTGCCGGATGTGATGCCAACTCATCAGCCAACTTACATATAATCCATTTTCCTCCATTCCCTGCATATTTGTGTGCCTATCCAAAAGTCTCTTAAATGCCACTATTAAAGCTGCCTCCACCACCACCTCCAACAACATATTATAGGCATCCACTATCTTCTGTGGAAAAAGACTTGCCCTGTATATCTTCTTCCATCTATACACTTTTAAAACACTGTGTGTGTGTGTGGGTGTATGTCAGATTTTTGGCCTTTGATTCGTTACTCCGACCCAAAAACGCCGAGATTTTTACCATTTCGCTAACAATTTCACTTTTACATTTGCACATCCACTCCTCATTAAATTTAGTCATTTTTCTGTACACATTTTTAATAAAATCCTTCCCCCCCACTCACTTATTTTGTCGCCTCCTGCTGGCCACCTTCTCATTGCGTTTCCTGCTCGACCACAACGGTTGCTGCCGCCCGGCTCTCCTCCACTACTCCACCCCCGCTCCTGGCCCGGCTCTGTCATGCTGGCTCAAGCCAAAGATCGGCTGTTCCCCCACTGCTTTTCGCCGTCCTCTGTCTGAAAATCCGACTGTCCGAAAATCCCGCGTGTCAACGGTCTGTCGGCCCGCAGGCTCATTGAGGGCGTATGCAGCGTCTTGACATCGTACGTAGCGTCTTGATGGCGTATGCCTGGCATGCGGGCTCACTCGGCATCACGCCCGCCCACCCACTCCACCCTCCCCCCATCCCCCCCGTACTCGGGGTCTGAAGCGCTGAGGATGCGAGGCCTCACAGTCTCTGATGGGCCGCTTTCACACACTGAACCGTGAGCAGCCCCCGCGTTTAACCAGGGCTCTGGGAACTTGGCATCTGATGGGGACGAGGAGGCTTCCAGAGGGAAGGCAGGGACAACTTCAAATCCAGCAGCAGAGTGGCTCCGTTAATAGATTCATTCCACAGTGAGTTCAGTTTGGTAACAACTCCCCTCTCCTCCCCTCTCTCCCCCCCTTCTCCCCCCTCTTCTTCTCCCCCACCTCTCTCCCCCCCTTACCCTTTCGCTCCTCCCATCCAAACCCCCCTCTCACCCCACCCCCCTCTCACCCACTCCCCCTCTCACCCCTCCCCCCTCTCACCCCCTCCACCCTCCCCTCACTCTATCCCCCCTGCCCCCATTCCCACCCCCTTCTCCCCCCTTCTCCATCCCCCCTTCTCCACATCCCTTCTCCCCCCTTCTTGTCCTCCCCTCCATCCCCTTCTCCCTCTGTCTCTTGTCCCTCTCTATGTCTCTGCCCCTCTCTCTCTGTTTCTGCCCCTTCTCTTTCTGCCCTCACTCTCTAACCCCCCCCCCCCCCTCTTGAAGCACCTGCCAGTTGGGGGCTATGCATCCGTAGATAGAGCTGTTATGGGGTAAAAGGAGCAAATTAATAATATTAATAGAATATCAAGGGGGTAATTAGCGTGTGTGCGGGGTGGGGGTAGTTAGTGTGTGTGACATCGCATGCTGCCCCCCCTCCCCGCAACCGCACTTGGTCTAGTATACTTTTAAAATTCTGTGTGTGTGTGTGTGTGGTCTCTGTGTGTGTGTACGGCATTTTGCCTTTGAATTTTGCCTTTGATTCATTATTCCGCGAAAACCAGACACAAAAACGCCGAGATTTTTTACCATTCCACTCCTCATTAAATTTAGTCATTTTTCTGTACACATTTTTAATAAAATCCTTCACAAAACTTACTCTTTTCTTTGTCAGCAGCTGTGGATGTCACAATGCCCCTGCGCTCGCGCCACGCCTCCCGCAACTGGAATCCCACGATTGCCCACCTGCCCACTCACTCCAACCCCCCCCCCGTTCTCAAAATGCCCTGCAGATCGGTAGTAGAGATAAGGCGACGGGCGGGCGGGGTAAAGGCAGGGGCGTGAGGGAACGACCAGCCACCCGCTACAATAGGCGCAATGGTACTTCCTACAGTGAACCCTGCTGCAGCTCACAGTCTCTGATGTGGCCGCTTTCACAGAGTGGCCCCCGCGTTTAACCAGGGCTCTGGGAACTCGGCATCTGATGGGGACGAGGAGGCTTCCAGAGGGAAGGTATGGACAACTTAGAATCCAGCAGCAGAGTGGCTCCATTAATGGATTCATTCCACAGCGAGTTCAGTTCGGTAACAACCACCCCTCTTCTCCCCCTCTCTCTCCCCCTCTCCTCCCCTCTCTCCCCCCCCCCCTCTCTACCCCCGTCCATTATCCTCCCTCTCCCCACCCTCCACCAACCCTCCTCTGCTTCCTCCCCTAACCCTCTCCCTCCACTCCTCTCTCTTCCCCCTCCCCTCTTCCATTACCTCGCCATCTCTCTTCCTACCCTGTCTTCCTCCATTCCCCCCATCCCCCAGCACTCCTACCCCCTCCTCTTAACCCTCCTTCTTCTTTCCCATCTCTCCTCCTGCCCTCACCCACTCACTCCCTCACCTCTCCCTCCCTCACCTCTCCCTCCCTCACCTCTCCCTCCCTCTCATTTCCCCTATCCTCAGTCACTCCCTCCCTTCCTCCATAACCCCTCTCCCCTCTCTACCCCCTCCTCTCCTTCTATCCTCCTCTGCCCCCAGTCCTCATCTCCCCCCTATCCCACCCCCTCACTCACCCTCATCACCTGCCCCACTGCCCTCCTCTCCCTCTATACCCCGCTCCCTACTTCCCCCACTACCCCCCCACTAACTCCCCTCCTCCACCACTCTCCCTCCTCACCTCCCCCACTTTCCCCTCCCTCTCCCTCCATCCCCCCAGACTCCCTCATCATCTCCCCAGGATTTTGATGTGAACCACCGCTGTCCCGTTTGCTCCACCACATTGGCGATTAAGTTGTACTTGAGGTTGGGACTGTTGAGGATGGGCTGAGCGGCCTGGAGCGGGGGAGGGAGAGGCCTAGGGTGCGGCCTAGTCCTTTCCCCGGATCCCACTCCCCTCCCTCCTTGCAGGCCCTGGGCAACAGCTCCCGGACCCCGCAGCGGCTCGAGCCATGCTCAGGCAAGGCCCAGTCTGTGTCTGTGTCCGCTCCCCAGCGCCCAAAGCCCGGGCCTTGGCTACAGCCACAGTGTCCTCCTTAGTGAAGACGGATCCAAAGTACCTGTTCAACTCATCTGCCATTTCCTTGTTCCCCATAATAAATTCACCTTTTTCAGTCTTCAAGGGTCCAACTTTGGGTTTAACTAATATTTTCCTCGTCACATACCTAAAGAAACTTTTACTATCCTCCTTTATATTCTTGGCTTGGCTTACCTTCGTACCTCATCTTTTGTTGTTTTGTTAAAAGCAACTTCCACAACTTCAGAGTATCTCAAAGCACTTTGGAGGCTATTAAGTGTAATCAGTGTGGCGATGGAGGAAATTGTGACATTTGATTTGCATGCAGCAGGTTTCCACAAATAATTTTAATGATGTTGGTTGAGGATTCTTTCTTGGCTGGAGATCCAAAGATAACTCCCCTGCTCCTCTTGTTCCCAGTCACTTGCTAACACTGTCACAGCTGACAGCTTTCCAATAATCTGCACATCTCTCTCCTCAGAAATGTGCCCAGCAAAGACAGGAATCGAGTTGGAACAATTCCCTGAGTCTCCGAACAATTAAGATTTGTTGTCTGTGGAACTCCACTTGGTTCAGACCCAGGAAGTTCTCAACCTGAGTGACTGAAGAATGCAGTGAAAACAATCAGGATTCTTTCAGTCTCATCTCATCCCAGCACCAAGTAATTATGATCATCGAACACTTTAAAAGTTTGATCACTGGTGCAATGTCAAAAATATAATGGGTGATTTTCATCAAGCATCAAACTCGGAAACATAGTGTCATAGGATTATGGAACATGAACATAGGACCTTTGGCCCACCATGTCTGAGTTGACCATCAACTGCCCAATGACACTAATCTTACATTAATCTTATGATTAATACTCCCAAAATTGTCATTTTACTTCTGAGTCACGTGAGTGACTATGTGAAGAACCCCGTACAGCCGTTCGTGCGCCATAACGTCAGACGCTTTCAGATGACTGTGGAGCAGCGCAGCTCCTCCATCAGTAAGTCTAAACTTCAGGTTAGTGCTATTTCTTACCTGTTGTAGGTCTCCTGCAGGAACCTCTGAGGTTTTTGTGGGATGTTCGTGATGGCCGATGAGGGAACCAGCCTAGGGCTTTGGGGAAAACCTTGGTACGATCGCGGAAGCGGAGAGCTGGCGAATGTCGGGTTCGCGATTGGAGTCACTGATAACATGGCCAGGGTATGGGGCTAAACTTACCTGAACGGTTAGGCTGGGTTCCCGGTGAAGGGGAAACCCAAGAATATGCGGTTCCCAGAACGCAGAAGTCCCCAGGAAATGGGGTTAAACTCACCTAAATGATCAGTCCGGGTGCGGGGAGGGTTACCGCAGATATGTATATATATATATTTATATTGATTCCCGGGGAGGGGAAATTCAGCTTTGCGGTTCCCAAACCGCAGTAATCCCCAGGATATGGGGACAACTGACAAAAATGGTCAGTTACAATAAGGATAGATGTTGGGAGGTTTCCCCTCTGGGAATGAATTCAGTAGGAGTTGGGTCAGCGCGGGTTAATGTGAGAGCCTGCGTCAGCAGTAAAGTTTATGACAGTGTCAGCCTATTGGAGAGGTTATGCCAGTAGCACCTTTGGGAAGGGCTGCTTCATGGGGATGCCAAGTTATGGCAGTGTCAGCCTATGGGAAAGGTTGTGCCAGCAGTACCTTTTTTCAGGACTGCTCCATGGGGGATGCCAAGCTATGGCAGGCTAGCCTATTGGAGTGGCTGTGCCAGCAGCACCTTTGCTCAGGGCTGCTCATGGGGATGCCGAACAATGGCAGGCTAGCCTATTGCAGAGGTGGTGCCAGCAGTACCTTTGCTCAGGACTGCTCCAGGGGAATGCCAAGTTATGGCAGGCTAGCCTATTGGAGACGCTGTGCCAGCAGCACCTTTGCTCAGGGCTGCTTCATGAGAACGACAAATCTATGGCAAATACTGGCCTATGGGAAAGGCTGCGCTAGCAGCACCTTTGTTCAGGGCTGCTCCATGGGCGCCAGCAGTACCTTGTTCAGGGCTGCTTCATGGGAATAGGCTGCTTAGTAGGGTACTTCCCATTTACAGTGATCATGGGGGATGAGGAGGCATTGCAATATAAGCAATTATATTGGATAGGATAAGCAATATAACAGAATTATGACAAAAAAACATTCAAAGAGAACTATTCACAGTTCAAAAACACTGGTTATGTATGTGCTAAAATCCACTGTTAAGTCTCAAACTATATTTGAGAAATTGGGCTCCTCTATCCAGTTAGATTAAGTTCCTATCAAATAGACTTGTGCGACATTGGGATTCACTTTTAGGTATTCAATTGGCCGTGATGCCGGCCTGGGCAACAGATTGCAGTCAATAGACTCTGGTAACAGTTTTGTTGTTGTAAAACAGCTTTCTCTAGTCGTTACATTAATTGTAAATAGAAATAGATGTGATTCAGCTGTGCAAGTATGACAACTGTTATCTTGTTAAATGGTTAATTATTAAGTGCCATGCGGGTCACTGTGGAAACAAGTTGGCAAAGGATGGCAGCATCATGGACAGAGGTTAGTTAAAACAACCCTTGCACGCGGACCAATGTACCTGTGCTACTCTACAATTAAGGACAAGTCTTACAACCCCAGGGCCAGATTGGTAAGGTGTACACTTAGTAGTTCCTGAGTTATACATTACAAATGGTATTGAGACATTATCAACTACTTTGAGAGATCTTGTGGAATTTTCGAGGATGTAACTAGTAGCATAAGGAGAACCAGTGTGTGTAAAATTCCAGGGCTTTCGACAAACTAAAGCTAGCATTTGATGTGGATAAAGCTGGCTGGCAAACAGGAAGCAAAGAGTAGGAGTAAACGGGTACAATGGCAGGCAGTAACTGAGCAGGGTCAGTATTTACAGGGGCCAAGTTTGCGGATTCTGGGGGGCAGTTGCAAGATGCTGGAGACTGCGGAAATGGGCAAATGGAAACACCGATTAGGAGATTGCTGTTTACAGGCAGATGCACCAAATTGCAGGATATCATCTTGAGTTTGGTGAGGGAGTGGAGCAGACTTGCATGACACCGTTACCAATTTTCCTGTTTATTGGTATCAACTATCTATATTCCCTATGGCATTGTATGGGTTAAAGAGTGATTGGGCAAATATGTATATTGTCATGCTCAGGTTCAGGTTGATACATTATGATGATGGCATATGTTAGTCACGAGGGTGTAATCAGTTACAGATCCCTGGAATGGTTACATAATCTTGTTTGCCACAGCAGAGAAGCATCATCAAGTAGAGTTAATGGCAACACAGAATTGGTGTTGAACCACACTGTATTATGAAATTCTGGTTAATATATGTTGTTTTCATGCTTATTCACTGGTTGCAAAAAGTGTGGCATAACAGTGGCGAGAGATACATTCTCGCTACAAGGAGAAGGAAGGTCTTTTATGGCCCTCTCCATTTTGCTTCATCAATCGAGGTTTCAAGTAAAGTCATTAAGAGACCGTTTTAGGTCCCTATTGTGTGATTATGCAAATTGATTCCCGATTTGTCGGGAATAATAATATAACCTTATTTGGTTATTTTAAACGTAATGCTGGTTCAGCCTGAGGCTTGGGAAATCAGCTGTTGCATGATAAACTCAAATTATGTTCTGCAGGTTTAATAAACTGCCCTAAGGTTTAGGTTGTTACATCTATCCTTCTATGTGTTCAAAGTGTTTGCATAGCACCAAAACGCAGAACTTTTCTTTTCTAGGAGATGAAAGAGTTTGTTTATACTCATGTTACATTGAAAATGGTATAAATTGCTAATGTTTTGAGTTCATGTTAAATGATCGTTTGTCAATTATTGAGTTGTACGGCCATTAATTGTGTCAATTTGCTTTCTCATTGAGTTAATTGTGTTAAAATAGTAGGATTAAACGAGAACATACCAGTTTGAAGTTTGATCTTTATTATATGAGGAGTTACGATGAGGGACTACGTGCCCTCCGCTCCCAACCCTCATAAATGTCATCTGGTAGTTCTAGTCTTTTGTTCTTAATATTATACTTCAGTCACTATTACCTGTAATTTCAAACCGTTGCTTTGAAGATTGACGCACGAACGGGGTTCTTCACGTAGTCCCTCATTGTAACTCCTCATAAAATAAAGATCAAACTTCAAACTGGTAAGTTCTCATTTAATCGTACAGTTGCGTACAGTCTTGGTCTCCTACTCTGAGGAAGGACATTCTTGCCATAGAGGGAGTGCAGTGAAGGTTCACCAGACTGATTCCTGGGATGGCAGGACTTCTATATGAAGAAAGACTGGATAGACTCGGCTTGTAATCGCTGGAATTTAGGAGATTGAGGGGGAATCTTATAGAGACTTACAAAATTCTTAAGGGGTTGGACAGGCTAGATGCAGGAAGATTGTTCCCGATGTTGGGGAAGTCCAGAACAAGGGGTCACAGTTTAAGGATAAGGGGGAAGTCTTTTAGGACCGAGATGAGAAGATCTTTTTTCACACAGAGAGTGGTGAGTCTGAGGGATTCTCAGCCACAGAAGGTAGTTGAGGCCAGTTCATTGGCTATATTTAAGAGGGAGTTAGATGTGGCCCTTGTGGCTAAAGGGATCAGGTGGTATGGAGAGAAGGCAGGTACAGGATACTGAGTTGGATGATCAGTCATGATCATATTGAATGGCGGTGCAGGCTCGAAGGGCCGAATGGCCTACTCCTGCACCTATTTTCTATGATTCTATGATTCTATGAATTTTACTATTAATTTCCCCTGCACATCCCTCCCCCCCCCCCCCCCCCCTCACACTCAGTCAGTCATCTTGGGGCAATTCACAGAGGCCAATTAACCTATCCACCTGCACATCTTTGGAATGTGGGAGGTAACCGGAGCACTCGGGGAAAGTCCAAAGGTAATGGGGAGAACATGCAAACTCCACACAGACAGTGCCGGATCAGTGGAGCTGCAAGGCTAGACTATAGATAGACACAAAATGCTGGAGTAACTCAGTGGGACAGGCAGCATTTCTGGAGAGAAGGAATGGGTGACATTTTGGGTCGAGAACTGATCTCCAGAGATGCTGCCTGTCCCGCTGAGTTACTTCAGCATTTTGTCTCTATCTTTGGTTTAAACCAGCATCTGCTGTTCTTTCCTACACAAGGTTATACTATAATTTGCTCTGTAACTGTGATCATCAAAGTGGTCAGGAGACGGGAGAATTACAGGGGCTCCCCTTAAAATGATGCAGTTGGCTCTGGAGTGGGGCAAGGATGTGATCTACAGGTGAGTGTGACAAAGGCATGAGGGGATTGATGTTAACTCAACACTTGCCTCTACAACAAAAATAAGTCCTGAGGGACCATCAACTCTTCACACACTATATGCATGGCCAACAGCTCAATCAGTTAATAGAGTAGAATCATAGAATTGTACCAACACGGAAACAGGCCCTTCGGCCCATATTTCTATGGATGATTTCCACCTGCTCATTCCCACGACTAGAAAACAATGCAGGGCTCTATTACATAAGCATATTCATCACATTTAGATGGTTGCTAACCATTTTAACTCCCCCTCCCATTGACATACTGGCCTTTCCGTCCTGGGCCACTTCCGCTTGCCTGAGTGAAGCCACTTGCAAACTGGAGGGACGGCTTCTCATTTTCTGTTTTGGCAGCTTACAACCCAAAGGTATGAACATTTAATTCATACTTTTTGGGTTGTAAACAACCGAGTCATACAATCTGAAATCCAAGATCATCTTTAATCAGTATTCAAATTATAGCGGTACAGCAGGTTGTTAGTTGTCAGGACATCATAACTGCTTCCAAGACTGAGCAGTACAGGAAGTGGGTGTTAATATAAATCGTTCAGTAGGGTGGGGTTAGCGATGCTATTCTACTATGATTGGTTGTAATGCATAAACCAATCATAGAAAATAGGTGCAGGAGTAGGCCATTCTGCCTTCGAGCCTGCACCGCCATTCAATATGATCATGGCTGATCATCCAACTCAGTATCCCGTACCTGCCTTCTCTCCATACTCCCTGATCCCCTTAGTCCACAAGGGCCACATCTAACTCCCTCTTAAATATAGCCAATGAAATGGCCTCAACTATCTTCCGTGGAGAGAATTCCAGAGATTCACCACTCTGTGTGAAAAAATGATTTTCTCTTCTCGGTCCTACAAGACGTGCCCCCTTATCCTTAAACTGTGATTTAAATCTACATCCTTCCCCTTAAAGAGTGAGTATAGCGAGCACACATGTCATAAGAATTTAAACATATTCGCCATATCTATCAGGCGGTTTACTATTATGGTCTGAACGCGTACGGCCCAAGCCCTCTCCCCCTTCGCCAGAAAGATTAAAAGTAGGTGGTGAACCCGGAAGCGAGAAAGCAGCAGGGAACACCTGTGGTGACCTACAGGGGGAATATGCAGGAGAGCTAATTCTGTGGTTAGTCATAGCCGCTGGTCGTGGAGGGGTACGGGACATTCTGGGGCAGGTGGAAGGTACCGCAGCAAATGGCTGGAACTGAAGTGATGGAGTATAGGGACCGGCTGGTGGCGGACGTGGTTCCTTCACGGCAAGCAAGTGTTGGCGGCTCCTGCGGTATATGGTACCATCATAGTCCACAAGGTACTTCAGGCAGGTACTTCAAGGTACTTCAGCCAGGCCGACAACACTACCCAGACGGGAATATCCCATGGAAGCAGGGCCGGATTTACGTATAAGCTAGTACAAGCTAAGCTTAGGGCCTCAAGATCTAGGGGAGCCTCGGCTCCACCAAGGTGTATAAAACTTTTGACATATTCGTATTTTCTGAGCCTTGTCCTTTCAACAGTCAGGAGTGTTCGAGTCAGTGCGCGGCTGCAAGTTTAACAATGTCAGAACAAGCTCCAGATCAGATCCAGAAATATATGGATACAATAGTAATACCACAACGAATAAAATATCTTTATATACAGACAATGTTTTAATGTATATCACAAAACCAGAGGTCAGTATTCCTAACTTACTTAACATTATAAATAAGTTCGGTACATTATCAGGATATAGAATTAATTGGAATAAAAGTGAAATCATGCCTATAACTGGAATAAAAGTAAACATATTACAACAATTTCCGTTTAAAATAGTTACGGATAAATTTAAATACCTAGGAATTAATGTATCTAAATCTTATAATCTATTATTCAAATTAAATTACCCTCAGTTATTGGATAAACTAAAAAAGAATATTTTATACTGGAAAACACTACCAATATCAATGATTGGCAGAATAAATGCTATAAAAATGGTCTTTTTACCACAATTATTATATTTATTTCAAGCTATCCCTTATCATTATCATTATCTCCCAAAATGTTTTTTCAAAAAAATCGATTCTATTATTAACAGATTTATTTGGGATTATAAAAATCACAGAATAAGTAAAAAACATTTATGTAAATCCAAGATAAATGGAGGATTAGCGTTACCTAATTTTTAATATTATTTTTGGGCGGTTCAAATTAAGAATATGAATTTTTGGCTGGTAAAAATGAACCAGGAACCAGCTTGGCTAAAGATGGAAATGGAAAACTGTTTATCATTTGATATAAGTTCGATTCTTCTTGTTCCAAGTGAAGTACAAAAAAAAAACTTACGGGGATAACCCTATAATTTATAGCAATATACGTACTTGGAAACAAATAGTTAAGACTTTACATCTGGATAATATGTCACTCTGTTTACCAATTATGAATAATCCTTTATTTAAACCTTCTATATTGGATAAGGGGTTTAGACATTGGAAAAATTTAGGAATTATAAGGATAGAACATCTTTACAGGAAAGGAAAATTTCTATCATTTCAAGAATTAAAAGATATCTATGGATTACACCCAAATAACTTGTCCAGGTATTTACAAATTAGAGACGATATCAAGTCAAACGTGCAAGACTATAAGAATAGAGAGCCAGGATTATTGGATGAGTGGCTTAACATGCACCCAAATATAGAAAAATTAATAGCGTGCATATATAATACTCTTTTGGATAGGGAAGTCCCAACAACAGAATCATACCGACAGATATGGGAAAATGAAATAGGTCTATCTATAATGAAAGACACTTTGGAAGAAAGTTTACAACATATAAACTGATGCTCATTAAATGCCAGACATACTTTGGTACAATTTAAAGTAATACATAGATTACACTACTCAAAAAAAAAATTAAATAGAATTTTTCCTAACATTTCTTCTATTTGCGATAAATGTCAGAATTTAGAAGCCAACTTAACGCATAGTTTTGTAACATGCATAAAACTTAATAGTTATTGGGCTGATATTTTTGGAATCATCTCTGAGGTTCTTAAAACTAAATTGGACCCTGATCTAAAGTTAAAAATATTAGGAGTCCCTGACTCAAGCTTAATATTAACAGTAAGTCAAATAAATTTTCTTGATTACTGTTTGATAATTGGAAAAAAAATAATATTAAAATTTTGGAAGGGAACATTATCCCCCACAATCAAAATGTGGACAGTGGAAATGTCGGAGACGTTGCATTTGGAGAGAATTAGGTTTGTCCTAATGGACAAATATGAACTTCTTGAACAAATATGGTTTCCATTCATTGATTACTTAAAGGGATAGCTGAGCTCAGCACCGTAACTCAATAAGTACCCTGGTGTAGGATTAGATGAAAAAAGTATTGGGATCTGTAGACATGTCTCAAGAGATATTGTTATATGAAAAAAGTATTGGGATCTGTAGACATGTCTCAAGAGATATTGTTATATGTTCCATTCAATGTAAAGATTCTTTTATTTAATTTTTAATTATATAATAATTGTTTTTATTTATTTTTTAATTTTTCTTGTTTATCTTCTCTTTTTTACTTTTTACTTTTTTATTACATAATCATTATTATTTAATCACAACATCTTGATTATATCTTTTTTATTTTTTATTTATTTATTTTTTATTATATAATCATTATTATTCAATCACAACGTCTTGATTATTGATTTATACTTTTATTTTTTTTTCACTCCCTTACCTTCCCAAAAAAAATAAAAAACAGTAGCATATATAAATTATCCTGCAATATCTGTACAACGTTTGTGATAAGTCTGATTTGTATTTGAAGTGCTGTTGTACCTTAGATAATATGCAATGCTTCTAATAACAATATTAAACAAAAAAGGACAAGCTCCGAACTGTGCCCGACCTGCCTGCTTCAGAGAAGAAGAGATAAGGCTCCGGGCGGGGTAAAGGGTGGGTGAGAACAAGCAGCCACCCGCTACGATAGGCTGAATGGTCCTTTCTATAGTTAACCCTGCTCACAGTTTCTGATGGGGCTGGTTTCCCGCCCACCAGGACCTCCCACGCTTTGCCCGCTGACCCTCGCCACTCCACTGCCCACCAGCAGCCCGCAGCCGTCGCCTTACTAGCAGCCTGGACTCGGCACCGGGCCTGAAGCTTCCACATTGCAGACTCCCACACCCCTGAGTTTGACTGCGATGGGTTCTAGTGCTAGTCCCCCAAACCCTGGTAACCTCAGTGGCTGTTCCACTGGGTCTTCCCCATTCCCCTCAAATCATGTGACTCCAGCTCTTCCCCACCCATACTACAGTTCTCGTACCCCCTGACCACTCACCAGCCCCCCACCAGACATCGCCTCGGCCTCAGTCCACTCACCAGCCTTCCTCTGGCCACAACCCCCATCACTGCTGTGTGTTCACCATCCCCCCCCCCCTGACCTCCCCCACTCAGATACCGAACGGACTGTCCGTAGCAGAGGCCTCACCTTTGTCCCCCTCCGTCCCCACCTCAATGAGTTCCGAGCCCGCCGCAATTTGGAGCTCTTCTTCCCAGGGCATTCTTATGACAATGCTGCCAACATGGCTGGTAAGAACAAGGGTATGCAGCAAAAAATCCTCGAAAAAAACAAATTTGCAAGATTTGTTCCATGCGCTGCTCACTCATTAAATTTGGTGGGCTGTTCGGTTGTTGATTGCTGCCTTGATGCAGTGAACTGTTTTGGAATTATCAATGAAATTTATACCTTTTCATCCTCCACAAAGATCATTGTTGCAACCTCAGTCAAAAGTGCCTAAATATTTGTCAGACACTAGGTGGGAGGCACATTCAAAAGCCACAGAAGCTATTTTGGAAAGTTACAGCACTATCACTGATGCCCTCAGTCATTTGTACTCTGATGTTAATGTGAAGGGTGATACCAGGCTTCAAGCTGACAACCTTTTGCAGAAAATGGAAGAACTGGAATTTGTGTTCTTGCTGCATTTTTGGACCCGTGTGCTAGGTCATTTCCACAAGGTCAACAAAGCCATTCAGAAATCCAAACTGTTATTGAGTACTGCAAGTTTGTACAGTTCACTTCAGGATTTTGTAAACAAAATTAGAGAAGATTTTGATGAGCTTGAGCAACAAGCAAAGACCACCTCGCCAGATGTTAACTACAGAACTGTCACAGGGAGACGAAGAGTAAGGAAATGGCAAGGAAATAATGGAGGTGCACCTGGTCCAGATGCTTTAGATAAACTCTCTTCAAGAGATAAGATTAGGATAAAATGCTGTTCCTATACTAGATGCACTTGAAACCAATTAAAAAAGAGGAGGTACTGTGTACAGCAGTGGTTCTCAACCTTGTTTGCCCCATGCACACCTTTCACCATATGTCAGAATGTCATTCCCCCCCTTTCCAAGATTGTCTGCCTCAAAAAGTGCATTCCAAATAATATGCATATAATACTGAAAATCCTTTATTTCTATCAGTTTGAGTTTGCTAATCTGTGGTCCCAATTCCCCCCCTGAATACCTGAAATTCCCCCCCTGGGGGGAATTCCTCCCTGGTTGAGAACCCCTGGTGTACAGTGAAGTTGCACAACAGTTTTCCTTTCTTGGGTACACAAAATGCTGGAGAAACTCAGCGGGTGCAGAAGCATCTATGGAGCGTGGGTATTAGGCAACGTTTCGGGCCAAAGAAGGGTTTCGGCCCGAAATGTTGCCTATCTCCCTCGCTCCATAGATGCTGCTGCACCCGCTGAGTTTCTCCAGCATTTTGTGTACCCTTGATTTTCCAGCATCTGCAGTTCCTTCTTTAACAGTTTTTCTTTCTTACTAATCTGACCGCATCTAAGCACGAAATTCAGCAAAGTGTTGAACTGTTAATGGAAGCATACCCAGAAGATGTTGACCTGAAACTTACTGATTAATTTTTGCACTTTCACTCGTGCGTGAGACAAAGCCATAGGCATACAGAAGAGCACTCTCTGTCTTATACAGACCGTTATCAAATAATATACAAGGAAACAATTCAGATGGCCTTCCCTAATGTGGAAGCTGTTTCTTAGCTTAATGGTCACTAATTACTGGGAAGAGAGGTCTTTTTCATGACTCAAAAGAATTAAAAATGAATTAAGGTCCACAATGTCTCAAGAGAGGTTGTCTGCGATGAGCATTCTGCGCATTGAGAGTGACAAACTTAGACAAACAGATCTTGCTGAACTTCTGGATGATTTTGCTATGAAGAAGGCGAGAAGAAAACATTTTTGCTCTTAGTGTATTTGTAGTTTCTTTATTTCTTAATATTCTACATTCAATTCAAGAGACACTTATTGTCACATGCACCAATTGGTGCAATGAAATTTGGGGTCACCATCCGACGTCGGAACGGGAGAACATTCTCAGCGGCTTGGACTTCCAAATCGGCCACTTCCTACCGGAGACCGCGGCTCCCGAAGTCCACAGGCTGAGCTGGGCGGAGATTCTTGCTGGCGGCCCTCGGCAAAGGGATCCCAGGGCTCCGCGATATTGAAATTAGCGCGGCCGGAGGCTGAGAGTTCCGCAAACCACAGCTCCATGATGTTAAAGCAGCAAGCCCAACATTCCGGAGCTTCAAACGGCGATCCAGGTAAGGCATCATCTGCTCTGCAGTGAATCCAATATGTATTTTAAAACCGACTATTTAATGACAACATACAGTAGGATCTAAAAGTGTCACACTGTCACTGTCGGGTAGTCATGGTCCTCTAGTCGTGGGGGTGGGCCTCACAAGTGAAATAGCTTAGGGCCTCTCTTCATCTAAATCCGGCCCTGCATGGAAGTTTGTAAACGAACGACTTGGTCCGATAGTAGAGGTTTGAGTGGTTTGCTGGACTTGTCATGCGACCGTTTCTGAATGTCGTGTTTCTCCTGGATACGCTTTTGGATTGTAGCTGGCTTCAGCACCTGTGGTATCAGCTTCTCCTGGGCAATCAGAATCAGAGGTCTCGTTGTTCTGGACATCAGTCGGTGGGCCGGCGAGCCCAGGGTTCCATCTCTAGCAATGTTCCTGAGATTTAGGAGATCGAGGTACATGTCTGAATTGGTAAGGTGTGCGCGTTCCATTAGATGTTTTGCGCTTCTGACAGCTCGTTCAGCGAGCCCGTTGCTCTGTGGGTACTCCGGGCTGCTCGTGACATGGTGGAAATTCCATCGGTAGGCAAAGAGCTTGAAAGCGTGGCTGGTAAATTGTCTTCCGTTGTCGTTCTGGAAACGGACGAATGCGCCGAATGTGGAAAAGTGTTTCTTTAGCTTTTGAATGACCATTTCTGATGTGATGGAGGTCAGTAGGTCGAGTTCGAACCAGTTAGAATAAGAGTCGACCAGGACAAGATAGTGTTTACCGTGCCATTCGAAAAAGTCTGCCGCCACCAATGTCAAGGGCAGAGCTGGTGGAGGTTGTTGCAGTAAGGGCTGTCTCTGCTGGTGTGGTGCAAGGCTGTTGAAAGTGGGCAGGAGGCTGTACTATCCCGTATGTACTTGGTCATCCCAGGCCAGTCGAACAGGTTCTGTGCAACGGCCAGCATGGCATCAATTCCTGGGTGACCGCTGTGTGCCTCTTTGTCGTATTCGTCACGTAACGATGAGGGGATCACGACTTTGTGGCCCTTAACTATGACACCATCCTCTATTACCAGTTCATCGCGGACTAAGAAGAACAACTGCACCTCTGTTGGTACGCTGGATTGTCTGTCTGGCCAACCTCTTTTGATCACGGATGAAAGTATCTGGAGGGTGGCTGTCGGCGGCTGTGTGTTCGGCTAGGTGGCGCAGTGTTTTGTAGGAACAAAGTCAATGCTGAGAACCGTAAACTCATCCTGTTCGGAGGGGGTGGCATTCGTTAGATGCCCGTGGTGCACGAGAGTGTCTGCAACATGCATGTCTTTACCCTTTTTGTAAACAAGTTTAAAGTCAAAGCGCTGAAGCTGCATCATAATGCACTGCAGACGTGCAGGTCCTGCGTGAATAGGTTTGTTGAGGATCGTCACCAGTGGTTGATGGTCTGTCTCAACCGTGAAAACTTTGCCAAAGATAAGGTCCTTAAATTTGGAACAAGCAAAGACGACAGCCAGCAGCTCCTCCTCAATCTGCGCATGGCGCTGTTCGGTGTCGGTCATGGTGCGGGAGGCATAGGAGACAGGGAGCAGGGCACCATCGGCAGATGATTGTAGGCAGGCTGCGCCAAACCCGAATCGTGAGGCATCGCAGGTAACTATCACAGGGCGCTTCAGGTCGAAGAATGTCATGGTTGACGCGCAGGTCAGCTTCAATTTTAAAGTGTCAAATGCTTTTTGGTGTTGCTGGAACCAGGACCAAGTGGTATCCTTTCTAGTTAGTTGTCGCAGGGGTGAACTTGGTTCACTGAGGTTTGGTATGAATTTTCCAACATAGTTCACCATACCCAGGAATCGCTGCAGGCCGAGTACATCGGTGGGGACAGGCATCTCTGTGATGGAGGCAGTTTTCTTTGGATCCGGCCTGAGACCGTCAGGAGCGAACACATGACCAACGTAGGTGACTTCTGAAACCCTGAACTTACACTTGTTAGGGTTGAATTTCAGGTTGATCTGACGTGCCCAGTCCATGATAAGCTTTAGGGTGTGGTCGTGCTCCGCTGTGCCTTTGCCATACACCAAGATATCGTCGACAATGATGGCACATGGGAGGCCCAGGAACAGCAGTTCCATGTTCCTGGAAGACCTCACTGGCCGAGTTGATGCCGAATGGCATTCTTAGAAACTTGAATCTGCCAAATGGAGTGGCAAATGTGGTGAGGTTTGACGACTCTTTGTCCAGCGGTGCCTGCCAAAAGGAGCTCTTTGCATCCAGGACGGAAAATACGGTAGCTCGTCCGATCTGTGCTGCAACGTCCTCGACAGTCCTCATAGGATAATGCGGACGCCAATGGCAGAGTTCAAATCTTTCGGATTGATGCACACGGGGAGCTCGTCTTTATCCTTTTTGAAAGTAACAACCAAGGTGGAGACCCAATCAGTGGGCTCACTGATGTCTTCAAGCACGCCTAAGGAGACCATGTTTTTTAGTTTGGACTCAATCCTGTCTCTCATGGCATGTGCCACACGATGTGGTGCACGGACGACAGGTCAATATTGGGGTCAATGGATATCTTGTAGGTCACAGGCAACTTGCCTAGCTTGTCATCGAACAGATCGGGGTATTCTGTTACCGGGTCCACTGATATCAGTAGCTTGTGGACCGACTGGTCAAAGAAAATCAGCCCCAAATCCTGGCTTGCGTGGTTGCCCAACAGAGTCACAGAGTTGGAGTTCAAAACATAGAAAGTCAGATTCCTTGTGGTCTTTTTCATCACGCAATTAAAAGTCGTTCTTCCCAGTGGAATCAGAACTCCCCCCCCCCTCCCCCGTAAGCATGCACAGTGGAGTTGTCTTTAATCAATGCCTATTTTTTTCTTATCTTGTTGTAAATGTTTATAGACATTACATTCACTTTTCCTCCCGTGTCTAATTTGGCCTTGAAACTTTTATTATTGACTGTCATCAGAACTGTAGGATCGAAAATCTTACCAGCTGTGTGCAGGAGTGAATACATGGTTGACTTCCCTTGTGAGTTAATTGGACTGATCTCGGGGGCCGAGTCGAGCTGGTACTGAGAAGCAGAGATTGTTTCGTCTTGCTGTAACATGTAGATTAGGTTTTAAACTAGAGGGTCTCTTCCCACGGGCCCTGCAGGTGGCAGAGAAATGGTTCATTTTCTTGCAATAGTTGCAAGACTTTCCATAAGCTGGGCATATATCTTATTTATTGTGTAGATTGTTACAGTTAGGGCATCTCCTGTGAGGCTCATTAGCAAATCCCTGATTAGCCAGTCGAGGGGCCTCAGTCATAAATTCTGTTGTCTGTCGGTGTCCGCGGTCTGGTGAACCCAGTCAAATCGATAGATTTTGTTTCCGTTTCATGCAGCTCGCTTAATGGGGCGACAAGCTCAGCCAAACGACAGGCATGCGCGGCCTCATCAAGTGTTAAATTAGGATTCCGCAGCAACTCTAATCGTAGCTTTTGATCATTCATCCCAAACACCAATATGCCTCTTATCAGCTGGTTAGTCATGGTATCAAAGCGGCACCTCTGGGCCATGTATCTTAAGTTGCAAATGAATTTCTCCAACGGCTCGTCAGGAAGCTGGCGTCTCGCAAATAATTTGGCTCTTTCTAAAATGTGGTTCGACGGCAGGTCACAAATCTCACTAAATTTACACAGCAAAACGTTAGGATCGTTTACAGATTCTGCAGGTGTAACTACCTGGTTGTTGGCGTCAAGAACTGCAGGGGCGTATTCAAAAGTCCGAGCCCTCATCATGACATCGGGACCCGCAAGGTTAAGTAGAAGGGAAACTTTGACAGCGTCTGGTTCATTTCGGTGGACGATATTCATGTAGTGTTGGTAATCAATCTCAAAACTCAGCCATCGCTCGCCGATGTCGGAATCAAAGATAAGCTGTGCAGGTTTTCTGCAAGATTGAGCCATCGTAAAGCAGAAAAAACAGATAAAAATAACATGAAACCCGATATACAGAAGCAGTGGGTCACCCCAAGCTGACTGGCACCATGTAAACAACCGAGTCATACAATCTGAAATCCAAGATCATCTTTCGGTACAGCAGGTTGTTAGTTGTCAGGACATCATCACTGCTTCCAAGACTGAGCAGTACAGGAAGTGGGTGTTAATATAAATCGTACAGTAGGGTGGGGTTAGTGATGCTATTCTACTATGATTGGCTGTCATGCATAAACCAATTTACACTTCAATTTTTAGGTACCTAACTATCAAACCACCTCCCTTTTCCCCTTCCCCCCCCCAACCCTTTCCCTCATCCATTTCTTGGATCTTTTCTCCTCATCTCACTACCATTTGTCTCTTTTTCATTTCTTGCCCTTGTCTACCCATCCATGTATCCACCCGTCACTTGTCAGGCTTTGCCCAGCCTCCACTTCTCTTCCAACATTCTCCGCCCTACTACAATCAGACTGAAGAAGGCTCCTGACCTGATGTGTTGCCTGACCTTTCCCTCCATCAATGCTGCCTGATGTGCTGAGGTGTCAGAGATTATGGGAAGAAGGCAGGAGAATGGGGTTGAAAGATAGATCAGCCATGATTGAATGGCAGAGTAGACTTGATGGACTGAATGGCCTAATTTTGCTCCTATAACTTATGAACATATGAATTTTGTTATTCCAGCACTTTGTGGTTATTTGCATCATATTCGGAAGTTTCACACAGCAATAGAGTATTCCTAAATTGGTGGGAGTCTCTGACAAACACTCTACAGTTACAGTATCAGGAAGCATTTGTAAATGTGTTGATAAAGCTGCTCTCTCACCTGCTGGCTCACAGCAGCGGCTGTATCATGGATTCCGCAGCACCCACCCTCGTGGAACTCCTCCTTGCACTCACGACAGAAAACAAACTGAAAGGCAAAGTATAAAGTGTGAAGGAGCAGGCAGCAGACAAAGTGGAGAAACATTGAACTCGTTTCTGCTGGCTTAGTTGCTGGTGCGTCCACCTTTCCAGTCAAAGAAATGAAAGTTTGCAAGACCCATTTCAGAAATTTGAGGAAACACATTCACTGACGTTACAGCACTTGATAGGGGCGAAGGATCCCAAGTAATCGTAGTTGGATTTCCTCATATATTTTTAATTTCACCTCTCCTCCACCCACGAGCATACAAGGAAAATAAAATAGCATTATTACAAACATTAAGTTCATAATGTTCTCCTTAGCCCGTAGTGATTTGTATCTCAAGGAACAATTTAGAAACGTTTCATCTTAATTTTGTATTGAAATCATAGAGCATAGAACAGTACAGACCCATTCTCTTCGGCTCATAATGTCTGTGCTGAACATGATTCCAAGATAAACTAATCTCCTGCGCCTGCATGTCATCTACATTCCTCCGTTCCCTGCATATCCAAGTGTCTATCTAAAAGTCTCTTAAACGGCACTATCATATCTACCTCCACCACCACCCATGGCTGCACGTTTCAAGCACCCACCACCCTCTGTGTAAAAAAACGTCTCTACCTTTAGCCCGATGGGAGACGGGAGGAGGTCGTGGCCAGGATGCAACTCGTCCTTGATCATGCTAGTGGCCTTGCCGAGGCAGCGTGAGGTATAAAAGGAGTCAATGGAAAGGAGGTTGGTTTGTGTGATGGTCTGGGCTGTGTCCACAATTCTCTGCCATTTCTTGTGGTCTTGGATGGACCAATTCCCAAACTATGCTGATGCGCCCCAATAAAATGCTTTCTATGGCTCATCGGTAGAAGTTGGTGTGAGTTATTGGGGACATGCCGAACTTCCTAAGCCTTCTACGAAAGTAGAGACCCGAGTGTGCTTTCTTGGCCAATGCTTTAATATGTTTGGCCCAGGAGAAGTTGTTGGTGATATGGACTCCTAGGAATTTGAAGGTTTCAGCCATCTCTACTTCAGCACCGTCAATGCAAATTAGGGTATGTGTACTGTTTCGCTTCCTGAAGTCGAACACTATCTCCTTTGGTTTGCTGACATTGAGAGAAAGGTTGTTGTCTTGACACCAGGCCACGAGGTTCTCAATCTCCTTCCTGTACTCTGTCTCATTATTATTTGGCCCATAATGGTGGTGTAATCTGTGAATTTATAAATTGAAATATATTTGTAAATGGTTGCACAGTCTTGGGTGTAAAAGGAGTAAAGAAGGGGGCTGAGAATGCATTCTTGCAGAGCACCAGTGCTGAATATCGTAGAGGATGATTTGTTCCCTATCTTCATTGACCTCTGGTGTTCCAAAGAAAACAATCCAAGTCTGTCCAATCTCTCTTTATAGCTAACTGGACTAAGTGGGACCCCGTTGGGTCCCAGTCACATGGGAGGGCTGGTCCCCCAACGCAAACCATTCCCCAACGCAATATTCCACCACTCACCCGTTCCCCCAACGCAACCCGTTCCCCCAACGCAATATTCCACCACTCACCCGTAGTCCCTAACTGCGCAGGTACGGCTTATTTCCTCTCATCCCCCAGCACTCCCTCCCCCCCCTCCTCTTCATGTGTGGGATGGGAGAGGGGGGAGGGAAGTGGGGGAGGGAAGTAGGGTGTGTGGGGGTGGGGATGTGTGTGGGCGGGGGGAGGGGTGTGTGGGCAGGAGGGGGTTGTGTGGGGGAGGCGTGTGGGGGCAGGGGTGGATTGTGAGGGGTTCTTGGTTCTTGGTTACTTGGTCCTCCAAAATATTCCAATAGGAATTTAAACTGGAGGTGGTGAAGGGAGGGGTTAAGCCAGAGAGGGTTATTGGGAAGAAAGTGCCACTTTAAATTTAGTTGCATCTGGCTGGGCAACCGTGGTTTGGTGGAGATTATTCCATGCTTTAATAGTGCGTAGGAAGAACGAATTGCTCTGCACATCTGTCTTTGTGGCTGGGACCACAAATTGGATCAAATGCCCTCGTCTGCTCCTAATTGGTTTGGGGTTGGTGTAGGTCTTGTGATCTATGTCTAGCTGACCATTTAACTAGGGGGCAGGGGGGTGTTGTGGGATGTGTGGGCGGGGGGGGGTTGTTGGGGGAGGGATGTGTGTGGGCAGGGGGCTGTGTGGGAGGGGGTATGTGTGTGGGCGGGGGGTGTGTGGGGATGGGTGTGTGGGCGGGGGGGTGTTGTGAGGGGAGGTGGGTGTGTGGGCGGAGGGGTTGTGGGGGGAGGGTGGGTGGAGGGGGTGTGTGGGTGGATGGGGGGGTGTGGGTGGGGGGTTTGTGGTGGTAGGGGGGTATTTGGGCGGGGGGTGCAGGGTGGGTGTGTGGGCAGGGGGGAGGGGGGGGAGGGGGGGAGAGCTTGGAGAAAAGACAGGAGAATAGCCATGTGGGCAAGAGGGGAAGGGGATGGAGCTGGTGGTGCGATGGGGACTCAGTGGGTGCTAGTCACTGGTTGTTCTCCTCTGCCGGGACCAGAGTCTCCGCTTTCGGTTTGGCGACACCAGTGACATATCTGACTCCGCGCTGGGCTGGGCCGAGCTGGGCCGCTTCCGGTCCCTCTGGTTGGAGTCCTCTGCCGGCCATCCAGAGCATCATTCAGCTCCAGTAAAGATGCAATGGCGCAGGAATGTGCAGACCGTCTCGTGGAGTGACCGGAGAAGAGACTAATCCGCGCGGCGCTGACTGGCAGGAGAGGGGCGCCATCACATACCGTTTTTGCGCAAATAGAAAATCAGCACAAACCGGAAGATAACAAGATCAGAGTTTTATTTTTGTATAGATGGATAGATATCCTCTAGATAATCCAGGCATCATTCTGGTAAACCTCCTCTCCATCCTTTTCAAAACGTCAATCCTCCTGTAATGCGGCGACCTGAACTGCATGCAATACTCCAAATGTTGCCTAATCAAATTTCCATAAAGCTGCCACATGACTTTCTGCCTCTTGTATTCAATGCCCCTAAAATCGATCTAGTTCTGTTCATCTAGCTGTTGTTTATCACTTAACCTAATCCATTTTCACCAGGAAGGAGCAAGTGTATCATACAGCCATCCTGTATATAAAGCAGAATTGATCTTCAACTCTGCATCCCAATCCTAATTCACTCCTGCTCCTGTCCAATCATCAGCTTGCTGGCCCACAAACATCTTCTCCTTCACTAAATCACAGTTTTTAAATTCTCATCCTTTGTTTTAAATTTGTCTGTGACCTTACCCTTCCTCTGTCAGTATATAACAACCCTCACATATCTCTGCACTCCACCAATTCTGTTTGGATTATAATCACTCAGAAGATAGTGGCTGGGATTTCAGATGTTCACGAATTCCCGATGTTGCAATATCTCTTCCTGTGACTCTGCAACAGTTAATATTTGTTGGTGCTCTGTGAGAGTCTTTGGTGCATTTAATGGTGTTCACATGAGTACATTGGTCTTGTTTTACTTTTGATTGTGTCCCGTGATTTTCTTTCTTTAGATCAGCTCACTGATTGTCCTTGCCCCGTTCAAAGATTTTACATCAAACGTTACCACTTTTGTGGAAATCATCAATAAAAATAAGTGCTGTAAACAGCAAGCTAAGAAGACAAAAGTAAAACAGAGCTAATGTTTCAGGTTAAAGATCTTTTGTCACATCTGGGAGAGAGAGAGAACAATTTGACTTTAGAAAGAGGGAGAGATGGAAGAAAATATCTCTAATCTTTTGTACTTCTTACATATTCCAGTTTCCATTTCAAGATAACCATTGTTTTGTACCAGTGAACATCATCTTTTTTTGTTGTACCTTGATTACTATTTATATAAAACCCTGAACTGTATTTGCTGTATTTTGTATTAGTATTTACGAACTATTGCAGCAACGTCTCTCAATATCTTGCTTCCAAGCCTATGGTATGAACATTGTATTCTCCAGTTTTAGGTAGCACTGCCCCGTGTTTCCCCTCTCTTTCCCGTGCCCTCTCTCCGCACACATTCCCCAAACCTCTCATTCCCCCCCCGCCCAAACTTTCCCTATAGCTCAGGCCCTCAAATCCTGGCAACATCCCCGTAAATCTTCTCTGCAATCTTTTCAGCATTTTATAACTAATAAACTGTTGAAAAATGTGTGATTGATTTAAACGGTAATTGAGCAATTTGTAAATTTCAAATAATGTGAAACTTTGCATTTGGTGGGCTTTGATGAAATTTGCTGCTCTCTGCTGCCACCTGGTGTTTGAACCACTCAACCACTAGATGATGTCCTGAAACGAGCAATTTCTACGCGGGGCACAAACCTTTCTTTGAGTAGGACAACTACACTGTCACATTCCCATTCACCTGGCCATAAATATTAATTTACCAACGCAGCAAATTAAAATGCTTCCGTAAATTCCAAACTTTCTCTCACTGAGCAATTCAGTGGCATCAGACTTACACATCTATCACTTTCTGCTTCTTTTCAATGATTCAATGATGCTTCATGGTCACATGTACCTGGATACAGTGAAATTCTTTATTTTTGCATACAAACTGGTAAAATCATACAGCAGACTTCACCTAGGCAGTACACAAAGAATAACCTTGTTTCTGGCACTGACAAGGTTTCAAAAGTTCGTAGTAGTCTTATTTTCTCATGGTGCCTCCCCCATCGGTGGGTCCCCTTTAGTTCTCTATGGCCCCCCTGCTAAGTCTCCTCTATTTCACTGCCGGATACCCCTTGGTTCCCAGTGGCTCCCTGCTGCGTCCCACTTAGTTCTCAGCAGCCCAATGCTGGGTCCTTCTTTGCTCTCGGCGGCCCGCCCGCCTGGTTGTTTATTTAATTACGAACATGATACAAAAACTCCCAAAAACTAAAACCGTGGTGCAATACCCACCACCATATTACAAAATCACCAAACTATTCAGACATTAAATTACAAACAACTATGTTACAAATAACACCACCCTCTCCAACACCACCCGGTGCATACGTAATGTAAAGGTGCAAGCATCTGGCTCCGGCAAAGCCCTCTACTGCCTGGCGCCATGACTCGTGGATGGCCAGCTTGGCCAGGCCTAGGAGCAACCCAACCAAGACATCTTCAGCCCTACCCACTCCCTAGATTCCATCACCAGTCCCTCGGTCACTGACAGCATAGCTGCTCCTACCCCTACGGACCCTACATGGACTGGTGGTGCTCCTTGCCCTCCGGACCCTGGCTACAAGGGACGCTCTACTGGTCCCTCATGGTTGTTCTTGGCGGCTTGCCTGTCGGGTTGTTCTCCACGGCACATCCCGGGAGCCTTCTGCCGCCATGCGGTGCATCGCTCGAGTCTCATCTGGAATATGCAACTCTGTGGTCGCACCTTGTCCGGAGAGGCTGATCCGCAATGCTGGAGTAGTGTCTGATTTATGTGAGATTGGAGAGTTTAGACTTGGATGTGCTGATTTTGGAATGATATCTAATTTACTGTTACTGGCCGACTGATTAGAAGGGGGATAGTGTTAACATTAGGAATAAGATTGGATTATGTTGTTGAGTGCAATTAAATGAGTAAAGGGGATTAATGCTGGCACTTACAATTACTGGGGAGGTGGTTCAGAAGAAGGGTCTCGACCCAAAACATTACCCATCCATGTTTTCCAGAGATGCTGCCTGACCTGATGAGTTACTCCAGCATTTTGTGTCCTTTTGTGTAAACCAGCATTTGTAGTTCCTAGTGTCTGCAGGTGGTTGTTGATGCGGATGAGGAGAGTTGATAATGGGAAAGGGCGAGGAGTTCTGGCAACAGGGACACATCAGGGTACAATTTGATGTAAATTTGCAAAATGCAAATGATTATTTTCCACCATGTTTGGCTATAGTAAAGATATCTATATTATACTGCATCTGCCACGCATCTGCCCACTGACTCAACCTGTCCAGGTCACCCTGCAACCTCTTAAAATCCTCTTCACAGTTCACACTGCCACCCAGCTTTGTGTCATCCACAAACTTGCTAGTGTTGCTCTTAATTCCCTCTTCCAAATCATTAATATATATAGTAAACAGTTGAGGCCCAAACACCAAGCCTTCCGGCACTCCACTCGCCACTGCCTGCCATTCTGAAAAGGACCCGTTCACTCCTACTCTTTGCTTCCTGTCTGCCAACCAATTTTCTATCCATGTCAACACCCTATCCTCAATGCCATGTGCTCTAATATTAGTCACCAGTCTCCCATGCGGGACCTTATCAAAGGCTTTCTGAAAGTCTAGATACACTACATCCACTGGCTCCCCTTCATCCATTTTACTTGTCACATCCTCAAAAGATTCCAGAAGATTAGTCAAGCACGATTTCCCTTTCTGCAATTAAGTTTGGATTTCATGAATTCAAGGAAGAAAAAAGATTGTCAGTCATAAATTTGATCAATAAGTGTACACTACAAGTGCAAAAGATGTAACAACGTTATTTCAGTAAATGAGAGCATCACATCAATGCTAGATCAGAAGTGGTGGCACTGTATGAGGCCATCTGGTGTGGGTGGGACTCACATTAGGATAATGGACATGACTTCTGCAGAATAAGAGCCAGCAAACCCCAGAATTACCCGTCGTCCTCTCTGGACAAGGTGCGGCCAGCCATACAGCTGCATTTTTCCGATGACAGAATGCAAAAGAAGCAGTAAGTGATTATTGTGAAAGTCTGAAAACAAGGAACTACAAATGCTGGTTAATATCCGAAATGACATAAAGTGCTGGAGTAACTAAGCAGGTCAAGCAGCATCTTTGGAGAACATGGATAGGTAACGTTCGGTTTGAGTCCTCCTTCAAACTGAAGACGTCTGAAAAAGGGTTTCAACCTGAAACGTCACCCATCCATGTTTTCCAGAGATGCTGCCTAACCCGCTGAGTTACTCCAGCACTGACCCGCTGTTACTCAGTGGTTGAAAGTTTTGAATTTACTGAAGCATTTGAAGTTGCTGGGTTGGCAAATTATTATTCAAGGGCCAGTGGATGGGAATGTGACAGTGTAAGTGTCCCTCCCGAGCAGAGCTATGTGCACTGCACAGAAATTGCTCTTGATCCTGGACAGTTTGTTAAGTAGTTAAGTGTCGCAGACACTAGGGGGCAGCAAAAGCCACAAATATCTTCATTGCTTCATACATTGCTTCACTACCATTCCATATAGAGGCATACTTTCGGAGAGATGATGCTACTGGAAATATTATTTTACTGCAAAATGCATGTCTTTGGGAGGTGTGGGGAACCAGAGCACGTAGACGAAACACACACAGTTGTAGGGAGAGCATGCAAACTCCACACAGACAGCATCCGAGTTTAAAGCAGCTACCAGCTTTAAACATGGCTACGTTTACCAATATCTAGGTAAAAATAAATTGTTATGTTTGTGAATGACCTTTGGGCATGGATTGTAAACCTGATGTTGCAAAAGTGTGTGAGAGTTCATAGGTTCTAGGAGCAGAATTAGGCCATTCTGCCCATCAAGTCTACTCCACCATTTAATCATGGCTGATCTATCTTTTCCTCTCAACTGCATCCTCCTGCTTTCGCCCCATAACTCCTGTCACCCGTACCAATCAAGAATCTGTCAACCTCCGACTTAAAAACATCTCCACCATTAAAAATAAATGCAGTGTTACATCCAACCATCAGATGCTCGGTGCTCCATGAGCACTTTTGCATTACAAATGAAATACAAAGTGAAATCTGTGGGTTTAATTTTAAGTTCCTGTCATGCTGGGAGCTCCGGGGAAGAGGTCTGCTAACAAGTGGGAGATTCGGAGGAAAGTGTGTAAGTGTCCTGTTAATTCAGGCTTGCCAGGTGTCTGGAGTAATGAGGTTGAGAAGGCACGATGACAACCTCTATGAGTCAACTTCAGCTTTGCTCATCAGGGAACGTTCCATATCGAAAATTTGATGGATGCTGGAATTGTGAAGAGAAAATGAGGGAGTCACAGAATGTGGTGTGGACGCTGACAGACGTGGTGAAACGTCAGGCCATTCTATCCTGCTTTCTCCAGTGAAGTTAAATTGATTCATAACCTCAGTTCTTTGCAACATCTGACTGAAGAAAGTGTTGCTGAGTGTGCATCTGTTTGCTTAATCTAAATTATACCTTGAGCAGGTCTTAATTCCAGCATGTACAGATGCCAGATTCCCCCTCTTTTTGCACTTTTCTATATTGCCTTATGATATAGAAAGAGGCCATTTTACCCACTGAGTCTATGCTGGCTCTTAGAGTAATTGCATTCCCCGGTGATCTTCCCTGCAACCTATTCTCTCTGTGTTTTTGGAGTCTGAAGAAGGGTCCCAACACGAAATGTCACCTATTCATATTCTCCACAGATGCTACATGACCTGCTGAGTTACTCCAGTACTTTGTGTTCTATATATGTCTCCAGCATTTGCACTTCCGAATACCTTTATCTCTCCACATTTCACATCAATTCTACCCACTTGTACCAGAATCTACTACTTATGACAGTCTAAGGGCAATTTTCAGGGCCAATTAACCTACCAGCATTGTATAAACTGGAACCACCTGAGAACCCATACCGTCATAGGGAGCACATGCAAACTCCTGAAGTAGGATCAACCCCTTGAACCTCTGAAACTTTACCCCCAAGGTGGAAATGTTAAAGACTAGAGGGCGTAGCTTTAAGGCAAACAGGGCAGAGTTTAAAGATGTGCGGGGCAAATCTTTAATACAGTGAATGGTGAGTGCTTGAAACACCTTGCCAGGGATGGTGATGGAGGCAGATACGATAGTGGTGTTTAAGAGGCTTTTGGAAAGACACATGGGTATGCAGGGAATTGAGGGCTATGGATCACGAGCAGGCAGAGGAGATTAGTTTAACTTGGCATCATGTTCGGCACAGGCACTGTGGGCTGATGGGCCTATTCCTGTGTTGTACCATTCTATGTTCTGAGTTCAAGATGCACCACTATCACAGAGTACTTGATATCCAATAAATATTTTAAAATCATAATCACTATTCTGATGTTAAAAACACAACAGAAAATATGGGAAAAGAATATGGGATGGTGTAGTGGCACAGATAGTAGAGCTGCTGCCTTACAGTGCCAGAGACCCAGATTTGATCTTGATCTTGAGTCTGAGCACAGTTTGTACCTGTGGACACTTGGGTTTCCTCTAAGTGTTGCGGTTTCCTCCCGGAAGATGTGTGGATTTGTAGGTAAATTGCCCCTAGTGTATCGGGAGTGGATGCAAAAGTGGAATAACATAGAACTAGTGTGAATGGTTGATCGATGGTCTGCGAGGACTCAGAAGGCCGAAGGGCATGTTTTCATTCTGTATCTTTAAAAACTAAAACTACAAAACAAACCTTCCCACAGAAAATATAATTATCTGTTTTTGCTGACTGTGAGATAATGATTCCCTGGATCCGAACTATACTTCTGTGAAATTATGTCTAGGTGATGTGACCTGGTATGATGAATATCCAACTGATGCTTGTTGGGGTAGAAATATTGGGAGAAGATGACGCAAGCATTCACTCTCATCATATCTGCAGAGCTTATTGGTTGCATGCTGAGCATCTTCACCACCTCGGGGCACTGCACTCCCACACCAAACCTAATGTTCTTTTGCATTTGCAGGTATTAAAATATTCCTTCTGGTGTCTTCTCAATCTGTCTGTGATTGCAGCCTTAAATTTCAGGGCTGAAACCTGCATGATGTTTGCCAAGATCTTGGTGCTATCTCCTGCACTTTTTAAAAGACCAATATGTGGCACAGTGGCGCAGCTGGCAGAGCTGCTGCCTCACAGCATCAGACACTCACGTTCAATCATCATCTCAGGATCTAATAACCATGTGGGTTTCCGCTTGGGTGCAACAGATTGCTCCCACATCCCAAAGAATGTGGGTTTGTAGGTTAATTGGCCTTTGTAAAATTGCTCCTAATGAGTAATTAGATGAGAAAATGGGATAACATAGAACTAGGGTGAACGGATGATCTGATTAGACTTTGTGGGCTGAGTTTAGAACTATATCTCGAAACTAAATGGCATAGGAAAACATTTATCTCAATCACATATGTAGTATTTGAATATTTCAACAATTAACTTTGAATCTAAGGTACACAAAAAGCTGGAGAAACTCAACGGGTGCAGCAGCATCTAAGGAGCGAAGGAGATAGGCGACGTTTCGGGTCGAGACCCTTCTTCAGACTTTGAATCTAACCCAGTTTCATTTTGTTGGTATTTGGTCAAATTATAACAGGCACTTAGACCATGGCCCTGCTGGATTGATGGAAGATCGATTGGGATATAATTGAACAGGGGCCGAAGCTCACCTGCTGATCTTCTGGTAAGAAAGGCCTGGAAATTATATTGGTCATGGGACTAGATGCTGGTGACCTTGAAAAGAGCAATGCGACAACTTTCAATCTCAACGCCAATTGGGCAAACGGAAACCTGCAGGTCTAGGCTCCATTTCAGACGTGGGGAGGCATTGACATTGGATCCATTACTGCCAATTTGTTTAATGCACAAATTGCATTCAAAAATCATATAACTCATGATAGATTACGCTAGTGACAACTGCTGGATAAAATCCTGCCAATCGGAAAACTGCCCACTTCTATCCTCTTTCTCCTTAATTTATATGAAGGTTTCCCTCATTTGTCAAACATTTATTGTTGTCACAAAACACACACTGGATCCTCCCTTCCCAACTTAAACGGGACAATTTGGTGCAATCTGCAATCTTTGTTGAACAATAAGTTCCCATTAAAAGGGGCAACTTTTTCACACGGGGGGCAGTGGGTATATGGAACAATTTGCCCGATGAGGTAGTTGAGGTAGGTACTATAACAACATTTAAAAGACATTTGGACAGGTACATGGATAGGAAAGATTTAGAGGGATATGGGCCAAAGGAGAGTAAATGGGATTAGTTTTGCTGCCATTCAGAGACTGAAGGCTTTGGATTCATATGTGGCACATTCCCACCTGATGTGCATGTTGGTGCTAATTCTTCCTCACATATAAAAATCCGCAAAAAAGAAAAATGATTTGATGGTGACCTAGTTATTATGACAACCATCTGCCATTGCCTTATGTTAAGATCTCAAAAGAGAAAGTGCTCACTGATCCTGTGTTAGAAATATATCAGCATTCCTTCATCGTTGCCATGTGTAAACACTCTCAACTGCATCTTCATTGGAAGGACAGCAGTAGGTCAAGCAGGCAGTGCACCATCATCTCCTTAGGGACAATAAAGGATGGCCAATAAACCACCACTGAGAGCAGCGCCGGTTCTTAAAAAATGAATAAATGTTTTAAATATCTTGTGACCTCCAAGGTGGCGCAGAGGTAGAGTTGCTACCTTACAGCACCAGAGAACCGGGTTCAATCCTGACTATGGGTGCTTGTCTGTATGGAGTTTGTATGTTCTCCCCGTGACCTGCATGAGTTTTCTCCGGGTTCTCCGGTTTCCTTTCACACTCCAAAGATGTACAGGTTTGTAGGTTAATTGGCTAGGTATAATTGTAAATTGTCACTAGCGTGCGTAGCGTTAGTGTGCGGGGATCGCTGGTCGGCACGGACTCAGTGGACCGAAGAGCTTGTTTCCGCAATGTATTTCTAAACTTTAAAACTCAAAACTAATAGAAAAATGGCAACAAATGTAGTAGTACACCACGACCTGCAGGATTCCCCTTTTATCAATACCATATTTGAGGTGTTTGAACTACGTGGGAGGCTGGGTAAACTAGGACTTTAGCCCTTAGAGCACAGGAAGCTGAGGTTGATAGACGTGGATAAAATCACGAGGGGAATGGATTGGGTGGATGCACAGTCGTTTAACCAGTGCAGGAAAATCAAGAACCAGAAGACATAAGTTTAAGGAGAAAGTGGCAACTTTTTCACATGGGTATATGGAACGGGCTGCCAGAGGAAGTAGTTGAGACAGGTACTATGACAGCATTATATGGACCAAAGGCCACATATAGGCCACACTTTTACTAGAATGTTGCCAGGGTTCCAGCAACTATGTTACAGAGAAAGGTTGAACAAGTTAGGTCTTTATTCTTTGGAGCGCAGAAGGTTAAGGGGGGACTTGATTGAGGTCTTTAAAATGATGAAAGGGATAGACAGAGTTGACGTGGATACGTTTTTCCCATTGAGGGTAGGGAAGATTCAAACAAGAGGGCATGACATGAGAATTAAGGGACAGAAGTTTAGGGGTAACGTGAGGGGGAACTTCTTTACTCAGAGGGTGGTGGCTGTGTGGAATGAGCTTCCAGCAGAAGTGGTGGAGGCAGGATCGATTTTAACATTTAAGACTAACGTGGATAGGTATATGGACGTGAAGGGAATGGAGGGGTATGGTCTGAGTGCAGGTAGATGGGACTAGGGGAAAACAAATGGTCTGCACGGACTGGAAGGGCCGAGAGGGCCTGTTTCCGTGCTGTAATTGTTATATGGTTATATGGTTATATGGCTGTCAATTGAGACTAACTTGGATGGGGCATCTAGGTCGGCACAGACATGTTCCAAGGGCCTGTTTCTGTGCCCGATGACTCTGCAGCATGTGATTTGGAAATATCTCCTTGTTCCTTCATCGTCAATAGATCTACATTCTGGAACTCCCTCCACAATAGCACGATGGGATACCTTCGTCTGAGGGACAATAACACATGGTGGCTCACCAACGTGTTCACCAGGAGTTAGGGATCTGTATCATCCTGCAGTGAAATAATTAAAATATTCTAAATGTCAGATTACCCTGTTACTATGATAGTACCAGAGGGAGCTCATTGTAAGTAAAATGGCTGATATGTCTTGTATTACAATAGCTGCTAAATTTCAAATACTTTATTAGCTGCAAAGAGCTTTGAGATGTCCTGAGGTCGTAAAAGCATTGCATAAATCCACATCATTCCTTTCTCTACTGGCATTAATGGAATGTCTGATTCTTACAAAAGGGATAATTAAGCTAATAGAAAAGAGATGCAAAGTCAGCATGTTAAATGCAAGGGTTACAGCATCCGCTGATGAAAATTGGGGACAAATGGTTTCTTGTTAATACAACACTCTTGGGAAAAACCATAACCGATAAAACCAGTATACCAAACCTGCTCGAAACGCAAATAACTTAATCGCTCAAGAATCACATCCTTCACTGTTCCATGCAGTTGAGAGAGATTACTTTGTATGCACAGATGTTATGAATATTCTGAAGCAATTGCTGAGAATTGCTGGGAGAGTTTGGATGTCAAACACACAAAGTAGAGACACACCTGGCTAATTAATGGCTCTGTAAGGCAATCACTGTAATTGTTGATTTAAAATCAGACATGTTTGTTAAGACTGCGCTAACAAGTGTTTGATTTCTCTATGACTGAGTTGTAATTAAAACTGTTTGAGATTCCCAAATTGCAATAATAGGAGGTTTGAAAAAATGAATGCTGAATATGTCAAAGAAAATTACTTGGTCTTTGCATTTATCGACACTATTGAAGACTTGAGATGCATTGATATAGTTGTAATTGCCATTCAATATTAAAATCCATAGTTATGTGAGTTATCCAAATTGTAATAATGTAAAAGTGGAATCCATCGGGCAACTATACAAGAAGGAAAGATTAACTTAGTGTGATGTGTACCTGTAGTTTTTCATGTGTTTATTGTCAATTTGGAGCATTTGATTAAAAAAAATCTAACTAGACCATTCGTCAATGTTGACAATTCAGAGGTGTTTACGAAATCCAACGCCTGTACATTTTCATGGTTTTGCAAAATAAAATGCCTCCTGCATCAAGAACTGGATTACATTTAGGTACGAGCTAATTAAATCGCATGTAGTATCACACCACATAAATGGCTGGTATTTATTATTTCTAAATACAGAGTGAAGAAGGGTCCCTGTCCAAAATATCACCTATCCATGTTCTCCTGAGATGCTGCCTTACTCGTTACTTCTAGATCGAGAATGTGATGGAACACTCTCCACTTTCCTGAATGAGTGCTGCTCCAACAACTCTCAAGAAGGTTGATATCATTCAGGACAAAACACCCTGGCTAACTGGTTTGGGGACAGCAGCTCCATCCAAGACTGCAAGAAATTGCAGAGAGTTGTGGATGTAACCCAGACCATCACACAAACCAGCCTCACTTCCATTGATTTCACTTCATGCTGTCTCAGCAAGGCCACCAGCATAATTAAGGACCAGTATCATCCTGGTCACTCCCTCATCTTCCCTCTCCTATCAGACAAGTGGTAAAGAAGTTTGAAAACGCACACCTCCAGATTCAATGAATCATTTGCCTGATAACAAAATGAATCATGCCCCCCCCCCCTTCCCCTCCCCTTGAGTGTGGTACTGACCTCCCATCTACCTCATTGAAGATCTAATCGGACTTTATCAGACATTAAAGTTATATCTTGCACTAAATGTTGCACCCTTTATCCTTTATCTGTGCACTGTGGACGGCTTGATTGTATTTGTGTATAATCTTTGCTTTGATTGAATACCCCGCAAACAAAAGCTCTTCACTCTACCTTGGTAAACGTGACAATAATGAACAAAACAAAACTAAACCAAACCTAGTTCAAGTTAAAGTTCGTTCACACTTATTGTCGCATGCACCAATTGGTACAGTGAAATTTGAGTTACCATACAGCCATACAAATAAAAATAACACAATACACAATAGAGTTTAACATAAACATCCACCACGATGTAATCAACGTTTCTCACTCTGATGGAAGGCAATAAAGTTCAGACATTTTCTCCTTTGTTCACCCGTGGTCGGGGCCTTTGAACCCTCCGCAGTCGCCGGTACAGACGGCCCGATGTACAGACCCTCTTGCCGGGATGATCGAAACTCCGGCGTCAGAACGGAACACACTCAGCGGCTTGGAGTTCCAGAATCGGCCGCTTCTTACCGGAGACCGCGGCTTCCGAAGTCCACAGGTCGAACTGGGCGGAGCTCCAACACTGGCGATCATCGGCAAAAGATCCCAGTCTCCGCTAGAAGCTCCGCAGACCACAGCTCCACGATGTTAGGCAGCAGGCCCCGTTGAACGGAGCTCCAACAGTGGCGATCCTAGATAAGGATCCCAGGCTCTGCTAAGGTAATTCAGCGCTGCGCCTGCTGCTGAAACTCTGGGCCGGTCTCCAGTAGGAAAGGCCGCGCCAATCCAGTTGGTAGGATGCGACGGGGGGGCGAACAAGCGACTCGGAGAAAAGACGCATCTCTGTCCAGGTATGTGACTGCAAAACGGTTTCCTCCTATTCTCCCCTACCACCCCCCACATAAGACATACTAAGAAACATCGAAACATACATTTAGACATACACAAAATAACTAAAAGGGCGAAATGACTAACGAGCAGCTGACGAGGCAGCCATGTATTACCTAAAGCATACACTTCCTCTGCCATCAGTACACCATGGCAGTAGCATGAGCCATCTACAAGATAAAAGCAGCAACTCCAAAAGGCTTCTTCATCCCCTCCTCTCAAACCTATGGCCTCTATCATCAAGATAGGCAAAGGCACAGGAATGCCTCCATCCCCAAACTCCTTCCTGAGATACACAATGTGCTATCTATGAATGAATGAATGGTTTATTTTGGTCATACATTAAAAAGAACAAAACTTTACAATCTGTGTGAATATGAACCAACACAGTATTCATTTCACACAACGTTCACATAATCAATGACCGAAAAAGGAATAGGCTAAAGCCACAAAGCTTATTTTTACCTATCCTATACAATCCACAATCTACAAAACAGCCCCGACCATTCAGCACAAGGTACTCTCCACTTTGGACTTATGTTTAACACAAGGACTGCATCAGGTCTAGTAAGCTCCTCACCACCACAGTAAAGGATGTGCCTTAAATACTGATCTTGCCAAATCAACGTCTTACAAATGGGTAAACAATTTTAAAGCTTAGATTATGCCAATGTTACCAGTAAAGAAACCTCCTTACTTGATCTCTGGAATCAAGGAATGTAATGTACACAATGTGGTAGCAATTTCACACAAGGGAGCATCCCACTCACATTGTCAGATTATGACCAGATAACTGACGGATGTTGTGTACTTTTGGCTGCAAGACACTCAATTTTGAGTAATGGCCAACTGTCAACAACTCCAGTTGAAACCATCGAGTGAAGAATTTTGTTCTGTCGACAATCAACCTCGGTTTACTTACAACTACCTTCATTAACTAGTTGCACACCTCAGTCCATTTCCATTCTGCTAGGACTCCATTGGCATTTTAAAGTGTTGAGAAATGAATCCATTAAATCTGAACCTGAATATTGTATGAAAAATTAGCTTTGCAAAATTCCAACAGGCATTTAATGGTCCTACTAATAATAGATGCCAATGATAATACTCAATTAGCATAGACAATTAGTGGAGCCTTTAGTTCGATCTTGACTACGGTACTGTCTGTGTGGAGTACATTCTCCCTTTGACCGCGTGGGTTTTCTCCAGGATCTTCAGTTTCCTCCCACATTCCAAAGACCTGCAGATTTGTACATGCATTGGTTTCTGTAAATTGCCCCTAATGTGCAGGATGCAAAACTGGGATGACATAGAACTAGTGTACGGGTGACTGTTGTTCAGTATGGACTCGTTGGGCTGAAGGGCCTGTTTCCATGCCAATTCTAAACTAAACTAAACAGGGAGAACGCACAAACTCCATGCACCCGAGCTTCACACCCCTCAGCATCCAAGATCAGGATCGTACCAGGGTCCCTGGCATTGCGCGGCATCAGCTGTGCCACCATGCCATGCTGAATATTGCAGAAAGAGTGAATGCTGCTTTGGTGGCTGTTTGCATGCACTTGGCCCTAATTGTTGGAAGCCACCAGCCGTTGCTATTGACAGCTTGCATTGACCAATGGTCTTTTAGCTAATCATTCTTTCATTTCACCACATTTAGCTAATTAACATTGTGCTGTTGGCTGTAATCACAATTAAATGTTTTCTATACAATCAATTTAACATTTTCCATTTTTATACGACCTCTTTTCTCATTCACCACAGACTTAATACTTCCATGTCATTAGGAATTAGCTTTTCTGTCGAGCCACCTGCTCCCTTTGTGATGAAAGATATGAAATACAACGTATAATTCTGGTTGTTTCAGAGCTGAGACTTTCCATAATAAGTACTCAATTATTATCATTTTTCTCCTGCAAAATTCCTGTTTTGCCATACCAACTATGCGTTTGTCAATTAGGTCTATTGCTTGTCAGGTGTGACTCGCTTTGTGCTTGGTAGTCAGAAAGTGGGTTTGAATCCTGCTCTGGGAAGCCAGGGTCCCAGTAAGTGCTGCCCGTTTGGAAGGGCAATGTCTTGGATGAACTGTTAACGTAGGATCTATCTGCTCTCTGAGGTAGTTGAGGTACCACTCAGAAGATGAGCAAGATAATTATTCTCAGTGATTCAGAGAATATTTATATCTAATTCAACATATCAGTAGGTCAGTATTATAATGGTATTAGTACGAATATGTTGGCTGCTCACTGATGTCTGCGTTATAACAGATATCGCTGAATATTTCAATGAACACTTTGGATTGGCCTGAAACAGACTCTATGAACAGCATCTCATATTTTGCTTGAACATTGAATTCTCCAATTTTAGATGAATAACCCCCTCACCGCCATTCTTCTCTATCTCTTCCCTGTGCCGCACCTGGATGCGTACTAATTTCTCCCTTCCCCTTCCCCCCATTCCTCCTCCACCAAACCCCTCTCGCTTTGCATTTCACACCTTTCTGATCCTTATCTTACACTTTTTTGTCTATTACTCTCTGGACCTTGTCCAATCATTTGCCAATAAAGACAAAGCTCATCTGTACCCACCTATCACTTGCCAGGCTTCATCGTGCCTTCACCTCTCCCCCCCTACGACAATTAGTGTGAAGAAGGGACCCCACCCGAAAAGTCACCTATCCGTGTTCGCCAGAGATGCTGCTTGACTCGATGAGTTACTCCAGCATTTTGTGTCTTCCATGATAGTCAGAGCTTGCTTCGTCTTCAGAAAACTCCCCTCCTCATTTGGTTGTACCTCCTCAGGAAGACTAATGGATCATCAGTCATGAACCATACAATTAAATAATGAAGTAAGTTTGTTTCCCATTCATGGCTTGTGCCAGGGGGAGGGAAGGTGAATGGATGTGTGGTGTGACCGGTTGTGGCGACTCATTGACTGCCAGCAAACTGTCACACCACGGAATCATCAGAGTTGAAGTCCACATCTAGATTCTAATCTCTGCTGACAACCTTGGGTCGTAGAGTTCCTGGAGATGTCACACCCATACCTTGCACAACACATCCACCCTCTCCGGAAATAAGCCATGAATGGGAAACAAATGTACTTCAGTATTTGATTCGATGGCTCCTGACTGTTGGTCAATCAGCCTTCCTTTATTAATCACCAATGTTTTTATAATTAGTAAACACAAATGATCAAAGTAAATGTAAAACAAGATTTAAAGATCCTTGGATTTTTTCCCCTGTTGCTTGTACAGTGCTCTGGTGGATAATCTTTTAAAAAAAGGACATTTGGATAGATATTTAAATATGAAGGGTTTAGAGGACATTGGGTCAAATGCAGGCTAATGGGACTAGACCAGTATGCCAACTTGATTGACATGGATAAGATGGGCCGAAGGGTCTGTGGTGTGCCGCTCTATTACATGTCCCCATGAATCCCCAATCCCAGGAAGGTGGTAACATGAACTGTAGGGGGTCAATGAGCGGGTCTCACATGTGACAACACGGAATAATTCTGTCCAGCTCCAACTTTATTTTAACTTTGGGCTACCCACCTTGGCTTTTTACCTTGGCTGAGATCAGTTGAAATAGCAAGAGATTGGGAGCAAAGCTGCATTTTCCAGCCAGGCTCAGCTGAAAGCTGAGTAAGGACAGTGCCAGTCCAGATGCAGGGTCTCGACCCGAAATGTCAACTTTCAAATCCACAGATGCTGCTTGGCCTGCTGAGAACATCCAGTTCCATTTATTGTTCCAGATTCCAGCATCTGGTATCCCTTTTGTCTGAATTACCGAGTAATTCCCTTAGAAGAACTCAAAGTGCTGGAGTAACTCAACGGGTCAGACAGCATATGTGGAAGCCATGGATAGGTGATGTTTCAGAACGGGACCCTTCTTTAGACATTGTAATGAGGGGCTCTTTGTGTTCTATGTAACATTCCTGTATCCTTATGTCTCTGAGTAATTCCCAAGTTAACTGAACCACCTGGGGGAGCTCACATGTCATTGTTTAAACAAAACTGAAGGGAACGGAGAAATAGCCTGAGTACATTTTTCCAAACTTAAGGGCTGATTTGGCAACTTCATAGGTGATTTCAAATGATTGTCAACAGTCCTGTGCTTGAAGAAGAAGCAGGTTGTCTGTCCCATTTCTTCTCAGCACCCCACCAGTTGAATCAGATGGAAGACCAGAGCCTTCAAAGAAAGACACAAAATATTGGAGTAACTCAGCAGGTTAGGCGGCATCTCTGGAGAACATGGATACGTGATGTTTCGGGTCTGGAGTCCCTGGCAGGCGGCACAGCGGTAGATTTGCTGCCTCACAGTGCCTGAGACCCGGGTTTGATCCTGACTAGGGGTGCTGTCTGTACAGAGTTTATACGTTCTCCCTGTGACCATGTGGGTTTTCACTGGGTGTTCCGGTTTCCTCCCACACTCCAAAGGAGTACAGGTTTGTAGGTTCATTGGTTTCGATCAAATTGTAAAATTGTACCAAGTATGTAGGATAGTGCGAGTGTAAGGGGATCACTGGTACACGCGGACTCGGTAGGCCGAAGGACCTGTTTCGTGGCTGTATCTCTACAGAAAAGTAAAATCTATCTATGAAGGGTCACAACCCAAAATGTCATCTACCCATGTGTCACCTATCCAGCACAAATTGCTGGATTAACTCAGTGGGTTAGGCAGCATCTCTGGAGAACAGGCAACGTTTTGAGTTGGGATGCAAGTGTCCTGACCAGCCTCCTATCCATGAAGGGGCCCGACCAGAAATGTCATTTATTCTTGTACTCCAGAGATGCTGCCTAACCCACTGAGTTAATCTAGCAATTTGTGCATTTTTTTGTAAACCAGCATCTGCACTTCCTTGTATCGCCAGAGCCTTCGAGCCACCCCTCAGGGTTGAGCACAGTCTAACTGGCACTGTGGTAGTGAAGGACTTTGCAGTTCTGACCAAAGCTGAATTGTGCATTGCCGCTAACCTCGTCAGTGGACGTAAAATATATCAAAGCCTGGCACAGCTCTTGAGCTGACATGTATTCATGAATGCACGGTACACTTCCTTCTGATGACTTCAGCAGAATGCATGTCAGGGCAAACTGCAACACGTTGAGTATCTGGGCAAGCTCTTGGCGTGACTCTGAAGAAACGTTAGATACGGAAATTCACTGTGTAAGGCCCAAGAATTTTCTTTCACCCAGCTATTTACATTGCCCAAGGTGAGTGGAAAGATAATTTATCTCCAACATACTCTCGTGTGACAAATCACCAAGGAATTGATTCAGAAGTTGATGGCTTTCTTGAGTAAAAATTAACCTCCTTCTGCTGACTGGATCTGGCATGAGGCCAAGCCAACACTTTGAGGTGGTGTCGGCTGTTCCAACACTTGGTCAAAGTTTGCCATCTCAGTTGGATACGATCGAGAAGGCTTCCTGACACCAAACATAACTTACATCACTGTTTTTTTATAATCCTTTGCAGACTGCACACTTCATTCCCACATCCTCAGGGGAACATAGAACAGTACAGCAAAGGAAAAGGTCCTTCGGCCTACATGATGTCAAGTTAAACAAATCTCCTCTGCATGCATCTGATCCATATTCTCCATTCCTTGCAGATCTATGTGTCTATTCAAACTCCTCTTAAATGCCACTATTATATCTGTCTCCATCACACATTTGGCAGCTCGTTCCAGACATCCATTATTTTCTGAGTAAAAAACTTGCCCTGCACTTCTCCTTTAAACTTTGCAGCTCTCACCTTAAAGCCATGCCCTCTAGTATTTGACATTTCTACCCTGGGAAAAGATTCTGACTGTCTACCCTATCTATGCATCTCATAATGTTATATATTTCTATCAGGTCTCCCTTCAACCTCCGACACGCCAGGGAAAACAATCTAAGTTTTTCCAATTTCTCCTAATAGCCAATACCCTCTAATCCAGGCAATATTTTGGTTAACCTCTTCTGCACTGTCTCGGAAGCTCCACATCCTTCCTGGAATGAGGCAACCAGAACACCAATGTTGCTCCAATTGTGGCCTAATCAAAGTCTTATAAATCTGCAACATGATTTCCTGACTCTTATATTCATGCCACAACCTATGAAGACAAGCATACCATATACCTTCCTTATCACTCTATCTACTTGTGTTGCTACTTGTGAATAGATATTTCATACACTGAATGGGTCACTCTGTGGTGAAATCTATTAAACTCATGAAATCAAGCAGCCTTTCCTCCCCATTTATAACATCTTTATAAGTATCATAATGATACAATTCAAAATGTTCCGCATTGCGTATTATGAACATTCGTAATTCGATAGTTAAAGCATGTAGAGGTCTCTGGACAGAGCCATTGTGTGCACTCATCCACCAGAGGCCACTGGTGGCAAAAGGATCACAACATAAGGCTGCCCTATTTTTTAAAATACTAGTGGTTCCTGTACAGTTTTTGTAGCTGATACAAGGTGACATAGTCGGGGAGATCAATATTGATGTAGCTCTTTGGAAACCCGTGTAACAGAAATATTTAGTTGGATACAAGGAACTGCAGATTTTGGTTTACAAAAAAAGACACAAAGTGCTGGAATAACTGGGTCAGGCAATATCTCTGGAGAACGTGGATAGTGACGTTTCAGGTCGGGATCCTTCTTCAAACTGATTGTAGGGAGGAGGAAAAAAAGTGGAAGAGAGAAGGGGCAAGACAAAGTCTGGCAGGTAATAGGTTGTTACAGGTGAGGGGTGTTTGTTGATATGCAGATAGTGGACAAAGGCCAGAGATGAAAAGACAAAAGGTGTGAGAAAAAATAATTGAAGAATTTCAAATTGTGAAGCTAGAGTAAGGAATGTAGGTGGTAGAGAGTGGGGGGGCTGGGGATGGAGAAATAGGCATGAGTCCAGGTGGGGCATAGGGGAGAGGGGAGGGGGAGATGGCGGGGGGGGGGGGGGGGGGAATTAGGGAGGAAGAAGGGAGTGGGGGAGGGTTATGTAGCTACCTAAAATTGGAGAATTTAATGTTCATGTCACTGGATTGTAAGTTATCCAAGTGGAATTTAAGGTGTTGTTCCTCCAGTCTGCACATGTCCTCACTCTGGCTGAATTATATTGTTGTTATTTATTTTGAATTGTGAACTTCACTTTCATAACTTATTATATACTCTATCAGTGGTCCTATCTTCACTTTCTAAATATCATAAAAAAGTGCAAATTTGTGGTTATTAGCATAATTACAATTAGCATGACCGATTAAAATGCACCTAATTAACATGATAATTCTAGTTTCTAGATTTAATTCTCCTACTTTGAGAAAAATGGGATTTATGATTATGTGTCAAAGGGAAAAATGTATTTTCAAATTGACTCAGTATACATATGCAAATCGTCATAATTATCTATGTCACAAAATATCCTAATGGTGATTGGGAATGCAGAGTTCCATAAACACAGATATTTTGTGCTTAAAGAAATCTGGAAAAGAAAGTGAACGGGAGACTCAAGGATCTGTAATTGTAACTGTGGACAGCTTGATTGTAACATGTACAGTCTTTCCGCTGATTGGATAGCACGCAACAAAAAGCTTTTCACTGTGACAGTAAGCTAAACTAAACTGCAGATGTGGAATCTTGAGAAAAAAACAAAGTGCTGGAGTAACTCAGCAGGTCAGATAGCATCTGTGGAGGTAAATGGATAGGCGATGTTTCGGGTCGGGACCCTTCTTCAGAGGAAAGGTGAAAGCTTGTTTTGTATATATTTCTCTGGTATATTTTCACTTATCCCGACGTGAGCAAAGTGGAGATTTTGTTGCTGAAATTATTCTTTTCAATCAGAACACTGTGGGTGCAATTGTGGGCTTGAGACTTGGGTACGAGATACATGTTGCCACCCAGTGGGATGTTGCACAATTGGGGATCATAGCTCTTCGATGATGGATTAAACTGGAGCCATCTCAAGAGGGTGAAGAAGATCCCTTGGAATAAATAATTTCTCCTAGTATTCTGATCAATCTCCTTAATATTATCTAGGTTAACATTTATCTCTAAGCCATTGCCAAAGATGACACTTAACATTTGATTGTGATAGGCACTAACTGCACAAGTTGGTTGTTACATTGAGTTCATTACCACATGGCTATGTTATAATTACATAACTGACTGCAGTTATTATAAGACACCTTGAGGCTAAGCAAACATCGAAACCTGCCACTGAACCTTGACAGACTATTCCAACATAGAAAATCATAGAAAATAGGTGCAGGAGTAGGCCATTCAGCCCTTCGAGCCTGCACTGCATGGTCGAGGATGCTTCTTTTTACCGAGTCACATCTTCACCCCCCTCTCGCGGGCTACCATCTGGATTGGCGAGGACTTTCCTGCCGGAGATCGGCCAGAGCTTCAGCAGCGGCGCAGCACTGGATTCCATCACGGAGCAGGCGATGCCTTACCAGAGATCGCCGTGTGGAGTTCCGGAGTGTTGGGTCAGCTGCTTTAACATCGTGGAGCTGTGGTCTCCGGAGCTTCCAGCCGCGGGCGGCGCTGACTTTAACATCGCAGAGCCTTGGGATATTTTGCCGAGGGCTCAAAGGCCCCGACCACGGGTGAACAAAGAGGAAGCTGACTGAACTTTATTGCCTTCCCTCACAGTGGGAAATGTTAATTCCGCTGTGTGGGGATGTTCATGTTAAATTCTATCGTGTGTAATGCTCTTTTTTATTCGTATGGCTGTATGGTAACTGAAATCTCACTGTACCAACTGGTGCATGTGACAATACATGTAACTTGAACTTGAACACCACATCCAAATCTGTCCTTGCTTTGAGCTCAATGGAGACACAAGGAACTGCAGGTGCTGGAATCTTTAGAAAAACACAATGCTGGGGAAACTCGGCAGGTCAGATGGCATTTGTGGAGGGAATGGACAGACAATGTTTTGTGTCAGGACCCTTCTTCACACTAACGGGTACTGACCCAAAATGTCATCTGTCCATTGCCCTTCACAGATGCCACTTGACCTGCTGAGATCGCCTGGCACTTTGTGTTTTGCTTCCTTTAAGCTTGACCCTCTTCTAGCAGAGGACCTGTGGAAGATGTACAGGGAGAGCAATTGCAGTTATTTCCTTCCTAATCATAGAACATAGAACAGTACTGCACAAGAACAGGCCCTTTGGTCCACAATATCTGTGTTGAACATGATGCTAAGACCATCATTTATCTTCCATCACGTAACCCATAACCCTCCATTCCTTGCATATCCATGTGACCATCCAAAAGTCTTTTAAATGCCACTATCATACCTGCCTCCACTACCACCCCCAGCAGCGCACACCAGCCACTGTGTAAAACTTGCCCTGCACCTCTCCTTTAAACATTGTATAGGAAGGAACAGCACATGCTGGTTTACACCAAAGATAGACACAAAATACTGCAGTAACTCAGCGGGTCAGGCAGCATCTCTGGAGAAAAAGAACAGGTGATTGTTCAGGTTGAGACCCTTCTTCAGACTCCTTTACACTTTGCCGCTCTCATCCTAAAGCTATGCTCTCTAGAATTTGACTTGTCCATTCTGGGAAAAATATTCTTACTGTCTTTCAAAGGACAAAGGACAAAATACCAGCACCAATGGGTGGATGGTGTTAGTACTTTCCATCTATTCACAGTGGACAGTTCTCCCCACTACCGGCCCCAGCACTCCCTCCCTCCCCAAACTAGTGAACGGCTCATCCCTGGTCATCCCTGCTGTGAGCAATATAGACCAATGTTGGTGCGAGCACTTGACTTAGCCACCTCTGGAGTACTTACGAGCTTTGCTATGTGCTTAGCAAATTAACGGCTTTTTTTAATCCAATGTGAGTGGGTGGGGGCATGGGGAGAGTGGTGTGTGGTGAAAGGTGGTCGGAGAGAGTGGGGTGGGGTGGAACAATGAGAGTGGGATGGGGTGGGGAGAGTTAGGTGGGGTAGAACAGTGAGAGCAGGGGTGAGGTTGCATTGGGAGTGGGGAGGACCTTGGGCGTGGGGAATGTGAAGGGGGTTTTTTGAAGCAAGCCTGTTACTGTGTTGTCCTGTTCTGTGCTCCATATGATTCTCCAGGTACTCTGCATTCTTCCAGTGTTGTATTCCTGCATATCGCTGATTTCCTATACTCTATCTGCAGTAATCCTGCCTCTATTTGCCAGCACACTAAACTCTGCTTCGCTCTCTCTTCTTTTATCACACTCCTTGAGCCAATATGTTGGGTTCCATTTGAGTAATTGTCTTCCTGCGGCTGCTTGTCAACATTTACTTGATAATGTCCAGCACCTTTGAACATCTTACTGTGTTGAATGTGATAAGATAAATGCATGTTAATATTGCTGTTGCAGAGACAATAGCATCAATCAAGGACCATGGTTTGCTGCTAGCACATCAGACTCTCCACCGTCGACTCCATCTACAATTCATGCTGCCTCGAAAAAACAGCCAACATCATTAAGAAGGGTCTTGACCCGAAACGTCACCCATTCCTTCTCTCCAGAGATGCTGCCTGTCCTGCTGAGTTACTCCAGCATTTTGTGTCTATCATCCGTTTAAACCAGCATCTGCAGTTCCTTCCTACACAAATATAATTAAACCCTTGTTCCAACTCGGTCATTCCTTCTTCTCCCTGCTCCTGTCCAACAAAAAGTATAGAAGCTTGAAAGCGCATACCACCAAATTCAGGAACAGGTTCTTCCCCTCTGCTATCCGGTTTCTGAATGATCCTTACGTAAGACAGGGTACTGTCCGATTCACTCTACCTCTTTACGGACATTGGACTTTGTCCATGGAATTGATTTGCTACAATGCTGAGAACTATATCTTCCACTTCACTCTACGTGTTGCACTTGGGTTTGAACTGATTGTATGGTATGTCTGATCTGTTTGGATAATCATATGCAGCCTACTGTAGGCCAGCACTGGTTGAACATGGCCAAATATGCTGTTTGTACAGTCGTGCCATTAGCCTGGCATTTTGTGAAGATTTTACAAGTCACTGCAGGGAGTTACTGACCTTCATGTGTTTATCCATAGTTCTCTTGCAATGTGCAGTTTATCTCTGTTATCAAAGGATGATTTAACTTTTCATGTTGTCGTCATAAAACTCATTTTTAAAGTCTACCGCTGATACTGCCATTGTCTTTAATTAAATATTTATGGCTGGTAAAAATGCAAGAAGATTAAGTGTGATGTGATTTATGACAGCTGTCAAATATCCTGTAAGGTATGCGGGGCTAAAAGGGAGAGAAAGTGTCTTTAATTGTGGCGCTGGAAATTTACACAAGGCAGGACACATTTAGAAATCCTCTTCTAATATCAGTCAAAGTCCTTGTGGATCGTGGCAACCTTCAAGGCAAGCAAGCTTTTAAGTACAATTGGTAGTAAAAAAAGGAAGATTTATCGGTCTTGAGTGTTATCCTAATGGGTAAGGAAAATGGAAGATCAAGATCATGAACCTGCACTAATATCAGCGTGCAAATAGAAATTCCTCTCCCTGACTACATTAGCGAAGAATTAGGCCATTAAAAAACAATAGATTATCAAGAGACACAAGGAATTGATAAGATGGGTAGAGGGACAGATAGTGTAGAGAAAACAGGGACACTGCAGAAGGATTTGGACAGGTTGGGAGAGTGGGATGAGAAGTGGCAGATGGAATACAGTGTAGCAAAGTGTTGAGTTATGCATTTCAGTAGTAGGAATAAAGGCGTAAACTATTTTCTAAATGGGGAGAGGTCAGAAATCAGAGGTGCAAAGGGACCTGGGAGTGCTGTTGCAGGATTCCCAAAAGGTTAATTAGAATCAGTAGTGAGGAAGGTAAATGAAAATGCATTTATTTTGAGAGGGCTAGGATACAAAAAAAGGGATGTAATTCTGAGGCCTTAAAAGGCATTGGTCAGACTGCATTTGGAGTATTGTTAGCAGTTTTGGGTCCCATATCTGATGAAGAATCTACTGACGTTAGAGTACATCCTTCAGAGAGTACAGAGGAGGTTTACAAGAATGATCCCAGGGATGACTAAGTTAACATATGATGAGCGTTTGATGGCACTAGGCCTGTACTCGCTAGAGTTTAGAGGGAAGAGGGAGGACCTCATTGAAACATTAAATAGTGAAAGGCCTGGATAGAGTGGATGTGGAGAGGATGTTTCCACTAGTGGAAGAGACTAAGACCTCAGGCCATTGCCGCAGAATTAAAGAAATTTACTTAGTCAGAGGGTGATCGATCTGTGGAATTAATTGCCACAGAAGGATGTGGATGCCATGTCAATGGATATTTTCAAGGTGGAGGATGATATGTTCTTGATTAGTTAGGCTGTCAAGGGTTATAGAGAGAGGGCAGGAGAATGGGATTTAGAAGGAAAGATCCGTCATGATTGAATGGCGGAGTAGACTTGATGGGCCGAATGGCCCAATTCTGCTCGTACTACTTATGAACTATGAATTACAGATGCCGGAATCTTGGGCAAAACAAAGTGCTGGAGAAATTCAGCGGGTCAGGCAGCATTTGTAAGGGAACGTGCAGACGATGTTATGGGTCAGAACCCTTCTTCAGACTGATTGTTGTAAGGGGGAGAAAGCTGGAATGGAGAGGTGTGGCAGGACAAAACTTAGCAAATGATAAGAGGATTAAGTGGATACAGGTGAGGGGAGGTTGATTTGCAGATGAGTAGAATAGCTGACAAAGGCTAGAGACAAAAATGAGACAAACGGAAGATAAACAGATAATGAGAAAAGTGGACTGAAATGTAAAGCCAGAGAGAGGGATTCAGGTGGAAGGGTACAAAAGGGGGAGAAATAGGTGTGGGAGGGCACAGGAAAGAGGGTGGGGGTAGGGGCAGTATTACTTCAAATTGGAGAACGAGCCCACTAAAATGGGGTTGAATGTGTGAAGGTTTATACCTCAAGTATCCCGGGCAAGAGAAGTAAAAACAGAACTGTAGCTGATCCCATGTGCATTCCACATCCCCACTTACCAATGACTCTGATGGAAGATTTAATGCACAGTACATGCAGTTTTGTAAATTTGAATTGCGTAGTTTCCGTTGGTGATGCACGTTTGCCTGCTGCCCTGTATGCAGCTGTGACATCCATTGTTGACCAGTGTTAGAATGGAGCAGCTGGGCTTGTATACACTGGAATTTAGAAGGATGAGGGGGAATCTTATTGAAACATGTAAAATTATTAAGGGATTGGACACGCTAGAGGCAGGAAACATGTTCCCGATGTTGGGGGAGTCCAGAACCAGGGGCCACAGTTTAAGAATAGGGGTAGGCCATTTAGAATGGAGATCTTTTTCACCCAGAGAGTTGTGAATCTGTGGAATTTGCCTCAGAAGGCAGTGAAGGCTAATTCTCTGGATGCTTTCAAGAGAGAGTTAGATAGAGCTCTTAAAGATAGCGGAGTCAGGGGATATGGAGAGAAGGCAGGAACGGGGTACTGAATGTGGATGAACAGCCATGATCACAGTGAATGGCTGTGCTGGCTCGAAGGGTCGAATGGCCTACTCCTACACCTATTGTCTATTGTTTATTTATACTTGGCGTTAGTCCTGTCACAGCGAATGGAAATCGGCAGCAATGTGGACCACACACAGTAAACCATGTCTGAACAGCAACAACAAGCCCTACACCTGTGCTATTTCAAGGGATCATTCATTACTCAGAGGGCTGTCGGAGAGTTCATTTCAAGGAGATTATTTTTGGAGCAGACCGGCTTGCGGGATTAAGGAGATTCCTGCTGGTTACTGAGGTGCGGGTTTTGATGTTTCTGTGGGAAAATGGCAGCTTTAGCAGTGGGACCCACACCACCCTAGTCATGCTCTCATTCCACTCCTATCATCAGGAAGAAGGTACAGGAGTCTGAAAACCGTGTCCTCCAGGTTCAAGAAAAGCTTCTTCCCAATAACCTTCAGACTCTTGAACACCACACAACACTAAATAAACTATGAAATATGTAACTACGTATCATCCCCTTTGTGTAGGAAGGAATTGCAGATGCTGGTTTACACCAAAGAAGGACAAAAAAAGTTGAAGAAACTCAGTGGGTCAGGCAGCATCTCTGGCAAAAATAAATTGATGGTGCTTCGGGTCGAGAAACTATTACGTTTCTCCACAGAAGTTGCCTGACCCGTTGAGTTACAGCAGGTTTTTGTGTCTATCTTCCTATTTGCTCTGTCTATTGTACTTGAGTTTGACTGTCTATGTATGGTGTATCTGATCTGCTTGGAAAGCCTGCAAAACTAACTTTTCACTGTACCTTGGTATATGTGGCATTAATAAACCCATCCTCAACTACTCTGGACTTTCTTTGGTCACACTCAGGACCAAGTATAATAATAATATAAACAGTGTATCACTTGCTGTTCAAGCATTAAAAAACAGGCATCACACAGAGTTATTAACATTGCTTGCTGGCTTCTCACAGTGCTACTCTGCACACATGAGGCAGTACAGATTCCACATGAGAACATTTACCATTCCTCAGAAGGAAAAGCTGCCGCATCTTAACATGCAAACACTGTTGGATGGCTTCAGAAGATCCCAGTTGGTGTTCACCTGATTCTTTCATTCTGAAACAGTGTGCATATTTCAGATGATCTGCTGGACCAACAGAACAACGATGGTTGCAGATGGTTGCAGAACAAATGCAGATTTCCATTGACCTGGATCTCCGTCTGGTGATGACCATCTCACTGTGAAATCTCCCAAATTCTTCTTGATATTGAGTGGTTTAACATTTCTATGCCGTGCCACGCAGCAACAAACAGGTCCATTGTCCTTGGATTTAACACCATCTACATGACACTTGATGGCTCCAGGTATCTAGACCTCCATAGGCATTGAATAATAATTCCACTTTTCCCTACAGTTGTCCCAAACATCTCCATCTGTGCCTCTGAGGTCAGTTCCAAGGATGCTGAGGGAATCGCAATTCTTCAGACAAAGCAGAGCCCCGGGACATCAACTGAATCTACCAGCATCCGCGTTGAGTGCAACAGCAGAGGAGGACAAAGGGCTTTATTAGGAAAGGGAAAATAGATTATGAAAGAAAACTGGCAGGAACATAAAAACTGACTGCAAAAGTTTTTATAGATATGTGAAGAGAAAAAAAATAGTTAAAACAAATGTAGGTCCCTTGTAGTCAGAAACAGGTGAATTGTTCATGGGGAACAAGGATATGGCAGACCAATTGAATAACTACTTTGGTTCTGTCTTCACTAAGGAAGACATAAATAATCTGCCGGAAATAGCAGGGGACCGGGGGTCAAATGAGATGGAGGGACTGAGTGAAATCCAGGTTAGCCGGGAAGTGGTGTTAGGTAAATTGAATGGATTAAAGGCCGATAAATCCCCAGTGCCAGATAGGCTGCATCCCAGAGTACTTAAGAAAGTAGCCCGAGAAATAGTGGATGCATTAGTGATAATTTTTCAAAACTCTTTAGATTCTGGAGTAGTTCCTGAGGATTGGAGGGTAGCTAATGTAACATCCACTTTTTAAAAAGGGAGGGAGAGAGAAAACGGGGAATTACAGACCAGTTAGTCTAACATCGGTAGTGGGGAAAATGCTAGAGTCAGTTATTAAAGATGGGACAGCAGCACATTTGGAAAGTGGTGAAATCATTGGACAAAGTCAGCATGGATTTATGAAAGGTAAATCATGTCTGAAGAATCTTATAGACTTTTTCGAGGATGTAACTAGTAGAGTGGATAAGGGAGAACCAGTGGATGTGTTATATCTAGACTTTCAGAAGGCTTTCGACAAGGTTCCCACAGAAGAGATTAGTATGCAAACTTAAAGCACACAGTATTGGGGGTTCAGCATTGATGTGGATAGAGAGCTGGCTGGCAGACAAGAAGCAAAGAGTAGGATTTAACGGGTCCTTTTCAGAATGGCAGGCAGTGACTAATTGGGTACCGCAAGGCTCAGTGCTGGAACCCCAGCTATTTACAATATATATTAATGATCTGGATGAGGGAGTTGAATGCAACATCTCCAAGTTTGCAGATGACACGAAGCTGGGGGGCAGTGTTAGCTGTGAGGTGGATGCTAGGAGGCTGCAAGGTGACTTGGATAGGTTGGGTGATTGGGCAAATGCATGGCAGATGCAGTATAATGTGGATAAATGTGAGGTTATCCACTTTGGTGGCAAAAACAGGAAAGTAGACTATTATCTGAATGGTGGCCGGGAAAAGGGGAGATGCAACAAGACCTGGATGTCATGGTACACCAGTCATTGAAAGTAGGCATGCAGGTGCAGCAGGCAGTGAAGAAAGCAAATGGTATGTTAGCATTCATAGCAAAAGGATTATGAGTATAGGAGCAGGGAGGTTCTACCATAGTTGTACAGAGTCTTGGTGAGACCACACCTTGAGTATTGCATACAGTTTTGGTCTCCTAATCTGAGGAAAGACATTCTTGCCATAGAGGGAGTACAGAGAAGGTTCACCAGACTGATTCCTGGGATGGCATGACTTTCATATGAAGAAAGACTGGATAGACTTGGCTTGTACTTGCTAGAATTTAGAAGACTGAGGGGGGATCTTATAGAAACTTACAAAATTCTTAACGGGTTGGACAGGCTAGATGCAGGAAGATTTGGGGAAGTCCAGGACAAGGGGTGACAGTTTAAGAAAAAGGGGGAAGTCTTTTAGGACCGAGATGAGAAAAACATTTTTCACAGAGTGGTGAATATGTGGAATTCTCTGCCACAGAAGGTAATTGAGGCCAGTTCATTGGCTATATTTACGAGAAAGTTAGATGTGGCCCTCATGCCTAAAGGGATCAGGGGGTATGGAGAGAATGCAGGTACAGGATATTGAGTTGGATGATCAGCCATGATCATATTGAAAGGCGGTGCAGGCTCACGGGACGAATGGCCTACTCATGCACGTATTTTCTATGTTTCTATGTTTCTAATTCACTGGATGACAAACACTTTGAGGCTTCCATGGCAACACATAGGAAAGTTACAACCTGTACTGTCGAGAAGGGGAATCATCTACGTCCTTTAAAAGGTGTGCTTCAAGCCACACAAAATCCTGTCTTGAATCATATCACTATTCCACTGTGCTTCTTCTTTCTACAAATAAAAACTTGAGATCTTATATCTTACACATAGGAACGTGTAGAAGGCCACTTAGTATCTGGCAACCTTGTGTTTCCTCTTGCAACCTTAACGTGATCCGCCTGTATGGTTTTGATGAATACAATCAACCTGGTGTGCACAATCAAATAAGATCAAATAGAACAAGTTGTCCTATAGCTTTAGGCTGTGCACACCATATGCAAGAAGAAGATCTCCAGCTTTTGCCAACAATCTGAAAGCCCAGGCAAGAATGGTACTATACAAATGGCAGCTGATAGAGGGGAGGTTTGAAAAGTCTTTGGTAACTAGCAAATTGCTCTGTAAGAGATTTCAACAAAAGTAATACTGCCCTAACCTTGTTACACTAGGAAAATATCTGCAAGTGCTCAACAGAATGAGAATTAATGGGAGGCACCCATCAATTTTCATGACAGCCAGACTTTGTGGAAAAGTTCATTTTGAGCTTGCCTACAGTTTGAAGGAATCCTTCCTGAAATATCCATAAAAACATATTGGGACTAATGTTTTAAATAGCATGTGGCATTCTACAATAGAAAAATAAATACAGCCTATGCAAAACAAATGCAAATGTTTTCAAAAGCTTTGAGGGCAGAGCTGATGATTTTGAAAGGTAAAGGTGGGTGACCTTCAATCACGAAACCCATCTCTTGAGGAAAGGTTGAGTTCCCCTTTAAAATGAATCCACAAACCATTTGTAGATGTCACAGAGGCAATAGATATACGTGAACTGCTAATGCACTGCCAGCCCAGTCATTTATCAAAGGCACTTTCAGCTTCTCGGGGCTGGATGCAGTGTTAGACTTTGACAAATTGCCTCACTGAATAGCAACCTAACAAATCCATACAATGGTGCCACTGCTAACTGTCCAGACAGCAGGCGGCATTCGCCACAGGCATTCGATTCAGTGTTAAAAAAATAACTACCTAATAAAACTATATGCAAGGGTTCATTGAAATTAGATTGCTCCTCTTAGTAAGCAATCTGCAAAGGAAAATTAATGTCTTGTAGCAGTTAAGTGTACAGTGGCCTGGAGGTTTCTATTTACTGATAAATTATATCCGGTGCCTACAATAAAGGTTGATGTACTCCATTTAAATCACTGTGGCTGAACATTCGTATTTCAGTATGGATTTCTTAATATAGCCAACTCATCTTTGAATATCCTGCTGTGTAACGGGGAGGCCTGTTCTGCAGTGTGAAGATACTAACAACCATCAATACAATCATCATTGAGAGGAGGCAGGCCAAGGGGAATTAGTCTAGCCGTAACTGTAACATAAACAAAGGGGGAAGAACTCCCACACCAAACTCTGCTCTGGTGATGCATAACCCTGTCAAATATATTAGTTTAAAAGATTGGTACCATAATTAAATTAAGTGCAATGATAATTGTTGGGAATGTGAACCTGATTGATTTGAAAACATTGATCCTATATGTAGGTTGGGGACACAAGAGACTGCAGATGCTGGAATCTTGAGTCTGGAAAAGGGTCCCGACCTGAAATATTGACTGTCCATATCTCTTAACAAATACTGCCGGACCTGCTGAATTCCTCCAGCAGTTTGTGTTTTGCTCCAGAGGTAAGTTAAGGAGCATGCAAACTTGTGTGGTGATTTCTGTGTGCTTTGGTCAGTCTGAGGGAACGGCAGGAGTGCTTCTCCCTCACTCAGTCTTGTCCTGGACTTACTTCCCAGTTCCTAAAGGACTTGTCCCACTTAGGCGATTTTTTTCGGCGACTGCCGACGCCTGTCACAGTCGTAGCAGGTCACTGAAAAAGCGCCGACTAGACCCCCACCTCCATGACAATGTCTACGACAAGCTACGACAAGCTACTACCTAGTTGACGTCAAGCTACGGCAAGCGACCGACAACCTGCGACCCATTAGGACATCCACCTACGACCACACCTATGATAACCTATGACCACACAGGCGTCAACCGACGTCCACCCACGACAAGCTATGACAAGCGACGACCCTGTCGGCGACAACTGAAGGCAACTGAAGACAATTCAGTCGCCGGTACCTGTCGCCGGTTGATGTAGGTTGACGTAGGTAGTCACCTGGCGACAACCTGCATCATCCTGGCAACAACCTACGACAGCACCTACGACAGGTGAAGACAAGCGACGTCAAACCCACAGTCACCGAAAGGTTTTGGACATTTTAAAATCCAGTGGCGACCAGAAAAACGTTAAGACTCTTTAGGCGACTTGAGGAGACTACTCACAACCATACAGGCATCACCCCGCGACCATGTGAAGACAGCCTAGTCGCCTGTAGTCGCCGAAAAAATCGCCTGAGTGGGACAGGGGCTTAAGTCTATCATCACAGAGCTGCCTGCAAGACCTGTTGGCGTAGCTAATGGAAGCTACGAGACACAAAGTCCAATGTCCACAATGGGGTGAAGGTAAATCGGACAGTACCCTAGCTTATGGAAGGGCCATTCAGAAGCCTGATAATGGAGGGGAAGAAGCTTTTTCTGAGTCTGGTGAATCACACTTTGAAGCTTCTCTATTTTCTGCTTGACAGGAGCAAGGAGAAGAAGGACCAACTAGGGTGCATCTGAGTGCATCTTGAGCTATAAGCATATTGCTCTACTGGATATATCTGAAAGTTGAAAGCCTTTAATATATTGTTGGTAGTACTACCCCTGTTATTTGCCTGGGTAGGCAGCAGCAACACTGAAGATCCTATACACACCCCTGAAGGCATATGCCATGTTTGTCTTAATTGTAAAGCATTTGAACGGTAAGAGGGAGAATCATGCAGAGATTGTACATAATATTTGTTGAGATCTATTCCAGAATTCTATGTACAGTTTTCTTTTCCTAATGGAAAGGAGTAGATACTTGCCTTGCCTTTGAATCAGTGCAATGCTGATTCACTTTGTTAATTCCACGGGACAAAGGTGGTCAATACTCAGTGGAATTTCTAAGAATGAGAGATGACCTTATTGAGACAGGAGGATTATGAGAATGATGAATAGGGTAGTTGCTGACAGACTATTTTCTCTGGTGGCAGAATCTATAACTAGTGGGTATAGTCTCAGGATAAATGTGTCAATGGGATGAGAAAGTTCTTTGTGTAGTGTTGTCAGTTTTTGACCTTCTCCACCTCTAAATGTATGTAGATGGTCAGTCAGTGAGTACATTTAATGTTGAGCTCAAAGACACAGAGAGAAACATAGACATAGAAAATAGATGCAGGAGTAGGCCATTCGGCCCTTCGAGCCTGCACCACCATTCAATATGATCATGGCTGATCATTCAACTCAGTATCCTGTACCTGCCTTCTCTCCATATCTCCTGATCACTTTAGCCACAAGGGCCACATCTAACTCCCTCTTAAAATAGCCAATGAACTGGCCTCAACTACCTTCTGTGGCAGAGAATTCCAGAGACTCACCACTCTCTGTGTGAAAAATGTTTTCCTCATCTCGGTCCTAAAGGAATTCTCCCTTATCCTTAATCTGTGACCCCTTGTTCTGGACCTCCCCAAAATCGGGAACAATATTCTTGCATCTAGCCTGTCCAACCTCTTAAGAATTGTGTAAGTTTCTATACGATCCCCCCCTCAATCTTCTAAATTCTAGCGAGTACAAGCCGAGTCTATCCAGTCTTTCCTCATATGAAAGTCCTGACATCCCAGGAATCAGTCTGGTGAACCTTCTCTGTACCCCCTCTATGGCAAGAATGTCTTTCCTCAGATTTGGAGACCAAAACTGTGTGCAATACTCCAGGTGTGGTCTCACCAAAACCCTGTACAACTGCAGTAGAACCTTCCTGCTCTATACTCAAATCCTTTTGCTATGAATGCTAACATACCATTCGCCTTCTTCACTGCCTGTGAAAGATGAAAGATGCAAGTGGGCTTGAGGCATAGGTTCAGCCGTGATCAGACAGCATGGCGGAGTAGGGCTTGACTGACATCTCTTCCTGTTTTTGTATCTGGAAGTGGGTGGTTTGATCCTTGTATTACACATCAGCTTCAACTAAAATGTCAGGCACAACTATCTGTGCAGTCCACAGTTTCCATGCTGAACGTGTACCATTTGGTCCTTTTACATAGATGTCCAGATCAGGGGGGTCAAGAAGGCTGGTGCCCATGGGCTTGGGTGGATGTCAGAGTTGTTGGCAGGGGTACTGACGCCTGGCACTGAATGATTGTGGGAGAATGTTCAGAGGGAGTCCGGACTGACGGATGGTTGGGAATGGGAACAGTGAGGTTGCAGAGCAGATGGATGTGTTGGGGAAGGAGGAAGAGGGGATGGAGTCAGAGGGTAGTCTTGAACTGACTAAAAGTTATGGGTGATGGTGAAAGACACACTGGGGTCGAGCCTGGATCATAGGAGATAGTAAGCATGGAGTTGGAAGGTTGGATATTTAGTGCTGAAATTTAGAGAATCTTTAGCAAGGAGGGTGGAGGTGCAGAAAACTTGACAGGCATCGCTATTGGTGTTGCACAGGCCGTCCTGTGAGTGACTAATAGTCAGGAAATGGTGGAACAAGGAACTGCAGATACTGGTTTATAAAATAAGACAGGGTGCTGGAGTGACTCAGCGGGTCAGGCAGAATCTCTGGAGAACATGGTTAGGTGATGGCTTTGGGTGTGGTCAGGAAATGGTCATCATCAGAGTGTTTCACTCCAGAAACCTCAGCAACTATGAACTTCCATGGACTGTGTTTGGTTGCACTAAGGACTTTGGGTTTTGGACCAGTTTTAAGGTTATTAATTCATTGATTTTTTAAATTATTATATATTATCTATGTGTATTGTGTTAACGGGTTTGCTAAGCTGCTGCAAGCAGCAATCTAATTGTTCCATTGTTGGTACATATGACCATGGAATTAAACATTCTGAGATAATTGATTTTTCAGTTCAATGACAGTGAAGAGCAGCATTTTGGGATCAGATTTTGTAGCATCTGCATTACATGAAGCAGACATTTTATGCAGTCTAACATTAAATGCAACAACATTCAATCTCAAAATGCTGTTCTTCTCAAAGTATCTTCTTAACCTATCACACTCGTCCCTCAACAGTTCAGCACTTCATTGGTCAGCTGATGGACTACCAGCTTGAAACTTTGCTCATGTCTTTGTTGAACCTGAAGGTACTACTTGCAGATGTAGACTGTTGAAAGTGGACATCAAATTACATCTCAATTGGAACAAAGTACTGGCAGAAGCCTCGGTCATTTAGAAAAAGGTCTTCCTACAATTCACTGTTCCTGTACTTTACAAGAGTCAGCTAGTGTAGTAAACAAACCAAACATCAGCGAATTCAAAGCATTGCTGCACAAAACAAGCTACAGCACTGCTTTATTTTGAACAATAATCTGCACCTGAATTGCATCGTCTGAGGAATGATAAAATTGCTGCAGTCAGAAATAGGCCCTAATCAGAAAAATTATGGTGGTGCATGTTTCTACACAAAAGAACTAAAAAATCCATATGAAAGCCAGGCTGATTACAAATGACTCAATTGTGAAACCACAAGCCTGTTGAATCTACCACTCATCAAGATCAGAGTGAAGGCTGTGGACAGAGGCAGCATATGGTGCAAAAATCTTGCCAATTTAAGGAGTAAAACAGTGTAATTCACATTCCGAGTTACATTGCCCTCCATAATGTTTGGGACAAAAACCCATCATTTATTTATTTGTCTCTGTACTCCACAATTTGAGATTTGTAAAATAAAAAAAATCACATGTGGTTAAAGTACACATTGTCAGATTTTAATAAAGGCCATTTTTATACATTTTGGTTTCACCATATGGAAATTACAGCAATGTTTACACATAGTCCCCCCCATTTCAATTTATAGACTGAATGACACGGCCACTGTAAAGTCGTGCATTGTGCTTTTTTGTTTTGTACAGTGTATGTATGTATAAAAAATATGCTGAATGAAATATAGTTTTGAAATTAACAAGTCTCTGTCCGACTCAAATACAACTCGGTTTCAACCCACGGCCTAAGTAAACAGCACATCAACCATATGCTTCCTCCAGAAAGGGTCCAGAGGAGGTTTATGAGAATGACCCCGGGGATGATTGGGTTAACGTATGACTGTACTCGCTGGAGTTTAGAAGGATGAGGGGGGACCTCTTTCACTAACCCGAGGGCACAGCATTAGAATAAAAGGATGTATGTTTAGAAAGGAGATAAGGAGTAATTTATTTAGTCAGAGGGTGGTGAATATTTGGCATTCATTGCCACAGATGGCAGTGGAGGCCAAGTAATTGGGTATTTATAAAGCAGAGATTGACAGATTCTTCATTAGTAAGTGTGTCAAAGGTTACAGGGAGAAGACAAGATAATGGGGTTGAGGGAAAGATAGATCAGCCACGATCGAATGGGCCAAATGGCGTAATTATGGTCCTATGACTTTTGAACTTACAAAGCCCTCTCACAGGGTACTTGATTCACCCATTCGCTTTGGCATAATTTGTTCCCAGCAGTTACAAATAAAATCATAATAGTAAATTCAGGATGAAAGCTCCAAGTATCTGAAGTGACCTCTGTGCTGGATTTCTACTCGAGATTTTAATGTTGCTTACAAAGGTCCTGATATTTATCTTGGCATCATGTTCAGCACAGACATTGTGGGCTGAAGGGCCTGTTCTTGTGCTGTATTGTTCTATGCTTTAATTTCAAAACAAAGATGGTTTCTGGTCCAGGTTGAAATTAAAATGTGTTCACATCTTTCTCCACACCAACCCACCCATTTTCAAGGCTTTATAATGAACCTTATATTACCTAAAACCTTGTGGCTGGAGATCAACAATCATGATGTTGGGAAGGAAGGCAGCAATTGGGAAATGGGAGAGAGTTCAGTGATCAAGAGGGCGGGCAGGTGATGGCATTAGGATTGGTATTGGTTAATTATTGTCACTTGTATCAAGACACAGTGAGAAGCTTTTGTTTACGTGCTATCCATAGAATATAGAAAAGTACAGCACAGGAACAATGGGCCAATGGCCTAATTCTGCTCCTATGTCAAATGATACGGGCTCTTCGGCCCGTTATATCTGTGCCAAATGTAATATGAAGATAAACTAATGCCACTATCGCATCTGCCTCTACCACCACACCTGGCAACACATTAAATATAGAAACATAGAAAATAGGTGCAGGAGGAGGCCATTCGGCCCTCCGAGCCAGCCCGCCATTCATTGTGATCATGGCTGATCATCCCCAATCAATAATCCGTGCCTGCCTTCGCCCCAATAGAAACATAGAAAAAACAGTTAAATTCAGATGAATCAAATCATAGTACACATGAATACAATCAACCCATACACATGTACAACAGATACGGCAAACAGAAAAATACCATGAGTGCAGAATATAGTGTTAGAGTTAGTTACTGAGGAAAAGGTCTAGTGTCTGCAATGAGGTAGTCTGGAAGTTTGGGAGTACACCTTATCTTTTTTTATTTTATTTTTTAATTAATATTTTTATTGGAAGCAGTGTACAGTAGTATAAACCATAGCATATGACAAAATACATTTAGTGTACATCTTCCATTTTAATTTTGACAAAAAAGAAATAGAAAAAGAGAGAAAGAGAAAGAGAGAGAGAGTGTGTGAAAGAAATAGTGAATGTGTAAACCCCTAAACTACCAAACAGTGTAGTCAAAGAGTGAATAAGTGAAAACTTAAAAAAGAATAAGGAGACAAAAACGAAAAATAATTTAAAAAACCCAAAACGTGTTCATATACCTGCTTCACTTCTCACCACACCCATCACCCTGTCCATAAATCGGTTTAATTCCAAAGTTGTGTTGCACCATACTATCCTTGTAGTGAATCAATGAAAGGAGACCATATCTTTGAAAATTGCTCTGATTTTCTTGCTAACACGAGTCTCATATCTTCAAGATGTAGCGTCTCAGACATGCTTGTGATCCACATTTTAAGAGTTGGGATAGATGCATTTTTCCAAAATGTAAGTATTTTTTTTGCCATTATCAGACCATAATTAAGGAAACGTCTTTGAAATATTGATAGCTCAGAGCAGGCTCCTGCTATTCCGAAAATTATCAATTCTGTATGGGGGTCCAGTTTTGTTTTTAATAATTTTGAGACCATTTCAAAAATTTATTTCTAAAATGTATGGTTTTATGCAAGAGGCAAAGGAGTGTGTTATAGTTGCTTCTTGAGAAAGACATTTGTCGCAGATAGGAAATACATTTGGAAAAATCTTATTCAGTTTAGTTTTGGAGTAATATAGTCTGTGTAGTATTTTGAATTGAATTAGAATATGTCTAACATTAATCGAACAATTATGTATACATAGGAGATATTTTTCCCATCTGTCTGTGGATATTTTTAGGCCTAATTCCTCTTCCCATTCTCTTCTAATTACGTCTGCTGATGGAATTTCTATATTCAGAAGGATATTGTACAAATATGATATTAGATTATTTGTCTGCGTTTCTATTCATACCTTCATCTAATATATCTGGCAACAGAGTTTGGTACTCATGGGTATATGTTTTCAAATAATCTCAAATTTGAAAATATCTGAAATATTGATTACCTTTCAGACTGTATTTCGACTGAAATTTCTGGAATGATAGGTTTCCCATTTCGTACAAATCTCCAACCTTTTAAATTCCTAGACTTTCCCAATAAATAAACGTTTTAACTATAATAGATGGTTTAAACGACGGGTTATCAGCTATTGGAGAAAGAAGTGATAGATTTCTTAATTTGAGTACGTTTTACTTGTCTCCAAATTTGTAAAGCACTATGAATAATCGAGTTTTTCTCGTATATTGTGTTCTTCAACTTTATTGGGGAGAGAAGGATATTAAAAGGCGAACAATCCTCTCTCTCCATTACTAACCAATCTACTTGTTGACACCTTATCTTATAAGAGGATGGATTAGTATCTGATAACAGAGACAAGGAAGTTGTTTCTGAATCTGGTGTCTTTAAGAAAGAAAATCTCGTTAAAGATCTCCTGGGTGACTTTCATCGTGCAGTTTCCTGATCCCTGTGAAAAGTGTACAGCAACTCAGTATTGTAGACACAAGGAACTTTGGATGCTGGAAACTTGAGCAAAACACAAAATGCTGGAGTATGTCAGCAGGTCAGGCAGTTTCTGTGGAGGAGATGGATAGGCGACGTTTCGGGTCAGGACTTTTCTTCAGACTGATTGGAATCATGTGAAGATTGGAACCAGTGTGATGAAGGATCCCAACCCGAAATGTCACCTATCCATGCTTTCCAGAGATGCTGTCTGACCCCGCTGAGGTACTCCAGCATTTTGTGCATTGTTTGTACGGGGGAATCCGGTCTTTCTGCTCATAAAATGCCCCTCAAAGGCAGGTCAGCCCAAAGCCCGCACCTCCGGCACCATAGAAATTGTGGTGGGTACCTATATGTGGATGCAATGCTGCTGGGCATGTTCCTGTTTCTAAATCTTTACACCAACCCAACCATGGCACTGCTGTTCCTGAAGAATTGAGGAGGTAAAGGGTATTTTTCTTATAGATTTGAGTCACTGGTTTCCTTCAATTCCTGCTGCAATGTTTCCTGGCAACTAGATAACAAATCACTCTCATTGAATCACCTATCAGCAATTGCCTGCAAGATATGGTTCTGCCTCAAGTAGAATATACATTAGCAGCAGTATAAACCAGCTGATGCAAAGCTGCGTCTGCTGAGACTGTTTCTTGCTGCTGAGGCAGTCTGAAAACATGGAGCAGTATTCCTTCAGAGATTCAGAATCTGGGGTGGGGGAGGGGGGGAAGTCTGGCATTTAATCATCTTATTCTGAATTTTAAAAATATGCAAAACGAAAACTCTTCAGGCATTCTCAGTGTCTATACATTCAATAGTGTCATACTCAGTAGTGTTCGCATCTACCTTTAAACAAAATACCCTGGCCACTCATGTGGCCCCCTGGGGTGATCTCCTGTCCCTTGTTTGAGGGCTGTCCCCACCGGACTCTGCTCCTCAATATCCGGCAGCGAGAGGTCCCTAGATTGAGTGCTTCTCCTTCACAGAGTCTTGGCATTGGCTGCACAGAAGCTTCAGTGAGTCCCTCAGCATGTACTCCTGCAGTCTGTGGAATGAGCCAGTTGGCAATATTCTCTGCCCATATCTCATTGTGAAGGGAGACAAACAAGCTTTGGGTGGACCCAAGAGAGTCTTTCACCGAGTTGATGGACTTCCAGCAGCACTGGATGTCCATCTCTGTAAATCAGAGATGTAATGGAGCTGTTTGGGTTGAATCGTGCATCCTTCTCTAAATCATCTTCCAAATCCACATCTGCAAAGAAGATTCCAGCATTTAATGTCCATTCTGAGATGCTCTTTGGAGGTGGGATCTGTAACCTTAAATCCTGTAGCCACATCATGTGAAGGTGCTCCCATGGTGCAGTTGGGGCGGGAGTTCCAGGATTTAGACCTCTCAAATGATGCAAAATCAGCAATATATTTCCACGTCAGGTAGCTGTGTGACTTGTGGGTGGTGGTATTCCCGTGCACCTGTTCCCTTTATGATTCTATGTGGTAGAGGTTGCAAGTGTGGCCGTTGTTATCGGAGTAAGCATTCCCAGCTGTTTTACATTGTTAAAAATTGGACTGACAACGGAGGCTTAAAGTGGGATTTACTCTCTATTCAGCAAGGAGTTCGCTGGCAAGTGAATGGGATAGCAGATGAAAAAAAAAACTCCAGAGGCACAAGAGACTGCAGATGCTAGAATCCCTAACAAAGAAAAGGTGAGTAGCCGAAGGAACTCAGCGGGTAAGGTGGGAAAATGGGTAGTCAACATTTTGGGTTGACCCTGCATCTAAGACTGAAAAAGCAGGGAAGAAGTTACCAATATAAAGAGACAGGGAGAGGGATGGGGCAAGAGTTAACAAGCGATAAATGGATACAGGATGAGGAAGGATTGATTAGCAGGTAATAGTCAAGTGGGAGAGGATAGGATGGAGATAGCAATGGGGCTGGGAGGTGACAAGTGGTTGCAGATTCTGCAATATGATGGGAAAGGATGGTGAAGAGTGGAACTGAATAAGAAGTGCTGGTGGATGGTGGAAGTAGGGGAGAGGGGAGCAGAGGTGGTGGGGGGGGAGGGGGGGGTGGAAGGAATCCAGTAGGAAAATTGTGTGGGTGAGGGGGAGGAGAGATTGGGTGATAGGGGTAGGGAGTATTGCGGGAAGGGGTGTAAGAGATTATTGTGTTAGATATGAGGAGAGAGAAAGGGAAACAGAAGATAAAAGTTGTAGCAATTGAAGAATTCAAAGTTCATGTCATTGGGTTATAATCTTCTTGAGGGAAATGTTAAGTGATGTTCCTCAAGTTTGTGCTTGGCAGTGGAGGAGGCCAAGGACAGACAAATTGGCGTGGGAATGGGAAGGACATTAAAATGGCTGCCAACCAGGAGATCCAGACGACCAGAGCAGAGTGCAGGAGTTCAGCAAAGGTGTCACCTAGTCTCAGAGATCAAGAAAAGGGAGAGAGGTGTTGCCAATGGTTAGAGTGAATTTGAGGACAAAAAGTTGGTGGTGAAGTTGAAGTTGACGTGTTCTGCAGAGGGGAGCACCAATGCAGCCGTCGATGTAGTTGAGAAAAAGATGGGGAATGATGCAGGAATGGGCTTGGAACAAAGACTGATCTATGTGCCCAATGAAGAGACAGCATATTTGGGGCCCATGCAAGTGTCCATGGATACACTTAAATTTGTAGGAAGCGGGAGGAATCAAAAGATAAATTGTCGATGTTCCACCAGGTGGAGGAGAATTTTAGTTACGGAGAATTAGTTGGATCTACATTCTAGAAAGAAGTGATGATCCTAAAACCTTTCTACTGGGGACAAGATGTTTATGGTAAAGTGGGAGCCAGGGAATTGGAAGTTTTTGAAATACTGGAGAGCATGCGAGGTGTTCAGGATGTAGGTGGGAAGGGATCAGACAAGATGGGACAAATTGGAGTTTATAGTTTGAGGTGATAAATGGGGCTAGAACAAATAGAACAATGGACCTGCCAGGGTAGTTCTGTTTGGGAAGGATGCAGCATCTTTACAGCCACTAAAATGTTTGAAATCACCGCAGAAAATAAAATGTATCCCAAGTTCATTTGGTTGGGACAGTCCTGCTATTTCTGAAGAATGCTATAGGATCTTTTACATATAAGGGCAAAGAGAGTCTCGCTTTAACACCTCACTCGTAACTTGGACAGGCACATGGATAGGAAAGAGTTAGAGGGATAAAGGCCAAATGCAGGCAAATGGAACTAGTTTAGAACTAGTTTAGATGGGGCATCTTGGTTGGCATGGAAGAGTTGGGCAGAGGGCCTGTTTCTGTGCTGTATGATTCTCTGACACTCTGACGCCGTTCTTCTGATATTGTGGGACTCGCTCAATAGAGTGACTGTCTCAGGAGCGGAGTTTGAACCCACAGACTTGTGATGGGCTCAAATCTTGCAACTGTGCAGTGAGAAACGATCCAAGGATCTGGACATTTGGTGCGGTTAGCAACCATCAGGAAGCTGGCAGGGCACAGGACAGATGAGGGGGGAATGATTGGGCTGGAGTTACCTTCCCTTTTCCTTATCACTGTCTGGGTGAAGAAAAGTATTCTCATCTCTGCTCTGCGTAGCCAACAACTATTTTTGAGAGAGGTACAAAAAGCTAGAGTAACTCAACAGGACAAGCAGTTTTGGGTCAAGACCCTTCTTCAGACTAATCACTTTTGAATCTGTCGCTCCCTGGTGCTAGACACCTAACCAGCTGAATGTCATCCCAGTACCTACTCTGCCAAGACCAGGAAACATTTTGTATATTTTAATGATATCATCCTTCATTCTTCTGCACTCAGAGCACCACATAACCTAGTTTGATCCTATCCTTGTGTGCTATCTGTGTGGAGTTTGCACCTTCACCACGTGATTACCTGGGTTTCCTCCGCGTGCTCCAGTTTCCTCCACATCCCAAAGACATTCGGGCTTCTAGATTAATTGACCCCTATAAAATTGTCCTCAATGTGTGTAGGGAGTTTAGTTTTTGTTTAGTTTATTATTGTCACGTGTACGGAGGTACAGTTAACAGCTTTTGTTTGTGTGCTATCCAGTCAAAGAAAAGACTATGCATGAATACAATCAAGCCATCCACAGTCCATGGCTAAAGGATAAAGGGTACAAAATTTAGTGCAAAAATATAACATTGAAGTCTGATTAAAAATAGTTTAAATGAGGTAGATGGGAGGTCAGAACTGCTCTCCAGCTGATGAGAGGACCGTTCAGTTGCCAAATAAAAGATAGGAAGAAACTGCCCCAGAATTTGGAGGTATGTGGTGTTTTCAAAATGTGCCTCTTAACATGGAACTAGTGAGAAAGGGTGATCGATAGTCGGTGCGGACTCTGTGGGCTTAAGGGCCTGTTTCCATGCTGTGTCTTTAAAACAAATCTTAAAATCCTAAACAGAGATTATGCCAGTCTTCGAGGGGGAATTGGCACAGGTTAAAAAAACAATGAAGCATTATTAATTTGCAGTCAATCCAGACCTAGCCTTGACAGTGGTATTTGTGCTCTAACTTACTGGCCATTCACCGTGTCAACCTTGCTAGCCAAACACGAGTCCAGTAATGTCAATGCTTTACTGGTTCTCCACAATTATAGCCAAAACAAACATTGTTCTGCATTATAAAGCATCAATCACTGCTGAATTATTTGCTCTCTACTAGCCATTAATCTGTGTTATAGGGAAGACAAAGGATCGTTCAAATCCTCTTAGATTGTGTCGCCATTAAAGACATGAGTATGTGCAAATTGTTATTTTGGAGAGCTGATTACAATATTTCACAGAAGGCATTATCTGCTGCTATCAGAATTGCTTGCCTTGCCTAATTTTGTGAAACAAGAACCATCAAGTTAACAATCAAACATCGCGTGGTGAAATAAAACTGTCTTGCTGATGTTAATGTTCTTAAGACACTAGTTCTATGTTACCCCACTTTCTCATCCATTCTCTGCACTATAGGGGCCAGTTACAGAGGCCAATTGATCTACAAACCTGTATGTCTTTGGGATGTGGGAGAAAAGCAGAGCACCCGAAGGAAACCCACAGTCACAGGAAGAACGTACAAAATCTACATTGGATCAAACCCAGGTCTGTGGCACTATCAGGAGGAAGGACCACCAGCAGCATCACAATGCTCCCTTCTTATGATCTTGAATCTTCTTCTGTCTGGACTGCTTAATGATGAAATAAGCACACGGGCTTCCTAATGCTCATCAGACTGGCTCTTACCCACACTGTTGCTGTAAAATCACTCCGTGCTCACAAAAATGTAATATGTAGCTATGAAAGCAACAACAACAAAGAAGGAAAATCAGATGCAAACCAAATGCAACAAAACTAAAGTGAAACAAGTCATTTGACAATATAAAGTCTGCTATTTGACTTAGCCCCATTATGTAATACCGAACCAATATTAAAGTAGTTATGTACAAAATCAATTCTTCCAAGGCTGGAAGACAAAAGTCACCAGTTTCCATTAGCGAAGATTCAGCTTCTGTTAGACATAACCCTGGTGTAATTCTTTAAGCCTGCTGACATTAAGTACTATTCCAACAAGGGGCAAATTGTAATGCTGCCTTCAGACTTTAGTTATTTGCGCAGCAAATATAGCTGTCGCCAAAACGCACAGGCCTGCATATAAAAAATAAACAAAAAAAGAGAAACATGCTGTGCAGTTAGAAACCCATTGGATTTAAAAGTGAAATGTTGCCCGATCTAAAACGTCACCTTTTAATGTTCTCCAGACATGCTCAATTCTTGTCATGGTTTTCAAGGGAAATTGGTTGGGAAAAAGAGAGAGATCTACATTAATTATAGGCAGCATGGAGTAAATGAGGTGCTTGAGGAGTATAAAGAATGTAAAAAGAATCTTAAGAAAGAAATTAGAAAAGCTAAAAGAAGACATGAGGTTGCTTTGGCAAGTAAGGTGAAAGTAAATCCAAAGGGTTTCTACAGCTATATTAATAGCAAAAGGATATCGAGGGCTAAAATTGGTCCATTAGAGAGTCAGAGTGGACAGCTATGTGCAGAGCCAAAAGAAACTAGGAGATTCAAAGAAGAGGAAGTACTGACACTTTTGAAAAATATAAAAATGGTTAAGTCTCCAGGTCCTGACAGGATATTCCCTAGGACACTGAGGGAAGTTAGTGTAGAAATAGCAGGGGCTATGACAGAAATATACAAAGTCAAAAGTCAAAAGTCCAAAGTCCAAAGAGTTGATTGTCATGTGTCCCTGACAGGACAATGAAATATTTCAAATGTCATTAGAAACGGGAATGGTGCCGGAGGATTGGTGTACTGCGCATGTTGTTCCATTGTTTAAAAAGGGGTCTAAGAGTAAACCTAGCAGTTATAGACCTGTCAGTTTGACGTCAGTGGTGGGCAAATTAATGGAAAGGATACTTAGAGATAATATATATAAGCATATGGATAAACAGGGTCTGATTAGGAACAGTCAACATGGATTTGTGACTGGAAGGTCATGTTTGACTAAACTTCTTGAATTTTTTGAAGAGGTTACTAGGGAAATTGATGAGGGTAAAGTGGTGGATGTTGTCTATTTGGACTTCAGAAAGGCATTTGACAAGGTTCCACATGGAAGGTTGATTAAGAAGGTTAAATTGTTGGGTATTAATGGTGGTGTAGCAAGATGGATTCAACAGTGGCTGAATGGATGATGCCAGAGAGTAATGGTGGATGGCTGTTTGTCAGGTTGGAGAAAAGTGACTAGTGGGGTGCCACAGGGATCTGTGTTGGGTCCACTGTTGTTTGTCATATACATCAATGATCTGTGATAAATTGGATTAGTAAGTATGCAGATGATACTAAGATAGGTGGTGTTGTGGATAATGAAGTAGAGAGATTTAGGCCATTTGGAAGAGTGGGCTGAAAGATGGCAGATGGAGTTTAATGCTGATAAGTGTGAGGTGCTACATCTTGGCAGGACAAATCAAAATAGGACGCACATGGTAAATGGTAGCAAATTGAGGAATTCAGTTGAACAGAGGGATCTAGGAATAACTGTGCATAGTTCCCTAAAGGTGGAATCTCATGTAGATAGGGTGGTAAAGAAAGCTATTGGTGTGCTGGCCTTTATAAATCAGAGCATTGAGTATAGAAGTTGGGATGTAATGTTAAAATTGTACAAGGCATTGGTGAGGCCAATTCTGGAGTATGGTGTACAATTTTGGTCGCCAAATTATAGGAAAGATGTTAACAAAATAGAGAGAGTACGGAGGAATCTACTAGAATGTTGCCTGGGGTTCAGCAACTAAGTTACAGAGAAAGGTTGAACAAGTTAGGTCTTTATTCTTTGGATTGGGGGACTTGATAGAGGTCTTTAAAATGATGAGATGGATAAACAGAGTTGACATGGATAAGCTTTTTCCATTGAGAGTAGGGAAGATTCAAACAAGAGGACATGATTTGAGAATTAAGGGACCGAGGTTTAGGGGTAACATGAGGGGGAATTTCTTTACTGTGTGGTAGCTGTGTGGAATGAGCTTCCAGTGGAAGTGGTAGAGGCAGGTTCGATTTTATCATTTAAAAATAAATTGGATAGGTATATGGACAGGAAAGGAATGGAGGGTTATGGTCTGAGTGCAGGTAGATGGGACGAGGGGAGAATAAGTGTTCGCACAGACTAGAAGGGCCGAGATGGCCCGTTTCCGTGCTGTAATTGTTATATGGTTATATGGTTATATGCTGCCTGATCTGACTCCAGCGCTGTGTCTATTTTTGTAAACCAGCATCTACAGTTGTTTCACCAATGTGGAGGGAAATATAGCCAGCATTTTGCTTGGGATCCTTCTTTAGGCTGACTGCAATAGTGGGGAGAAAGCGGAAAAAGAGTTGGGAGCAGAACATTGTCTTTTCTTATGAATGAAGCCACTCAACAACAGCACTCTCCCCCAATCCGTCCATATCCTTCCCATTAAAACTGGGTCCATATTTGCACAGATCAAATGCAATGTAGAACACCACCTGGCAAATATCAGAACAGTGTGTTTATACCTTTCATGGATATTTTACCAGCAGTTGGGCTGCCTGGCTTCTTTGGGGTTATAGAGTTGATGGCGTTTGCTCTTTGCATACAAGGAACCCACACCTACTATGAAGGAAGACATAAAATCCTGGAGTAACAGCGGGTCAGGTAGCATCTTTGGAGAAAAGGAATAGGTGCTGTTTCAGGTTGGATCCTTCCTCAGACCTGAAACAACACCTATTCCTTTTCTCCAGAGATGCTGCCTGATCCACTGAGTTAGTCTAGTATTTTGTGACTATCTTTGGTATAAACCAGCATCTGCAGTTCTTCCTGCAATAAAGGAGGTTGGTATAATACAACAACCAGTATCTTTTTCCTTTCCCTACAGAGGCAAAATGAGCAATGCTGGATCAACTGACGTTAAGCAGCTTGCCCAATGTTAGAAACATAGAAAATAGGTGCAGGAGTAGGCCATTCAGCCCTTCGAGCCTGCACCGCCATTCAATATGATCATGGCTGATCATCCAACTCAGTATCCCGTACCTGCCTTCTCTCCATACCCCCTGATCCCTCTAGCCACAAGGGCCACATCTAACTCCCTCTTAAATATAGCCAATGAAGTGGCCTCAACTACCTTCTGTGGCAGAGAATTCCAGAGACTCACCACTCACAATATATTCAATCTATGTTCCACTAGATTGAATATATTGTAATAGCGCTGATGTGGAGATGAAATAATGTAATAGACCTGTTTGTCCAGACTCCCTCTTACACACTTTGCATGCGATTTTTGTTGTTGTTGAGAATCTTACCTGCACCAAGGCTTTTCCTATAAATCACTCTAATGAAAATCTTGCTGCAAATTACATTTTCAAATATACGCACAGCTGTTGCAGAAACAGTGGATAATAGGGCTGACTTACACCTTCGTGAACAGCAAAGCTGGAGGTAGGTAAATCATGGCAGTGTCAGCTTGTGTTCTCCAAAGGCTGCATCTATTTACATAAAATTACATTAAAGAAACCATGTCAGGGTGCAGCATTGGAGCCTCAAGAATAAAATAGCAAACTTGAAAAATCTCTTTGTGTTGCTAAAATCATACATGCAAAATTAGCAGGTGAGCCCTAAATACCCATCGGATGTGATTTTTCCAACTAGGTGAGATACAGTAGCAATAATTTAATTAAAAATTAATTTTAAAGATACAGCATGGAAACAGGCATTTTGGGCCACCAAGTCCATGCCGCCATTTGGTGGACCATTCACCCGTTCACACTAGTTCCGTTATCCCACCTTTGCATGCACTCCCTACACACTAGGGTAAATTTACAGAGGTGAATTAACCTGCAAACCTGTACGTCTTTGGGATAAGGGAGAAAACTGGAGCTCCCGGAGGCGACCCACTTGGTCACAGGGAGAACATGCAAACTCCACACAGACAGCAACTGGGGTCAGGATCGAACCTGAGACTGTGGAGCTGTGAGGCAGCAGCTCAACCAGATGTGCCACAGTGCTGCCCAGGTGCATCACTAATAGTAAAGATTAAACGAGAACTCACCTGTTCGAAGTTTGATCGTTTATTTTACGAGGAGTTACGATGAGGGATTACGTGAAGAGCCCGCCTCACGCTGGTAACGGCATACTTCAAGCAACGGCATGAAAAACACAGAAACACCAAAGCCGGAGTAACATAAGTAAGGCTCATAAAAAGACTTAGAACCACCATTTGATCATTTATTTTACGAGGTGGGAGTGGAGGGCACGTAATCCCTCATCGTAACTCCTCGTAAAATAACGATCAAACTTCGAACAGGTGAGTTCTCGTTTAATCTTACTATTTTACTTCGGAGTCCACGTGAGTGACTACGTGAAGAGTTTTAAAGCTTTCTGTGTTTTTTATGTCGTAGAATTAATCCGTACGACAGTCCCGGCTAAGTAAACACATACATGAGAAAGCACACAAATGTTTAGATCTTTTCACAATTAAGTTTTTTAATGGCTGAAAAACCATATAATACCCTCCTTATATTTGAGGGAAAAAATGATTACAAGTGACAAAAGATACAGTGACTACACAACTGATTATAGCAATTAATAGCAAACAAAGCAGGTGATTATAGTGCTCCCAACACCGCGTGTCCAAAGCTTGTCATAGTGTGAACAGGTTTGTTGTAGAACTTTGAAAAAGTTTCTTCTTTACTCCACCCTGCGATTTTTTAAAATATGCTCGAGAGGTACGTCCCGCCCCTTCCGCCGCGGACGTAGCTGCCGCCCTGGTGGAGTGAGATTTGAAGACATCAGTGTCTACTCCCGCTAAAACCAACACCTGTTTCAACCATTTTGAGATAGTTTGAACTGAAGCTTTTGTGTGTGGCTTTTTGTGCGTAAGCAGCAATGTCTTTTCGTTTCCTCAAAAAGTGTCCGTTACTTTAATACATTGGTTCAAATGTCTAACCACACACAAAGCAAGCTCAATATGAAAAGCTTGAAAGGTTACCTTTGTTCCAGATCTCCCTGGTCTACTTTGTTTGATCAGATCGTAAACATAGAATACAACGTTATCATGTAGTCACATGCATACAGTCTAAACGCAACATTTGTAAAGTTTGCACTCTTTTGGGCTGAGACCAGTGACATTAACATGACCAATTTCAATGTTAACCTATCCAATGACAACCCTTCAATTGGCGTCCATTCTCTAAGTAGAGCAAGTACTAATGCTCACATCCCAAATCTCTGTAATATCTAGGTTTTGGCGGATTCATGTGAAAAATTCCTTTCATGAATCGTGATATTAATGGATGCGACCCAATTGATTTCTCACCAGTATCATAAGTCCTAAATAGGACGACAAGACAACTGCGTGCAGTGTTAATGCACTGTAACTTAAATGTTGGCCAAAGCGCAAATTGGCAAGGAATTCCAAAACATGAGTAACATTCACATAATCATCAGAAATATTTTGACTGTGTGGCAAAATTCTTCCTATTTCTTAATATGTGTCATATATTGTTTCTGTGTGCTGTCTCGCCATGATGTGCCAATAACTGTCAAGTTTGGTCCGACAATCCCAGTTCCTGTAGTGGTCTGGTCAAAACCTGCAGATTAACAATTTCATATATGCATATAATGGGTAATCTTCATTTGTTACTGGATTAGTCCAAGATATCACTACAGTTAAGAATCTGCATATACGGTTCTTTAATCATATTCAGCATAACTGGGAACCAAGGTTGAGTTGGCCAATTTGGCACTACCAACAATCCGGAAGCTGAATCTTGCTCTATTTTCTTCAAGCATCTCTGGATCAGAGCAAATGGTGGAAAAGCATAAAAGAACATTTTTTCCCCCAGTGTAATAAAAATGCATCTACTGCAACTGCGTCCGGATCGTGTTCCCAAGACACATAATGAGGCAAGTGATGATTAAGCCTGGATGCAAACAAATCAATTTCTGGCAACCCAAATCGTCGAACAATATTCTTAAATATTGGTGGCTTAAACATCCATTTCGTATTATCTTTAAAAAATCCTGGACCTTTCATCTGCTACCACATTGTCTTTACCTGGAGTATAGCTTACTGCAATCCATATCTGCCGACCAATACACCATTGCCATATCTCATTGACCAACAATCACATGATACTGATCCAACTCTCCCCATGTGATTAATGTAAACCACAGCTGTTTTAATTGTGTAATTGTATTAAACACATGCAGACCTTGTTTAGCACAACAATATGCTTTAAGCCCATAAAAGGCCCCCAATAACTCCCAATAGTTAATACCATACTCTTGGAGAAACACATGTTCTTCAGTTTTTCCATCTACCCTCCACAACTGGAGGATAAATCTGTGGCCCCCCATCCGAGCACTAGCATCTGTATGTAAAACCATTTCAGGCTGTTTAATCATAATATTTATTAGCAGCTTGTGGGACATTTTCCTTTTTTAACCCACCATTGTAAATTCCAATACAGCTTCTTTTGTTAATTACATAGGCCTGTCAAATGGCCTGCCTTCTCTTTGAGAGCTTGTATCTTGTACCTTCGAAGATATCAATAAATGTAATGAACCAAATTCTACTGCAGGAAAATGCTGCTAGCAGTTCACCAATGGTTGTCACCATTTCTCGGATGGAAGGATAAGGTTTTGAATGAGATAATGACAAGTTACCAAATATCATCGACTTTTAACTGTTGGTAAAGGTATTAACATAGTCCACTGAGTTAATTACAAACCCCAAAAGTAAATTGTTTGTGCTGGCTGCAGCTGGGGCTTAATTAGATGAATTAAGAAACCTTAGCTTACCACAAAGCTTTAGTAACTGAAACTGAGTCCTCAGCTGACTCCTGATAATCACTAATGACCAGAATGTCATTGAGATAAGCCATAATGATGTTGCATTTTTGTGCTCTATATTGGGCTAAACTGGTTTCAAACAGTTTCGTAAAGAGTAAAAAGCTGAACTCAAGTCCATTTGTCAAAAGCTTAACTGCCATAATTGTCCCACAACCAATTAAAATTTAAGTACTACCGAAACCTGATGCATAGGTACAGAATAATAGGCGTCTTTTCATCAATCTTAGCCATATAACAACCTGCTGAATTAAATATTTTGCAGTTATTCAATGACTCCATTTGAACATGTTTGTATTCTACAAACTTATTAAGACCTGTAAGGTCCAGAATACTTCTGCAACCATCATCTGTAATGGCCTTCTAACATTAAAGACAAATTTATGCTTCTAGTGTTCAAAATCTTTCCCATTACCTCTTTTCCAGATAATTAGGCAATGTGAACATAAATCACTGCTTTTTCAATTGCAGAAAACACGAAACATAAGCAGGTTTATTCTGTACAGGGATTAACCTCTTTTTTTTAAAAGTAATAGTAGTTAATGAAACTGCTCTAATATACATGATCAAAAATAATAGTAAGCCAGTCTTAATAAACTTTTTGTAATCTCCCTCTAACTGGAGATTAATCCGCAGTTTCTTAAGCAGGGAACAAGTCTTTAATTCCTCTGCATATGAGCGTGGTGGTCTCCTTATCCCCTGAATTCGGGTAAGTATTGGTTGTGGCAATACAATAAAACTTCCTTGACATATTTTGCTGCCTCTATTTCCAATATCAAATCCCCTTCTGGGCGAAAATACCTTTTCGTCCAAAGACGAAGGTTTCATGCAGCTAAAATATTTACGCTTTTCATCCAAATTTCAATAAGTTAGGCAGATTATTCCAAACAGATAACCAAGAGCTTAAAACACCACTTGCTCGACACAGGTATGCAACCTTGGGTGAAAAATGGGCCAAATAGCCATTTATATTATATAAAATTTCATAGAAAAAATTTCACAATAGCGTCTTTATTTTATGTTTTCCTTTCATCTGCCCAAAAGCCATAAAGCAGCAAATAATTTGTGAGGATTTTTAAACCTCACTATTTGACGCTCTCATATTTGGAGTCATGGATGCCCATAATAACGGATAAACCGTAGGCCCTCTTCCAATGAGGCACAATTTCCTGTGCAGTGCAATTTTAATATTTCAAATCAACACAAAATCATAAGTTGGTGAGATACCATATATATATTTGGCAGCTAGGGATTTCTTCCATAGCCTCACCACTTCCTTCAAATATAGCAAAACCTTTTGCTATTCCAGGCATCTTTGGGCCTCTTTTCATATTTTTTCATTTTATTTATATTTTTATTTTGTGGTGTTGCTTTCAAAATGCAAATCACCCATCAACAGGTTCTGCCTTCTGCAGCCCTAAATCAATTGGGATTTCATCCCATGAGACACTTTTCCGGCCCAAATCCTGGGTCCGGAGTTTCCAACTTCCAATTAGGCCCATGGCCTATCAGAATAATTGAACCCCTCAGGGCTAATTTTAGAACCTTCAGGGTACTTTGACCCTAGTCTCATAATTATTTGGAGAACTTTCTCCATATGCTCCATAATCAGTTCCACATAGGTTTACTTATCTGAGGACTTTTCAATGTCAGAGTCATCAGAACCACGGCCTCTCAGATTTTTTATTTTATTTTATTTTGCCATTTTTCCATATTCGGGAGCATTTCTCTCCGTGGTTATCATTTTGTAAACTAATTCGCTAACGGTATATCTGCGGCCACCGGTATCGGAACCGCTCCGCACATAGCTTTCCCCGTATATTTTATTTTTCACCCCAGGAAGCATTTAACCCACGAATATAAGTTTACTTCATCATCTGTGCTTAAACCAGCACTAATATGACTCTGACCTGATTTAATATATTTCCTATACTGCTGGACCTACCCAGCGCCCGCTAAGAAATCCCCAACTTTACTGTTCTTACCTGCGGGCCGTTTCCGACCGCTGCGAGGAGCTGCTCCTTACTGCAGCTCCACCTTCTGCCGTCAGCGTCGACGTCATGCCGTTACCAGCGTGAGGCGGTCTCTTCACGTAGTCACTCACGTGACTTCCGAAGTAAAATAGATAATTAAATAACACCTTGAAACCATCCCAAGGTAATTCACTGTGAAATGCTGGGGATAACAGTTCAGTTGACTATAAGCTCAGTCAAAGGAATAGGTTTTTAAGAGCGTCTTAGAGGAAGCGAGGGGATCAGAGAATCATTGATGGGGAATTATGTAGCTCAAAACCTGGGCAATGCGGGCCACAATTGCCAGAGGTGCAGCAATGAAACTTGAGCAGGACAGGCCAGAACTGAGCAGTGCAGTTTCTGCAGAGTCTGCGGTGTGGTTGCTGAGGTACGGGGAAGCTACAGCTATGGATTTATTTGTATGAACATTACAATTGTGTTTTGCTATTTCTGGTAGTAAATGACAGAAACAAAAAAAACGCGCAGAACATAAAGTTGTGCCCACAGTTCTATATATGAAGTGCATGTTGGTCATTTGTATAGACACACAACGAGGATTAATCATGAACAATTGCTTGCAAGACCTGTGTCTGAAATTGAGTGATATATTTCTCCTGAAACAACAGTGTGGGATACTCAAAGGCAGCTCGCATTTCACAGTGCCTCTTTCTCTGCGCCTGTCTACTGCTTTGCAGGTGGTCTCAGAATCGAGGATGACCTGTTTCCGTTGCGGTTGTGCGGGTCTGTGGGGGGCTGTTGAGGTCGCCAGGGCAGCTCTTTTAATTCACTGCCATCAGGAGCTCCTTTGCAATTGGAGGTCGCCAGGGCATACAGGGGAAGGACCAACAGTGTCTCTGTGACTTTGGGTGGTGCTTGCTGTTCCTCCAATTACTGGGTGCAGGTGTCTCTGCAGTGGTACCAATGGATGTGCTGCGATGCATGGGGGTGGGGCATCAGAGCGAGGCAGTGAATCAATGGGAGGAGAGGAATAAGAGGGGATGCCCATTGAAATGATTCAATGCCCCATTGACACCATGCACTGTTCCATTGACTTTATTCACTGCAAGTGTGTGGTAAAACACACAGCACCCGTTTAGCCCAAATCCAATTTATAGGCAAGGCTATTTGACAAATTGAACATAGCTTGCAAAGTGTACTTACTGGGTTGGATACAAAGTGCTGGAGTAACACGGCGGGTCCGACAGCATTTCTAGAGAACATGGATATGTGATGTTTTGGGTCGGGACCCTTCTTCAGACTTACTGGGTTGGAATTGTTTATTTGCTTGCTCTTTTAAACACCCCCTGTTCTGTTTTTTTTCTTGGCTGTTCTTGAACAACATTTAGTCTCTTGTCTATATGTTTATTCTTCATTGATTATTCATCTGGCCTTTTATTTGATTTTGGATTAACTTTCTTTCATGGAAGGGTTCCATATATTTGCTCTTATTCATTGGGGAAGAAAAACTATATTACCCATAACAGCCATCTGAGGTATGGTTTTACCAAATTATATTCCTTCCATTTAACTGCCACAGGCTAACAGGGGAATATTTTCTTATATTCCCCTTTCTAGCCAACCCCTATGGAGTTTACCTGTTTAAACAGCGGGGAATATAACCTTTATATATTCCCCTGGTCTCACATCCGGGAACGTGACGCTGCGTGACGGCAACGTGACGCTGCGTGGGAAATTAAAAATTATTCTCAAAAAAAAAAAAAATGGCTGCCGTTGCGAAAAAAGTTCCCGTTTTAAAACTTCGACCTTCACATTGTCACATAAATGAATGACATAAATTACATAAATGAAACATAAAATGTTACATTGTTTTTAGTACCCTTATTTACAATGTTGCAAATGGTTTTAGTACCCTTATTTACAATGTTGCAATGCATATTGCAAAATGTATAGATACATTCATATCAAATGAGATGTTCAGATTTTCCTCTAGATGTCTGATAATGGGTAAATAATAACAATATTGACTGTCCTCTTTCGGGAGATACGACATATATTGCCCTCACTAGATCCATATTGCCCTCGCTTCGACTCGGCAATATGAATCTACTTCAGGCAATATATGTCGTATCCCCCTCAAGGCCAGTCAATATTCTATTAATATTCTCCAGTAAATGAAAATGTAATATTCCTAGATGTTCATAACAAGAGGAGTTGAATAAAGGAGCAAAGAGGTCTTTCTGCAGTTGTAAAGGGCCCTAGTGAGACCACACCTGGAGTATTGTGTGCAGTTTTGGTCCCCTAATTTGAGGAAGGACATTCTTGCTATTGAGGGAGTGCAGCGTAGGTTTACAAGGTTAATTCCCGGGATGACGGGACTGTCAATTGCTGAGAGAACGGAGCTTGTATACTCTGGAAATTAGAAGGATGAGAGGGGATCTTATTGAAACATATAAGATTATTAAGGGTTTGGACATGCTAGAGGCAGGAAACATGTTCCCGATGATGGGGGAGTCCAGAACCAGAGGCCACTGTTTAAGAATAATGGGTAAGTCATTTAGAACGGAGATGAGGAAACACTTTTTCACACAGAGAGTTGTGAGTCTGCCTCAGAGGGCAGTGGAGGTCGGTTCTCTGGATACTTTCAAGAGAGAGCTAGATAGGGCTCTTAAAGATAGCGAAGTCAGGTAATATGGGGAGAAGGCAGGAACGGAGTACTGATTGGGGATGATCAGCCATGATCACATTGAATGGCAGTGCTGGTTTGAAGGATCGAATAGCCTACTCCTGCACCTATTGTCTATTGACAATTGTCTATGTTGCAAATCCAAAATAAAAATTGTACACTACTGGAAAAACACAGCAGGTCAGGAAGCATCTGTGGAAATGGAAACAGTATCATTTCAGGTCTGAGTCTCTTCAGCAGAATTGAACTCTGACAAAGAGTTGCCGACCAGAATCCAGTTTCTCTTTCCATAGATGCTGTCTGACCCTCTGAGTATATCCAGCATTTACGATTGGATTTCAATTTTTTCCAGGTCCCGATAAACCATAAAATTCTAAATGGAAAAATGACTCCCCTTACTTTTACTAACTGAATATAATTTATTTGAGTGGAGTCACAAGAACAACCTGTAGTTTTTATCAAACAGGAAAATGTTTAAATGTAGATTATGATTCAGATTTTGAGGTAGTAGTATTGACGGCAAATATAAATTAAGATTCTGAAATAAATTCTATTTTAATTTCCAAACTCCCCAGTATTAAATTATTTGTTCCTTCATGGCCAATTGAGCACAAATAAACTCTCATCATCTCTGCAAACCTTTCCAAATCAAGATCTGAATGCACTGATTTTTTTTTTGCTTTAATGTACTCTGCAAGTAATCTCCCAAAAGCTTTGGTCCCGCCAACCAACGGGTAAGTAGACGGAAATAAAATACTGCAGATTCTGGAAATCTGAGTAAAACAGAAAAGGCAGCAAGCGATCTTCAAATTAGGCAGTTTCTGTAGAGAGAGGAATGGAGCTGATGTTTTGGGTAAGTGAAGCTGAGGTGAAAGGTAAATGACCTGAGATGCTAATTCTTTTAATCTTTCTCTGCAGATACTGCTTCACATGCCATATGTTTCCTGCATTTACTGCTTCAATTACAGGCGATTTTAAAAAAATGCGGTCCAGCGAATTTACAAAGGTCAACCAAGGTGTTCCAGGCTGTCAACCAGCATAGGGCTGCTGCGGTTTAACTCACGGCAACAGTACAGTTTATTCCAGAAAGCAGGAATAAACCTTACCAGTAGTTTACCTGACCCTTCTTACTTTAGTGAGGACTCTGGGGTGAACTCAAGAGAAACATGGAGTTTAATTCGAGCAAGTGTGAGGTGTTGCATTTTGAGAGGTTGAATGTAAGGTAGATCACAGCATTGATGTGCAGAGGAATCATGTGGTCCAGGTTCTTAGCTCTCTGAAAGTGACAACACAAGTAGATAGAGTGGTAAAGAAGGTGTATTGTATGTTTGGCTTCATTGGATATAAGAGTCAGGAGGTCACAATACAGCTCTATAAGAAGTTGGTTTGGCCGTATTTGGAGCACTATGTGCAGTTCTGATCGCACCATTACAGGAATTATGTCAACTTTGTAACTGTCAGCACTGTATACGTGGCAACTCTTTGCATATTTTGTGTATGGTATACAAAACAAGGAATTTCACCGTGACATCTCACATGTGATCATAAAGTATCAATCAATCAATGCGGAGGGTACACAAAAGGCTGGAGAAACTCAGCGGGTGCAGCAGCATCTAAGGAGCGAAGGAGATAGGCGGCGTTTCGGGTCGAGACCCTTCTTCAGACGCTGCTGCACCCGCTGAGTTTCTCTAGCCTTTTGTGTACCCTCGATTCTCCAGCTTCTGCAGTACCTCCTTTAACAAATCAATGCGGAGGCTTTGGAGATGATGCAGAAGAGGTTTACCAGAATGCTGTCTCGAGTAGGGGTATTAGACATAATGGCCCTGTCTCACTGTGCGAGTTGACCCACGAGGTACCCCGAGTGACAGACTCGTGGCTGTGCACGAGACTGCAAGTTTATGATCAAGTGTGTAACCGAGTTCCCACGGGTATGTCATTGCTGCGATGTTCCTAGTTCCTCTCCCGAGTTAGCAAGTTCCTCTCCCGTTACTCTTGAGCCAACCGTGAATGAAGGTATGTTTTAATAAAGCAACAATGTTAACAATACATCTCCATCCTGTGGTTTTGAGGTATTTCAGCGCGGGCGGCATCTATTGATATGACCTACAATGGGAAATGCGCATCCTCCATAACCAAGCATTTCTTGTTGTTTTATGTTTTTAAATACTTTTGCAATGGATCTCTATTTTAAATAATTTTAAAAAGGAAGCAGCAGCCCCGGGTGACTGACAATTGAGCGGCCGCCCGGACCCGACAGCAGACACACACACACACACACACACACCACACACACACACACACACACACACAACACACACCACACACACAGATCAACACACACACACCACACACACACAGAGAGAGAGAGATACACACAGACAGCAGCTGGCCACCACTTCAGAGGAATGAAGCAGCTCGGGTGACTTTGAGCGGCCACCGGGACCCGACAGCAGACACACACACAGATACACACAGATAGACAAGAAGGGAGAGAGAGAGACACACACACATATAAGAGAGAGATAACACACAGACAGCAGCTGGCCACCACTTCAGAGAATGAAGCAGCTCGGGTGACTTTGAGCGGCCACCGGACCCGACAGCAGACACACACACAGATACACACAGATAGACAAAGAGGAGAGAGAGAGACACACACACACACATACACACACACACACATAGAGAGAAGAGATACACACAGACAGCAGCTGCCACCACTTCAGAGGAATGAAGCAGCCCGCGATCAGGCAGCATTTCTGGGGAGATGTTTCGGATCGGGACCCTTCTAACGAAACGACACCCACCCTTTTTCCTCCACAGACCGCCTGACCCACTGAGTTACTCCGGCACTTTGTGTCTATCTCTGGTATAAACCAGCATCTGCAGTTATTTGTTTCTACTTAGGACAGTTAGATGTGGTGGTTAGGAACGATGGTGATAGAAAAAGCTGCAACTATTGTCATCTTGGGCAAAACACGAAGCACTCAGGGGGTCAGCAAGCTTCCGTGAGAGAATGGAGGGGGAACGTTTCCTATTGGGACCCTTCTACAGACCGATGGTGAAGAATGGTCATTCCGAAGAAAGTCGCGGCCTGAAATGTCGCACTCCATTGCCTGACCCACCGAGCTCTTGTTTTCACCAAGCACTTGATGATTTGCTCATGGTGGTGCAACGTTTATGGAATCCTTGCTTTCATTAACCGAGGCTTAGAAGAGTCTATTGATCCCAAGAACTTTAGAGGGAGTGCGGGCATCAGAAGCAAGTGAGTTTTTGACGGAGCGTGGGAGCCGCACGCAGCGATTGGAATATTGTTCGGGAAGCCGAACCCAGCGTGAGAGAATGAACACGGGGTATTGGGATCCCAACAGGAATAGGTTAAAGCTTGAAGAGAAATGGAGACAGAGACACTCACATTCAACAAGACAGTAATTCTGCTATAACTCGATCGTTGCCCTTTGCCAAGTTAACTTGTTTTTTGTAATAGAATATCAAAAGCATGTTATCGAAAACAATCGTAGCAATGGGTAAAAGGTGTTTCACGCTTGCAATAATCAAGTTATTTTCCTGTGTGATTTTACAAACATGGTCTTTTGATAACTATAAATTTAAATTTTATGTTACTGCAAGCTAAAATACTAAAGGTTGTGTGTTTACATAGTTTAATAGAGTTTTTCGTTTTCAAATATCAAAGGAAGCGATTGTTTGTCAATTTCTATGGTTATTAAAGTGAAAGAGTTGGGCTCCGGTGATCGGTTGAATATAGATCATGGTGTCTCGTCACTCGCTGAAAAGGCGACATTGGAAGCATTTTTGTCTGCTTGCAAATTTTCCAAACTAACTGTAGTTCCCAACTTGAAGGGCCCGTTTTCCTGCAGTATGAAGCAATAATGAAAAACAGAACAGTACAGAAGAGCCAGGGTGTGGTAGGAAGCACAGGCAGAACAGGGGCAAGGAAACAGGGGATAAAGCAGAGGCTGTATGTGTGGGGAACTAGTGGTACGTCCCCAACTCTACCCCCCCCACTCTACAACTCTTCCTCTCTCCACACAGACCACACTCCCCACCATGTGACTACAACTGCAATTTCATGCAGCTTCGGGAAAGCCAGCCAACTTAAGTAAAGACCTTTCCTACCCGGGCCATTCCTTTCGCTCCCCCTCCCATCGGAAGAAGAAACAGAAGCTGCGCGCATCAGTAGAATCAGGAATGCATTCATTCCCTCTGTTATCAGCGCTTCTGAATGATCCTTCCATAAGTTGGGGACCATCCGATTCCTCTACCTTCATTGTGTCCATTGGAATTTTGTCTCTGAAATGCAGCGCTAAAGTATTGAAAACGACAAGATCTCTGCATTTAGTCTCTGTCCCGATCTATGTACTTGAATTTAGTTTACTTCTTCATTTATGTATATATGATCTGATTTTTGACTGCATAGCATGCTAAACATAACTTTCACACATGGATCCAGTAATAATTAATCTAAACCGAATGTTCTTTGTATCGGGTATTTGTGCATTCGTCGGGGCGAGTTTGTCGGCAGCAAAGCATCTTTTCCTGAAAGCAGATGAATGCTGAGGGCAAACCTTAACAACCTGAATAACGGACTTCCAGAAGGGCCTCCGTGACTTAAAGTCGCAATACGTGGTGTAAAATAATATTGAAAAGCATGTCCATGAGGTCAACAAAAGTATTTCACAATCTTCGTAAATGCTTGTGGAAAGTGAATTGTGTCCCCCCATCCCCCCCCCCCCCCGCCCCCTTTCCAGATCACAGTCACAGTCACGTAGCCACAGTCCACCCGTAAATAAACCCACTAGACATCCAATATGCACTTTTTATGATCATGGATGAAACAATCCCCTTTAACCACAGTGCAAAATTCAAATGAAGGTTCCTGCTCCCGCCTTCTCTGCAGTCACTTTCAACCGCTACTAATTGGATGTCTGGCCGTAACTCCATTTCCCCTGGGAATGTGGAAAAGTGTTCCATTGACGGTGCCTCGGTAAGACTCCACGAGTCACTAAGAAAATAAACGCACGGGCCACTACGTTATTACATACGAGTTTAAATTTTCCATTTTTAACGTGACAGTAAATTTGACTCGGGAAAAAATCAACATGTTTGATTTTTTTCACGATTAACAAGTTTCCCGAGTACCTGCCGTTAGCCCCACGAGTCGCTAAGTTGCTCGTGCGAGTTCCGACGTTCCCGCTACGTGATCACCACGAGTGAAAACTCGGGGTCACTCGTGGGCCAACTCGCACAGTGAGACAGGGGTTTAAGGAAAGGTTGCACAAACTTGGAGTTTTTACTTTGAATGCTGGAGGTAGAGGGGAGACCTGGTAGAAGTATATACAATTATGAGAGGAATAGGTGGACAATCAGAACCATTTTCCAACCATTTTGGAAATGTCAAAGACTAGAAGACGTAGTTTTCAAGTAAGCGGGGCAACGTTTAAAGGAGATGTGCAGGGCAATTTTTTATACAGAGAGTGGTGAGTCCATGGAACACGCTCCCTTGGGCGATGGTGGAGGCAGATACGATGGTGGAATTGTAAAAGGTTTTTAGACAGCTGCACTCTATATGCAGGGAATGGGGAGATATGGGCCAAAGAGCCTGTTGCTGTGCTGCATTATTTTATGTTCTAATGGAACAAAAGTAGTCAGCAGGTTAGATATCTTGCAGCCCTGGGCAATACTGACTCAATGGCCTCTACGCCAGTCCTCTCACTGTTTTAATGACTTGCAGAAATATAACTCCCCATGTCTACTTGAAATAGTCTGAAACCACCTGTCAGAGACACCTGGCTGCTACACAGTTCCTTGCGTTGCAATCTCACTTTGCCCTCACATGGCCCACTGTAATTGGAGAGCCAATTTGTAATCAGACTGTCAGGAATTAAGGCTGACATAGCCTTGGAATATCTCAATTCGCACAGCTACGAGTCCCTCGAGACTGACCTCCCTGCAGAAACACTACAAGATGTCGTTCCCTAATTAATGGTGTACAGATTCCTGAGCAAAGGCGGGAGGCTAGGATCACATCGTACCTGAGTCCAACATCACTCAAACACATCACTGCTGCTGACAAAAGAGAAGGTTCACCTCAAGTCCACTGCTGACTTTATTTATTGCGTGTATCCCAGCCCAACCGGTTATGCACATTTATTTTTTTTAAAACAATGTTATTAAAAATAACAATAATAAACTTTGATTAAAATGTTGTTGTCTGGGTCCTGGATCAATTCCAACCCCTGTGGTCCCCACCAGTGGACCCTAAGATCCCTCTGTACATCAACGTGTAGTTCCATCCTACATACTAGGGACAACTTACCGAAGCCAATTAACCTACAAACCTGCATGTCTTTGGAGTGTGGGACGAAACCAGAACACCCGGAGAAAACCCACGTGGTCACAGGGAGAACGTACAAACTCCGTACAGCCAGCACCCGTAGTCAGAATTGAACCTGGGTCTCTCGCACTGTAAGGCAGCAACTCTACTGCTGCGCCACTGTGCTGCCCCTGACGCCGATATGTATATTTTCATTTTAAACTGATCTATATTCAGCAAGTGCGTGTTTAATCAGCAAATGCTGGGAAATTGCAACGTGAAGTCAACAGCGGTCAACAATTCATGGCAATTGGGTTACTATTATCAGATGTTGTCGGCCTACTAAATATTGATGGGGGAGGGTTGAATTAATGCTCATTATAGACGGGTGCTTCAGCGATTTGGATCATTTCAATCATCATCTACTTAATGTTGTCAACTTGGCTTCTCCAAGCCAGCTTCTCAGCTAATGACATCCCACTTGGCATTGCGGTAAAAACTGCATAAAAAAGGCACCCCATGTTAAAAGAGCACACACAGTCACTTTCACTCCTCAGAAGTCAACCTTGACCCTGAGAGGCTGCCCGAGCAAAGGATATGCATAACATTTATGATGTTCATTTATTTCAAACACTCTGCAACCATTACAATTTAGACTTCATCTTGGAACTTATTATGTTCTCATGTTCTAAATCTCTCTTCCCTGAAACCATTCCATGTCTCTCATGGCGTTATAGAGCATAGAAACAGGCCCTTTGGCCCAACTCATCCATGTTGACCAATATGTCAGATCCAAGATAGTTCCATTTGCCTGTATTTGGCTCATATGCCTCTAAATCTTTCCTATCCACATACTTAGAAAACATTTATTTTAAATCCATGAAAATCTCCTTCTGTTTTTTATCTTAGCAGTGTACATTTTTATGAAAGTCCTGTCAACCTCCTTGGTTTGATTTTCCGTGTTAAAGTCACTATATGTATGTAACTGACTACTGCTTTTGTTGTAAAGTGATTTATATTGTTGGTTCAGTCACTCCAATAAATACAATTATTCTCTTCTTAGGTCCTATGTAAAACAATGAATTAAATGAGCATCAGTGGTACCCCAAAGTACATGAAGGAAGCAAAAAAATGTTTTGTGCTGATTGACAGTTTACTGCTGACACAATGGTCCTTGTGTTTTCAACATGGAGAATATAGAACAGTACACCATAGGAACAGGCCATTCAGCCCACAATGTCTATGCTGAACATACTGTATTTGAAAATGGAACATTTATTGATGTTCCAAATTTACAAGTTAACATCTTACGTTACATTCTATTATTCCAGTTCAATTTCTCATTACTACATGTGAACACTTTGCCAGTGACATTGTAGAGTTAATTTTATTTCGGAGTCACGTGAGTGACTACGTGAAGAAGCCCCGCCAGGTGCATGCGCGCCATTACGTCCGCGCATGTCTCACTGAACGGGCTGGAGAGCGCAGCTCCACCAGCGGTAAGTAGAAACTTCACAGGTAAGTGGTTTGGAAAACTTTGCTTGGAAGTGTTTAAACTCCGTCAAGCTGGCTCGAGCAGTCAGTAGGAGTTGGACAGATGGAGCGGTCAGGTAGGAGGGTTCGTAGTAAGCGTGGGTCCAGTGAGGATTCACAAAATCGATCGGGTCGGCAGATTAGCGCGGCAACTCCGGTTCCGATATCGGGTGCCGTTTTACCGGCAGCAGTTATGCTAGAGAGCGATCCTTCTACACTAGCTCCAGAGACTCAGCAGCCTGAGGCTACTGATAGCCATAGGAAGGCAAAAAGGAAGTCTAGCAGACCAGTGTTGTAAGACGAGTCTGACGAAGATGGTGACTCTCCCCAGATAATAAAAGAATGTGGGGAGGATGCAAAATATGGAGAAGATGCTCCAAACTTTGATTAAACAAGGGTCAAAGGCCCCAGTGGTTCCCCAGACAGCTGTCCAAGAAGGCCCATATCAAGAGGAATATATAGGGTACCAGAAAGGGGATTTCCTTCCAGCGCCTTGTTTAGGGTGGAGGATGCCTCCCTACAAAATGAATTGGGAGAAGCAGGGCAGGATACAGCTGACCCTGATTCTGCTCATCAGCGCCTCTACTTCCTGAGAAGACTACGGAGAGTCGGTCTGTCAAGGACTCTCTCTAACTTCTACAGGTGCACAGTGGAGAGCTTGCTGACTGGTTGCATCGTGGCTTGGTTCAGCAACTTGAGTGCCCTGGAGACGAAAAGACTACAAAAAGTAGTAAACACTGCCCAGTCCATCATCGGCTCTGACCTTCCTTCCATCGAGGGGATCTACCACAGTCGCTGCCTCAAAAAGGCTGGCAGCATCATCAAGGACCCACACCACACACTCATCTCCCTGCTACCTTCGGGTAGAAGGTACAGGAGCCTGAGAACTGCAACAACCCGGTTCAGGAATAGCTACTTCCCCACAGCCATCAGGCTATTAAACCTGGCTCGGACTAAACTCTGAACATTAATACCCCTCCATCTGTTATTTGCACTTTATTCATTTATTAATTAATGTGTGTATTTAAGTATATAACTGTAGTCAATGCCTACTATGTTCTGTTGTGCTATGCAAAGAAAGAATTTCATTGTCCTGTCAGGGACACATGACAATAAACTCTTTTTACTTTTGACTTTGACTTTGGTGTCCCTGCTTATGTGCAAACACCAGAGCACAAGAGCCACGCTCCGGGTGTCCCGGAAATAGCAATTAGCTTTGCTGTTCCGGAGGGGACTGGTGAGGCAATGGAAGAGAACCTTGCCAACAACATCAACTATTTAGTCTCACCAGCACCAGCAATCTATGATGCAAGAGACCACAAACAAGTATAAGACACTTGTCAACTGTGCATCGCTGAAAGTGCCTACGGTGAACCCAGCAATATGGGCACCCAAGAGTCTTCTATGAGGGGACAGGAGGTTCGATATCAACACGTTCTCCAACTGGTGGCGGCTACAATTACTGCATTTGGCACAATGGTAAAAGGGACAATGATAAATCAAATACAAAAAGATATGTTGGCTATGTTATGCAATGCGTTTTTTGAGGTTAATTGCATTAGGAAGATCGGCATCAGGCCAACTCTCAATCAGAAATTTGCTGCTCTGTGTAAGGGGACGAATGTTCAAACCCCTGAATTCCTGTTTGGAATGGATCTTCTGAAGCAAATTCGTGAGATTGATGAGGAGGCAAAAACTATTGGCTTAATGAAGCCAACCATCTCTAGGCCATCTATTCGAAAGCCTGGGTTTATGTACCGAAGGTCGGATCCAGGTGCTGGGCCCAGCAGGGGGAGGCCAGTGGGGCAACGAGGATACCCACCAAGACAGATCGGCTACAACCCCAATATGGGTAAACAACATGCTTACAGGCCAACTGGAGAGGTACAAGGACTTTCTGTTAACGATAAAGCTTCTGGTGGGCAACCTCCTATTGGAGGTAGATTACATTTGTTTTATGATGAATGGTGCTGTATAACGTCTGATAGTTTATACTAAATACTGTGCCAGGTTCTACCATTGAGTTTATCTCAGGGATAGATCCATCTCAACAGCACAAGCCTAATAAAATGTTGGTGTTTTCTGCTCCAGAGACTGAACAGGTAAACAATGAGATTAAGAATTTATGCCAAAAAGGAGTGATTGAGAAAACCATTAATCATCCTCAACAATTTGTGTCTAATATATTCCCCAGATCTAAAAAAGAATGTAGAGTAATTCTGGACCTCACTCAATAAATTCTTCAGTTAACTGGGAGTTAAGGATTCTGGGAGTTAAGGGTTCAGTATTTAGTAGTAAAGTTTAAAGGATAACGTTTTGTGTTTAATAAAAATAAAAAAAAAAAAAAAAATATATATATAATACAGATTATATATAGACAGAGGCCCAGGAGTGGTTGCAGTGGGAGGAGCCCAAATCCGTAACGTTCCATTTGCAGCTCGCAGTTGAGGAAGCCGCTGATTGGTGGAAGATGACTCGAGGGAGCAGCTGATTGGCAGTCAGATCCCTGCTGATTTCTTTCAGCTAAAATCCTTGCATTGTATTGTACATTGTATTGTATTGTATCCAGGGTAAGGTGGAGGATGAGTGCCAGGGCAGTTTACTGTTCTGGATGCCAGATGTGGGAGGTCATGCAGTCAGATAGCTCTCCAGACGTCCACATCTGCGCCAGGTGCGTCAAGATGGCGCTCCAAATGGACCGTATTCGGTACCTGGAACAGCAGCTCGATGACCTCCGTCTGGTCAGGGAGAGTGAGGAAGCCATAGAGAGGAGCTACAGACAGGTGGTCACTCTAAAACCACAGGAGGCAGAAAAGTGGGTCAGTTAGGAGAGGCAAGGGGCAGAGGCAGGGACTAGAGTGTACCCTGGTGGCTGTACACCTTGGCAATAAGTACTCCTGTCTGAGTACTGTTGGGGGGCACAGCCTACCTGGGGGTAGCAACAGCGACCGGGCTTCCGGTACAAAGACCGGCCCTGTTGCTCAGAAGGGTAAGGAAAAGAAGAGGAGGGCAGCAGTAATAGGGGACTCTATAGTTAGGGGGTCAGATAGGCGATTCTGTGGACGCAGTCAGGAGACCCGGATGGTAGTTTGCCTCCCTAGTGCCAGGGTCCGGGATGTGACTGAACGTGTCCAAGATATCTTGAAATGGGAGGAGAGAGCCAGAGGTCGTGGTACATATAGGTACCAAATGACATAGGTAGAAAAAGAGAGGAGGTCCTGAAAGGAGAATTTAGGATTAGGAAGAGTGTTAAGGAGAAGACCGCAAAGTAACAATCTCAGCATTACTGCCTGTGCCACGCGACAGTGAGAGTAGGAATGGAGCAAGGTGGAGGATAAATGCGTGGCTAAAGGACTGGTGCAGAGCGCAGAGATTCAAGTTTCTGGATCATTGGGACCTCTTTAGGGGAAGGTGTGACCTGTACAAAAAGGATGGGTTGCACTTGAACCTGAGGGGAATCAATATCCTGGCGGGGAGATTTGCAAAGGCTACTGGGTAGACTTTAAACTAGATCAGTTGGGGGGAGGGAAGGCAAGTAGTCCGTTTGTGAGGCAGGAGGCAGAGAAGAGAAGCAGTCAGACGCAACACGTAGGGAGGAAAGAAGAAAAAATAACAAACGGAGAATAAGAAGTGGAGGGTTTCTTAAATGTGTGAGCAGAGAGACAGAGGGGTGTAAAATGAGGATAGGAGCAATAGGTAGCGAGGTGAAAAGTGGCAGGAAAACAAATCCAGGGCAAAAATCTAAAAGGGCCACTTTTCAACATAATTGTAAAAGGGCCAAGAGTGTTGTAAAAACAAGCCTGAAGGCTTTTTGTCTCAATGCGAGGAGCATTCGTAATAAGGTGGATGAGTTGAATGTGCAGATAGCTATTAATAATTATGATATAGTTGGGATCACGGAGACATGGCTCCAGGGTGACCAAGGCTGGGAGCTGAACATCCAGGGATACTCAATATTCAGGAAGGATAGACAGAGAGGAAAAGGAGGTGGGGTTGCATTGCTGGTTAGAGAGGAGATTAATAGAAAGGAATGACATTAGCTTGGAGGATGTGGAATCGATATGGGTGGAGCTGCGAAACACTAAGGGGCAGAAAACGCTAGTGGGTGTTGTGTACAGGCCACCTAACAGTAGTAGTGGAGTTGGGGATGGCATCAAACAGGAAATTAGAAATGCGTGCAACTAAGGTAAAACCGTTATAATGGGTGACTTTAATCGATTGGTGAATCAATTGGCAGGGGTGCTGAGCTTGGAACGGGATTGTTTTCTAAACCAACATGTGGAGGAACCAACGAGAGAGCAGGCTATTCTAGACTGGATATTGAGTAATGCTTGTTGTACGTGGCCCCTTGGGCAAGATGACCATAATATGGTTGAGTTCTTCAGGATGGAGAGCGACATTGTTAATTCAGAAACACGGGTCCTGAACTTAAAGACAGATAACTTTGAGGGTAAGAGAAATTGGCCAAGATCGACTGGCAATGCTTGAAGGTTGATGGATATGCAATGGAAGGCATTTAAAGACTGCATGATACTACAACAATCATTCATCCCAGTATGGCAAAGAATAAATCAGAAGGTGGGCGCATCCATGGATAACGAGGAATCAGCGATAGTATCAAAGAAAAAGATTAAAGCGTATAAATTTGAGAAAACAGCCTACCAAGGACTGGGAGAAATTCAGAGACCAAGAGGACAAAGGGCTTAATTAGGGCTGGCCGGAAACCTGACTGCAAAGTTTTTATCAATATGTGAAGCGCAAAAGATTTGAACAAATGTTGGTTCCTTGCAGTCAGAAACGGTGAATTGATCATGGGGAACAAGACATGGCAGACCAATTGAATAACTACTTTGTTCTGTCTTCACTAAGGAAGACAAAATAATTTGCCGGAAATAGCAGGATCGCGGGTCAAATTGGAGGATGATGAAATCCAGGTTAGCCGGAGAAATTGAACTGAGGCCGATAAATCCCAGGGCCATAGGTTGCATCCCAGGTAAAGGAAGTAGCCCCCAGAAAATAGCAGATGCCTTAGTGATAATTTTTTCAAAACTCTTTAGATTCTGAGTAGTTCCTGAGGATTGGAGGGTAGCTGATGTAACCCCACTTTTTAAAAGGGAGGGAGAGAGAAAACGGGGAATTACAGCCAGTTAGTCTGGTTGTGGGAAACTGCTAGAGTCAATATTTAAGATGGATAGCAGCGCATTGAAAGTGGAAAAGTGGTGAAATCATTGGACAAAGTCAGCTGGATTTTACGAAGGGTAAATCATGTCTGACGAATTTTATTGAATTTTTTGAGGATGTAACTAGTAGAGTGATAAGGGAGAAGCAGTGATGTGTTGTTCTGGACTTTCAGAAGGCTTTCGACAAGGTCCCACACAAGAAATTGGTATACAAACTTAAAGCACACAGTATTGGTGGTTCAGTATTGATGTGGATAGAGAACTGGCTGGCAGACAGGAAGCAAAGAGTAGGAGTGAACGGGTCCTTTTCAGGATGGCAGACAGTGACTAGTTGGGGTGCCGCAAGGCTCAGTGCTGGGACCCCAGCTATTTACAATATACATTAATGATTTGGACGAGGGAATTAAATGCAACATCTCGAAGTTTGCGGATGACACGAAGCTGGGGGGCAGTGTTAGCTGTGAGGAGGATGCTAGGAGGCTGCAGGATGACTTGGATAGACTGGGTGAGTGGGCAAATGCATGGAAGATGCAGTATAATGTGGATAAATGTGAGGTTATCCACTTTGGTGGCAAAAACAGGAAGGTAAACTATTATTTGAATGGTGACCGATTAGGAAAAGGGGAGATGCAGCGAGACCTGGGTGTCATGGTAACCCAGTCATTGAAAGTAGGCATGCAGGTGCAGCAGGCTGTGAAGAAAGCGAATGGTATGTTGGCATTCATAGCAAAAGGATTTGAGTACAAGAGCAGGGAGGTTCTACTGCAGTTGTACAGGGTCTTGGTGAGGCCACACCTGGAGTATTGCATACAGTTTTGGTCTCCTAATCTGAGGAAAGACATTCTTGCCATAGAGGGAGTACAGAGAAGGTTCACCAGACTGATTCCTGGGATGGCACGACTTCTATATGAAGAAAGACTGGATAGACTTGGCTTGTACTCGCTGGAATTTAGAAGATTGAGGGGTGATCTCATAGAGACTTACAAAATTCTTAAGGGTTGGACAGGCTAGATACAGGAAGATTGTTCCTGATGTTGGGGAAGTCCAGGACAAGGGGTCACAGTTTAAGGATAAGGGGGAAGTCTTTTAGGACCGAGATGAGAAAATCGTTTTTCACACAGAGAGTGGTGAATCTATGGAATTCTCTGCCACAGAAGGTAGTTGAGGCCAGTTCGTTGGCCATATTTAAGAGGGAGTTGGATGTGGCCCTTGTGGCTGAAGGGATCAGGGGGTATGGAGAGAAGGCAGGTACAGGATACTGAGTTGGATGATCATCCATGATCATTTTGAATGGCGGTGCAGGCTCGAAGGGCCAAATGGCCTGCTCCTGCACTTAATTTCTATGTTTCTATGTTCTCTATAGGCATTTTAAAATGGACACCTTCATTACTGCTAAGCAGCTGGTATCACAGGGTGGCTATATGGCAACTATTGATTTGCAAGATGCATATTATTCGGTGCCAATTCATGCTCATTATTGCAGGTACTTGAAATTTAATTGGATGGGACAGCTGTGGCAATACAAAACATTGCCTAATGGATTAAGCTCAGCACCTAGGCTATTTACTAAATTGTTAAAACCTGTGCTGGGGCTATTGAGGGCCCACAATCACATTGTCATGGCTTATTTAGATGATATCTTAATTATCAGCAACACAAAAGAGTCAGCTGAAGAGTCGGTTGCAGCAACCAAAATGTGTTTGAAACATTTGGGTATTTGGTCTATCCAACTAAGTCCAAGTTACAGCCAACCCAAAATATTGAGTATTTGGGATTTCTTATTGATTCAGTTGATATGACAGTAACATTAACAACAGCCAAGGTTATGGATATTGCTAATGTTTGTACGTGCCTCACACAAAAACTTTATCCCTCCATCCGAGAAGTCGCTAAGGTCATTGGGAAATTGGTAGCAGCTTTCCCTGCAGTACAGATCGGACCTTTGCATTATCAACATTTGCAAAGAACAAGAGAGCAAGCACTAAAAGAGCATGCAGGCCATTTTGATCGGGTTATGCAGTTACCAACCACAGCCCTAGCAGAATTGCAGTGGTGGATTGTTAATGTTAGTCAAGCTACCAATAACATTTTGGTGCAAGAACCTTCAGTGATCTTACAGACTGATGTAAGCGCTCTCGGATGGGGAGCTACGGACACCTAGTCTAGCTGTGGGGGTAGATGGAATGAACAAGAAGGTTTGATTCTCCACACACAAGGAATCCATTATTTGGAATTATTGGGGGCATTTTATGGGTTAAAGGCATATTGCTCCACAATGAATAATTTTCACGTTCAACTCCAGATTGATAACACAACAGCAGTGGCATATATTAATCATATGGGAGGAGCAAGATCAGTATCATGTGATAACTTGGCTAACCTCATGTGGCATTGGTGTATTTCACGGAACATTTGGGTTTCAGCCATCCATCTACCAGGTATAGACAATGTGGTGGCAGACCATAGGTCGCAAAAGTTTAATGACAATATAGAATGGATGTTGAATTCTGAAATTTTTGAAACAATTGTCACTCGATTTGGTTTGCCAGATATTGATCTGTTTGCATCCAGATTAAATCACCAGTTGCCTAAATATGTTTCATGGGAGCCAGATCCAGGAGCAGTTGCCGTGGATGCATTCTCGTTACATTGGGGGCAATCATTCTTTTATGCATTTCCTCCATTTTGTCTGATCACGAAATGCCTCACCAAAATAAAGCGTGACTCCGCCACAGGCGTTTTGGTGGTCCCAGATTGGCCAACACAACATTAGTACTCAGAATGATGGCTCAGCCATTCATGATGATTCCCAGCTGCAGTAATTTGTTGGTGCATCCAGTTACAGGAGAAAGTCACCCGTTACATGACCGTATTAATTTGTTGGTCTGCAGGTTCTGACCAGACCATTCCAAGGCCTTGGATTGTCGAACAGGACCATGGAGGTTATCACTGCAGCCTGGAGAAATAGCACTCAAAAACAATATGTGGTTCACATAAAGAAATGGGAGATGTTCTGTGTACAATCAAATATATCTTATCATAATGCAAGCATATGTGATGTGTTGAAGTTCCTTGCTAAGTTGCATTTTGATGAGCACTTGAGTTATAGTGCCATTAACAGTGCTCGGAGTGCTTTGTCGTCCTATTTAGGGCAGTCTTCAGAACAACAACCTATCGGGTCTCATCCGTTAGTATCCCGATTTATGAGAGGAATTTTTAATAAAAGCCCTCCTAAACCTAGATATACAGAAATCTGGGATATCAGTCTTGTTCTCACACTGCTTCGGCAATGGGCTCCAATTACGTCATTATCTTGCAGAGATTAACTCTTAAAGTGGTTATGCCAATGGCGCTGGTTTCAGCACAACGTGTACAAACATTACAATTGTTACAAATAGATTGTATGCATTTGTCTGTAAATTACATTACATTTTATGTCTATGATTTAGTCAAACAAAGCAGGCCAGGTATGGCAGGAACCAAGGTGATGTTTAAAGCATATCCTGTTGACCAAATGTTAAGTGTAGTTAAACACTTAAGCCAATATATTGAGTTAACAAGGAGCTCAGAGGTTCTGAGACAGGACGGCTCATTAGTCACAAAAAGCCATATAAAAGAGTGTCAGTACAAACTATTTCTGGATGGTTGAAACAGGTTCTCAATTATGCTGGAGTCGACACTCATGTATTTAAATCTCACTCCACCAGGGCGGCATCAACCTCCGTGGCGAAGGCTCAGGATGTGCCGCTAGACCAATTCCTCGCGGCCGCAAGATGGTCTAGAGAATCAACATTTTCACAATTCTATGACAAACCTGTACAGACAGTGCCACGGTTTGGGCATGCTGTTTTGGGTTCCATTTAATTCATTTGCTTTGTTTTATATTGTTGTTTGTAATTTCCCCCTGGGACAGAGGGGTTATTGCTGTTTTTTGTTATTGTTAAAAATAGTTATTGAATAATTTGAAGCAATGTTCAATATATTATTTATTCACTACTGTGTCAACCGAAGCAGATTGTCGTATGGAGTGCATCTACGGCATGAAAACACAGAGCTTTGAAATCTTCACATAGTCACTCAGATGACTCCGAAGTAAAATAGTAAGAATAAACGAGAACTTACCAGTTCGAAGTTTGATCCTTATTTTATGAGGAGTTACGTTGAGGGATTACGTGCCTGCCGCTCCCACCCTCATAATCTAAGAGATCATCTGGTAGTTCTAGTCTTCTTAAAGCCTTACCTTGTTACTTTGGCTATTTGCTTTCTGTGTTTTCACGCCGCTGCTTTGAAGTATGACGCGCATGTGCATGGCAGGGCTTCTTCACGTAATCCCTCAACGTAACTCCTCATAAAATAACGATCAAACTTCGAACTGGTAAGTTCTCATTTAATCTTACTATTCACCTAGATAAGTTAGTCTAAAAGGACACAACACAGGTAATATTGGTTTGTTTCAGTGTTGATATGTATATTGTTCATCCTTAACCTTATTATCCTTATTTTATAACTATAAAATTCTGATCTTGTATGTGGATGCATGTGTGTGTGTGTGTGTGTGTGCGTGTGTGTGTGTGTGTGTGTGTGTGTGTGTGTGTGTGTGTGTGTGTGTGTGTGTGTGTGCGTTTGTATATTTGTTTGTTTGTGCGTTGTCACATCTTCTCGAAAAAACGACGCGCTAACAGTAACATTTTTACATATTCGGTTAGAGATTTACCCTCTGAAGTCCGAAATCGCCTTATCTGAAAAATTCATGCTTTATTCCTCGAGTTATTTATGAAAATGTTCACAAATCTGATGTAACTTTGAAAATGAACAAGATGGCTTCGCTGATGATGTCACAATGGGTCTGCTGCGCGCGGCCTGCTCAGTGTTCCACGTGCTGCGAGTGACATCACCCCCCGGACCACTCCCCGACCACTTCCCTGACCACTCCAACCCCCGTACTCAGGCCCTGGAGCCTGCAGCCTGGAGCCACCAGCCAGGGACGAGGGAGTATTGCGCTTGGGAACCAGCCCTCCCCTGTGACGACTCCTTCCTCTGGGCTCTGAATTGATGCTGCTAAACTCACAGTTCTTTGGTTGACGTCCGCCCCACTGCCCCATCCCCACTCCCCTCCCTCCCCTCCCCTCCCCTCTCCCCATCCTCCTCCTCTCCCCCCTCTCCTCCTCTCCCCCTTTATCCCCTTCCTCCTCCTCTCCCCCCTCTCTCACCCTCCTCTCCCCCCGCTCCTCCTCTCTGCCCTCCCCCTCCTCTCCTCTCCTCTCCCCTCCTCCTCTACCCTCCTCCTCCTCCCTCCACTCTCCCCCCTCCTCTACCCCCCTCCCCTCCTCTCCCTCCCCCTCTCCCCCCCTCCTCCCCCATTCATCGCCCCCCTCCTCTCCCCCCAACCTCTCCCCCACCTCCTCTCCCCCCCTTCCCTCCTCACCCTCCTTCCCCCCCTCTCCTCTCCCCCTTTCCTCTCCCCCCTCATCTCCACCCCTCATCTCCCCCCCCATCCTCTCCCCCTCTCTCCCACTCTTTCCCCCCTCCCTCCCCCTCCCCTCCCCATCCTTCCCCTTCCCCTTCCCCTCCTCCTCCACCCCCCTTATTCCTCCTCTGCCCCCTCTCTCCCCCCTCTCCCCCTCTCCTTTTCTCACCCCTCCTCTTCCCCCCCTACCCCTCTCTCTCCCCCCACACCCCCTCCTCACCCCCTCCCCTCCCTCCCCCCCCTCTCCCCCCCTCCTCTTCCTCCGCCGGTCCTCTCTCCTCTCTCCCCCCTCTCTCTTCCCCCCTCTTCCCCCTCTCCCCCCTCTCTCCACTCTCTCCCACCATCTCCCCCCTCTCTTCCCCCACTCCCACTCCCTCCCCTCCCCTTCTCTCCCCTTCTGCTCCTCTCCCCCCTCTCCTCCCCTCCTCCCCCCGCTCCCCTCCTCTCCCCCTCTCCCCCTCTCCCCCACTCTCCCCCTCTCCCCCTCTCCCCCACTCTCCCCCTCTATCCTCCCCTCCCCTCCACCACGCCGGGTCCTCCATTGTTTCCATGGATTTGTCAAGGAATTAAAGGCATAACGACGCAGCTGGTAGAGCTGCTGCCTCACAGTGCAAGAATATTGATCACCCATTCACATCACTTCTATGTTATCCCACTTTCACATACACTTCCTACAGACTTGAGGCCAATTATGGCCAGTCATTCTTTCTTCTCCCTGCTTCTGTCAGGCAGAAGGCACAGATGCATGAAAGCGTGCACATTAGAGTCAGGGACAGCTTCTTCTCCTTTGTTATCAGACTTCTGAATGGTCCTTCCATAAGCTAGGGTAATGTCTGAATTACCTCTGCTCCATTACGGGCATTGAACTTTGTCCATGGAACTGTTGCACTATAATGCTGAGAACTATATGCTCCAATATATATTTTTTCCTTTGCTGCATCTATTGTACTTGAGTTTGATTGTATTTATGTATAGTATTGCAGTATCTAATTTGATTGGATAGCATGCTGTGGGATTCAAGGAAAGATAGCTGAATGGATAGAAAATTGGCTTCATGAAGGAAACAGAGAGTGATGGTGGAAGGTCACTTTTCCGACTGGAGGCATGTGACTAGTGGTGTGCCTCAGGGTATGGTGTATCATCTATATCAATGATTTGGATGAGAATGTGCATGGCATGGTTAGCAAGTTTGCAGATGACACAAAAGCGGGTGAAATTAATGAACATGGTTGTCAAAAATTGCAGCAGAATCTTCATCGGTTGGGCAGGTGGGCGGAGGAATGATTTAATAGAGAGAAATGTGAGGTGTTACATTTTGGGAGCACTAACATGGACAGAACCTACACAGTGAATGGTAGGGCTCTGGGGAGCGTTGTAGAGCAGAGGGATCTAGGAGTGCAGGTACATAGTTTGTTTAGATTTGCCTCACAGAGTAGATAGAATAATCAAAAAGCCTTTTGGCACATTGGCTTTCATCAGTCAGGGCACCACGTATATAAGCTGGGAGGTCTTGTTGCAGTTGCATAAGACGTTGATGAGGCCGCTTTTGGAGTATTGTGTTCAGTTTAAGGCACTATGTTATAGGAAAGATGTTGTCAAGCTGCAAAGGGTGCAGAGAAGATTTACAAGGATGATGTCAGGACTCGAGGGATTGAGGTATAGGGAGAGATGGAGCGGGCAAGGACTTTTGGAGCACAGGAGGATGAGGGGTGATCTTATAGAGGTGTACCAAATCATGAGAGGAATAGATCGATATACGCCCAAATTCCCATGCCCAGCATAGGGTTATCAAGACATAGGTTTAAGGTGAGTGGGGAAAGATTTAATATGAACCTGAGAGATAACGTTTTCACATAAAGGGTAGTGCATGTCTGGAACGAGCAGCTGAAGGAGGTAGATGAAGCAGGTACAATTACCATGTTTAAGAAACATTTTGACAGATACATTTTTAGGACAGGTTCAGAGGGACATGGTCCAAACGCAGGCAGTGGGACTAGTGTAGATGGGACATGTTGGCCGGTGTGAGCAAGTTGGGTCAAAAGGCCTGTTTCCACGCTGTAAGACTATGCAAAACAAAGCTTTTTGCTGTAGCTTGATACATATTAAAATAAACCTAAACATGGGTTCGTCTTTGGTTAAGGCCAATTAACATGTCCATCATACCAATATCCCACCCCCTTCACCTCCCCAGCCCTGACAAAGTTTGGGGAGGGTGTCAATACTTGATAATAAATTATTTTGATAAAAGGACCTCAAAACGACCTTTAAAATCCAAACTACCATTTGAGGGATATTCCATGCAGAATACAAAGAGAGGATCATGTACAAGTGACAAATAATGTAATCTCATTTGATAATGCCCATAATCTCCAAATATCTTCTGCATGTGGCTCCACACTACTAGAGTATAGGACATTGAGCTAAATACCAGAATGCTACATCCTCCAGAACAGCATCATAACACCGCCTGTGTGAGATCTTGTTATGTGATGGTTCCAGTTGAACGGCGAAGATGACAAGGCCATTAATCTATCTTTCTCATTTATTAAAGCATTCATCCCATGGAAGACTATCAGTTTTGGGGGAATAGGCATCATTTTTTATGCCTTTATTTTTTGCATAAAGGTTACGGCAATGAGTCCAAACGTCAGCCCTTTCGAATAAGGTCTACTTATACAATTAGTTTTAAAGGCATTGAAAGAAAAGATTGATTAAGCTGTAAATGACCAGGCAATGAAATGTTTTCACTAAAGGAAATAAGGAATTTTCAGGCTATTTCAGTTTATGCCTCAGAGTTGAGGAGTTACCAGATAAAGGTGAACAAAGGTGGTGGTGCATCAGCCTGAGTTGACACAGCCAATGTTCGGAATCCATTGGAACTGCAGATGCTGGCATAAGGTGCTGGAGTAACTCAGCAGGTCAGGCAGCATCCCTGGAGAACATGGATAGGTGATGTTTCGGGTCAGGACCTTTCCTCAGTCTGAATCAGTCTCAAGAAGGGTCCCGACTAAAATCAGCACCTATGCATGACCTCCAGGGATGCTGTCTGTCCTGCTGAGTTACTCCAATACCTTGTGCCTTCTTTTGTAAACCAGCATCTGTTGTTCCTTGTTTCTAAACTATAATTGAGAACTATTTCAGTTACAGTAGAGGTTTTTGAGATACCCCAAAGTCATAAAAGGTGATACACGTCAATTTAAATTCTTCTTTCCTTAATGTAGCATCTGCTCTTGGTACAGACTTGCCAAAATTAAAATTGTTTTTCGGCAAAAGAGAAGTTTTGAATAACAAATGCTTCCTCTAACAGGCATGCTACAACTGGCTACAGTAACCTTTTAAAGACTAATGTTTATACCTCTTACACTTCTGCCGTTTACAATGAATGATATTTGATAATGAATGATAAGGAAGAAGTGTTTGAGCATGGTAACTGAGTCCACTATCAGCCATGGTTCTGTTCCCACCTTAATTCATAGATGCTTGCAATTTCCGGGAGGGGTCATTGGACGTTTATAACCCCCCACCCTCCCCTGTCACTGTTCCCTGAATCATAGAGATCACAATATCTCCCATTGGTAAACATGATAAATTCAGATTCACATTAGCTTATTATCATACAGTATGTACCAGGGTGCAATGAAATTTCTTGTTTATATGAAGCAAGTTAATAGGGTAACAGCAGAATGATGCAAAGAATGTACTGCAATGTGAAGCAGTGCAAAAACAAAACTAAAGTGCATTAACAGAATAACCGAATGAGATAGAATTAAGAGTATGAGTTTGTGACAGCATTTCCAGAAGGGTGCGAAGGAGGTGACTGAGTCAGTAGTCTGTTCAGAATCAACATTCAAATGACTTGCAGAGTGGCAGATAACTAGATGCAAAGCAGAGAGCAAACCTCAAAGACTGGCCTAACTATTGATATCAGGATATCAGTCTTGCCATCTGTGTCAGAAAGTTGAAGGTTCAAGCCCTGACCCAAGGAACTAATTGAGGAGATTTGGAATGACAGCAAATACTCTATTAAACTTCTACAGGTGTACGGTAGAGATTGTACACTGCATGGGTTTCCTCTGGGTGGTCTGGTTTCCTCTCACATCCCAAAGACGTGCGGGTTTGTAAGTTAATTGGCCTCGGGAAAACTGTGCTGAATGTGTAAAGAATGGGTGAGAAAGATAGCATAAAACTAGTGTGAATGGGTGACCAATGGTTGGCATGGACAAAATGGGCTGAAGGGCTAATTTCCATGCTCTGTCTTTCAATCAATCAATAAATATTACTGAAGACTTTATTGCTCTGAAATCTTTATAAAGCAAGAATCACAACCAGCTCAAGATGGAGTTTAGGACCTTCTGAACTAGGCCTCGATGAGGAAGTGGGAAAACATAGAACTGGTGTGAACGGTTGATTGATAGTTGGTGTAGACGCAGTGGGTTGAAGGACCTGTTTCCATGCTGTAACTCTAAACTAAACTGAAGCAACAAACTTCAATTTCTACCTAGGCTATTTTCTTCAGGGCCATTTAATCACAGTGCCACTTCATAGAAGTTACAAAACATAATTATATTAAGACAATTTGATATAATAAATACTGAGCAGCTGTATTAGTATTTTGATAGATTTTCTCAAAGGCTTTATATCATGTTGGATTAAAACATTACTCACACTGCACAAAATGACAGCTCTGTTACGAGTTTTATTATAGCTTATTCAATTTAATAGGACTGTGTAGGGCAATTTTAAAACCCTCTATGACTCGTTGGGTGAGGGCACTCAGATGATGACAGGAGCAGGACCAAAATAATTTCAGATGAAAACAGATACTAGCTTTCAGCAGTAATACTGACAGAACAAAGCTCAAAGTAATATTTTCTTCAAAGTCAAAATCCCTGATCAAAACTTCAAAAGAATTCCATTTTATATATTTTGATGGCCCAAAGGGCGAAACAAGGCTCAAGGTCATTGATAAGAACACCGCGGAGGTTCAATTATTGTTCCGGTTGAAATACAGATGATGTCAGGTGATAAAATAAAAAAGGAAGGATGGTGCTAACTCTGGGTCTTGTTCCCCTGAAAAAACTGCTTGGTGACAGAGTTTAAAAATGCAACCTATACCTCAGAGAGATGAAACTATTAAAGTTAGGTTTGTGTGATGTCAAGTTTTCTGTAATGAGGAGCAGGAGTTGTGAAGGGATGTCACCCCATGTTGGGCAGCTGACAGGTGTGCCTGGGAATTGAGATGGAAATCTAGGGCCCTGTTGATGTACATTTCAAACGGAGGCATGGGAACAGGAATGGCTCAGGAACAATTTCCATTAAGTCTTAGACACATAACTTTCCTCAGCATCACTTTTTGATGCCTTCTAAAGCCAACTGTTTATCTGACTCCCTACTGTGGAACAAATTGCATGCTCAGCAGGACTCTTAGACACTTCTGAATTGGGTGAAATGAATCGCAGCATGCCAGGCCAAGAATGAGGTAAACAATCTGCATTGACGATAATATGACACCTAAACTAGGACAAATGGTGTATGGTGATTTCATCAACAACTCAAAGCTTGTGATACATCATAATGCAGCTTCAATTAGGGAATTGTAATCTGTCTCCTTAATCCAAAGTAAGATGAATTTATTCGTGCACATAAATAAAAGTGTTTTGTTTATATCGTGTTCACATAGTAACTTGAATTTACACATCACCATTCGAGTAATAACACATCTTCAAATATTTCCAGGAATGCAATTTCCAGGAAAAGTATGAAATTCAGCTACACAAATTCAGCTGGTGGTTTGGTGCCACACCACTCTGACCACCACTCAACTCGCTGCCACCATCAGGAAGAAGGTACAGGAGCCTGAAATGATCTCCAGGTTCAAGAACAACTTCTTCCCAACAACCGTCATGCTCTTGATCACTGCATTAACCAACATTAGCCACTACCACAGCCACAATGATCTACTGTGGACTTGGTTTTGGTTGCACACTGATTTTGGATTGTTATGGTCTGGTTACCTGGTATTACTAATTATTAGCAATCTTACCTGTCTATGTCAAAAGAAGACTTTCAGAAACAATCTTTAAAGGAGCAATGAGGCAAAAAGGTTTATGGGCCTGTCCCACTTAGGTGACTTTTTAGGCGACTGCAGGAGACTTTGCAGTCGCCACATGGTCGCCACGTGTTCGCGGGTGGACGTCGGGGAGTCGCCTTCATGGTCGTGAGGAGTTCCCACATTTTGAGAACTATTCGCGGCCTCATTATGGTCGCTAACATTTTTTCAACATGTTGAAGAATTAGAGGCGGTGAGAATTAAGTCGCCATGGAGTGTAGCACGAATTCTCGAGCCGTTGGTGGGCCGCAAGGAGGTCCTAGTGGGTTGCCAGGAGGTCGAAGGTTCTCGGAGGTTCTTGTAGGTTTGAGCCGGTGGTGACCGGTGATTTTCATTGGCTCATTGGGGGAAAAAAAGGTAAGCAGTAGTTTTCAGAACCAAGAAACCGACTGGTAATGTTAAATGTCCGCCATGTATCTCTGGCTTCTTAAAAAATGTCTCCACTCCTTCTCCCCCCTTCTCCCTCCTGTTTCCCCCTCTCCCCCCTCATAGAAAGGACTTATCGTACACTGTGCTTTAGCTGTCTTAATTACAACGGCAACCTTCCTGTTCATCGTGGTGTGAGTCTATCATCTTGGCTTTGCTCCGTGGGAAATTTTTAGACAGCGCTCCCCTGCTTGCCCTGGCCCCCGCCTTTGCGGTGTGTTTGTGTGTGTGTGTGTGTGTGTGTGTGTGTGTGTGTGTGTGTGTGTGTGTGTGTGTGTGTGTGTGTGTGTGTGTGTGTGTGTGTGTGTGTGTGTGTGTTCCACTCTGACAGTCGCCGTTCCAGTTCCCGTTTTTTTAGGCAACTGCCGGCAACATGACAGTCGCCAGCAGTCTGTTGAAAAATCGCCAAAGTGGGACAGGCCCACTAGGAAGAGGATTCAAGAATTTGGGGCTTTGGCAACTGAAGATGTGCAGGAGGTCAAAAATGAACGAATGATTGATTGATTGAACATGGAAACAGGCCCTTCGGGAATCAAGAGTGTTCTATTGTCATATGTACCGAAACGGAACAATTAAATTCTTACTTGCAGCAGCAGCACAACAGGTTTGTAAACACAGTACTCAATAGATAATATCATAAACAAGCAAACAAAAATGAAATTCAATGAATAAATGTCCTAGTGTACGATAGCCTGATGATTGTTGGGAAGAAGCTGTTCCTGCACCTGGGCATTACAGTTTTCTGACTCCTATACCTTCTTTCCGATGGCAAGAGTGAAATGAAAACGTTCAAATTCCACACAGCACCCAGGGTCTGGATCAATCCCAGTCTCTGGCACTGTGAGGCAGCTGCTCTACCAGTGCTATTTTGTGGTGACTGTAAACTGCTGCGGGGCAGGGGGAAGCATACAATGATGCTCGGATAAACTGGTGAGATGTGATCCCTGTAAATGAAAATCTTAAAAATGTGTCATTGGAAGATCATGAGCCGGTGTAGGTCAATCAGCACAGGATTAACCTATATCTAGGAGTTTAGTTTAGAGATATGGCGTGGAAACAGACCTTTGTTTGGTCCGCGTAGACCAGCAATCACCCATACACTAGTTCTATCTTATGCACTAGCGACAATTTACAGAAGCCAATTAACCTACAAACCGGGAGATAGACACAAAAAGCTGTAGTAACTCAGCGGGTTGGGCAGTATCTCTGGAGAAAAGGAAATGACGTTTTGGGTCAAGACACTTCTTCAATCTGCAGAAAGGTCTTGATCTGAAACATCACCTATTATTTTTCTCCAGAGATGCTGCCTGACCCACCCGCTGAGTTACTCCAGCTTTTTGTGTCTATCTTCGGTTTAAACCAGCATCTGCAGATCCCTCCTACAAACCTGCGCATCTTTGGAATGTGGGAGGTGGAAAATGGGAATGTGTCTTGGTGTAAACGAGGGTATGAGGTAACAAAGGTGTTTTTTTCCTGGAGATAAGGAAGACTGGCAAGGTAAAAAGAACTTGACTAACTGATCTTCTTCCTGCTTCACGCAGGTCTTCTCCGTGATATAGCATCCAAAGCTCTCTAGTCTCCTGAGGAAAAGTTCTGCAAAAACACTTCCTGTCGTCTTATGACAATCAAGCCAAATTCTATTTGATTTCATATGACTGTAGATTCATATTGGAAAGGAAGTACAAGTAAGACATGTAATGGGACCAATTGCAATTTCCAATTTCCTGCCTAGATCAATGTAAAGGTTTTTCTCTTCCTTTCCCCCACTGACACTCGATAATCCTAGCTTGTTTACGTATTCCTAGAACATCTGATCCCCTTCCCAGCAGGAGAGGAAAGTTCTTCTCTGCAGCGCTTCGGAAGAATTGTAATTGCTATCGTAAAGAATGGGTTATACAAGAAGCAAAGCACTGGGAAAAAAAATCTCCCCTGTAGATACTTGTTTCAGTAAGTTAACCTGGAAACTATCCTCATATTGTCACCCATGGCACCATTCTGTGCTGACTGCACTTCATTAAATACATCAACAGCCCTTTAAAGAGTTTGCCTTGCAGAATGCTTGAAATGATATTCTATTAATGGCGATAGCTGGGAAGTATAGACCTGTTGGATTGTTATTGTTTCAGGCACCCTGCTACTTTTGTTGATTGTTGAAAAGCACAAGGTTGAGTAAAATGGGAGGAAACATTCACAGTTAAGTCATGAGAACAGATTATACACCTGCCAGTATCGTGTTTCTTCGGTGTTTCTTGGGCTGGGCACTTGCTGATTGACACAGATGATTCCGCAATTACAAAACTAAGATAGGTTTCTGCTTTTCAGGAGGCCAGTGTTTACAGTTAGAATGCATTCAGAATGGCGACGGCAACGGACACAGGAGTAGAATGGTGCCGGTGTGTGGGCTGGGAACTCACCTCCCATGCTTGGGAGGTGCTCTGGGTGTTCAGTGGTCGGCCATTAGCTGAATGGTGGCCTTTTGAGCCGAGGGATAGCGCGTTTGCAGTTCGACATGTATGGATTGAGGTGTTGGTGGACTGGGACGTTGGTGGCCCTGCAGCAGTCTGCGGCTCGAGTGGATCAGGCACTGCTCCAAGAGGCCGAGCATACAGTGGCACGGAGCGACAGTGGTGGAGGGCATCGACAACATCACTGGGCAAGGACGACCCCTGCAACTCTGACCCAGTGCTACCACCAGGACAATGAGCCTTTATGACCAAGATGAGACCACATTTTTAACAATAGACAATAGGTGCAGGAGTAGGCCCTTCGGCCCTTCGAGCCAGCACCGCCATTCAATGTGATCATGGCTGATCATCCCCAATTAGTACCCCGTTCCTGCCTTCTCCCCATATCCCCTGACTCCGCTATTTTTAAGAGCCCTATCTAGCTCTCTCTTGAAAGCATCCAGAGAACCCGCCTCCACCGCCCTCTGAGGCAGAGAATTCCACAGACTCCCCACTCTCTGTGAGAAAAAGTGTTTCCTCATCTCCATTCTAAATGGCTTACCCCTTATTCTTAAACTGTGGCCCCTGTTTCTGGACTCCCCCAACATCGGGAACATGTTTCCTGCCTCTAGTGTGTCCAAACCCTTAACAATCTTGTATGTTTCAATGAGAACCCCTCTCATCCTTCTAAACTCCAGAGTGTACAAGCCCTGCTGCTCCATTCTCTCAGCATATGACAGTCGCGCCATCCATGGAATTAACCTTGTAAACCTATGCTGCACTCCCTCAATAGCAAGAATGTCCTTCCTCAAATTAGGGGACCAAAACTGCACACAATACTCCAGGTGTGGTCTCACTAGGGCTTTGTACAACTGCAGAAGGACCTCTTTGCTCCTATAGTCGACTCCTCTTGTTATAAAGGCCAACAGGCCATTGTCTTTCTTCACTGCCTGCTGTATCTGCATGCTTATTTTCATAGACTGATGAACAAGGACCCCCAGATCCTGTTGTACTTCCCCTTTTCCCAACTTGACGCCATTTAGATAGTAAACTGCCTTCCTGTTTTTGCTACCAAAGTGGATAACCTCACATATATCTGCATTAAACTTCATCAGCCATGCATCTAAATGGTGTCAAGTTCAAGGGGAAATACAACAGGATCTGGAGGTCCTCGTTCATCAGTCAATGAAAGTAAGCATGCAGGTACAGCAGGTAGTGAAGAAAGTGAATGGCATGTTGGCCTTTATAACAAGAGGAGTTAAGTATAGGAGCAAAGAGGTCCTTCAGCAGTTGTATAGGGCCCTAGTGAGACCACACTTGGAGTATTGTGTGCAGTCTTGGTCCCCTAATTCGAGGAAGGACATTCTTGCTATTGAGGGAGTGCAGCGTAGGTTTACAAGGTTAATTCCCGGGATGACGGGACTGTCATATGCCGAGAGAATGGAGCGGCTGGGCTTGCATACTCTGGAGTTTAGAAGGATGAGAGGAAATCTTATTGAAACATAAGATTGTTAAGGTATGGACTTGAGGCAGGAAACATGTTCCCAATGTTGGGGGAGTCCAGAACCAGGGTCCACAGTTTACGAATAAGGGGTAAGACATTTAGAACGGAGACGAGGAAACACTTTTCTCACAGAGTGTTGTGAGTTTGTGGAATTCTCTGCCTCAGAGGGTGGTGGAGGCCGGTTCTCTGGATATTTTCAAGAAAGAGCTAGATAGGTTTTTTAAAGATAGCGGAGTCAGGGGATATTGGGAGAAGGCACGAATGGGGTACTGATTAGAGATTATCAGCCATGATCACATTGAATGGCGGTGCTGGCTCGAAGGGCCGAATGGCTTACTCCTGCACCTATTGTCTATTAAATCTTTTCTCCTTCACCTTGAACCTATGCCCGCTGGTCCTAGATTTCCCATCTCTGTGCAAGAGACTGTACATCTACCCGATCTATTCCTCTCATGATTTTATACACCTCTATAAAATCATCCCTCATCCTCCTGCGCTCCAAGGAATAGAGACCCAGCCTACTCAACCTCTCCCTGTAGCTCACACCCTCTAGTCCTGGCAACATCCTCGTAAATCTTGTCTGAACCCTTTCAAGCTTGACAATATCTTTCCTATAACATGGTGCCCAAAATTCAACACAATATTCTAAATGCGGTCTCACCAACGTCTTATACAACTGCAAAATTACTTCTCAACTTCTATACTCTATACTCTGACCGATGAAGGCCAATGTGCCAAAAGCCTTTTTGACCACCTTATCTACCTGCGGCTTGACCTTCAAGGAACCATGCACCTGCATTCCTAGATCCCTCTACTCTACAACACTTCCCGAGACGCCTACCATTTACTGTGTAGGTCCTGACCTTGTTAGATCTCCCAAAATGCAACACCTCACACTTCTCTGTATTAAATTCCATCAACCATTCTTCAGCCCACCTGGCTAATTGATCCAGATCCTGCTGCAATCTTTCATAACCATCTTCACTATCTGCAAAATAATCCACTTTTGTATCATCAGCAAACTTGCTAATCTTGCCCTGTATGTTCTCATCCAAATCATTGATGTAGATGACAAACAGTAACGGGCCCAGCACCGAACCTTGAGGCACACCACTAGTCACAGGCCTTCAGTTCGAGAAGCAACCTTCCACCATCACCCTCTGGTTCCTTCCATGGAGCCAATTTGCTATCCATTCAGCTATCTCTCCTTGGATCACATGCAATCTAATCTTCCAGAGCAGACTACCTTGACAAATGGCCTACTGAAATCCATGTATACAACATCTGCAGCTCTTCCCTCATCATCCTTTTTGGTCACGTCTTCAAAAACCTCAATCAGATACGTGAGACATGACTTTCCACATACAAAACCATGCTGACTATCCCTAATCAGTCCTTGCCCGTCCAAATTCCTGTATAACCTATCCCTCAGAATAATCTCTAGTAACTTTCCAACAATAAAAGATTAAGCTCACCGGCCTATAGTTCCTAGCATTTTCCCTGCAGCCCTTCTTGAAATGAGGCACAACATTTGCCACCCTCCAGTCTTCCGGCACCTCTCCTGTATTTAACGACGACTCGGAAATTTCAACCAGGGCTTCCGCAATTTCCTCTCTGGTTTCCTACCATGTCCTCAGATATACCTGATCTGGCCCTGGAGATTTGCCTACCTTCATACACGATAGTACCTTCAGTACTTTTTCAACAGTAACACTCTCTCAGGACACTTCCATTGACTGCCCCAAGTTCCTACGTCCTACTGTCTTTCTCCTCGAGGATACAGAGGAAAAATACTTATTGAGGACCTTGCCCATCTCCTGTGGCTCCACACAAAAGTGACTGCTTTGATTCCTGAGAGGTCCCACTCTCTCTCTAGTTACCCTTTTCCCCCTTATGTATTTAGGCTTTATCTGCCTTTACTGTCCGATCTGTTGAATGTTTCCAACACTTTTTGATTTCTTTAAAATGAAACAATTCCCTGATGTCTTTTGAAAACTGGAGAATAACCTTGGTTCAGGACCTGATGTGAACAGTTTAATTTAGTTTATTATTGCCACGTGTACTAAGGTACAATGAAAAGCTTCTGTTCGTGTGCTATTCAATTAAATAAAATCATACTGTCTACAAGTACAAGCCATACACAAGTATAAAAAGTGGTGCAAAGAGAAAGTTTGTTGTTTTGCGGTATTACAGTGTTATAATTACGGAGAAAAAGTCCAATGTCCACAATTAGGTAGATGGGAAGAAATGGACAGTTCAGTCGTCTGATACCAGTGGGGAAGTAGCAGTTCCTTAGTCTGATGCTAGATACAAATTGCTGGAGTAACTCAGTGGATGAGGCAGCATCTCTGGAGAAAAGGAATCAGAGACGTTTTGGGTTGGAACCCTTCTTCAGACTTCAGACTAAAAAAAACTTGCCTCTCCTTAGTCTGATGGTACGTGCTTTCAAGCTTTTGTATCTTCTGCCTGACGGAAGAAGAGGGAATGACCAGGGTGAAAAAGCATCTTCCGAGGCACATGAAGTGTGGATGGAATCAATGGGGGGGGGGGGGGAGGGGGGGGTGGAATCTGGTCTGTGTGATGAACTGGGTTACTTCCACAGCTCTCTGTACCCAAACCAAGCTATGATGCAAATTCACCATATGCTTTCTATGATGCCTCTTTTAAAGTTGGTAAGAGTGGTTGGAAATATGCCAAATATTCTTCCCCTGAGGAAACTGAGGCACTGGGATGCCTTTTTTGGCCCGATTATCATTCATTGATGTCGGGAGCAGTGAGAACTATTTGTGGCAGGGAATGAGACTGGGGTCAATATCTGACGGGGTATTGCAAGAGCAAATACTTGCAGTTGTGAGAAGAAAGCCGAGGGATGGAAGCATTTGACAACAATTCCAAGGAGCACGGTATGGAAAATGGCCTTCTTCTATGTCACCAGATTTAATAACACTACAAGCAGAAATCTGTAGCCATGGTAACAGCAGAATGGACCTGCAGTGCATTAGAAACAGTATGTGATGAAAAACAATTTCCTGGTCTTAAAAGAAACCAAGAACACACAAAGGAAAATAAATACATATTGAATTGGAGACCTGGTTCAACATAATAAAAAGTAACAATAGATTACAATAGATTATTTTAATCTCACCAGGATTTATAATGGTCTCCATTACAGATGAGCACTTTATTCCCTGTTATAGAGCTGCCAGACAAGGAACAAAAAATATGGAAGGAAAATAGGCAGTTTATCCTCACGAGAAAACTAATGTTGAGCAAAATGATAAAATAAAAATAAAATGAGTAAAATTTTCAAGAAAAGGTCCTGAAACACACTATCAGCAACTGATGGCAAATTCAGTGAAATAAAAATCCACGATATTAGTTAAACATTATAATTCACAGGGTTAAACAATATCATAGTTCCGTTTGAGACAGACAATCAAAGATAAATTTTGCAGCATTCTTGGTAAAAATGCACTGATCCTGAATTACTCCCTGCATATGGCGAACACATGGTTTAATTAGATAAGATCATTTCACAGCAGCAATGAGCAAAATGGTTCGACTTCTTTCAGTTTTCTGAACAACTACAATTGCAGTGGAACATGCATGAGACTCCAATGTCTGTTCTCTATTTAGCGAGAACAGGTTCCCCATTCATTCCTAAACATAATAAATGAGCAATAGGTTCATTTAAGGTTAATAATTTTTTCGTATACTGGTTAAAAGTTCATTTCCGATACACATTTCCAGTTTCATGAGAAATAATAAACGCTGGATCTTTTTTACTATGTTTACTTGTTTAGTTTACTTGTGAGATTAAAATAATCTATTGTAATCTATTGTTACTTTATAGTTGTTAGGAACTATTTGACAATTCTTCTACCTCCTCTGCAGGTAACATTTAAAGTGTTCATGTTCAATGTAAAATCTTCTGTTTGGCAGGCTCAAATAGAAATAAAGTTGGTATTACCCCCAAAATAGGCATACTGATTGTAATTCAGGCAGTGGGCAGGTGCTATTGACCTGCACGGGAAGGTAGACGCCCCCACGAGTGTCAGCCTGGGAAGGCAGTCCATCTAGGAGAGGGAAAACACTGAGGTAAAACCTCCACTGCCTTGTGGTCGCATATCCAGTCATGGAAAAGGCTCCAGGAGTAAACCTAAAAAAAAAATCCGGAATGTGAGCCCCTAAGGCAGTTCGTCGTTGTCTACAACCTCGCTCTGGCAGCTCCTGCGACGGCGCTGGTGCCAAACTGTAACGGCCCTGCTGTTCCTTTGGATTGATCAGCGACGTGGAGAGGGGGGGACATGCTGCATGGGAAACATCCTGTCCTCTACATGACATCGACCAGGCTTGCATCCGACCAGGATGCATTACCCATGGTCAGTCATGACCGAGAGGGGCCTACTACTGATTGAAATGTGTTATTATTATTCCGTGGCATTTCTTCCAATGCAAACAGCACCCAACAACTGCTCATTCTTGTATGTGGTTTGATTGATTGAAAAATTCAGAATGGAAACAATCTCTTGATCCATCAAAGCCAATCATAGCTCACCCGTTTCACACTAGTGCTATTCCACTTTCTATTTCCACATCTTTGGGATGTGGGAGGAAACCTGAGCACCCGGAGGAAACTCACGTGGTCACAGGGAGAATGTGCAAACCCCACACAGATAAAGCACAAGATCAGGATCGTACCCGGGGCTTTGGCTCTGTGAGGCAACAGCTCCACTAGCTGTGTCACTGTACCACCCACACTGACAGCACAACAAAAGTATAGGTGAAAACTGGAAAATAAAAGTTCAAATTAATTGAAAGCAAATATCCATTAGTACTGCACTAAAATAATAAAATAAGCAAGAGAAAAGCATTTATTTGATAGCACCATCTCAAAACACTTTGTAGTCAATTAATTATTTTTGTGATACTACTGGTAATATAAGATGCCATTAGTGTGAGTCAGTGGGAAGAACTATTATATATAGATGATATTACCATCATCATGATTACCAAAGATTTAGCAACAAAGGGAAAGAAAAAGTTCTGTAATAATGTCCCATTAATCTTGCAGGGTAAGGAAGGGAACACAGTGGTGGAGGACTGAAAAAAATGGACACTGATAATGAGGATGTTGAAATGGTTGATTGGATAAATGGGAGTTGCAATGCCATGAAAAAGGAAAATAAAGAAAGACATAAGGAGCTGCAGATGCTGGAATCTAGAGCAAAACACAAAGTGCTGGAGAAACTCTGTGGGTTAGGCAGCATCTATGGAGGGGAATGGTCAGACAATGGTTTGGGTTGGGACCCTTCTTCGGACTGACTGTAGAAGGAGGGAGAAAACTGGATACAAGAGGTGGAGGCAGAACAAAACCTGGCAAGTGATAGGAGAATATAGGTGAGTGTGGTTTGAATGGTAGATGGATGGAGTAAGTGACAAAGGCCAAAGATGACAAGGAGACAAAAGCGTCTCAGATAAGGGGATGAGTGAAATGTTAAACCAAGGGAGGGAGAAGTGAAGGATTTCAGAATTCACATAGAAATTATTTTACTAGATTGAAAAGTATCACACTATTGCTGTTTACAAAAGTCCTAGAAACAAAGAGGTAGGGCTTTCCTGTGCGATAGCCACACTGGCTTAAACAACTCTTTTGATCCTAAATTCTCACAGGCATTTACAGTAGTCCAACAACTGCAACTCTATTAGAGGGAGATGTGGAGGCTTTGAAAAGGGTGCAAAACAGGTTTACCAGAATGCTGCCTGGATTAGGAGGGGATTAGCTACAAGGATGGATTGCACATATTTGGATCGTTTTCTCCAGAGGTTGATGGGAGACCTGATGAAAGTATATAAAATAATGAGAGGCATAGATAAAATCAGAAACATTTTCTCAGGGTGGAGATGTCAAAGCCTAGAGAGCATAGTTTAAGGTGAGAGGGTCAAAGTTTAAAGGAGATATGCAGTTTTTTTTACACAGAGGGTGATGAGTGCCTGGAATGCGCTGCCACATGTGGTGGTGGATGTTCCACCATGTTTATGTCATTTAGGGTGTTTTGTGTTAAATATTTTTATTAGAAGTAAGTACATAGTAATAGAGTATACTTCTCACATACATTCGTAATTTTATTAATATTAACAATTATGTCATATATTTCTATACTTTTTTTTGCAGGTAAGAAAAGATAGAGAAAAATAAAGTAAGAGTAGGAATGAATGGAGTATTAAAAAAAGGTATCCACATTTAGGGTGTTTTACTCAGGGATATGGTGCAGGTGTAATTTAAATCTCCACCATAAAGTCAATGGCTGAATTGCCCAGGAGTTGGAACTCACCCAGGAATGGGTACAATATTGTTCTCATTAAATTGTTAACTGTATAACAACTTTTGTTTCTGGAGTTGTTCAAAATAAACTCTCTTGACCAAATTATTTTTTCAAGATCATCTGCTGATGCTGCAAAGTGTTCCTTTCATGATCTGAGCACATTGTCCATCTCAAAGTGAGTCGTGAGATGGACAATGTGCTCAGATCATGAAAGGAACAGCAGATGCAGGAATCTTGAGCAAAACACAAAGTGCTGGAGGAACAAGTCAAGCAGCGCCTGTGGAAGAAATAGACAGATGACATTTCAGGTTGGGACCCTTCTTCAGATAAATGGAGTAAGGGAGAGAAGGCTGCAATAGAGAGGTGGGGGTGGGACTAAAGGGCGTGTCCCACTTTCACGACCTGATTCACAACCTTTTTTACTCGTGGACATTTTTCATCATGCTAGAAAAACGCCCCGACATACTTGGTGCCACGAGTACATACGACTAGCATCACAACCTGCTACAACCTACCTACGACCTCGTGCCGACCATGCTGCGAGTATGAGTCAAGGGCAAACTTGGCAGAGGTCATGAAAGTGGGACAGGCCTTTAAGCCTGGCAAGTATTAGGTGGATTTTGAGTGAGGAGTTGAGTGACAGATGGGTGGAGAAACTGATGAAGGCTAGAGAAGAAACAGAAACAAAAGATAAGGAAGAAAGTGGAGTGAAATATAAAGCCAGACGAAGGGATAAAGATGGAAGGGGAGAGGGGGAATGGAGAGAGAAGGAACAACAGTAACTGGGTTGGGATTATGGGACAATGTTGGGATTCTCCATTTATTGTGGATGTCATAAGGAAGAAGAGAGAACTTTGCAAGGGGTAGACTTCAATTGACAGCCGTGCACATCACTCATTCAAGTGCCTGAGTATGTGGATAAAGGTGTAAGAGTCTAATGTGGGAAAAAACAGCGGTGTCACAGGCAGTGTACAGACAATGTTAACAGAAGAATGACAATTCTTAAGCCTTATTGTTATTTCAAAGCTAACATAGGAGGCAGTTGAGTGTTACGATAATGCAGTATATGAAAAATAGGTTAAATTCATTTGCCCAAATTGATTAGTTGGGACTGTTAGATTAGCTGTGCAAAGAAACTGTTCTCGCATTAATTTAGACTAACATTAAACACAGGTCCCAGAGATAATGCAATTTGCCATGACTGCTGCAATACATATTCAAAGACATGGACTGAATTTAAAAATACAAAATATATTAATGAATTGGAATCAATATTTTAGTTCATAATTGATCCTTTGAGGTGTGAGGTAGATATTCTCCCCAAAAGATGCAAATGTTGCTGGCCATTTATTATATTCCACACAATCAGTGCTAAGTGCAGGACACAGAAGGAATACTTAACACAGGAAGGGTGAGCCACATGAGAATGAGTGTAATCCAGGACATAAACAGAAATTGCACTGCTTGAGAGCAGCATACGTTTACATGTTCAGATGAGGCAACTTCTCATTCCCAAAGGAGAAGTGTCGTTTTGGACTGGGCTGCAGCAGACGGTAACAAATTTAGTATTTGTTATCGGGCCTTTGATTAACTGGGAAGGCCGTTGCTCAGCTAGTCTGTCCTCTGAAGAAATTAGACAATATTTTATTGGACCCGCTGATAAACTTCTCCCACTGCACTCCATTAATATTCAGCATCAGAACAAGCCCTATATGAAGACACAAAGTGCTGGAGCAATTCAGCAGATCAAGCAGCATTCCTGGAGAACATGGATAGGTGACATTTTGGATCGGGACCCTCCTTCAGACTTGTATCCATTACGGATGTGTGTCCTTTTCTTCTCCTTTGTTTAAATATCCAAAACCCATTTAAGAGTCCAGGGTGTTTTATTGTCATATGTCCCGAAAACGGAACAATTAATATTTTACTTGCAGAAGCACAACAGATATGTAAATATTGTACTCAACATGGTTTATACATGTAAATATGTGTCTATCTAAAAGCTTCTTGAATACCCCTATCATAGCTGCCTTTACAACCACCCTGGCAGTGTGTTCCAGGCACCCACCACCCTACTGTAAAAAACTTGCCACTTGACAAGAACAACTTGACAGGGATATCAAAGTAGACATGTATGCTACATTTTGCCTGACGGGAGCAGGGAGTAGAAGGAATGGCCTGGGTGGGACAAGTCTGATTACATTCACTGTTTTTCCAAGGCAGCGTGAAGTGTGGACAGTCATAAAGCAAATTGAAAAAGCTATTTTTTGAAGAAGTAACTAAAGTTTGAACTGAAGAAAATCTATTGATGTTATGTAAATTGACTTCCAGAAAGGCCAAGAAGTCCCTTTTTCAGAGACTGTTGACTAAAGCTGAAAGTTATGGAGTTGAAGGCAAATTATTGATCCTACTTGGAAATTGACTGAGTAGCAGAGGCATAGTGCAGAGATCATGTGCAGGCACGCACATTGCCAGGATGTGACTCAGGCAGTCCAATAATTAGCTGTGATAAGGACACAAATATTCTCTATATTATAAATGCGAGGAGATAGGGTAGAAAGTCACAAATTTGCCATTAACACGCAGCTTTGCAAGCAGTACAGATAGAAACATTAAATAAGAAAAGGATATTAATCAAGAAAATGGATGAAATTAGTAAACATGAATTTCATAGCAGACATATTCCATAATGTTTGGGACAAAGACCCATCATTTATTTATTTGCCTCTGTACTCCACAATTTGAGATTTGTAATAGAAAAAATGGTTAAAGTGCACATTGTCAGATTTTAATAAAGGCCATTTTTATACATTTTGGTTTCACCACGTAGAAATTACAGCAGTGTTTATACATAGTCCCCCCCATTTCAGGGCGCCATAACGTTTGGGACACAGCAATGACATGTAAATGAAAGTAGTCATGTTTAGTATTTTGTTGCATATCCTTTGAATGCAATGACTGCTCGAAGTCTGCGATTCATGGACATCACCAGTTGCTGGGTGTCTTCTCTGGTGATGCTCTGCCAGACCTGTATTGCAGCCATCTTAAGCTTATGCTTGTTTTGGGGGCTAGTCCCCTTCAGATTTCTCTTCAGCATATAAAAGGCATGCTCAATTGGGTTCAGATCGGGTGATTGACTTGGCCACTCAAGAATTGACCATTTTTTAGCTTTGAAAAACTCCTTTGGTGCTTTAGCATCTGTTTGGGATCATTGTCTTGCTGTAGAATGAACCGCCAGTCAATGAGTTTTGAGGAATTTGTTTGAACTTGAGCAGATGGGTTGTGTCTATACACTTCAGAATTAATTATGCTACTACCATCAGCAGTTATATCATCAATGAAGATAAGTGAGCCAGTTCATTCAGCAGCCAATCATGCCCAGGCCATAACACTCCCACCACCATCTTTCACAGATGAGGCGGTATGCTTTGGATCTTGGGCAGTTCCTTCTCTCCTCCATACTTTGCTCTTGCCATCACTCTGATATAAGTTAATCTTCGTCTTATCTGTCCACAAAACGTTTTTCCAGAACTGTGGTTGCTCTTTTAAGTTCTTCTTGGCAAACTGTAACGTGACCATCCTATTTTTGCAGCTAACCAGAGGTTTGCATCTTGCAGTGTAGCCTCTGTATTTCTGTTCTTGAAGTCTTCTGCGGACAGTGGTCATTGACAAATCCACACCCGACTCCTGAAGAGTGTTTCTGATTTGTCGGACAGGTGTTTGGTGATTTTTTTTATTATAGAGAGAATTCTTCTGTCATCAGCTGTGGAGATCTTTCTTGGCCTGCCAGTCTCTTTGCCATTAGTAAGCTCATCAGTGCTCTCTTTCTTCTTAATGATGTTCCAAACAGTTGATTTTGGTAAGCCTAAGGTTTGGCTGATGTCTCTAACAGTTTTATTCTTGGTTCTCAGTCTCATAATGGCTTCTTTGATTTTCATTGGCACAACTTTGGTCCTCATGTTGATAAACAGCAATAAAGGTTTCCATGGGTTCTTGAAAGAATGGAGGAAAGACAAAATGCTGAGAGTGCTCTTATACCTGCATGAAGGAGGCAATTTAACACACCTGAGCAATTACAAATACCTGTGAAGCCATGTTCCAAAGGTTATGGTGTTTATGAAATGGGGGGACTATGTATAAACATTGCTGTAATTTCTACATGGTGAAACCAAAATGCATAAAAATGGCTTTTATTAAAATCTGACAATGCGCACTTTAACCACGTGACTTTTTCTATTACAGATATCAGATTGTGGAGTAGAGGCAAATAATTAAATGATGGGTCTTTGTCCCAAACATTATGGAGGCCACTGGACATGAGGATACAAGGAACTGCAGATACTGGTTCACAAAACAATACACTAAGTGCTAGAGTAAGTCAATGGGTCAGGCAGAACTTTATTTCTTTTGTAGACATATATGAGACCTCTTTTCCAGCTTTCTCCTCTCCGAGTACAATCAGTTTGAAGATGGGTTCCAACCTGGAAGGTCGCCTTTCCATTCCCTCCAAGAAAAATAGGATGTTGTACTTTCTGTGTGATGTGAACCTGGGAGAAGTGGAGGTCCAGAGAGAGTGTAAGAAAGAACTGCAGATGCTGGTTTAATTTGAAGGTATGCTGGAGTAATTCAGCGGGAGAGGCAGCATCTTTGGAGAGAAGAATGGGTGATGTTTTGGGTCGAGACCCTTCTTCAGACTGATGTCAGGGGAGTGGGTGAGGCACAGATAAAATGTAGTCGGAGACAGTAAGACTGGTGGGAGAACTGGGAAGGGGGAGGGGATAGAGAGGGAAAGCAAGGGATGTTAGAGAAGTCAATGTTCATACCGCTGGGGTGTAAACTATGCAAGTGAAATATTAGGTGTTGTTCCTCCAATTTGCGCTGAGCCTCACTCTGACAATGGAGGGGGACCAGAACAGAAAGGTCAGATTGGGAATGGGAGGGGAAGTTGGTGCTGAGCAACCAGGAGATCAAGTTAGTTAAGACGGACTAAGCAGAGATGCTCAGTGAAACGATCGCCGAGCCTGCACTTAGTCTCACCGATGTAGAGAAGTTGACACCTGAAACAGTGGATATAGTAGATGAGGTTGGAGGAGGTGCAAGTGAACCTCTGCCTCACCTGGAAAGACTGTTTGGGTCCTTGGATGGAGTCGAGGGGGAAGGTAAAGGGACAAGTGTTGCATCTCCAGCGATTGCAGGGGAAAGTATCTGGGGAGAGGATGGTTTGGGTGGGGAGGGATGAGTTGACCAGGGAGTTTCGGAGGTCCAGAGGGACTTGGAATCCTCATTTTGAGCTGATTTACACATCAGGGACTGGCACAAAATATAATCAAAAAGGCTAATGGAATGCTGGCCTTTATAGGTTGAGTGGCAGAGGGTCTGAGGGCCAGAGGGTAAAGGTACTCTGCGCTGTCCAATATTAGGAAGGATATATCAGCATTGGAGAGAGATAGTATGGGTTCATCAGATCAATAGCTGGAAGTTAAGATGAAAGATTGATTGACAGATACAACATGGAAACAGTCCCTTCGGCCCACCAGAGCTGCGGTGCTCCAGCGGCGGCCTGGTTTGGAGCTGCGGTGCTCCAGCGGCGGTGGCCCAGCTCAGCTGCGGTGCTCCAGCGGCAGAGGCGGCCTGGACCGCCTCAGTGCAGAGGGAGAACTAGGAGGGAGGAAGACAGGGACTTAAGGCTTTTGCCTTCCACCACAGTGAGGAGCTGCCTGGTGAACTCATTATGGTGGATGTTGGATATGTGTTTATTGTGTGTTTTGTTTTTATTATATGTATGACTGTATGGTAACAATTTCGTTCAGACCGTAAGGTCTGAATGACAATAAAGGAATCTAATCTAATCTAATCTAATCTAACCAAGTCCATGCAGACCATCGCTCACCTGTTTACACTACTTCTATGGCACACAAAATTGCTGGAGAAACTCAGCGGGTGCAGCAGCATCTATGGAGCAAAGGAAATAGGCAACGTTTCGGGCCAAAACCCTTCTTCAGACTGATAGGGGGTGGGGGGAGAAGAAAGGAAAAAGGAGGAGGAGCCCAAGGGCTGAGGGAGAGGTAGGAAGGGGAGGACACAGCAAGGGTAACAGAATTGTGAGAAATCGATGTTCATGCCACCAGGATGCAGACTCCCCAGGATATGAGGTGCTGTTCCTCCAATTTCCGGTGTTGCGCACTCTGGCCGTGGAGGAGGTCCAGGACAGAGAGGTCGGATACGGAATGGGAGGGTGAGTTGAAGTGCTGAGCCACCGGGAGGTCAGATTGGTTAATGCGGACCGAGCGGAGGTGTTCAGCGAAACGGTCGCCAAGCCTACGCTTGGTCTCACCGATGTAGATCAGCTGGCATCTAGAGCAGCGGATGCAATAGATGAGGTTGGAGGAGGTGCAGGTGAACCTCTGTCGCACCTGGAATGACTGCTTGGGTCCTTCAATGGAGTCGAGTGGGGAGGTAAAGCAACAAGTGTAGCATCTCTTGCGGTTGCAAGGGAAAGTGCCCGGGGAAGGGGTGGAGTGGGAGGGAAGGGAAGAATTGACAATGGAGTTATGGAGGGAGTGGTTTTTGTGGAAGGCAGACAGTGGGGGAGATGGGAAGATGTGGCGAGTGGTGGGGTCACGTTGGAGGTGGCGAAACTGACGGAGGACTATTTGTTGTATGTGCCGGCTAGTGGGGTGAAAGGTGAGAACCAAGGGGGACTCTGCCCTTGTTGCGAGTGGGGGGATGGGGAGAGAGAGCAGTGTTACGGGGTATGGAGGAGACCCTCATCTATGGTAGGGAAGGGTTTATAGTGGATGTCAGTCAGAAGTCTATCAACTGCGATGGAGATAATGAGGTCAAGGAATGGTGGGGAAGTGTCGGAAATGGTCCAGGTGTATTTGAGTGCTGGATGGAAGTTAGTGGTGAAGCGGATGAAGTCAGTCAGTTGTGTGTGGGTGCAGGAGGTGGCACCAAAGGACTCGTCGATGTAGCGGAGGTAGAGGTCAGGGATGGGGCCAGGGTACGCCTCGAACAAGGATTGTTCGACGTACCCGACAAAGAGGCATGCGTAGCTGGGGCCCATGCATGTGCCGATAGCTACGCCTTGTATTTGGAGGAAATGGGAGGAGTCAAACGAGAAGTTATTGAGGGTAAGGCCCAACACAGCTAGGCGGAAGAGAGTATCAGTGGACGGGTATAGGTTGCTCCTCCGGTCGAGGAAGAACCGGAGGGCTTTGAGACCATCCTGGTGGGGGATGGAGGTGTAGAGTGACTGGGGATGGGGGCCTAGAGAATGGAATGCACGGAGACGTCCATGGTGAAGATGAGGGCATTAACCAACCTGACCTGACGGGAGAAAGGCTCAGCACTTCAACTACCCCTCCCATTCCGTTTCCGATCTCTCTGTCCTGGGCCTCCTCCACGGCCAGAGTGAGCAATACCGGAAATTGGAGGAACAGCACCTCATATTCCGCCTGGGGAGTCTGCATCCTGGTGGCATGAACATCGATTTCTTACCCCTTGATTCTCTTTCTTACCCCTTAATTCTCTTAACCCTTGCTGTCTCCTCCCCTTCCTACCTCTCCCTCAGCCCTCGGGCTCCTCCTCCTTCTTTTTCCTTTCTTCTCCCCACCTTCCCCCACCCCCTATCAGTCTGAAGAAGGGTTTCGGCCCGAACATTGTCTATTTTCTTTGCTCCATAGATGCTGCTGCACCCGCTGAGTTTCTCCAGCATTTTTGTGTACCTTCAAATTGTCAGCATCTGCAGTTCCTTCTTATACACTACTTCTATGTTATCCCTCATGTTAAATCTTGAAGGAAGACTACACAAACTGGACATGCATTTCCTGAAATTTGAATACAATTTGCACAGTGTGAAGAGGTTGAAAGGGAGGAATCATTTTTTCTGATTGGTGAACATGCAATTCAGAGGGATGTTTTAAAATTACAGTTGGTCGCTTCAAGGAGGAAGTAGGAGTAAACTGCCAGAGAAAGAGGTGAAGGCTGGAACATTTTGAACAGTTACGTCTCTTGGGCCGGTAAATGGATAGGAAACGTTGGGGAGGGATAAAGGCCAGGCTCAGTTGAATGGCCTTTCTTAAATTGAAGAACTTTGGAACCATCAGGACTCTTCATAGAGCTGGCCGCCCGGCCAAACTGAGCAATCGGGGGAGAAAGGCCTTGGTCCGGTTTGCACTTTATTCGTTTACTTATTCATGTGTGTATATATCTATATATGGTATATGGACACATTGATCTGTTTTGTAGTAAATGCCTTCTATGTTCTGTGTGCTAAGGCAAAGCAAGAATTTCATTGTCCTATCAGGGACACATGACAATAAACTCACTTGAACTTGAACTTGAACTTGGTCAGGGAGGTGACCAAGAATCTGATGGTCACTCTTGGGGTGGAAGATTGCAACCTTCACGTGGTCTGCCCTGTTTCGACTAATGCAATCAATTCGACGTGCACAAACGGAAGATCAAATACAACAAGTTGTCCTACAACTTCAGGCTGTGCATGCCACACAAAAGAAGAAGAAGAAGATGGCCACTCTGATAGAGCTTCCTCTGTAGAGATGGGAGAACCTTCCAGAAGGACAACTATATCTGCAGCACTCCACCAATCAGGCCTTTATGTTAGAGCGGTCAGACGGAAGCCACTACTCAGTAAAAGGCACATGACAGCCCACTTGGAGTTTGCCAAAATCATGGGAAACAAGATTCTCTGGTCCGATGAAACCAAGATTGAACTCTTTGGCCTGAATGCCAAGCGTCACGTCTGGAGGAAACCATGCACCGCTCATCAACTGGCCTATACCATACTTACGGTGAAGCATGGTGTTGGCGGCTTCATGCTGTGGGGGTGTTTTTCAGTGGCAGGAACTGGGAGACAGGATCGAGGGAAAGATGAACGGAGCAAAGTACAGAGAGTCCTTGATGAAAACCTGCTCCAGAACGTTTTGGACCTCAGACTGGGATGAAGGTTCACCTTCCAACAGGACAACGACCCTAAGCACACAGCCAAGACACTGCAGGAGTGGCTTAGTGACAAGTCTGAGAATGTTTTTGAGTGGCCCAGACTTGAACCCAATCGAACATTTCTGGAGGGACCTGAAAATAGCTGTGCATCGACGCTCTCCATCCAACCTGACAGAGCTTGAGAGGATCTGCAGAGAAGAATGGGAGAAACTACTCAAATACAGGTTTGCCAAGCTTGTAGCATCATCCCCAAGATGACTGGAGGTTGTAAATACTACTAAAGGTGCCTCAACAAAGTACTGAATAAGCGGTCTGAATACTAATGTAAATGTGATATTTCAGATATTTATTTTTAATTATTCTTTTTTTATTAGGGGGTATTGTGTATAGATTGATTTTTTTTGTTTTTGTTTATTTTTGTTAGAAGTAAGTACAGTAGTCTGGTACTTAAGTACCTAATACATAAATACATATTTTCATTCTTGTACAACTTCATACTTTTGGTTCAATAATAAAATAACAATGAAAGAACAGTGTATCGATTGATGATTAAAAAAATAAATGTAATCAATTTGAGAATAAGGCTGTAACATAACAAAATGTGGAAAAAATGAAGGGGTCTGAAAACTTTCTGAATGCACTGTATAAAATAGATAGAGCGGCTGAAATCTGAAATCTTTTTACAAAGAGCAATCTCTGCAAATGTTGCATTTTCAAGTATTTATCAGGTTGTGTTGTGAAAGTTCCTATTGAATGAATTTCTATTGTCCTTTCTGACAGTATGTTTCAGTTCATAACGGCTCACTGTTTGAATGAAAATAAATTTTCCTTTTCTCACTCTGGTTCTGCTGCCAAGTTTCCTAATTCTGTGGTTACTGACCCTCCTGCCAATAATGTGGCAGCTATGAACAATGCCAATGTCCAAAAGGGCCTGTTCCACTAACATGACTTTTCAACGACTGTCTTCGACCTTCAAGCTCGAGGGCACTCGCTTGAAAAACCTCGAGCTGGATCGACTGTCAGCGATGAAACAGCAAGCCAGATCGAAAATCGGCGCACACACACGCACACACACACACACACCGCAAAGGCGGGGGCCAATGGGAGCGCTGTCTGAAATGCACACCCGCTATGAACGGGAAGGTAAAAGACGGCTGGCACAATTACGGTAAGTCCTTTAGAGAGCGCGGGGGGGGGGGGGGGGGGGGGGGGAGAAAAGGGGAGAAAAGGGGGGGAGAAGGAGTGGAGACACTTTTAACAAGCCAGACAACTTTTAATAAAGTTTAGCGGGCATTTAACATTGCCGGTCGGTTTACTTACTTTTTTTTCTCAACAAGCTTTACCTTCGACTACCTACGATAGCATTACAACCTATCTCAACTAAACCTTCGAGTAAAAAAAAAAAATTGATTTTTTCCATGGCGACCTTTTTTTACTCGCGGGCATTTTTCAGCTTGCTTAAAAAAATCCGCAATGTAACTGAGTACGCAGGGACTACTCATTATGAAGAAAGAGAGCACTTGTGAGCTTACTAATCGCAAAGGGACTGGCAGGCCAAGGAAGACCTCCACAGCTGATGACAGAAGAATTCTCTCTTAAATAAAGAAAAATCCCCAAACACCTGTCCGACAGATCAGCAACTCTTCAGGAGTCAGGTGTGGATTTGTCAATGACCACTGTTCACAGAAGACTTCATGAACAGAAATACAGAGGCTACACTGCAAGATGCAAACCACTGGTTAGCCGCAAAAATAGGATGACCCGGTTACAGTTTGTCAAGAAGTACTTAAAAGAACAACCACAGTTCTGGAAAAAGGTCTTGTGGACAGATAAGATGAAGATTAATTTATACCAGAGTGATGGCAAGAGCAAAGTATGGAGGAGAGAAGGAACTGCCCAAGGTCCAAAGCATACCACCTCATCTGGTGGTGGTGGTGGTGTTATGGCCTGGGCATTTATGGCTGCTGAAGGAAGTGGCTCACTTATCTTCATTGCTGATGGTAGCAGCATAATGAATTCTGAAATGTAGACACTTCCTATTTGCTCACGTTCAAACAAATGCCTCAAAACTCATTGGCCGGCGGTTCATTCTACAGCAAGGCAATGATCCCAAACATACTGCTAAAGCAACAAAGGAGTTTTTCAAAGCTAAAAAATGGTCAATCCTTGAGTGGCCAAGTCAATCACCCAATCTGATTGAAATAAATAAATGATGGGTCTTTGTCCCAAACATTTTGGAGGGCACTGTAAAAGATAATCCAAAGACATCTATCTCTCCATTTCAGAGAAGAGAACAGAGCAATCTACATTATGAATTCAGCCTGTGATTTGGGAGTTATTAAGGTTTCATTTTGAGTATTGTTCTTTCTGAGATAACTGAAGCATGCAAAGTAATCCTGTTGATGGTAGGGAGGTCTTCCTTGGCTCAGAATGGAAACAGCCCTTCGAACCGAGTGCACGCTGATCGAACTTCGTACATCCCACGTTCGCATGTCAGAGGTCAGTTATCTACTGGGTACCTGATCAATCAGAAGAAATCTGGCCACAGGGAGGACATGCAAATCACAGAGAGAGCAATGAGGTCAGGATCAAACCTATATCTGGTGCGGTGATTCTACCAGCTGCATCATTGCTTAGTTTATCACTTTTCAATACATCATTGCTAAAAAAACAATCTACAAATTCCGCTGTGATTAAGCAACAATTATTTAACTCCTCAAATCCAGGTAATGCTTTAGTATTGTGCAGGTGAGTAATTTGCAGAGATATTTGAACGCTATGACATGTCAAAACTGGGCCTGCTTCAAGGCGCACTCTCTCAGCCAAACTGAAGTACCATAGAATATTGCGTGGGGTGTTAAATTCTGACATTAGATCCACCCTCTGGCACCATCTTAACAAACAAAATAGTAAGATTAAACGAGAACTTACCAGTTCGAAGTTTGATCGTTATTTTATGAGGAGTAACGATGAGGATTACGTGAAGAAGCCCCGCCTGGCGCTTGATCGGCATACTTCAAAGCAGCGGCATGAAAAACACAGAACATAATTGCCGGAGTAAGATAGTAAGGCTCAACATAGATTTAGAACTACCAGATGATCATTTATTTTATGAGGGTCGGGAGTGGAGGGCACGTAATCCCTCATCGTTACTCCTCAAATAACGATCAAACTTTGAACTGGTAAGTTCTCGTTTAATCTTACTATTTTACTTCGGAGTCACGTGAGTGACTACGTGAAGATTTTGTAGCTTCTGTGTTTTTTATGTTGTAGACTCATTCCATACGACAATCTGGCTCAATCAACACAGTAATGAGCAAATAACACATTTTTTCCCAAACATTGCCTCAGTTTATGTGATGAATTTTTTCCCATTATAAAAGAATGAAAGTAATGCCCTTTCATTTAAAGGCAAATTTATCACCAAAATATCAATTGATAATATAATTTGATAGTATAAACAAAGCAACAATTACAGAGAATCCAACACTCCGTGTCCAATCCTGACACCATGACTGGTTCCTTGTAACTTTAATATTTATTTTACACCCTCCTGCGGCCTTGAATCTTTGCTCGAGCAGCCCATCCTGTGCCATTCCTGTGAATGTATCTACCTCCTTAATGGAGTGATTTTCCACATCTCAATGTCTAGTTCCACTGAGTTTTAAACATGTTTTAACCATCTAGAATATAATTATCTAGTACCATCAGTTTTTACTGATACTTAATGTGGTTTTTGTGTGTAATAAGTAATGCTGTCTCACCACCACAGAGACTCTTACCTACTTTAACATATTGAGTCAATGTTGACCCACACGCAATTTTTGGCCGACAGGATATGCTTAAATTTTACCTTGTTTCCAGCTCTTCTTGGTCTGCTTTGTTTGGTAAATTCATAAACATATAAGATAATGTAATGTTTGGTAAATTCATAAACATATAAGATAATGTAATCTGTAGCCACATGCAATTATATAATGTAACATTTGCAATGTTTGCACTCTTATGCCGATACTAAAGTCATGAGCATTATTACTTTCAATGTTAATTTTTTGAATCATTGATAGAATTGAAGTCCATTGCCTAAGGCAAGTCAGGATTATGCTGATCTCCCAACTTCTGTATTTCAACTTTGGGCAGATTATATATATCGGGATATTACGAATGTACCCGATAACTTCTTGGTCAGCAATTTGTCCTAAATAGGACGATAAACACTATGAGCCCTATTATTGGCTCAATCACTTAGATGCTGAGAAAAAATGCAATCCACAAGGAACTCCCATATATCTAATATGATAAAATTATTTATAATATGATAATATTTTTACTGTCTGCAAAAGACTTCCAATTTCTTATAAACAAAATATTGTTTTTTAAAACTATTTCTCCAAATTGCAGGTATAACATTCCTTTTGTACATAATTGTTATATTGTTATATTAGTTAAGACATTCATAGACCTCTTTGACCGTCAAACTGTTATAATGGTCTGGTCAAACCTGCAGATAGCCAAATTCATATCTTCATGCCATGGATGAATTTGTACAACAATAAATTACTGCAACTATGGGTCATCATAACTGGTTCAACATCAGTCTCAACATTAATAAGAACCATGAAGGTCCGGTTTGGGCCACCAAAGTGCCCCTGGCAGCGTCCTGCTACATTTTCATCAGACACTGCCCTATCAGATAAAAATGAGGAACAGAACAGAACATCTTTCCTCGTGTAATTTAGCGAAATGCATCCACCGCTCCTGTTCTCGGTTTTCCCACGAGAACATTTGAGAGATCGGTGATTTAATCTGGATACAACCAGATTAATGGTAAGTAATCCATATTACTGACAATGTTTTTCCCCTGATTTGTTGTCTGTGACAACATTGTCTCTTCCTTAGAGATAAACAGCTGGACTAAAACATTTTTAGAATACGCCACATTTGGTTACCCAGATAATCACTTGATAATGATCTTACTTGACTCATGTGATTAATATATGTCACAGCCGTGGTATTGTTCACCTGATATGACATGCACACTTTCATAATAGAACAATAGGCATTTAATCTATAAAAACTCCTGATCAATAATTAATACAAATGTTTGGAGAAAACCTCTTAGGACAATCCATTTGCAATTACCTGGTGTTATTGTCCATAGTCCCAAACAAGGGACGTATCAAATATTAACTTGATAAGAATAGATATTATTCTTATCTTAACCCAAATAATCACAAAAAACTATCCATCATCTGATAATACTTGCTTCAGCTTGCAACGGCTGCTAAGATTATATATTTAAAGCAGCTTGTGGATCCACTACTTTTCTATCCACTACTTTAATTCTGATAACGTATCCTTTGGTATTTGCATAGGCCTGTCAACAAAGGCCTGCATACTCTTATAATGCTCGTGTTTTCCCCTTTTTGGAGCTTTTTTACTCTTTTACCTAAGCTCCTTCTCTGATGGAGGGACAAAGTTTGTCAACAAAGCAATGAGACATATTTGTATCTCGGAAAACATTTTTCCCCTCATATGGTGATGAATTACTCCTAAATCCAGAATAGTAATTTAGGAATGTTTATGAATGCCTAAAACATAGGTTTTATTGGATGGGTCAGGACCCTCGCCTCTCAACAGGCTTGTAATTGCTGCACTAATTTGCAGCTGACTCCTGATCAACCTTCCAATTAAAAATGTGATCAAGATAAACCATGACCATGTCCTCATTAGTGCAAGTGCTGATCTTCTTATCAGTGCAATTGTTGTTCCAGTAATTATGTGAACAGCCTATAACTGAGTTTAATCCATTAGACAATGTCTTAACTTGCACAGCTGACCCATTCTAATTTCAAGCACCTGTAAATATGATAATAAATTGGTACTAAATACCAATCCTTCGAGTCTTATAGTAATGATTAACAATTTGTTAATAACAACTGTTTTCCAATGTTGAAGATGTCCATTTTAATAAAATGTTTTTACACTATAAAAGTGTATTTAAAATGATGTCTTGTATGGCTTTACCACCACATCTTCTTTTCCCTGGGGAAATTTATGATACAAATTTACGTACCTTTTCTTTATTGGAGATATTTTGGGTGCAAACCTAAAATCAATTTTTAGGTTTTCCTATACAGGTGAACCAATTCCTTCTACAATTTTTTTGTAGATCCTTTACACATTAAAATAAATCAACCCTTTGTTATGCCATATCATTGCCTGTAATCTCCCACAATTGGAGATTTCATCAACTTCTTCTGTAACAAGTTTTTGCACCTCTTCAAATGTACATGAAGCCTTTTCTTCCCAATCATATGGGTTCACATAAGGCTGTGTTGGATAAATATTTATTTATCATACTTCTGCCTTTGTTTTGATCCATTATCAAATCTTACATTGGATCATAATTTTTCCAAAGTTTAATGACCAATAGTCTTTCCTTTGTAATCAATGTCTTTGATTTATCCTGAGGCAGGTTTACTCCATAATAATCAGGAGTTTAACATAACTTGATCTGTTTTGACCTGCAAATCTAAAGTGCAAAATTGGTCCCAATAACAATTTTATATATATATAATATATTTTTCTCCCATTGAGCTCCACAAACTAATGGCAATTTGTCTTTTTATTTTAAATGTTTTGGTTATTGCTTTTATTTATTTTACATAAGTAGTGATGCCATGCACCAGCTTGAAATACTTTGAAATCGTATTTCCTTATGTCTCCATATAATTGAGACTTGGGTACCATAATCGGTTTCACCGTTGATACCTTAATAAAACATAAAACGTTTTATCAATAACTCTGCTGTTTCAACCATAACAGCTTTGGTGAGAGACCAATTAATTTTGGTTTCCATGGTCACTTTCCATGGCCTCACTCCTTCATTCAGGTATCGTACCTAGTACACCTGTATATATATATATATTTGTGCTGTGGTGGGTACTTTATGACCAGCCACCACTATCAATGCACCTTTAGGGTCAGTTTTTTCATATTCTTTTACTGCCCTGGTTACTCCTGAGTTGTTCCTCAAGGAGACTACCTCCAAAACAATCCGAGGTAGATATTCCCACATTGATAAATTCCACCATATATATTAATATATGGAAACCCCTCAGGGTTTGTTTTTTTGGAATATTCTGGGCCTTTTTAAACCCTTTATTTGAATTTTTTTATTTTTGGAGTCTTTCTCCATTAATTTTAAGCCATAAAGCTTTTTTGTCTGGAGGCCTTTTTATTGGAACTTTTTCAATCATGGCCTCTCTGACTTTTATATTTTTTCCTCCCCACTGGAGTTTTTCCATCTGGAGTTTTTTCTTTTCTTTTTAACTTTTAAACTCCGTTTTTACCACCCGGAGTATTTATTTTCCTTTTTAACTTTTTAAACTCCGTTTTTTCCCCCCGGAGTATTTTCTTTTCTTCATAGCCAAACGTTTGTGGAGCATTCTCCCTAAAGGTAATTTTTACGGCCACCGGTATCGGAACCGGCTCCGCACTAATCTGCCGTCCTGATCGCTGAGTTTTCCCCTGGGACGCTTTTTTAAACTCCGTTTTTTCCCCGGAGTTTTTTCTTTTCATTTTAACTTTTATTTTATTTTTTCTTTTAAATTCCGTTTCTTTTTTATCTCCTGGTGGCTCTATACACCAGCCACGGAGTTTGGATATGCCCTGTAAGTATTTCAACTGCACTTACCTGCGGGCCCGTACCTACCGCTGTAGAAGAGCTGCCTCTGCAGCTCTTGCTCTGCCGTCAGCGTCGACGTAATGCTGATCAAGCGCCAGGCGGGGCTTCTTCACGTAGTCACTCATGTGACTCCGAAGTAAAATAGAATCTCCTAAGAAACAGCCCCTTTGCCCCTCACTTTAAAGCTACGCCCTCTAGTTTTTGCCATTTCTAACCTGGGAAAATGGTTCTGACTGTCCACCCATCACTGTAATAACTGATCACTTTGTAAATTACATTGACAACCCAGCTTTCCCTCTCTAATTTTATTGGCACTGAGAACAATTTAAATTGCCATTGGAGAGATCAGCATTACATCCAGATCAAGCAGGTGATATGGCTGGAACTTACCCCACAGCCCAGTCCATTCTGCGGCAGACATTCTATTCTGCGTAGGCCTCCATCAGGAAGCAGGCCAGCTCCACAGCCTGGTCTTGGGCAAAGTAGCCCACCCATTTGCAGCACACATTCCTCTGCTCCATAGTGCTGATAACGATCATACTGCAGATGGAAGATATACAGCAGTTATATCACAATGGCACTTTGTCATCTGATATCAACTATAGGCAGCAACCTACACTATACTGGAGAAATAGGGAACTGCAGATGCTGGTTTGCAAAAAAAGACACAAATTGCTGGAGCAACTCAGCAAATCAGGTAGCATCTATGGAGAACATTGACAGGTGAACTTTCGGACCAGGACTCTTGTTCAGACTGATTATGGTGGTGGGGGCGGGGAGCTGGAAGAGGTGTGGGAAAGGACAAAGATCTGCAAGTGGTAGGTGGATACAAGCAAGAGTTTTTTTGATAGGCAGATAGTTGGACAAAGGCCAGATATGGAAGGAGTGGTGCAAATTGTGAAGCCACAAGATGGAATATCGGTGAAGGGGAGGGGGTGCGGGCGGAAGGGGAGAAATGGTGCAAATCCACAGAGAAGAAGGGAGGAAAAGAAAGCAAAAGATTGGGGTTTTTTTGTAGATTATTTACCTAAAATTGGAGAATTGCACGTATGCTTTTATCACTTCATAATTTGAAAAGAATGAAAAGGGTAAGGGAAATATTTAATAGGAATGTGAGGAACACCTTTTTCACACAGAGGGTGTTGTATATGGAACGAGCTGCAAAAAGGAGGTTGATGAGGCAGGTACACTAGGTCGGTTGCACAGCTGGTGGAGCTGCGGCCTCGCAGCGCCAGAGAGCCAGGTTCGATTCTGACCTAGGGTGCTGTCTGTATGGAGTTTACACTTACTCTCTGTGACTGTGTGGGTTTCCTCTGGATGGTCCAGTTTCCTCCCACATCCCAAAGATGTGCGGATTTGTAGGATAATTGGCCTCTGTAAAATTGCTCCTGGTGTGTCGGGTGTGGATGAGAAAGTGAATTAACAATGAACTAGTACAAACGGGTGATCGATGGTTGGTGTGGACTGAGTGGGCTAAAGGGCCTGTTTACATGCTATATCACAAAACTTAACGTAACTACATTTAAAAATCTTGAACAGGCACATGTAAAGGAATGATTTAGAGGGATATCGGCCAAACAGGAGTAAATGGGACAAATTTAGATGAGTCATCTTGGTCATCATCGATAAGTTGGGCTGAAGGGCCTATTTCTGTGCTGCATGACTCTTTAACTCTCTTTATGACTCTGGCCAAGTTCCTCTGCGATAGGGTGACCGGAGGTACAAATTTAATATTACAGGCAAATAAAATTTGACTCTTACCCAAGTGAAACACCGTGGAAAGCCACTGGAAAACTGGAGGAAATCATGTGGGAAGGTGAAGTGGGTTTGAGTGACAGTCTTCAAATTAAAATCTGATTTCCATTGCCTGCACTGATAGCAAATACATTCCTAATATTGAGTACTGGTGACTGAGAGGCTGCACAGAAAAACTGATGCAAAATGTAGAGACATTATTTTGTCCAGGAGCTTATTCCTGCATCTGAAGCATTATGGAGATATTCTGAACTGCAGATGCTTGAATATTGAGCAAAAAGCAAAGTGCTGGAGTAACTCAGTGCGTCAGGCAGCATCTGTGGATGGAATGGACAGATGACGTTTTGGGTCGGGACCCTTTTTCAGACTCTTTCATTATCTGGTAAATATAATCAGTATTTTCTTTACATATAAAGCCATAGTTATAGAGCACAGAAAAGGGCCCTTTGGCCCAATTTGCCCATGCCGACCAAGATGCCCATCCAAGCTAGTCCCAGTTGCCTGTGTTTGACCCATATCTTTTAAGCTTAATGTAATTTTTAAAACAGGGAAGTAAGCAAAGTCTGAGTGACACAGAAAACAAAGTGCAGGTTAGACATGGTCTGATAGTTCAGTGCAATCAAAAGAGAGGGTAGAGTTAAAACTTGAGAGGCAGGAACTTACATACTGAGTTGCCACCAGGTTTGTGCATGTGACATTCAACACCCTGTGACCTCAGCTGGCAAATAATCAATAGTCCTTTGTCCACTGACATTGCTCACACCATCTTATTACTGGTTGATGTGAAATAACAGAGCTACCTGCTTTCACATGACAGTCTCAGAGCCATGTCCACACAATATTTCAGTGCATGTTTTTATTTTGTGGGGTTAGATGATGTGCTGCTCAGCATGTTGGCCTTTCAACTCTGGGTCTGCTGTTCAATTCTCATGAATGACAGGCTCCTGTTTGCCAGCAGTACCGGTCTCTGGTGAGGTGATCTTAGACTCGCTGAGGCCACTTATTACCCACAGAAAAAAACCTGCTACTTTCTGTTGGATGTTGCAAATACACTGCTCAAAATCAAACACTTTAAAGGGATTGAAATGGAAACGTGAAAATATCTTGGGCTCCTTAACAGAATCGAACGTTAAGAGGCTCTTGAGGAATGGAAAACAGGTTATTTTACATCAATGATAACCTGACAGGGCAGCTCCTTTGGATATTTGTGTGTTACTTGTGCTATGTAAATGGCAATTGCTTTCCCTGCTAGTAATTTGCAATCCTGCAAAATTTTAAATAATTATGGTTATGTACAGATGGAATAAGAATGAATAATCAAATAGTTATGAAGAGGAAGCTAGAGACATAAATGCTAGAATCTCGACCAAAACACAAAGTGATGGAGGAAATCAGTGAGTCAGGCACCATCTGTGAAGGGGGCGGACAGACAATGTTTCGGGTCGTTACCCTTCTTCAGACTAATTTGAGTGGAGTTGAGAAAGCTGGAAGAGAGAAGTGAGGGCAGAAGCGAAGCCTGGTGAGTGATTGAAGGATACAATTGGGGGCGGTGTGGTATTTGGCAGAAGGGACAGCAAGTCACAAAGGCTAGAAGTGAAAATTAGATAAAAATGGCATTATGACTAGCCAGAGGAAGTAGCTGAGGCAGGTACTCTCATCATATTTTAAAGACAATTGGACAGGTTAATGGACAGGAAAGGTCAACAGGGGAATTGGCCAAATGCAGGCTACTGAGACTAGTTTCGATGGGGCAACTTGGTCGGCAGAGTCAAGTTGGGCCAAAGGGCCTTTTCCATGCTGCATAACTCTATGACTATGATATGGAAAGAAGAGGAATGAAATGCAAAGCCGAGAGAGGAGCATGGGTGGAAGGGGAAAGAGAGGAGAATAAAAGGGAAACGTGGGGCTTGGGGATAGAAGATGATTATGCAAAGGGGGGGGAAACAGTAGGGTGACTGGGGTAGTGGGAGAAATGTGTGTGTAATGAGGATGTGGCTTTTCAGGAGAAAAGGGAGAGTTATTATTCGGAGAATTCAATATTCACACTGTTGGGTTGCAAGTTATAGCCTCATATTGCCAGTGAACCAAATTTGATCCGAGCCTCCGATGTAATGTGTGGAGTTTGCTCTTTCTCCCTGTGTCTGTGTAGGTTTCCTTTGGGTGAATCACAGTGAGTGATAGCTTGGAAATAGGCCCCTGGGTGCGCTGGTTTAATTCCGTATCCTAAGGACTTGTGAGTCGGTGGTATAATTGGCCACTATAAAAATTGCTCTAGTGTGTAGGTGGTAGAACCTGTGGAGAATTGATGAGAATGTAGGAGAATCGATTGCAAGGAAATATTAATGGGGGGGGGATGAAAGATGATGTGCCAAATAGCCTCCTTCAGTGTTTTGAGGAAAGATGGGGTGAAAAGAGAACAATGTTATGAAGAAAGATTGAATGAAGGAGTTATTCTGAAAATATGAAGGATAATCTTGGAACATAATAGCTTGGGAGGGCTTGGTATAACAAGTAGATTCTTTCTCCCAATAAAACAGTCTACAGTCAGTGGTCAAAGTCAAAGTATAAGGGTATTTGGTATTGAGTAGAAGGGAAATTTCCTCACACACAGGATTGTGATTCATTGGAACTTTGTTTTACCTCAGAGCTGCAAATGCTCAGTTACTTATCTTGGTTGTTACTGTGATTTAGATACAGAGGTAATATAAAATTATAGTATATTTAAAATATAAAACTATGAGAGGCATAAATAGGATAGCCAATCAGAATCTATATCCCAGCATGGAAAAGTCCAACATTAGAGGGAAAAGCTTTAAGGTGAGAGGGGGAAAAGATAATTGAGATATACGGGGCACGTTTTTTACACAGAGGGTGGTGGGGGCCTGGAACCCATTCCCAGGGATTGTGGTGGAGGCAGATACAATAATGGTGTTTAAGAGGCTTTTAGATAGGCACGTTGATTTGCAGGAATTGAAGGGATATGGATCACTCACAGGCAGATGAAGGGATATGGATCACTCACAGGCAGCTAGGCATCATGTTCGACACAAACCTTATGGGCCGAAGGGCCCATTCCTGTGTTGTACTGTTCTATGTTCAATGTTCAATGTTCAATGTAAGAGGAAGTATGGGCTCAGGCAGCAAAGTATAGTTGGAGATCAGCCCTGATCTAACTGGATGGTGGGACAGGTTCGAGAGGTCATCTTGTGGTTTCATCTCATGTTCTATTCCCTGTCGCAGTGGATATGCCCATGAACTGTCAGCTTTTATTTAAAGAGCGTGTTTCAGATCAGCTGATCGAATACAGAAGCAGTGCATGTTTTCTCACAGGTCGTCTACTCCACACTTCACCTGGTGGGGATCGATTAATTGATATTGAGGTTGGATGTATGCAGAGGAATGTTTGAATACAAGGTAGCAATGTTATTTATAGACTAGCAAAAGCACTGACCACTAGACTATGTACAATAGATTTTTGTACAACAACTCCTAGCATCCATCCAGCCGACTGAGACAAAAGCACACTGGATAGCCACCGAGTGGTCACAGGACTGGAAGGCAACCTCATCTCCATTACACAGCTACATCTCTTCACCAGATAAAAGCTGTCCAGGGTCTGACCTTCCCAGAGGAGCATGGGTGAAGCGCAACAGACTTCGTACTAGGGTTGGGCGTTTCAATGCCAGCATGTGGAAATGGGGGCTCCGCCAGAACGCAGCCTATGAATGTGGACCAGAACAACAGATAGCCAACCATGTCATCTCTGGGTGCCTGCTCTACTACCCACCAAATGGAGCTCAGGGCCGGGCAGACATTGATGCAGAGATAACAACCTGGCTGCTTAACACCCGGCTTGAGATCTAACTATTCCTTTAGTTTATGTTTCATTTGCAAGAAGAAGAAGAAGATAGTTTTTTTTTTGTCTGACAAGGTTGTTTTTATCTTTATATCTGAATGATGACAGAATTAGAACACAAAATATAGAACAGTATATCACAGAAAAAGGCCCTTTGGCACACAATGCCTGTGAGGAACATGATGCCAAGTCCAACCCTTATCTGCCTGCACATAATTCATATCCCTCCATTTCCTGCAAATCTGTGCCACCATGTATCTTTCCAAAAGCCTCTTAAATGCCACTATCATATCCATTTCAACCATTACCTCTGGTAGTGTCTGGTGCGTTCCAGACACTTACTACCCGCTGTGTAAAAAAACTTTCCCCGCACATATCTGACAAAAATTGTGCCCATATTTGAACCTTATTAGGTAATTTCTCTTGACAAGCAGACATTTTGAACTAGCTTTGGATAGAATGTCCATATATAATCACTGACAGGCCTAGAAAGGTCTTGCCTAGGTATTATTGGTATTGGTTTATTATTGTCACGTGTACCAAGTTTATTAGGATATTACTATTATTTTTAAATAATGGGATATTAATATCAGTTTGTACTGGATTCATTTATTAATAGGGACCACTGAGATTTTAATATGATTTCCTCTAACCTATCTACACACACATCTCATTGATATTGTACTTTGACAGTCTCATCAGCTTTTTACATCAGGGTAATTTACCGCAGTCAATTAACCGGCACATCTTTGTGATTTGGGAGGAAGCTGCAGCACCCTGGAGGAATCTCATGTGGTGACAGAGAGAATGTGTGAATCCCATATAGGCCGTGGTTGAGGTAGGAATCAAACCTAGGTCATTAGAGCGGTGAGGCAGATGCATACTTACAGCACCACTGTGCCACCACTTTGATTTATGGCAGTCAATAATTTAATAACTGTGCCATCCGTAACCTTCTGAAGCATTTTCAATCCACATTTTGAATCCACATTCCACATAAATAAGGATTTAAAAGCAGTTGTTTGCAAGTGTCGGTGGTTAACGGTGAGAAATTGAGATGAAGATGTTGTAATGGTTTGCTTGCAAACAACCGGGGAACAGAACTGAATGCTTCATGGACTCAAGGGCTTCACTGGTGTGAAGCAGCAGGCACACATGCCAATAGAAAGAGCAACTGAGATTGTCTCCTAATTAGCCCCGTGGAGGTGAGGTGTCGAAAAAAAAGTATATGAACTCATGCCGTGACATACAGAACCTGACATACAATTGAAGCGCATTCAGCATGTAGTCATTGTTGCAAAATAGAAAATGCAGCAGCCTATTTGTGCGCATCAAGCTGGCCACAGACAGCAGAGTGCTCATTGGCTGGACATGGTACTGCATCCATTAAGGTGCACCAGGGAGGGAGCAATGGGTGGGGGGGATGAGAGAGAGGAAAGTGAGAGAGATACAATAGCAAGGGAGTGGGGTCAGGAAACGGAGGGAAGGTGGGAGGGAAGGAGCGAGAGAGAGCGAGTGAGACAGTGTGAGAGAGAAAAAGAGAGAGAGAAGGCAAAGAAATGGAGGGTTTGAGTGACAGGTGGGAGACAGTGTATGGAGGGAGAGAGGAGGGAGAGAGAGGGTAAAGGAGGCTGCAGATCAAATGTTTGGTTTCAGTGCCACTGGGACTGTGGATAATGGTGCAGTATGGGGATGGAATGGTGAGGGCAATGGATGGGAGGTACCTCCTTTGAGGTAACCCAAACTAAACAGAACGTCACACTAGGAACAGTATTAACCTAATGCAACTGATGCAGAAATTGTACAGGGTGCACAGATAAATCATAAGAACCTTGGCATTTCAAAAGTCATGACAATGATCTAATAGTAGTTGATTAGTTAATATTGATTTTCAGTTGTATCATGCTGATAAAAACAACATTCACAATTGGAGTTCTAAACCAGCATTATTTGCGACATAAACAAGAAACTTAAAGAGAATATTGAGTACCTGGTGCCAGGGCTGGCTGGAGAGAAATTTGGAATGAAGACGGATGCCAAGAAGGCTGAGCAACATGCATTTTGAGATAGAGACAGAGGGATAAAGTGTGTTAACTTGTGACTTCAGGGATTTGATGGGCCCTGGTATCACACAGAAGCCGAGTTATACCAGTGCCCTGATGGAAAGGCAAGACTAGGAGCTGGCAGCAACAACACTCAGGGGTCCAATTGTCCAATCTGATGGAGGGTTGGGAAATCCAGCTGCTTCCAAATCAATGAAGAGCGTTAATTAAAGTCACAGAGCCAGTAATTCTGTTTAACAAACGTAAAAAGCTGACACGTTCCATTGGATTAAATCGGAAACACTAAATTGCTGCTTTCCAATCTTGTAGGCAGCTTCCAATTTGATATAGGAGCAAGGGAATGAGATAGAATTCAGTTCTTATACGACTGAGATACAGGACCCAACCCAGTTAGAATGGAATGAAAAACCCTGCCTTTTAAACAGACCCTGCAGATCCCCAATGAATTAAGCAATCAAGCCCTGCATCTTAAAACGTGTCACATCATTTCCAGACTGTTAGGTACGCTGCAAGCAGCTGGATGGCAATGCAAGCACCAGGGATTTAGAATTGCTCATTTTCAACATTTCTCTTCCACGTTGCTTCTGCTCATAGTTTCACCAATAATTAGATACTAAGTGAGTAATTTGCACAAAGAGTTCATTAAGAATAGACGATCAGAAATGAGAAAACAACAATAGTACAACGGGGACTATTCTCCGAGATTGTGTTATTTGCATTGTTTGGGCAGCATATGGAAATCCCAGAACTCCATTTATACCTCATTAAAGCAAAAGGCTTTCTTAATGTTCCCAACAATTTGACGTTAATTTGAATTGAATACAAGACAGAAAATGAACAATTATCTATGGAAATGAAATGCAGGCATCATTGTGTTGGATACTGCAGCATTTAAATCACTCAGCAGGTTAGAGGTCAATATCCAGGAAATTTCTGCCTTTTAATCAAGCATAAACCAGACCTTGACACAAGTGCTGGAGTAACTCAGTGGGGGTCAGGCAGTACGATGATGCTGCTTGACCAGCTGAGTTACTTCAGCACTATGTCTTTTTTTGTAAACCAGCATCTGCGATTCCTTGTGTTTACATATACCAGATCATCCTTTCTGTAAACAAGGCCATGGTAAAATTTAGAGACACAAGGAACTTCCTCAGATCCATCTAAACCTGTCTGAAGTAGAGTCTCTACCCAAAATGTCATCTATCCATGTTCTCGAGAGATACTGCCTGATCTGCTGAGTTACTCTAGCACTTGTGTCCTTTGTTCATTAACACTGAAGTCTATCCTCTTAACCTCTTAGTCACACTAAATCTATAACCTCTGGCTTTAGACACCTAATCTATGCCCTCTTGTCTCAGAATCTGATCATTTATTATTCAATTTCCTTTTGTGACACAATTGGTTTTAACCATTTGTGGGACCAATAAGGCACAGAACACTCAATTACAAATTGACCAACGTGACAAAACATTGGAAATACAGCGGGTACAACTGACAACCTGTCAAAGTGTAGAGGAGTTTTTCTCAAATACCTTGCTTGTTTTCTACATTTTAAATTACATGGGCACACAACGCACAAACCTGTACCCTGTAGATATATCAGGAGCTGCCTCGCCCCCAAGCCTTGCTTTGTGACAGGAAATAACTATTTGCAAACAATGAACTTACCTGGTCGTTTCCAAGTATCCTGAAGTGATGTGCTTCTTTAATGAGTGAGTCTTGACAGCCAGCTGTAAAAAAAGGATGGAAAGAATGATGTGTAACTTTTGGTTCCATAAAAAAAGATTGGAAAATAGTAAAACTAATAAAGACATTTATGGTCCTTTTTCTAATCAATATCATGTTCATATGTGATAAGAGCAGAATTAGGCAATTCGGCTCCATCAAGTCTACTCCACCTCTCAACCCTGTTCTCCTGCCTTCTCCCCATAAGTCCTGACACCCTTACTAATTTGCTGTTATCTTTGATCTTAACAATATAATTTTTTTTTTTCAATTTTGGAGATTCAACCAAGGGTGTGTCCAACAAATGGCTTTTTCTTTTGATGAGAAAATATTTTTATATCAACCAGCTTCAGCTTCTGAGTAGGGGGTACACAAAAAGCTGGAGAAACTCAGCGGGTGCAGCAGCATCTAAGGAGCGATGGAGATAGGCGACGTTTCGGGTCGAGACCCTTCTTCAGACTGGTCAGGGATCAGGGAAACGAGAGATATAGACGGTGATGTGGAACAATGAATGAAAGATATGCAAAAAAGTATCGATGATAAAGGGAACTATCGATGATAAAGGGAACAAGCCATTGTAAGCTGTTTGTGGTGTGAAAATGAGAAGCTGGTGCGACTGGGGTGGGGGAGGGAGATAGAGATAGAGGGAATGCCAGGGCCCGAGGGCTGAGGGAGAGGTGGGAAGGGGAGGAGACAGCAAGGGTTAACAGAATTGAGAAAATTCAATGTTCAAGCCAAAGGATGCAGACTCAGCTTCTGAGTAGTTTAGTTCACAAGTCACAGCACCCTCCACATCCGAGAAGCATCCAAAATGGTGGAACAAATTCTGAAGGGACTTTCTGATTCTGAAGGGACCCAAAATCCTCTGCTTCTTACTCCACACATACAGTACCCACAAGTTAGGCTCAAACTTGGGTCTCTGGTGCTGTAAGGCATTAGCTCTACCACTGTGCCGCTGTGCTGATCTTCTTGTAATCTCCCAATTTCTTCTATCTTAAATGGAAAAACACATCACTTGCCTAGTCCTCAAAGTCTGGATTCTCCCTCTAGTCTCCATTATATTTCTAGCTGTCTCTCATTGTTAAGGCCCTCATTAAAAAACATTTCATGTTTTCATTTTGCCACCTTCTTTAACATTTCCTTACATGGTTTGATTGGTACCAATCTATTGCAGTAGACAGGAACTTTTTACTGTGCAGTAAAAGGTATATTTTTGCAAGTTACAGCTAGTTTTTGCGATTGGTGCAAAGCTTGGTGCTTTTGTTTTCACCAGGGAACACTTTAACCTATTATGAATCTTACATTGATTCTCAATTTCCGTCTTTAAGGTTCTTACTTTTTCATTGATTGCCCTACTATTGTGGTTCAGAAATCATATCTGTGTGGGGAGTTTCACCACTTGTGCTTAAACACTTTCCCCTGAGTTTCATTTTGACCACCTGATCACCCTGGTAGCATTTTCTTACCTTTGTCCCAGTGACTAATGGGGACAACACACGATCAAACACCCTCATTTCCGTTCACACTGTTTGCTATATCTTTGTTTTCACTGCTCTCCTTTGGAGTCAGCGGTGATTCAGATATTCTCAGGCAGCTCAATCAATTCCTTTTTAATTTAGTTAAGTCACAGAGCATTTTTAAGAGATTGCATGGTAATAACCAGTTCCAATTGGAAATGCAGACATTAAGAGAAATTGTGTTAAAAATGGCACATTTTAGAAGATTAATTTGGACCTAATTTTATATAAAATGAAGTGGAACAATTTGAAAGGTCAGTTATAGCTTATCTTTGAACAAGTGCTATACTTCTAATCACCTGCCTAATATGCTGCATTAGGTTAGAGAAGGAAGTGGCTCCCACAGAGGTCAAAAGAGCAAATGAGAGCTCAATTAGAATGATTAAATCAGATCCTACAGGCCTGAAGACAGCGACTTTTCCTCATTTTCAGTTCTGATTTCCCATGGCATTTATTGCTATGATGCTCTATTCCATTTTATTCATGAAATAATACACGCAGTGAAATAATGAATCAGTGAAGTGGTGATAAAATGAAGATCCTTCTGCAAACAAACCACCCAACCCCCTTCTCACGTGTGGCTTCCTGTGGGGAACTGGTGTGCCAGGTAGACCCATGTAAGTCATTCAGATGCTCCCCTCATGGATATCTCTGCGTATGTACTGGGTACTGCCGTGTGCGGACGTGGCGCCGCCGGACGAGAAGCTGAAGCAAAGAAGTGGAAGCCAAATAACCGAATGGAAACAAAGCCGTAACGCCAAACTAACCGAAAGGGCGGGATGCCTAAAAGCCAACTAACCGAAAGGCTGCGTCGTCAAAACGCAAACTCACCGAATGGCCGCTCTGCCGAAACGCCACCTACCCGAAAGGCGGCGTCGCCTACAAGCCAACGAACCGAATGCTGCTCAACAGAAAAGTTAAATAACGGACATGACGTTGCCGGGGGGTGGGACTTGTCAGCGATTGGTCCAGACCCCCGCGTCCATCACACCACTGTGGAGGGATGAACATTGTCCCACATCTCCGCTCTACCTGACCCACAGCCCGCGGAGGGTGGCCGTGGGAGAGTGGGGGCTGTCCCAAGGGATGCGCACCTTTGGCCACTTACAACTTGGTGCTTGGGTTCGAATTACCCAGTCACCTATGGCTTATGTGGGAAAATGACCCCCACCCTCCCGCCGGTGGAGATGGGAAGGTGGGGGTCATTTTCCCACACATGTCATAGGTGACTGGGCAATCTAAACCCGAGCACCATAATAATAGTCTGTTGTAGTTCTTTTCTGCACTCTTTCTAGCTTTCTTATAACTAGATAACCAAGACTGAGCAGTGCGGTCTCATCGACATCGTTGTACAACTGTAACATAGTTCCCAACTTCTATACTCAATTTCCGGACTGATCAAAATCAATGTGCTAAAAGCCTTATTTGCCACATTGTCCATCTGTGACACCACTTTCAGGGAATTATGCACTTGTACTCCAGCATCCCTTTGCTCTACCTGGTTACTGAATCCTTGTTGATATAGATGGTAAACAACAATGGATACAGCACAGACCCCTCCATATAGACCTCAACTACTGCTCAGTGCTCATCGACCTTCAAAAAATAGAACCCAATTCATGAAGCACAATCTCCCACACACTAAGCTGTGCTGGCTATCTGTAATCATTATATTGTTTGACTTTGAATTGTATATTTAAAGAAACTGTAATAGCAGTCAACATGTGCCTCTGTTGTCTTTTCATGAAAGTTAAAATGAGGATGGTTAAAAAAAACAATGGAAATCGATGTATTAAAAGCTTTAAATGACAACTGTCCTGGATTCCTGGTTAACAACCACAAACAAGTCTTAATAATTCAATCACAAAATATTCAAGTATTTAAATTGAATTATGTAAACAACAGAAAGGAATGAATTTAATGCTTACAACTCAAATTGTCGTATTACCTGAATTATGCAAATTTGATTTGAGCAAGTGCCTTGTTTTTGAAAAATGCTATTTGCAGATTGCAGTATTTCCCTACATAATGATTCTTGTGTTATTAAACAGACTTGGAGCTCTGTGGGTTATCTTTAATAAATAATAATAATGCATTTTATTTGCTGGCGCCTTTCTGGACACCCAAGGACACCTTACAGGACATAAAATCACAATGCATTATCAATATTAAAATCAAGTTGATTAAAAACAAAAAACAAAAAAAACAAACAAAATACACAAAACATTTTAAGTCATTAAAATCAGGGTGAACATGGTGGAAGTTATGTCGGGTATGCTAATCTAAACAGGTGTGTTTTGAGTTGTGATTTGAATTGATCGATAGTGTCCAAGTGACGGATGGGAGGTGGGAAAGTGTTCCAGAGGCGTGGGGCAGAGCAGCTGAAGGCTCTGGCACCCATGGTGCTGAGTCTAAATGTGGGGACAGTTAAAATTGCAACTGAGGAGGAACAAAGTGACCGGGAAGGAGTGTATGGTAGCAGCAGGTCAGAGAGGTATTGGGGAGCAAGGTGGTGTAGGGCTTTGAAGGTCAGCAGTAAAATCTTGTAGTTAATCCGGTGGTGCACAGGGAGCCAGTGGAGCTGAGTGAGGATGGGTGTGATGTGGTCCGATGATCTGGTGCGGGTGATGATCCGGGCTGCAGAGTTCTGAATGCATTGGAGGCGATTAAGAAGTTTATTGGAGGTGCAAGTGAGGAGGGCGTTGCAGTAATCGATGCGGGATGTGACCAGAGCGTGGATGAGGACTTTTGTATTGTCTTTGGAGAGGGAGGGGCGGAGTCTGGAGATGTTGCGGAGATGAAAGTATGCAGAGCGTGTGATATTGCTGATGTGGGGGCCAAAGGAAAGTGTACTGTCCAGAATGACGCCGAGACTTTTGACATACAATAGCATAAATGCAAACCTTTTTTTTCTGGAAAATGAGCTATTTTTATTTAGTTTAATTTAATTCAGTTTAGAGATTCAGCGTGGAAACTGGACCTTCGGCCCAACAAGTCCGTACCGAGCAATGATCTTCATACACTAGCACTACCCTACACACAAGGAATAATTTCAAATCTTTACAGAAGCCAATTGATCTACAAACCTGAACATCTTTGGAGTGTAGGTGGTAACCGGAGCACCCAAGGAAAACCTACGTGGTCACGGAGAAAATGTAGGAACTCCGTTCAGACAACACCCATAGTCAGGATCGAACCTGGGTCTGTGGCGCTTTCAGCAGCAACTCAGCAGTTGCGCCATGGTGCCGCCCAAAAGTAGTAAATGAAGATTAATTTTGTTTTTTTAATTTAGATTCTGCGACACAGATACTGAAAATATACTGTATCTGATAAGGCTACCGCTAGAAAAGGGGGTTTATCTCCAATTGTGCCTAAATTGAGGAGCAAGTTAAGGGTGCACTGCATTGTCAGGTCTGAAATCACAAATAGGCCAAGCAAAGTAAGCATAGCAGATTTCCTCCCAGAAAAAAAAATAAAATAAATCGACCAAGATCTTTTTTTCTTAAGCTAAGCAAAGACCAGACTTCCTACCATTGATTCCATCTACACTTCATGTTGCCTCGGGAAAGCCGCCAACATATTCAAGGACCATTCCACCCTGGTCATTCCGTCTTCTCGCCTCTCCCATCGGGCAGAAGATATAAAAGCTTGAAAGCATGTATTACCAGAGTTCCGAACAGCTTCTTCTCCTCTGTTGTCAACTACTGAACGGTCCTCCCAACGGCTAGGGTATAGTCCTGATCTTCCAACCTACCTCATTGTGGATATTTCTCCTTTTACCTCATTGGACATTTCTCTGGAACAATGACACTATAATGCTGTAAACAATATTTTGAACTCTTGATATTTGACTCTGTGCACTACCTATTGTACTTGTGCATAGCTTAACTGTACTCATGTACAGTATGATCTGATTTAATTGGATAGCAAGATTTTCACTATATCTCTGTACACATGACAATAATAAACCATTACCAATAAAGCTTACCAGATGACCGGGGATTGAATAAGTTGCTATGTCCCATATAGTGAATTTTACTTCGGAGTCACATAAGTGATTCCATGAAGAAGCTCCGCCAGTGCGCCATTACGTCAGACGCATTTGGCGCACCGACAGGCTGGATAGCGCAGCTCCACTAGCGGGAAGTAAAACACCCGCAGGTAAGTGTTTTAAACATGCTGCGGTTTGCTAGGTCCCGTAAGGCTGGTTGCAGGAACCAGCAGGGACACTTCCAAAAAGTGAAAAATAAAATTAACAGAAAGTAAGGCAAGCAATAAAAGTAAAAACCCACCCGCGGGGCTGCGGTCAGCGGGTGTACGCCGGCTCCAGAGATGTCGACTTCAGAGCTGCCGGCAGTTCAGCCAGCGGCAGCAACTCCGGTGCTTCAGAGCACTGTGGCCACTCCTGTCGGGAGGCAGTCCAAGAGTAAATTGTCCAGGCCTGTCGACTCTGATGAGTCAGGCCAGGAAGACTCCCCTCCTTGCAATAAAAAGGTTAGGGACGTCTGGACAACATGGAACACCTCATAGATAAAATGATCAACCAGGAGGTGTTCCAGCCGGGTTTTATACCCCCAGGGATCCCCAGCAGCTCTCAGCAGCAACCTCTAGCAGAGGTCCGTATAGCAAAGAGCTGTACAGGCAGGAAGAACAATATGCCTACGAGTCTGCATGGGGACTCATAACAGCAGCGCCTTTTTAAGGGCTGCATGTTACCTCCCTTGAGCATGAGCCGGGAGAGCCAGGGCAGTATGACTCTGCCCCTGATGTTGATGATACTGCAGAAGAGCATGCACAAAAGCACATGAGCTATGCTCCAGGTGTGCCGGACGTGGCAAGTAAATTTGCAATACCGGCTGGAACTGGTCAACAGATGGATGAAAACCTGGCCGGCAATGTTAACTAAAAGGCCTCTCACCAGCTCCAGGACTCCATAATGGAGGAAACTTCGCAAAGATATCAGACACCTGTTAACTGTGCATCGCTCAAAGTGCCCACAGTGAGCCAGGCTATCTGTGGGCAATTGGGCGCATTTTGAGGGTGCATGAGTTGAGGCTGCAGAAACCATTTGGGCAAATGGTACACTATCAATAAACACAGAATATGCAGGCCCTGCTGTGTAATGCTCGTTTTTGAAAATTAATTATTCACGAATAATTCACGAATAGTCATCAAGCCTATGCTCAACCCATGGTCACAGCCTTGTGCAGAACGTATAATATCCAGAAAAGGATCTGGGTGAGGGTAAACAATCGGCCTCATCAAAACTTATCCCGGGAGCAGGATGCCGCCTCGAAAACCAAGGACCAAGCCGGGCGACTCCAGCTACACGCATCGCTTCTCGGCCTTTTGGCCAAGATCAAGTGTAGTATCTGTTCTTATCAGTTTAATATCTGATACATCCCTTATCTAGGGACCAAAACATTGGCACGCTCCAATGCACACCCCAAACAGGGCCAGGGGACCGAGGAATTCAGCAACCATGGAGGTACAAGTACTGGACCTGTCCAGGATATATCCTCTAGAGATCGGTCACCGGTCAGGGGTAGGTTGCAATTGTTCTATGATGATGGTGCTGCATAACATGAGATCTATTCATACTGGACAGTATCCGGGGGTCTTGAATCGAGTTTATCTCGGAAGTACATCCACCCGTACAAAATACGGGAACCCAATACCTAGTCGGGTATTGGGTTTTCAAGACCAGAAACTCTACAGGCGAATGATGAAATTAGAATATTATTCCAAAAAGGGGTAATTCAAAGGACAGCATATCAGCTTCAACAATTTGTGTCCAATATATTCCCCAGGCAAAAGAAGGATGGTGTGTGTCGAGTCATTCTGGACCTAACCCGACTTAACTCTTATGTCCAGTATAAACATTTTACAATGGAAACCTTCAGTACTACTAAGCAACTGGTATCAAAAGGGTGTTATATGGCAACCATAGATCTTAAAGATGCATATTATTCAGTACCAATTCATCACCAATACAGTAGATACTTGAAATTTAGTTGGATGAGACAGCTGTGGCAATTTAAAACTTTGCCCAATGGGTTAACCTCAGCCCTAGGTTATTTACAAAATTGTTGGACCCAGTATTAGGGCGACTCCGCGCTCAGAATCACATTGTAATGGCATACTTGGATGATGTTCTGATCATAGGCAAAACTCAGGAAGCAGCTGAGGAATCGGTTTCAGTTACCAAAGGTTAGGTTAGGTTTCCTCATCCATCCAACTAAATCCAAATTAGTACCATCTAGAATGATTGACTATTTGGGGTTCATCATTGATTCAACTAACATGTCAGTGACTTTGTCTACGGCCAAAACTGTAGAAATTATGGAGGTGTGTAGCAATCTGGTAGATGAACAACAACCCTCCATCCGATGAGTAGCCAGTGTTATTGGTAAATTAGTGGCGGTTTTCCCTGGAGTGCAGTTCGGACCTCTGCACTATCAGAATGTGCAATGAGCTAAAGAACAAGCACTGAAAGATCATGCAGGTCATTTTGATACACCAATGCAGTTGCCAGCCAAAGCTATCGCCGAGTTGCAATGGTGGCTAGCTCATTTCTCACGATGTACTAGAGACATTCTGACACAACCTTCAGTTTTACAAACTGATGTGAGTGCTTCAGGATGGGGAGCCACTGATACCGAGTCTAGCTGTGGCGGCAGATGGAGTGTGCAAGAGGCCTTAATCCTGCAGAGGCATGAGATAAACTATGTAGAATAGCTGGGTGCATTCTATGGCCTAAATGGATACTGCTCAACAATGCATGATTTACATGTTCAGCTTCAGATTGACAATACAACAGCTGTTGCATATATCAATCACATGGGTGGAATTAGGTCATTATCATGTGACAATCTGGCTAACCTCATCTGGCACTGGTGCATTACAAGAAACATCTGGGTCTCAGATATCTACCTGCCAGGTAGTGATAACGTGAAAGTTGCAGACACCAGGTCACGTAAATTCAATGACAACACAGAATGGATGCTGAATCCAAAAGTTTTCAAAATGATTGTCAGCCGGTATGGATCGCCAGACATAGCTCTGTTGCATCCAGGTGAAATCACCAGTTACCTAAATACGTCTCATGGGAACCGGATCCAGGGGCAGTAGCGGTGGATGCATTCTCGTTACATTGGGGATGTACGTTCTTTTACGTTTTTCCCCCATTCTGCCACAATAGAGCATGATGTCTCACCAAAATAGAGCATGACTCCGCTTTAGGCATTTTGGTAGTTCCTGACTGGCCCACACAGCCATGGTTCCCATTGGTCCTGAGACTGATGACACAGCCATTCATGACTAGCCCCAAATGCAGCAACTTGTTGGTTCACCCTGTGACAGGCGAGTGTCACCCTTTATATGATCGTATTAATCAGTTGATTTGCATATTCTGACCAGAACGTTCCAGGGACTCGGACTATCGAGTAGGACCGTGGATGTGATTACGGCGTCCTGGAGAGATAGTACTAAAAAACAATATGTATCTCATATATATAAGAAATGGGAGATGTTCTGTTTACAGTAAAATATTTCTTATCATACTGCAGGCATACCGGATGTATTGGAGTTCCTTGCTACATTGCATTTTGACGAGCAGTTGAGCTATAGTGCCATTAATTGTGCTCGAAGTGCTTTGTCCTCCTATTTAGAGCAACGGTCAGGCCAACACTCTGTCAGATCTCATCCATTGGTGGCCCGATTCATGAGAGGTATTTTAATAAAAACCCTCCCAGACCTAGATATACAGAAATCTGGGATGGGAGCATAGTTCTCACACTGCTTCAGCAATGGGTTCCAATTACATCTCTGTCTTTCCAGAAATTAACAATCAAAGTGGTCATGCTCATGGCACTAGTGTCAGCGCAACGGGTCCAGACATTGCAAAAGCTACGACTGGACAGCATGCATTTTTCTGTAGATAATATTACGTTTTATGTATATGATCTAATCAAACAAAGCAAGCCAGGGATGGCTGGAACCAAAATAAGCTTTAAAGCGTACCCATTGACCTGAGTATGTGTAGTTACGCACCTGAGTCAATATATCAAGGTCACCAAGAGTCTCAGAGGCTCTGAAACAGCGATGCTCATCAGCCACAAAACACCTCATAGAAAGGTGTCAGTACAAACTATTTCTAGATGGCTAAAACAGGCTTTGGATTATGCTGGAGTAGACACTTTAAATCTCACTGCACCAGGGCCACGTCAACGTCCGCAGCAAGGGTGCAGGACGTGCCTTTAGACCAAATCCTCGCCGCAGGATGGTCCAGTGAAGGAACCTTTTCACGATTTTATGATAAACCTATCCTCGCAATGGAAGGATTTGGGCATGCTGTTTTGGGTTCTGTTTGAGTTCTCCTTTGTAATTTCCCCTGGGAGAGAGGGGTTATTACTGTACTTTTATTGTTAAAAACGTTCATTGTATAATTTAAACAATGTTTCAATACATTATTTGTTTATCCTGCGTCAACCTAGGCAGTGTGTCGTATGGAACTGGATCTAGGGCATGAAATCAAAGAGCTTTGAAATCTTCACGGAATCACTCATGTGACTCCGAAGTAAAATAGTAAGATTAAACGAGAACTTGCCAGTTTGAAGTTTGATCTTTATTTTATGAGGAGTTACGGTGAGCAATTACGTGCCCTCCGCTCCCGGCCCTCATAATCGCAAAGATCATCTGGTAATTCTAGTCTTCTGAGTCTTACTATATCACTTTGACTGTAGTTACTGTGATTTCATGCCGCTGCTTTGAAGATTGACGTGCAGGCGCACTGGCGGGGCTTCTTCACGTAATCGCTCACCGTAACTCCTCATTAAATAAAGATCAAACTTCAAACCGGCAAGTTCTTGTTTAATCTTACTATTACGGAATACTGCATTGGTTTGGAAAACAGTACGTCTGAAGAAGGGTCTCGACCCTTAAGGGGTTGGACAGGCTAGATGCAGGAAGATTGTTCCCGATGTTGGGGAAGTCCAGGACAAGGGGTCACAGCTTAAGGATAAGGGGGAAATCTTTTAAGACCGAGATGAGAAAGACTTTTTTCACACAGAGAGTGGTGAGTCTCTGGAACTCTCTGCCACAGAGGGTAGTTGAGGCCAGTTCATTGGCTATATTTAAGAGTGAGTTGGATGTGGCCCTTGTGGCTAAGGGGATCAGAGGGTATGGAGAGAAGGCAGGTACGGGATACTGAGTTGGATGATCAGCCATGACCATATTGAATGGCGGTGCAGGCTCGAAGGGCTGAATGGCCTACTCCTGCACCTAATTTCTATGTTTCTATGACCCGAAACGTCGCCTATCTCCTTCGCTCCTTAGATGCTGCTGCACCCGCTGAGTTTCTCCAGCTTTTTGTGTAACCCCCGCCACTTTAAGTCAATCTGTTATTGTCCATTTCCATTGAAAGTTGGAAGGCATGAGTTAAATCGCTAAGATGAATGACATCAGTTTTGGTCATCAGAGGTTGTAGGGGCAATTATCACAGCAGGGCTCCACTGATGTGTCATTTACTGTATTGCAATATATGAATAGTCGCTCCAGTTTACCCAATTTCAATAGTACATTTGCAGAATGTGGTTCTCGGCAATTTCCCAAAACAGGATGTTGAGAGGAAATCACACTGAGATAATCTTCTGGAAACACTGAAACCTAACATTTCTGATGTGCTGAAAAAATATTTCAGTAAGTTGTTGCCCACTGAATAACAGGGAACAATTCTCAGAAGTAAAGTCCAGACCCAGTTTGGTCCTTCAGTTAGAGTTGCTGTTTAAACTGCTAGTGGTGACAAGTATTTGGACCATGAGTGCGAACCGTACAAAGCAATACACTAAAAGCAAGTTTGAAAGAAGTTTGAAAGCAATACACTAAAAGCAAGTCGAAACACAGATACTGCTGATTTGTGTTTTTTTCATATCTGTCTACATGTCCATTTAGATTGTGACAAACATGTCTCTAATGATATGTCAATGTTGAAACAGAACTTGTGTGGAAAGATGGAGAAAGACAATGTTCCAGTGGAAATGTATTGAAGAATCTGATTGATTCAAAGTAATTGGTTAGGTTCAAACTTAAATTCATGTTTTATCCTCGTATTCAGAAGAGAATTTGAATCGCTAAGGTGCAGAAGGCCATGTACCAAGTGCTGGTAAATAGTACATAACTTCTTGACTGTTGGCAAGGATATAGTGAGGCGAAGGGACTACTTCTGTCATGTCTGATTGTATGATGCCACGGCATTTACTATAGAATTTTTTTTTAGAAATCTAGAATATTATTTTCAAGTATTGTTTTTCATCAAATGTTTCTGAACATTTGACTTTTTATCCATTTAAAGCTGTTGGAAAATGGTTCCAAACAACTAAATGGATGATTGATCCATTGCTGAACAGTAGAACATGATTAAAGACTCCGCTCCAAAAGGTGTTGTAAAATGATATGAAGACTCCTAATGAACCCCAGGAGAAGGTAGCTCTTGTGGCACATTTGTCCCTTCCCAGCACCCTGAATATAACTCTTGGCTGGTTTTACATTCAGAGGTGAGGGAGCATTGCATGGCCTGTAGGGTTGGCTTTAAAATGAGATATTAAATCAAAGCTCCATCTGTTCTCAGAGTTGATATGAGAGATTTTCAGCATTTTTGCTAAATTGATCTGGCCAACAACTCAACTATCCCCAATGAGATAACTTTCAATTCAGTGCAAACATACAAGAGTCTGCTCTTGTGGAACGTCTACTCATGTTTGCTGTGGGTCTTTCATGCATATGATATACTGATGGCACAAAGGTATCTGGACATGCAGTGGCATTTCATAGCGTGCAATGCTTGCTATAATGTCATTTGCTAAAAGAGCAATGCATGGCCTTCACGATAGAGGTGCAGCCTGATTCAACAGAACATGAAAAGGACCAGCCTATCCAGATCTGTGACCTGCAGTGGCACATGAATCCTCCCACAGGCATTTACGATCTCTACTTCCCTTCATAGAACATAGAATAGTACAGCGCACAATGTTTGTGCTGAACATGATGTCAACAAACAACTCTTATCTGCATGAGCAATAATCCATATCCCTCCATTCACTACATATCCAGGTGCCTATCCAAAGGTCCCTTAAATGTCACTATTGTATATGCCTTCACTTTGCTGTGAGTCGCCATTAGAAAGTCCGACGCTGATCCAGGCCGCTCCCCACACCAGGAATTTGCCATGTCTCCGGCTCCCCATCAGTCGATTATGTCGCCAATTCACCAAAACGGGATTTGAGATATCGATCTTCTCTGAACATTCTCTCAACTTGAACCTCTCTCCCTCCACATTGACAGAGCTGGCAAAAGGCACAGTGAGCGTGAGAGGGAGAGAACAGAGGACATGTCTGTGAAAATGTGCAAACCAAAGCTGTCAAAGTAACAACTGCTTTAAAACCTGGAATGAAATAACAGATATAAAGTGAAACAAAAAAAATTTGAAACAAAAGCAAAGTTTTGTCTGCAAAAATGTAACGCTCTCCTGAATTATGGAGGCACATGAAACTGCAGATGCTAGAATCTTGAGTAAAGGGCAAAGTATTGGAGGTACTCAGAGGGCCAGGTATCATCTGTGAAGGGAATGAACTGGCGATATTTCTGGTTGGGATCCTCCTTCAAACTGATGGAGTGGGGAAAGAAAGCTGCAAAACAGAAGTGGTGGTGGGACAATAGGTGGATTCGGGTGAGGGGAGGCAGGTAACAAAGGCTAGAGTGAAAGGTCGATGAAACGGCATCAGATAATAGTATCACCCCCATGATTGCAGCCTGATCGGCTGAGCACTTCCACCATTCTCCGACTGCAATCCAGTTGTTTGTTTGTTGCATCTTGGTGAATGTAGATTGCATGGTTTTTTTTTTTTGTCGACTCACAACAATGACATCGTTCAAAAATAATTTATTGGCCAGGTAGTCCTTTGAAATGACTTTGGGTGGTAAATTTGTGATATAACTGCAGGTTCTTCTTTGCTTTTGAGTTAAGTAGCTTTTATGCCATTTTTTAATCTTTAAAAGCAGCAAGAAATTGGCCATTGTTACACGATCAGCAATAACAAATTATTGCTGATGTGCACCTTCAACACAGTAAAATGTTCGATAAATATTCATGATTCAACAAAGCCAGTTACATGCTAAAAGTACAATAAACGCGTTCACTTAAGAATTTTGACTGTACACAAATGGACAACCCACGTGTTGAAATATATGGAATGTTTAGAATTCACAGCTACAAACAGAATGGATTTCTTAAATAATACAAAATACGGCATTTCCTTTTCTCATCGTTTTTACTTCACTTTTGGAAAATATGACTGAAGAGGTTTCATGTTATGAAAAGCTAAATGATAAGAACTTTTGCAAAAACCTGCATATTCTTCCAATAAAAATTGTGCATATGGAATACAATTCTCAAGTGAAATTTTCAACTTTTAACAGAATAGTGTCAAGGATTTTCCCAAAATAGAAAGCGGCAGGTTCATATTAACAAAAGCGCAAGCAATTTGCTTTGTATGACTGTCAATCGGATGAAGTTTGACAGCCATATTGTGAGATACAGTGGGACTTTCTCTTTGTAAACATCACATGCCAAACCCTGACATTTACACCCCGACAATGCTTCTTTTGCATAAGAATAAATAGTTCACAGATTTATAGACAAGATGTATCAAAAGGTACAGGGTGTGTGATGGTTCGCAGGCAGACATATACTCAGCTACTGGAACAAGGTAGATGAATAAAAAGGGTGTGTTCGCCACCAGTATAAGAAATCTAGGTTAAGTTTTTTGCTTTTAGAGATTGAGCATGGCACCAAACCCACGATCACTCGTTCACACTAGTTCTATGTTATTCCACTTTTGCATCCACTCCCTACATACTACTTCACAGTTTAATATTGGTCCTTCCTAAATTATGTCTATTATTAAGATAGACACAAAATGCTGGAGTAACTCAGGCAGTATCTCTAGAGAGAAGGAATGGGTGCATTTTCGGGTCGAGAGTTCTATAGTGAGTTCTATAGCGAGACCTATTATTATTTCCCTGCTTAAATTAACAAGCCAAATCTGGAAGCCAATCTGTGCCTGTGTTAAGCAATAAAACAAAGGCAAGAAACAATTATTTTAATTCGAAGTAGAATTTTTAATCTCAGCAAAAAATTTACCTAATGCCTTGAAGCATGAAAGTGACTCTAAGGTATGAATTATGTCAAACTTTCACTTTAAACAATAATACAATTTTTACAGCTCTAGTTTTGATTGATTGAGAGATACAGCATGGAAATAGGCCCTTCGGCCTACCAATTCAATGCCTACTAGCGATCACCGATTCACACTAGTTCCCATCTTCCAATCACCACCCCTTTCTGCTTTCTGTTCGTTCCTTCCCACCCAAACCCCCCCCCCCCCCACCATGTACTTTCCCCTGCAACCACAGCAGATGCAACACCTGATGCAATACCTCCACCCTTGACTCCGTCCAAGGACCCCAACAGTCTTTTCAGGTGAGGCTGAGGTTCACTTGCACCTCCTCCAACCTCATCTAGTGTATCCACTGTTCCAGGTGTGGACTCCTACATATCGGAGACCAAGCGCAGGCTTGGCGATCGTTTCGCTGAACACCTCCTCTCAGTCCAACTAAACCTACCCAATCTCCCCGTCGCTGGACACTTTAACTCCCCCTCCCATTCCCACACTGACCTTTCTGTCCTGAGCCTCCTCGATTGTCAGAGTGAGGCCCAGCGCAAATTGGAGGAACAGCATATTTCGCTTGGGCAGCTTACACCCCAGTGGTATGGTATGAACATTACCTTCTCTAACTTCAAGTAACCCTTGCTTTCCCTCTCTCTCCATCTCTCCCCCTTCATAGTTCTCTGACCAGTCTGACCTGCTGATTTTACTTCGGAGTCACGTGAGTGACTACGTGAAGACCCCGTCCAGCACGCATGGCGCGACATTAGCGTTCATGCAGTGCACCGCGACGAACGGGAGTTCAAGGCGCTCCCGCTACAAATTGAAAGTCGGGCCGACAGGTAAGTTTACCGTGGCCGTGTGTCTTTCTCTCTGTGGTCTTGTGTTCCAGAAGAATGAGCAAGGCCCGAGGAAAGAAGTCTGCAGCTCGCCCCCGTTCGTCCTCCGTTGAGGAATGCTCTTTGGAGGGGGGGCAAGAGGCGGCGGTTATAACTACCGAGCCGAGCCCAGCACCGCTAGTGCTGCCTGAGCAGCGGGCTGGAGGTACCTACAGCCGGAACCGGGCGGTAGTGTCCGACGTTTCGGATGAAGATGCCTTACCGCTCGAGAGCACAGGCAGCCGCCTAAGCCGCATGGAACGGCTTATGGAGCAATTGCTCCAGCGAGATCTGCTGAGAGAGCAGCAGCAGCCTCGCCAAGGGAGTTCAGGCACTCCCGCAGTGCCTTTTACGGCACTGGCCATTGCTTCACCTTCTTTTGAAGGCAGCATTGGCGACCAGGTCTGGGCTGGTCAAGAAGAGGGGTCACTGGCTGAAGATTTCGGGAGTACGCAGGGTGTACAGGAACAGGAAGAGCTGCTGGGTGTGGTCAACCGCTACGTGGCCATTCCACAAGCGGGTCGGCCATTAGAGCCGAAACTTGCAGCCAGCATTAACCACCTGTCCTCTAAACCCCTACAAGAACAAGTGGTCAATGAGGCTCTTCAACTATATACAGCCCCAGGAAATTGTACATCTTTGAATGTACCTGCTGTCAATAGCCAAATTTGGGGACATTTGGGGCAGAACATCAGAAACCTGGAGTTGAAGCTCCAGAAGATCCTTAAATTCCTGACTGCAGGAATAACATCTTATGCTCGGTCCATTGATGGTGCGGACATCTCCACAAATCAGCAAGACACATTGGCTCTGCTGTGCACCACTCAATATGAGATAAATAATTTGCGAAAGGAGATTATCAAGCCTGCCCTCAACCCTAAATTTGCGGGACTCTGCAAAACACCGGGGTCAGAACCTCCTATTCTGCTCTTTGGGAAAGACCTTCCAAAAAAGGTGAAAGACCTGGAAGAAGAATCCAAGACCTTTGGTCTCGTGAGGGCAGGTTTGGGACCGAGCAGACCCAACAAACCCAGGCGGCAGTACCCCATGGCGTCCACCAGTCGTCGACCACACTATGGGACTGGTGAAAGCTCGGGGTCCGCAACCATTCCCCGTAAGCCTTTTTTAGGCCAGGGCCCAGAGCGGACCCCATGGAAAATGCGCCACCCCCAACAACATCGAGATCAACATCAACCCTCTACAGCCCAGCAGACGCCTCATCACCCAGCGAAGAGGCAGAAGAAGCACCAATAACCATGGAGGTAGGTGGGTCTGGGTCCTCTCAGCATATGTGCAGTAGGGGCTCTGTGCTAACAGGGGGGAGATTGCACTTGTTTTTGGATGCATGGGAATCCATCACTAATGACAAGTATATACTCAGCAGCGTTCATGGCTACAAAATTGACTTTGTCCATAAAGATTTTCCACCAGTTCAGCATATACCCAAAAGGGTATTCACCCTCTCAGTCAAGGAAAAACAAGAGGGTCAAGCTGAACTGATGAGATTACAAGCTAAAGGTGTCATTGAAAGAACAAACATGAACCTTTGGAATTTGTGTCTAATATTTTCACTAAAATCAAAAAGATGGTGGACGACGCATCATCATTGACTTAACTACTTTGAACAAGTCTGTCAGGTATATACATTTCAAGATGGATACTTTTGAAACAGCCAGACTATTGGTTTCTAGGGGGTACTTTCTAGCAAGCATTGATTTAAAAGATGCCTACTACTCAGTACCCATACACAGGGACCATCGAAAATATTTAAAATTTATCTGGATGAAACAGCTATGGCAATATAAAGCCTTACCAAATGGGCTAACCTCTGCTCCAAGGTTGTTCACTAAAATCTTAAAACCTGCCTTGGCATTATTGAGGAAACAAAAGCATATAGTCATGGCGTATTAGACGACATTTTAATAGTAGGGAAAACCTTGGAGACAGCTATTTTGGCAGTCGCAGCCACCAAACGTTTGTTTGAAACTTTGGGGTTTGTCATACATCCAGAAAAATCCAATCTTACACCGTCCACTGCCATGGACTATCTTGGATTTACGATAGATACTGTTCGCATGATTGTAACTCTGCCGAAGGGGAAAGCATCAGAATTGGCGCTATCATGCAACAAACTCATGAATAAACATCAGCCAACCATACGGGAAGTAGCTAGAGTTATTGGCAAAATGGTAGCAGCTTTCCCAGCTGTACAATTTGGGCCTTTGCACTATCAAAATTTGCAAAGAGCTAAAGTGCATGCACTAAAGCAAAACTCAGGTCACTTTGACCGAGCTATGAGTTTAACTGCTGAATCCATTCCAGAGTTACAATGGTGGGCGAGGAATGTAAGACTCAGCTCCAGTCCCATTATGATCACCAACCCAGTATTAACCATTCAAACGGATGCCAGTGCTTTGGGCTGGGGAGCAACTAACATGCAATCCAGCACAGGGGGCAGATGGAGTAAATTTGAATCATCTTGCCTACAGACACGGGGTATCAACTATTTAGAAATGTTGGGTGCGTTTTATGGGTTAAAAGCATATTCATGTAATACGCATCATGCACATGTCCGGTTGCAACTAGATAATACCACGGTGGTGGCTTATATCAATCACATGGGTGGTGTAAAGTCGATATCGTGTGACAATTTGGCCAACCTAATCTGGCAATGGTGTGTTGAAAGGCATATTTGGTTATCAGCAACTTACCTTCCAGGTAAGCAAAATACAGTGGCAGACACCAGGTCACGTAGATTTAATGATAACATCGAATGGATGTTAAATCCCAAAGTGTTTGCTGAAATTACAAAGCAATATGGCACACCAGATATCGATCTATTTGCATCCAGGCTGAATCACCAGGTACCAACGTATGTCGCTTGGGAACCAGACCCTGAGGCAGCAGCAGTTGATGCATTCTCGCTGCATTGGGGGAAAATGTTCTTTTATGCTTTTCCTCCCTTCTGCCTCATCAGTCGGGTATTACGCAAGATTCAATTGGATTCCGCTTCAGGAATCTTGATAATACCTGACTGGCCTACACAGCCATGGTTCCCAGTGGCTTTCGACATGGCTGTTGAAACACCGTTGGAATTCCCCAGCAGTCGACAGTTATTAATCCACCCAGTGTCAGGCATTAGTCACCCGTGCCATGACAGAGTCAATCTCCTGGCTTGCAGATTCTAAAAAGACCTCTACTGGGCCTGGGACTGTCTGAGGACGCCATCAACATGATGACCGCATCTCACCGGGAGTCCACCAGGAGACAATACCTGACCAATATAAGAAAATGGGAACGGTATTGCTCCAAAAACAGGAACTACCTACACCACAGCTACAGCCACCAGTGTTGTGGAGTTTCTGCTTGGATTACATCGGGAAGGACTCAGCTACAGCGCCATTAATACAGCCAGGAGTGCGTTGTCAGCTTATTTGGTTCCAGCAGCAGGACAACTGACTTTGGGGTCCCATCCACTAGTGGTCAAAATCATGAGGGGCATTTTTAACACCAATCCCCCTAGGCCTAGGTACACTCAGATCTGGGATGTCAGCATAGTACTGACGTACCTTAGGGGATGGCCACCACCCAGGTCACTTACTCTGGAACAACTTACACTGAAATCAGTCATGCTCATGGCTCTAGTGTCAGCTCAAAGGGTACAGTCCCTCCACCTTCTGAGGCTGGACAGCATGACAGAGTCATTGGACTGTATCACATTTCACATTCAGGGGCTGGTCAAACAATCTAGACCAGGTACCACGCCTCCAGTTATGGAGTTCCGGGCATATTCACCTGACCCACGGTTGTGTACCAAGACCCATCTCGCCAACTACATAGACACAACATATAACTTAAGAGGGAGAGAAAAAGCCTTATGGATAAGCCACAAGAAGCCTCATGGTCAGGTGACGAGCCAAACCATTTCAAGGTGGCTCAAGCAGGTGCTTAAGTCCGCGGGAATCGATACTAATGTGTACAAATCTCATTCCACCAGGGCTGCATCTACGTCGGCGGCTAGGCAAATGGATGTGCCTATGGACCATATTCTGGCCAGAGCAGGATGGTCCTCGGAAAGAACTTTCCAAAGGTTTTTATAATAAGCCGCTGGCGGAGCCTGCTACATTTGCAGACAGAATTTTAGAGTCTGCAGATAATATTTAATTTAAGCCCGGGGAGCTCTCTGTTTTTTGTTGTTATTAATAAACCTTTTTTGTTCACAAACAGGTTATTGTTGATTGTATAACATGCTTCCTCCCTCTAAGGTCTTCAGGCAGTGAGTGAAGCATGAGCTGGTACACGGTTCGGATTCACAGAGCTTTGAAGTCTTCACGTAGTCACTCACGTGACTCCGAAGTAAAATAGTAAGATTAAATGAGAACTTACCAGTTCGAAGTTTGATCTGTATTTTATGAGGAGTTACGATGAGGATTACGTGCCCTCCGCTCCCACCCTCTATTATACAGATCAACTGGTAATTAAGTTCTTATTTTTTCTTTACTATATTTATTTCAATTGTTGTGTTTTTTCTGTGAATCCACACCGCTGCTTTGAAGAAATGTCGCGCATGCGTGCTGGACGGGGTCTTCACGTAATCCCTCATCGTAACTCCTCATAAAATACAGATCAAACTTCGAACTGGTAAGTTCGAATTTAATCTTACGATTAAATTTTATCTCTGTATGTTTCGTTGTCATCTTCCCCTAGTTAACAATCTATTCTACATTTTCATTGAACTACATCCCCTTTGATGTCTCATTTTCACACCCCTGTGTCACCCTCTCCCCTGACTCTCAGTCTGAAGAAGGGTCTTGATCCGAAACGTCACCAATTCCTTCTATCCAGAGATGCTGCCTGTCCCGCTGAGTTACTCCAGCATTTTGTGTCTATCTTCAACCAACATCTGCAGTTCCTTCCTATACACTAGTTCTATGTTATTCCACTTTTCCATCCACTCCCTGCACATTAGGGGTAATTTACAGAGGCCAATTAACCTACATCATTCTGATTTGAGAGGAACCCAGAGCACCTGGATAAAACCCATGCAGTCACAGAAAGAACATGCAAATTCCACACAGAAAGCACCCAAGTCGGAATCAAACTTGGATCTCCAGTGTTATGAGGCAGTGACTCTACCAGCTGAACCCTGTTCTTCAGGGCTCGGGATGAAAACCATTATCTCTAAACTTTTTCTGCACAATTGACTGGCTTTGGACTTACAACAGAAGGGGATAAACTCTGGCTGTGTGTGTATAGACAGTTCATGCTCCTTAATTGGACTGTCTACCACAACCGTTATCACGGAACAACCTTCACTCATGGACGTTTCCCACAATAAATTATTCTGCAATTAAGGCCTTAATTTTATTATTTAAAAATCATGCAGTGACTTTTATTATGTTCACCCACGGAATGGAAAGAGATGGAGTAATGGGTTGGTTGCCTCACAAGGTCACTTTCCTCCCAAGTGTCTCTGCATCATTTTCAGAGCCCCAGCTATCTGTTTAAATGAATGTTATTTAATATTTATTTGACAGCACCACAAAATAGAATAAATAAGAGAGCCTTCAGGCTACAGAGAGGAAGAGTGCTGCCAAGCCTCCTCAGTGAATTGAAGTACCCATTAGTTGGGTACAATTTCACCGATGTCTGTGGCGGAGAAGAACCGTAGTGGTGCAGAGAGAACAGCAGGGCTCTGCTCCACGGGTAATCTTCAGTCTGAAAAATGCCTTTCACAACAGTTTGTGCAACAGAAAGCCAAATAAAACAAAAGCTGCAAGGAAAAGGTCGGCCGAGGTCAGGATTTGGAATCATTCACATGAATGATTTTTTGTTCTTACTTAAGTTCAGGTGGAGGGTATTTTGGGATCTCTGGTTCTTCTCCCTGTTCTTGCTCCACCCCTGCTCCACCATTCAGTGTCACTACTCCCACCCTCAATCTCCCTGGTACTAGAAATAAACCATTGATTTATGTTTATGTTTATTATTGTCACGTGTATCGAGGTGCAATGAAAAGCTTTCTTTTGCGAGTTTTCCAGTTTTCAGATAATGCTATTTACATAATACAATCAAGCCAAACTCACGTAAAATAGGTAGAGCAAAGCGGAAGATACAGTGTACAAAATATAATTCTCAGCATTGTAGCATATTACTTCCATAGGCAAAGAATTGCCCTGTTCATTTTGAATGAGATTGATGTAGGAAAAGACTGATATGTGCACAAGGAAAAAATTAATCTACGATTCCTGTGTCAGGCGATGAGTGGCGCATGCTACGATACGCATTCTACATTATAATCAGAGTGATCTTATCATACTGCAGTGGTTTATAGAGTTGCTGCCTTATAGCACTAGAGACCAGAGTTCAATCCTGACCTTGAGTTGTCTTTACATGGAGTTTTCATGTTCTCCCCATGACCTGATGTTCCGGTTTCCTCCCACATCTCAAAGGCCTGCAGGTTGGTAGGTGAATTTGCTGCTACAAATTGCCCCGAATGTGTAAATGAGAGGTATAATGTAGGGGTAGTTAAGAAAATGTGGGGCAAATGAAAAATTGGGATTGCTTTATGTTTGGAATAAATTGATGGTTGATGGTCAACGCAGACGCAGTGGGCCGAAGGGCCTGTTTCCACATTGTGTGACACGATATTTATGTAGTGATCACCACCTAGCCCACAAACCAATCAATTTAGTTGATCAGCTTTTCCATGAATAGTTAGGTGATTGGCTCCAGGCCACTAGTGACATTTAGTTATTTCTTCTCTCAGGGTAGCCTTCAAAAGATCTCCCAAAGAAATGCAGAACTAATTTATATGTGGGTTTCTGGAGAATGATCTTTCCCTTAAGTATCTGAAATCGATAAGGACGGATGCTGCCTTGAGACAAAACAAAGGAAGAATGATTATTTAATGCGAACAGGGTCAAGCAGTGGGAAGGCCTGTATGCAGAAGTTCAGATCCTGATACTGAGCAGTGTTTGTATCATTTAAATCTTTCCATACATTCTAATCGAGATTTGGAACAATGAAGTTGTCTCTCCCTAATGATTACTAATTTCAATGTAACAAGAGAGACAGGCACTTGGCCCAACCTGTCCATGCCAACCAAATGCCCAATCTACTCTAGTCCCAGCTGCCTGCGTTTGATTACTCTAAACCTTTCCTATCCATGTACCTATCAAAATGTCTTTTAAATGTTGTTATAGTACCAGCCTCAACTACCTCCTCTGGCAGCTTGTTCCATAGACCCACTATTCTGTATGTGAAAAAATAGCTTCAGGGGTTCTTATTAAATCTTTCCCTTCCTTAAACATATCCTCTGGTTCTTATTTCCCCTACTCTTGGTAAAAGTCTCTGTGCATTCACCCTATCTATTCTCCTCATGCGGGGTAAGGTAAGGAGCACAGAAATGTGAATCAGCCTATAACCTAGAGCCATTAAACCTAGAGCCAGTCTTGCCATTCACTGAGATGGCGGCTGATTCACATCCCACCCTCATCAGAGTAGACTTCATTCTCAGCCGCACAGCTCAAACCTTTAATGTCGTAGTGATTGCATGTTATGCTACCTAAGTCTAATTCCACTGGTCAATAGAACTAAATTTGGAGAAACGGATTAAAGTAAGCAGTTATTATTGTATCCCATGTAACTGGGGTGAATTCCTATTTCAATTTACCTATCACTGCCCCATATCTCTCCATAGCCTGCCAGTCTCATTTTAAATAATCAACAGATTCAATAATCAATTGCCACTTGCTGGAAAGAGTCTCAATGTCTGGTGTCATTTGTGTGGCAAATGTATGTTTCCTTACTGACCTGTATCTGTATTTCAACAATCTGAGCACCCGGAGCACAGGGTCTCTTTGATTATCCACTTCTTCTATCTTTACAGCATTTAAAAACTATTTTTAACGACTGAAAAGAATAATCTCACATTTGTCTTCCAAGAAATCAATTTGGCACTGTTTTGGCTCATTCACTTTGCTTGCAGTTTATAACTCCCTTCTGCACCGTATATAATGCTATGTATCTCTGTGCTTGAAGATGAGTATGTCTTATACTCATCAGACTGTCTGAGGTTTTTGGCCCTTTTTGCGACTAACCAAGCCATCTTCTCCGTGTTTGCTTAATTGTGATGTTCCAATGAGATGGTATTTCCTGCTTCTTTCCCAATGGAGATCGGATTTACATTTGGCTCTCGTGTTGAAATCTTCAATAATAATAATATTTTCCTTGGGAACATAGGTCAGGAGTCAGCCACAATCTGAATATAAATATTTCTCAGTATCTTTTTCAGCAGCAAGTATAGGTTGACGAAGAGCCCAAATTTATAAAGGTCTAAAAGCTTCTTTGTGATCAGATGACTATAACTGTTCTGTCAAGGGGTGGAGGCAGATCAATGTATCAAGCAAACATGGATTAGGCGGGGTTATATTATTGTGCCAGACCTGTTTTCCATCTTCCCAGCAGTCATTCTTACCCTCTTTACAGACCATCTCTCCACTGGGATTGATATGCATAGACAACAGGTGGACAGCTCTTTCATGCCTGTCTACTCCGTACATAGACTAGGGTCTCCAAGGCATCCATTACTCAGAGTGCTGTCCTGAAGCTCAATGAGAATGAATTTCAGTCCACATTTAGTTATGTTTACATGTTTATCTTCAATTGGATCAGATGGAGGGGTATGGTCTGAGTGCAGGTAGATGGGACTAGGGGAAAACAAATGGTCGGCACGGACTGGAAGGGCCGAGAGGGCCTGTCTCCGTGCTGTAATTGTTATATGGTTATATGGTTATTGACCATTTAAATACAATGAAAATATGGAGCTATGATTGATTTTCATTGCTCACAATTTATCATTTGCAGTAAGCAGATTCAAATAAAAATATCCAAACTTGACTGGCGCTTTATCACTTTCCAGGATACTGTCGGATAGCCAGTAAATTAGCTGAACAAAATGCTTTATTAAACAGGTGAATATACAGAGAGGGTCAGGAATTTATTTTACTGCGGTCTCTCCATGACTGTGTGGATTCCCCCTGGGTGCCCCGATCTCTTCCCGCATTCCAGAGACAGGCTAGTACTTTACTATACCGCTGTGATTTACATTGTGTAGCTCAAGGGCAAAGTAAATCTGAGAGCTGAGGGCATCATGTGCAAGAGATAAGTTGCAGGGCTGTAGGGAAATGCTGTGAGGTGGAGTGGCACTGATGGGCTTGTTTCCCAGATGCCAGCATGCTCCTAATGGGCTGAATGGACTCCATCTTCCATGAAATCCTTAAGTAAAGAAAGCCACAAAGTGCTCGAGTAACTCAGCGGGTCAGGCAGCATAAGTAATCTATTTTATAAATAATCTAGATATCCTAACAAATTCAAAAACATACCCAAGGGTTGACCCTTTTGTATTTATGTAGGATTGTTCTCATGTGTAGCATGATTTTGCTGAATTATATGCATAACAAAGTATTTTACTGTATCTAGGTGCATTTGCCAATAAAGTACCATTGAAACAGTGAAATGCCTTTATTTGGGTGGGTTACATAATGTGAGATTACAATAAGTAATGCTGGAAATAGTCTGCAGGTCAAGCAGAATCTGCGGAGCGAAACAGTTAATATTTCAGGTTAAAAAGGTTTCCTCAGAACGTTCCACATGTTGCCTGATTTTGGAGAACAAGCAGAGTTCTCGTTTTTCGTTTCAGATTTCCAGCACCTGAACGTCTCCACTTTTGACTAACTTTGTCAAGCTGCCATTATTCAGAAACTTAGAAATGCAGTCAGCTATGTTAGCATCCCTCCTTTGGATCAGACGTAATGTGACATTCCACTCCCAGGGGCCTGAATAAAATTCTACCTGGTTTGGCAACACACTGCTGAGAATGTGCTGTACTGTCAAAGAATCCTTTAGATGATATTCCGCCTGCTCTCTCAACTGCTGTTTGAAGAAGCGCAGCAGACTACTGTCCAGTTCACCAACACACAACACTCTTAAAAGTAGGGCATAGATGGTGCTAGAAGGTGAAGGGGAAAGTTGGCGGCTGTGAATGGTCCTTCAAGTCACCTCCCGCACCTTTGGAAAGTACACGGCAAGCTCAGTGCACGGAAGCGGACAGGCAGCTGCTGTAGGTGATGGACGGCATGTTTGCGGTGATCACTGGCGGTGGTGTCGGAGGAGGTGGCTGCAGGAGGCCCTAAAGCAGCGAGGTGAGCGAGCGGATCGAGTGCAACCTGTGGCAGATGCACAGAGCGATGGTGGAAGGAGCTAACAGCATCATCCTGGGCAAGGCTGCCCTCTATTTTGTTGATCCAATGATGCCAGGACATCGGCCTTAAAGTGATAAAATAAGAAACAGCACATTTTCTTGTGTCAAGATCTGATTTTTCAGACACTTTGAAGTTGCAAGATGGCACCGGGATGTGGCGACTCTCTGCGTGCTGTTCCAGAAGAGGATCTATTTTATTCATGAATAGCCTGATTTGATTGGATCGCATGCAGAACAAGCATCTCTGTACAAGTGAAAATAAATGATATGAACTAAATTTAAAAACAATTCTGAATGTCATTTAATTGATGTTAGTGAGATTGTAGTGTGTGTAGTTTCTATGTTTTTCAAGTGACTGCTCTTAATTATTTGTAAAGCATGCTGAGAGAGTTGGCGATGGTGAAAGACATGATATTAATGTAAATTGAGTGTCAATTGATTGTTTGATTGATTGAAAGATGCTGCAAAAAAATTGGCCCTTCAGCGCTGTGAGTCCACGCCGACCTTTGCACACCCATTCACACGTTCAAGGTTATTCCACTTTTGCATCCACACTCTGGAGCCAATTTACTGAGGCCAATTAATCTACAAACTCACCCTTCTTTGGGATATGGGAGGAAACCAAAGTACCCGGAAAAATCACAGGGAGATCGTGCAAACTCCACACAGGCAGCACCTGGGGTCAAAATTAAACCTGGATCTCTGACAGCAGCCGTAGAGCAGCAGCTCTACCAACTTTGCCACTGTGCAACCCACTCATAGAGCATGGAAACAAGCCATTCCACCTAACTTGCCCTTGTGCTGGAATCTGTATCATGTCGGCCTCCCCAATAGCCTGCGGGAATTAGAGGAGCAGATATGTAGGGAGATCACAGATGGACTCATAGTCACACAGAATGGAAATAGTCCTTTCAGCCTCGTACATGCTGACCTAGATGTCCCATCTACATTAGTCCCAACTGTCTGTGTTTGGCCATATCTCTCTAAACCTTTCCTATCCATGCGTCTATAAACCTTTGTTATAGTACCTGTCTCAACTACCTCCTCTGGCAGCTTGTTCCATATAACTACGTGAAAAAGTTGTCCCTCTGGTTCCTACTTAATCTTTCTGCTCTCACCTTAAACCTATGTCCTCTGGTTCTTGATTTCCCTACCCTGGGTAAATGACTCTGTGATTTCACCCTATCTATCCCCCTCATAATGTTATACTCAAAGAGGAATCATCAGGGCCATCATCAATCGCGAAGGATCCTACAAAACAAAATATTGCTAGGGCTGGAAATGTGAAGTAAATGCTGGAAATACTCAACAGGTCAGTGTCATTTGTGAAGAGAGAAACAGAGCTAATGCTTCAGATCGATGACCTTGCCTCGGAGTGACTAACAGAATGATAGCGAGCTTTAAAACTCTTTTGCCAATTAGTGTTAATTGTAATAAATATCCATCTAAATGATGGATTCTCGTTCCATCACTGGGATGATTAGTTTCCAGCAGTCACTGCAATCGACAGTTGAGGGAGCTCATATATCGTGCAGCTGAAGTGATATAACTGCTCCAGCACCTGGATTAATGATTGTTTCTTGGCTGGTATTATTTCACATCCTTAATGCTGTTTATAGTAACTCTCCCAGGACAGCTTGCCCAATGTCATGATACAGCATCCCACATTAAAGGTAGAAAGGAATATTTATATTTAAAGAGATACCGACAGTAACATTAAATGCAGTGCTGATTTTAGGAGCCATTATCTAATTCCCAGTTTGAATTCCACTGCGGTTTTAAGAATTTAAAAACACCTCATATGTGCCTAAGAGCTCCTGGTGTGTATCCAAATTGAACGCCTAATACACAAGGGAGTTATTTTGAATGATAGCGCAAAACGGGTGATTTTGAATTTGCTTTCTCTTACACAATTCAAGTAATACTTCATTGATAATTTTGTATCCTTTATGGCATTGGGCAACGTTAAAATTGCAGTCAACCATACTCTTAAAATAATTCCAGCTATTGTTTTACAATGCTGGTTTACACTGAAGATAGACACAAAATGCTGGAGTAACACAGCGGGTCAAGCAGCATCTCTGGAGAAAAGGAATAGGTGACGTTTCGGGTCGAGACCTTTCTTCAGACCCAAACGTCACCTATTCCTTTTCTCCAGAGATGCTGCCTGACCCGCTGAGTTACTCCAGCATTTTGTGTCTACCCTAGATTAAACTACTCTTTAGCAATTGGCCTCGGACAACAACCCTTTCATTGACTGACACAGCAGCTGCCTATCCTGAAGGTATGTGTTTCCCTATGACAAGATTTTTCCATACATTTTTCATGCTATGTTACTATAATGCAAGTGTATGGCCACACAGTTTTACACTAAAAACTGCATGAATTTGCATAGTGGTTTGGTAGGAAGGGAGTGGTGGCGAAAGTGGAATATCATAGAACTATTGTGAACGGGTGATCGATGGTTGGCGTGAACTCTGTGCCAGAGGGCCTATTTCCATAGTACATCTCTAAACTAAGTATCCTGTCAAAACCTTGAAAGGGTTAACTCATTCTTCTAAATGCAAGAGAGTATAGCCCTAGTCTGCAAGATAAATCATCATTAGAAAAATCCCCATAAAAAAATCAATCTAATGAACCTGCGTTGTACTCCCTCCTTTGCAAGTATATCTTTCCTGTGGAAGGGAGTCCAGATTTGTACACAACGTTCCAGATGTGAGCTCAACAGGGGTTTATATAATGGCAGCAAGAAGTCTTTACTCTTAGACTCCAATTCTCTTGTAATAAAAGCCAACAAACTATTTGTCTTCCAAATTGTTTCCTGCACCTGAATGAATTAATAATGAATGATTTGTGAAAGGGACTTCAGTCCCCCTCTACGCAGATTTTTTTCCATCTTTCATTTATTTTAAAATAAAAAGTTCCATTTTCTTTACAATGATGGAAGCGCTCAAATTGTTCTACATTGTATAGCATCTGCCCTGTCCTTGCCCATACACATAGCTTGTTCATGCCAGTTGTATTCTCCTCAAAGCCCTCATTGCCATCTAGCTTTGCATCATAGAACAGAACGTAGAACAGCTTACAACCCAGCGGTATGAACGTTGATTTCTCTAATTTCAAGTAACTCCTGCATTCCTTTCCCCACCTTTCTTCCCCACACCCTCACACTAGTTGTCCCACTAGTTCCACAGTTGACATCCCTGTATCCCTGTTGTTAGCACATCTTCCCCAGCCAACATTAGGTCATTATGAACTCCACTCTTCCTGAGGTCACCTGTTGCTGCCCCTGTTTTGTTCTGGCCATTTCTTTCAGTCTGAAGAAGGGTTCCGACCTGAAACGTCACCTATTTATTTTCTCCAGATATGCTGCCTATCTGGTTACTCCAGCATTGTGTGTCTATCTTCGGTATAAACCAGCATCTGTAGTTCCTTCTTACATAGAACAGTACAGCACAGCAACAGGCCCTTTGACCCACAATGTTCACACCGAATATGATGCCAAGTTAATCTCCTCTACCTGCACCCGATTCATATCCCTCCTTTCACTGCATATCTTGTAGCATTGGTAAACTTGGATATATCACAAGTGGTCCCCTCAACCAAATCATTTATGGCTGTAGCGAAACAAGAAACTACAGATGCTGGAACCTTGAGCTAAAAGCGAAGTGTTGACCCGCGTTCCTCCAGCACATTGCTTTTTGCATTGACAGTTGTGAACAGCCGAGGCTCTAATACTGAACCCAGCAGCACCTAACTAATCACAGCTTCCCAACTCAAAAATAATTCCTTTATTCCTAAATATTGCTTTCTGCCCATTAACCATATTTGGGAACAGTCAAGTTTTGCACTGTTGTTTAAAATCCTCCTGTGTTGTACCATGTTGGAAGTCTTCTGAAGCACCAAGTTCACCACATCTGATCAATTGTAATTAGTTTCAGAAAACCTTGTAAAACAACAATTCCCTTCCAAAAATCCATGTTGCTTATGTTTATAATATCTGAAGAAGGGTCTGGATTCTAAATATATCATCTGTCCATTCCCTCCACAGATGCTGCCTGACCCGCTGGGTTACTCATCACTTTGTGTTTAATCAAGATTCAAGCATCTGCAGTTCCTTGCGTCTCAATAATTATTGTTTCTCTAACTACCTTTTTTATTACTAATAATTATTTCCCATCCTGAGCACTTCCCTCACCATTGATTTCACGCTAACAGATCTGCAATTCCCCAAAATCCCTCCCTTCCTTAAAATATGGGGTTACGTTTGAAATCTTCCAATCGATGGGAACCACGCTAAAATCTAAGGAATTCCGGAAGCTTCTGATCTGTCTCTTCCTTACACAGGAGTATTTCTGAAGCACTGAGATTTTCTATTAGTAAACTCCATTGTGCTTTTATTTGCTGTACTGCCTGCAACATCAGCTGCCGTGATCAAAATGCCATCTCCTCCACATCAAAACATTGTGCAGGTGCTCATTAACTGAACATTGTGTTGCCAGACGGTTTTATGTTCTCCTAGGCTGGGCGAGCAAAAGGTCAAACAATAAACTGCTCTTCTTTCTCTGCCAGGAGTTTATGTTTCCAGGTCTCCCACATACTGCTGATTAAGGGCAGCTCTTATCTTGACTAACACAAGTAGCTGCTGACAGCTTGATAACTCTCAGAAGTCATTTCTGTACTACACTCTGTTTCACTTCTGAATCTGACATTTTAGATTGAAGGTATTTGCATCTGCAGGAAAAATTTATTTTTAAACAATAAAAACATTCAAGATGATCTGAGATTCCACATCCAGTACAAATAAAAATGGATGCAGCTTGGATGAAGGTTTTGATGGTCCTAGCACCCATTTATTTTATTACACCTTTGCAAGTGCTCTCATGAAAAGATAATGCTTAAAATACAAACAATGTAATTTCAGAACCACATCCTATATATTTTTGAAATAAAAATGTCTATGTGTAACTGATGAAATATTCTACATTTGCATCGGTACAGAGTTCAGTACAGTGAAAATTGAAAGGAGTTGTCACTTGTAACTCCTGATACTTTGAAGTGAGTTTTCTTCATGTTGTTGAATTGAAAAAAATGTTATCTTTTACAATGTTAGAAATTAGAATACAGCACAGGGACAGCCTTCCTCCAACATTGACTGGGCTGAACATGATGCCAAGATAAACTAATCTCATCTGCCTATCTTGATTCATATCTCTCCATTCCCGGTGTATCCATGTGCCTATCCAAAAGCATTTTAAACCCATCATTGTATCTGCTTCCACTAGCACCCCAGGCAAAGCGTTCCAGACACCCACCGCTCTCAGAGTAAAAAAATGTCTCCGCACATCTCTTTCAAACATTGTCCTTCTCACCTTAAAGTTACGCCCGGGGAAAAAAAAGTTCTGATTATCTACTTTATCTATGCGTTAGCCGCTTTTACATCCTCTCCAAAACCTGTCCATATGGATACAAATATTTCCATCACTTAAATGAAGATTAAAGAATAGGCAACTTCAAATTTGGAAAGATAACGCATCATCAGGAGAAATGAATGATCTGACATTACAGCACACTGTTCTTTCATATTTGTGGGGTGTATGTGAAAGCAGCCCAGCTTGGCGGGATGTTGGTATTCTCCCTGATCTTGAGTTATGGATATAATACATCTCATCCCTGAAATATCCCCCTCAACAAGTTACTTATCTCATTCTAATGTTGAATTTGGATGACTGCAAAACGTAATGGAAAGTTTTGCTCTGATGCCATGTAGGATGTTCTGCAGATGTGAGGGCTAAGGCAGGCAGTGCTCAAATCTACATTTTTCTTGCTGACTCTGGCATTCAAGAGTTAAGAGTCAAGACTATTTAATTGCCATATTTCCAAAATGATTGATCTCCATTCTATACTCTGACTCATCATTACCCATAATTCATTCAACAATGGTGGTGTCTGCGGCAAATTTAAAGAAGGAGCTAGAACTGTCCGGCTACACAGTCATTGGTAAAGTGTGAGTAGAGCAGGGCATGATTACACAAAGATGAGGTGCCCCTTACTGATGGTTATCAAGGATAGCGCATGGGTGTTGTTAATTTGTACCAATTGTGGCCTGTTGATGAGGAAGTCGAGGATCCATTTGCAAAGGGTAAATGGATGGAATAATCCTCACCCGACTAATATTCTTCATTTTATTTGGCATTAAGGTGAAATATCACTGATATATCTAGTTAAAAAATATCACTGTTAGATTTACTAATAGGAAATGAAATATCTGTTATCAATCATTGGTGAAACATACTTGTGAATTTACATCTGGTCAAATTCAATCAAATTTGCTTCAGTGCAACGTCAGGAGGGAAAACAATCACAATACAATTACACCTTCATATTCAGGATTCTTACAAACTGATTGCTATAGAAGTAATTTATTCAATATGCAACCCATTAATAAAATGCTTGAAGCATAACTCCTCAAAATAGATTTCTGAAATAAAGCAATTATTTCCATTCCACATTATTTACGAAATGATGGGATTTTACTATTGCAATCAAACCTTTTTCCCAGTGTGGAAATGGCTGGAGGGCACAGCTTTCAGGTGACAATGGAAGAGTTTAAAGATGAGTTGGATACACAGGGATGGTGGGGGCCTGGTATGTGCTGCCAGGGATGTGGTGGGTATAACAGTGGCATTTAAGTGGCTTTTAGATAGGCACATGGACATGCAAGGAATGAAGGAATATGGATCACATGCAGGCAGCGGAGATTAGTATATCTTGGCATCATGTTAGTCACAGACATTGTGGGCCGAAGGACCTAGTTTTATGCTATACTTCTCTACGTTTCTATAAGGGGCAGATACATTCCTTTGTCAGATGTTGTAAGGGTCCAATATAAACAATAAATAAACCAGCCACTTGGCAGTATCAATGAGAAAGCCGTGATTAAAAAGTGAGATGGCGAACCACTTGGGTGCAAGGCAGATTCTTACAGTGCTCTCTTCCCACACTGATCAAATTTAACTAGGTCTCCTTCATTTCGAAGGCAGTTCTGTGCACACTTTGTTTTGAGCAGAACTGTGGCAGTTTCCCCCAGTAATTTTATTTTTAATCTGAAGGAGTGGAGGAGGTATATTTATTGCAGAGAATGACTAGTTTCATTTTTCTTTCTGAATCTGCTGTTAAAGGGATTTGAGGCTATACCTGACAGCACGACATTTTATTAGATTCTATTGCGAGCGGAAATGTGAGATGTGGCTCAGAAGATTTCTTTTGCTGATATTTCAGTGATTCAAATCACTTCATCACATCGTTTGGTCAGATTCCTTAGTGACAATTAATGGCCAGAGATGAATTCTCTCCATGTTTAGCTGCCAAAGATAGGGCACATTTATTGCATCATTCTGCAGTTTGTGAACTTTATTTTTTTTTGTTTTTGTTTTTGCTACCTCCTGCACCCATACAGAACTCACTGACTTCATCCATTTCACCACTAACTTCCATCAGGCACTCAAATACACCTGGATGATTTCCGACATCTCCCAACTGTTTCTCGACCTCACTATCTCCATCGCAGGTGACAGACTACTGACCGACATCTACTATAAACCCAATGAATCCCATGGCAATCTGGACTGCACTTCTTCCCACCCTGCTTCGTGTAAGGACTCCATCCCCTACTCCCCATTCCTCTGTCTATGCCGCATCTGCACCCAGGGTGAGGTGTTCCAAACCAGGGCATCGGTGATGTCCTCATTCTTTAGGGAACGGGGGTTCTCTCCTTCTACTATAGATGAGGCTCTCACCAGGATCTCTTCTATACCCTGTGACTCTGCTCTCACTCCCCATCCCGCCACTCATAACAAGGGCAGAGTCCCCCTTGGCCTCATCTTCCATCCTACCAGCCATCACACATAACAAATAATCCTCTGACATTTTTGCCACCTCCAACGGGATCCCACCACTGGCCACATCTTCCCATCTCCACCCCTTTCGGCTTTCCGCAGAGACCGCTCCCTCCGTAACTCCCTGGTCAATTCGGCCCTTCCCACCCAAACCACCCTCTCTCCTGGCACTTTCCCTTGCAACCGCAGGAAATGTAATACTTGTCGATTTACCTCCCCCCTTGACTCAAGGACCCAAGCAGTCTTTCCAGGTGCGGCAGAGGTTCACCTCCACCTCCTCCAACCTCATTTATTGCATCCGCTGCTCTAGGTGTCAGCTGCTCTACATCAGTGAGACCAAGCGTAGGCTTGGCAATCGCTTCGCCCAACACCTCCGCTCGGTTCGCAATAAGCAACCTGATCTCCCGGTGGCTCTTCAACTCCCCCTCCCATTCTGAATCCGACCTTTCTGTCCTGGGCCCCTTCCATGGCCAGAGTGAGGCCCACCGTAAATTGGAGGAGCAGAACCTCATATTTCGCTTGGGTAGTTTACACCCCAGCGGTATGAACATTGACTTCTCCAATTTCAGGTAGTCCCTGCTTTCTCCTTCTTTCCCCTTCCCTTCCCAGCTCTCCCTCAGCCCACTGTCTCCGCCTCTTCCTTTCTTCTTCCCGCCCCCCACCCCCTCATCAGTCTGAAGAAGAGTCTCAACCCGAAACGTCGCCTATTTCCTTCACTCCATTGATGCTGCCTCACCCACTGAGTTTCTCCAGCATTTTTGTCTACCGTGGAAAATTTAATGATTTGTAATAAAAGAATAATACTGCACGATATGTGATGGTAAAATTTTCAGTACATGAATGATCAAAATGAATGTATGATAACATAATATAACAAATCTTTAAGAACATTATAGGAGCAGCAGTAGGCTCTTTGATCCTGTGGGCCTACTCCGTCATTTCAATAAGATAATCTGCCTCAACATAATTTCCCTGCCCAGTCCTCGTGTCCCGTTATTTCTCTGTCATCCAGAAATTTATGTTTTGAATGCAATCAATGTCTATGCTCCGAGCGCAGAAAAATCTAAAAAATTATCACCCGGTAATTGAAGAAATCTCCCCTCCTTTAGTCCATAATACTGACTTCCTTATTTTGTGATAGTGTTTCCTAGTTCTGTATTCCGCAGCCATTGCAAACAGCTTCCCTGTATCTATCCTGCCAAACCAATCTACAAATTCAGTTTGTCTCAAAGAGATCACTTCTCATTTTTCTATCCTCTCGAGCAGACAGACCAGGCAACACAATCTCACTTATATGACTGACCTGCCATCCTAGAAATCAGTCTGATGAATCTTTGCTATACTTCTTCCATAGCATTTTTATCCTTTTCCAAGTAAGAAGAACAAAATTGTACACAATGCTCCAGATGTGATCTTATTGAGATCCTATTCAATCCTGGTAAGACATATTTGCTCTTCTACTCAAATCATTTTGTAATGAGGCCCAACATACAATTTGGCTTCTGATGAGGGGCAATTGTCCTGAAGCATAACTATTTCCCTCATGGGAGTTGTATCGACCTGCTAAGCATTTCGTCATTTTCTGTTTATATTTACTTTTCAAATTGCCTTCTGCACTTCCACATTGTCTTTCAGTGACTGGTACAAGAGCTTCGAGGTTCCTTTGACTGTCAATATTTTCCAACCTCTGCATTTAGCAAAAATCCCAACATTTATGTATTTCTTTGAACTAAAATGAATAACCTCATGTTTCCACATTGTATTCTGTCTGCCATGTTTATTTCATCTCTCTCTCGTGGCTGCTTCGAGTCTCGTATTCTCATCGCTTTTCACAGTTCCATCTAGTTTCAAGCCATGAGCAAACTTAAAAGGGATCATCTTAGCCAAACCAATCAATAAGTTTGGAATATGATTGCAGCATGCACGTGCCGTGAGTAATTACTCAGGGTAGGCAGTCAGTCGGCTTTCAAAAAATCTAAAACTGCGCATGCGCAGATTGTTCTCTCCGTAAGCTGTCAGTCGACTTTTATAAAGTCCTCAAAAGCAAAATCTCTTAATAAAGTATGGTTTTTCCCAGCAATGAAAACGCACCCCCATTTTCAGTTGCTAAATTTTGAAAGAAGGCTGGTGGGACATAGAATTTCTCACGCTAAAAAAAATAAAAAGAAAGAAAGCAATTTGCCCAAGGCTTCCGAATCTCCTTCATTTTGAATTACTGAATGGGTGGGGGGTGGAGGGTGACGGCAGATGGCGAGATGGTGGGAAAAATTGGAGCACACCGGGACAAGTTGAATCATTTGGGATCTTATTGAATGGCAATACTTGTTCAACGGACCAATTGGGGGGAGAGTTCCTTTCACAGCATGTGGGAAGTCTGTGCCAGGGGTAAAGTTACAGGGAGGGCAGGAGCATTGAAAAGGAGGGGGTCAGGGATCGTGCCAGAACTCACTCACTCACCACTGCCACGGCGCTCCGGGCGCGGCACCACTGCATTGTGGCCGGTGAGGGAAGTAGATCCGGTGGCTGTGAGCGGCCGCCGGGACTGGACAGCAGACGCCACTTCAGCGCCTTCTGCCGGCCCGCTCACCTCTGTCAGCGCTCTCCGTCTGAACATCTCTCACCTGCCGCTCACTGGCTTCGCTCATGTAAGCCGCTTCCCGCAAATCCTTAAATTCCGACAGCCAAGTAACCTCAATTGGTCCCTTGATTGTGCTGTCGGAATTTAAGGATTTGCAGGAAGCAGCTGACATGAGTGAGGCCGGCGAGCGGCAGGAGTGAGGTTTTCAATGGAGAGCACTGCCAGAGGTGAGCGGGGGCTGGCAGAAGGAGCTGAGGTCGCGGCCGCTCGCATCCACCCGAGCTGGCTAATCCCCGACCCTCTCCTTCTCAATGCTCCTGCCCTCCTCGCAACTTTACCCTGGGCCAGACTCCTCACACGCTGTGAAAGGAACTCTCCCCTCCCCAGCGGCGCTGTCCTTTTACAGCCGCTTCCCATCAGCTGCCAGCAATGAGGGATAGACTTGGCTATCCGTCAGTACAACAGCATCGTTCTTGATGTTGCTGTACTGAGGGATAGCCAAGTCTATCTTTCTTGGCTAACAACCTTCCAACTTCGGCTTCCAAGACACATGTAAATTTTCGTGCCTTTTTTTTGGGTAAAGAAATAGCGTCTTCAATGCCGGGAAATACGGTATTCAAAAACATATAGCACCAAGAAATTTACATACCACATAATATGTACACAAACTCCATTCTTCTCTCTTTGTTTCTTAAGATACTCTTAAGATAATGGCAATCCATGTTTGAAAAACCCGTCAAGAAACTTGCGCTGCGCATGCGCAGTACTGCAAAGACAGAATTTCAGCTGCCTTTAGTCCCCTGAAAATTGACGGCTTGAAGCAGCGTCGACGGCACGTGGGCTGCACAGACCTTCGCGTGTTACATGCGCTGCGGATGAAAGGCACGGAGAATTATGCCGACCTAAGATCGATCTCTTAGGCAGGCATTATTCTCCCATGCCTTTACTATTTATATTTAATAATTACCATTTTATAATTTTAGTCAGGGTAGGCAGTGCCTACCTTGACGGCACGTGCCTGGATTGCAGATACTTTTAATGCCACTGTTTCCAAAATTGGGAAGTATGTCAAGGTTCTTGGGATTTAGCAGTTTTTAGACTCAATAATCTCAATGTACCTGGGTTTCCTCACACATCCTTAAGGGGCTGTCCCACTGTATGAGCTAATTCAAGAGTTCTCCCGTGTTTCCCCTGATTCGAACTCGGAAAATTACGGTAATAAGCCGCTCAATAAGTACTCGGGGCTCTCGTGGACATTTTTCAACATGGCAAGAGAATGGAGTTAAGAGGGAAAAGTAGATCAGCCATGTTCAAATGGTGAAGCAGACTCAATGGGCCGAACAGCCTAATTTTGCTCCTATGTCTTATGACACTTAACTCCCATTCATCCTAATGAAATAATTCCATGGGATGTTTTACGTCCATCTGAAAGAGCAGATCGAGCCTCACTTTAACTTTGTATCTCACAGCCAACCCTCTGTTCATGCAGTGCAGGTAGTGCTGCTATAACACATGATTCTACACACTGGATTGGATGCAGCGCAATTGATGAATCTGGGAACATTATTTATATTATGTGGGCCAAATGTGATATGACGCGATTATGATTGGGAATTGGAGAACTGCTTAAAAGCTGCCTTGGAAATTGACAAACAGAAACAAAACCTGTCTTGGTAAAAAAAGTCCAGGTCTCTAACGTCCCCGCAGTAATCAGACACCACTGTCTCTTAAGAAAACCGTCTGTCAGCTCCACCATGGGTGCCATAGATGTTGACAAGCAATCACTTCCATTGACACTTGTACAAGGATACTCTGTGAAGCAACATAACACGGAGCCTTTAGTATCTTTAGCTTGCAGAAACATAAATAAAATTAAAGCTATTACAAAGACCTTTATTTTGAAAATCCTTGAGGGATAAAAACATTGCTATTGCAGGTCTGAAACTCTCAAAAGCACCTATGCGCCATTTCCCCCATTGACACAATTGTTTTTCTAACGCGCGTTTCTATAACACGAGATTTATTATGAATGCAACAATCACTTTGTTGTAGAACTACCTCTACTCACTGAGTTATGCCAGCCTCCACTTCTGTGTTCAGGCTACGAGGTGGGAATTAAACCGCAAACTTTGAAATTGCAATTGAATGCAATTGCATGAACCTCAACTAAAAATGTAATGGTAATAATGTAAAGGGCGGCTCGGTGATGCAGCTAATAGAGTTACTGCCTCACTGAGCCAGAGACTCGGTATGATCATGATAACGGGTTTTCTCTTGGGTTTTTCTCTTGGAAACCACATGGGTTTCCACCGGATACTCCGGTTTCCTCCCACATCCCAAAGACGTGCGGGCTTGGTCTCTGTCAATTGTCTCTAGTGTGTAGGGAGTGGATTACAAAGTGGGATAACATAGAACTATGTGAACGGGATAATCGATGATCAGATGGTACCTGGTGGGCCTGTTTCAATGCTGAATCTCTAAACCAAACTAAATCCACTGAAGTGCACAGAGTCTATTGCTAGATGCATAGAGTCTCTGCCCAGAGTAGGTGAATCGAGGGCAGGAGGACATAGGTTTAAGGTGAAGATTTAATAGGAATCTGAGGGATAACCTTTTCACACAAAGGGTGGTGGATGTAAGGAACAAGCTGCTAGAGGAGGTAGTTGAGGCTGGGACAATCCCAACATGTAATAAACAGTTAGACGGATACATGGATAGGACAGGTTTGGAGGGATATGGATCAAATGCTGGCATGTGGGACTAGTGTAGCTGGGGCATGTTGGTCGGTGTGGGAAAGTTGGACTGATGGGCCTGTTTCCACACTGCATCACTATGACTCGAAAAGTGCTTTATTGCAGTACTGGGATCTACTCTTTCTTTAAAATCATGCCTTTAGATCTGAAAAGATGAGCAGGGTCTTAGATTCACAACTGACTATAAAAGACAGCATCTCTGATAGTGCAGCTCTCCATCAATAGCATACTGTACATTATGAGGTCTTCAATCATACGCATATTGCCTTGTGTCCTCCCTGAGGTCCTTTCACCTGATTTTCGTTTAGTTTACTATTGTCATGTGAACCTAGGTACAGTGAAAAGCTCTGATATGCATGCTATGTGAAATAATACCACATACAGCTACAATCAAGCCAAACACAGGTACAACAGATAGAGCAAAGAGAAAGATACAGAGTGCAGAATATAGTTCATAGCATCATTGTGCGGCAGTTCCAGAAATAAAATCCAATGTCCACAATAGGGTAGAGATGAATTGGACTGTACCCCAGGAAGGGCAGTTCCGAAACCTGATAACAGAAGGGCTGAAACTATTCCTGTGTTTGGCAGTCCATGCCTTCAAGCTTCTGTATCTCCTGATGGGAGCAGGAAGATGGAGGAATGACCGGCATGGGGAAGATTTTAAATAATGTTGGCTGCTTTCCTGATGCAGTGTGAAGTGCAGATGGAATCAAATATGGGGAGTTCTGATTGGAATCTTCAGTTTCCTAAGAAGCACGAGAACTACCACTGATTTACAGAGATCACCTTATCATAGGGAACACAGTAGACGACATGTGTGTGAATGAAGGCTTTTGCCTTACTAGACAGTCTAGGAATAGTTGCAGAAATGGCACCACTGCCTGAAGAAAAAACAGATGCAATTTTATTGACTTTACTCGAGTACTAATTTCAGAGGGTCAAATGGCAGACAGAATCAATTCCCTTAATGAAGAAGCCTGTGATTAAGGCATCCCTGCCATTTTGGCTGGCGCAGTTTAAATGATTTTTTTCCTTTTATATTTCTCCCTCACTCCTGAAATTACTGACAAGATTTGGCTTGATTCCAAAATTAGAAACTCTCTAATTCTTCGGTTAAGTGGGCCTTCTTAATGCATGACCCTGAACACTGATTGCTGGGCATTGAGGTGGGAATGATTCACATCTCGTAAATTTACGAGTCATCCTTAAATACAGGAGAAGTGCCAGAAGACTGGAAGATGGTGAATGTTGTACCTCTTTTCAAGTAGGACTGCAGGGAAAATGAGGGAACTATAGGCCAGTGAGCTTAACATCTGTCATTGGTAAATTACTGGAGAATATTCTGAGGGATAGGATATACAGGCATTTGGATGGGCAAGGGGTGATTAGGGAATGTCAGCATGGTTTTGTACATGGGAGATAGTGTCTCACAAATCTGATTAATTTTTTTGGAGACGTGACCAAAACAGTTGATGAGGGCAGAGCTGTAGATGTTGCGTACATGAATTTAAGTAAGGCGTTCGACAAGGTTCCATATGGTAGGCTGCTCTGGAAGGTTAGATCGCATGGGATCCATGGAGAGATAACTGAATGGATAGCAAATTGGCTCCATGGAAGGAAGCAGAGGGTAATGGTGGAAGGTTGCTTCTCAGCTGGATGCCTGCGGCTAGTGGTGTGCCTCAGGGTTCGGTGCTGGGCCCGTTACTGTTTATCATCTACAGTACATCAATGATTTGGAATGAGAACATACAGGGCAAGATCAGCAAGTTTGCTGATGATACTAAAGATAGTGGTTTTGCAAATAGTGAAGATGGTTGTGAACGATTGCAGCAGGATCTGGATCGATTAGCCAGGTTGGCGGAGGAATGGTTGATGGAATTTAATACAGAGAAGTGTGAGGTGTTGCATTTTGGGTTGTCGAACAAGGGCAGGACCTACACAGTAAATGGTTGGCCTCTGGGTAGTGTTGTAGAGCAGAGGGATCTTGGAGTACAGATGCATGTTTCATTGAAGGTCGAGATGCAGGTAGATAAGATGGTCAAAAAGGCTTATGGCACTTTGGCCTTCATCAATCACAGTATTGAGTATAGAAGTTATGAGGTCATGTTGCAGTTGTATAAGATGTGGGGAGACCGCATTTAAAATATTGTGTTCAGTTCTGGGCACCAAGTTATAGGAAAGATATTGTCAAGCTTGAAAGGGCTCAAAAATAATTTACGAGGATGTTGCCAGGACTAGAGGGTGTGAGCTATAGGGAAAGGTTGAGTAGGCTGGGTCGCTTATTCCATGGAGCGCAGGAGGATGAGGGGATATCATAGAGGTCAGGGTTCGTACACTTGGAACAGCTATGAATTCGGGGTGGAAGATTGCAACCTTCACGTGGTCCGCCCTGTTTCGACTAATGCAATCAACTCGACGTGCACAAATGGAAGATCAAATAGAACAAGTTGTCCAACAACTTTAGGCTGTGCATGCCACACGAAAGAAGAAGCAGTTATAAATTCAAGGACTTTTGAAGGACTTTCAAGGTCCATAAATCCCATTTTCAAGGACCAAATTCCAGCAAACATTGATGGTTTATCGGCGATGTATATAAATTGTTTGGTATTGGATGATTTGATTCTTTACCAAATAAAAGTAAGTAAGAAGGTTGGCTGGTCACCATCTCAGATTTGATTGAAAATCATGTTTTGTACATCCCTGGAACAAAGAACACAGCAGCAAAATCAATGTTCAACTCAAAGTTCCTTCAAAGTTATGAACCATTGATATAGCTCGAATTATTGCCAAATGCCCATTGGAATTTGGAGTTGAGACCTTGTTTTCTGTTGTGTTACTTGTGTGCTCTGATTTACCAACAAAGAGGGGGGCAAACATTAGTTTTGTGCGTTGTCAGAGTTTACTTTTCAATTCTGGTTGAATAGATGCAGGCAGCATAATCATGGACCTTTTGCAGCTGGTCACTGCCTCTTCTCCCCTTCTCAGTCAAACAGAAGATACAAAAGCTTGAAAGCCACTAAATTCAAGAACAGCTTCTTCCCCCCTGTTATCAAAGTACTGAACTGTCCTCCAATAAACTCTGATGTAGTCCTATCTTCAAACCTACCTCATTGCGTACATTGGATTATTTATCTGGAACTGTAATACTACAATGCTGTAAAACTATATTAGGCTGGTATTTGTCTCTTTGCACTACCTGTTATGCTTGTGTTTGGCTTGATTGTAGTGTATACTATGATCTGATTTGACTGGATAACACTGTATCTCGATACATGTTACAATAATAAGCCAATACCGATAGCAATACGTAGATAGTAATATTGCACTGGGTGTGAAAGTTATTCTTATTATTACCTGCCTTCTTGTAAAATAAAGTTTACCCTTGGAATATCATTTGGCTGCAGGGAAAAATGCCTTGAAACAGGTCAGAAGGAGGCAATAGACAATAGACAAAAGGTGTAGGAGTAGGCCATTCGGCCCATCATGCCAGCACCGCCATTCAATGTGATCATTGCTGATCATCCACAATCTGTTCCTGCCTTCTCCCCATATCCCTTGACTCCGTTATCTTTAAGAGCTCTACCTAACTCTCTCTTGAAAGCATCCAGAGAATTGACCTCCACTGCCTTTTAAGGCAGAGAATTCCACAAATTCACAACCCTCTGGGGCAAAAACACAGATTCACAACTCTCTGGGGTCTCTGCTGATTTGTTGGTAGATATATCAAAGTAGTTCCACTCTCCTGCTTTTTCATCTCAGCCCTATAATTTTATTTCACTTCAATTATGTATCTAATTCTCTTTCACAAGTAATTATTGAACGTACCTCCATCATATTTTCGGTCACTGCCCAGCAGATCACGATAACTTCCTGTGCAAAAAGGCTTAATTTTGTTGCCTTTGGTTCTGTTGCCAAACACTTTAAATATGTGAGTGGCTGTGCAACACAAAATGTAGTAAATGTTGCAAATAATTATTTGAATGTTGCCATAAAATCTTCAAAGGAATGCCACAGCATGTGCACATCATAAAACGTAAATTCTACATCTGCTTATTCTCTGCCTGCTGTTTCAATTAAATAGTGTAGGGATGGTAGGGGTATGGCAACTGGTGAGGTGGAATTTGTGAAATTAAAGGGCAAACCAGGACATCAAAATGGATAATGCCAAGCAGGTTTTGTCAGGAAGGGACAGTGCATTGAAATCAGAGGCTGAGGGAGACATGATATAAATATATAAAACTACTAGACTAAGTGGGACTAGTTGGGTCCCAGCATCACACGAGAGAGCTGGTCCCCCAATGCAATATTCCACCTCTCCACCAATTCCAATATTGATGGCCAGTGGGGGGGGGGGGGGGGGGGGGACGGGACGCTTTCTGGAGCGCTAGTATGGATGTTGTGGGCTGAAGGGACTGGTTTCCAGAGGGCTAGTATGGACATTGTGGGCCAAATGGATTCTTGGGCTGGAGACTCAGTCACTCAAGCCAGTTGTGCTGACAGCTCACTCACTCACGGCTGGTGGGCTGGCAGTTGACTCATGGCTATTCCTTGAAATTCCATTTCAAGCAGGGTGCAAGGCCACCAAATTCAAATGCAGTTTCTTACCACTTCAAGCAGGGTGCAAGGCCACCAAATTCATGCAGTTTTGTACCATTTCAAGCAGGGTGCAAGGCCACTAAAGACAGTGAGTCGTGACCTCTCCCTCCTCCATCTTACAGAGACTGAGCCATGCCCACACACTTCTGGGTTTTATAATCCCTCCTACCAGAAGGGGCGTGGCCTTCATGGCGTAATTGACAGGAGAGAGAATCTCAACTTTCTTTAAACACTAAAAATTCTTTTAGTTTTCATTGAGGGAAAAATCCTCGGCACTTGATGAGTGGAGGGGGACTCTGAGTAAGATGGCCAAAAATCACAGCCGTACGTGGTAGCGTTTGTTCTAAAATCAATATAAAGCGCAAACAGGAAGTGGTCAAGATACGACTTTTAATTATATAGCAGGCAAGGCAACTTTAATTAGGCACGGCCATACTAATTAGGCAAGGCAACTTTAATTAGGCAAGGCAACTTTAATTAGGCAAGGCAACTTTAATTAGGCAAGGCAACTTTAATTAGGCAAGGCAACTTTAATTAGGCACACAGCTTTAATTAGGCAACACAGTTTTAACATTTTCAAATCAAAGGCAACACAGCTTTAGCATTTCCAAACCAAAGGCAACACAGCTTTAGCATTTCCAAACCAAAGGCAACACAGCTTTAGCATTTCCAAACCAAAGGCAACACAGCTTTAGCATTTCCAAACCAAAGGCAACACAGCTTTAGCATTTCCAAACCAAAGGCAACACAGCTTTAGCGTTTCCAAACCAAAGGCAACACAGCCTTAGCATTTCCAAACTATATTTTCAAACCACATTAAGGGCACTGACAGGTCAGTAAAACCACTCACAGTTTAGTAGACATGTGTTCAGTGTTATTCACAGCTCAGACTGAGAGACGTGACCCGCTTGCGCCCCCATCTTGCAGAGACTGACTGAGGCACTCAACACTTCCGGGTTTTATCATCCCTCCGGAAAGGGCGTGGCCTTCAGGAGAGAGAATCTCAACATTTTTTAAACACTAATAACTCTTTTATTTTTCATCGCTGGGAAAAATCCTTTTGTCCTGCGCAGCAGAGGGGGATGGAGTAAGATGGCCAAAAATCACAGCTGTAAGTGGCAGCATTTTTTCTAAAATCAATATACAGAACACCAGGAAGTGGTAATATAGTATGAGAGACATTAGTAATATAGATGAGAGACATAGATAGGGTAGAGAGTGAGAACCTTACTCCCAGGGAGGAAATGTCAATGACTAGAGGACATAGCTTTAAAGTTTAAATGTGATATGCACGGCATGGTTTTTTTGCACAGATGGTGGTGGGTGCCTGGAACGGCAGCCAGGGGTGGTGGTGGAGGCAGATACGACAGTGGTGTTTGGAGGCTTTTAGATAGGCACATGGCTATGCAGGGAGTGGTGGGATATGGATCACATGCCGGCACTGCAGGTTAATTTATCTTGGCATCAATCTTGGCACAGACATTGTGGATAAAAAGCCTGCTCATATGCTGTACTTTTCTATGTTCTACAATATATGCATACATCCCATACAGTCAAAGCAGGAAAATATGGGGAAAAGTAAAAAATGAAGTATCTTTAAAAGCATAAAGCATGTGTGTCAAGGGAGATGAATTAATGACACAAATGAAAAGCTACATGGATAGGAAAGGTTTAGAAAGTATTGGACCAAACATGCGGCAGGCATAAATGGTATGATTAGGTCATCTTGGACAGCATGGGCAAGTTAAGGGCCTGTCCAACTGCGGGGACCTAATTCGTGACTTTGAAGATTTTGCCCTCGACTCATACTCGCAGCATGGTCGACAAGAGGTGCTTAGAGGTCTTTGTAACTCTCCTTCATGCTCGAGAATAGTCCCTGCGTACTCGAGGCCTCAGTTAGGTCGTGGCGTTTTTTTCAGCAAGCTGAAAAATGCCCACGAGTAAAAAAACGTCGTCAGTGAAAAAATCAATATTGTTTTACTCGTAGGTTTAGTCGAGATAGGTCGTAGTAGGTTATAATGCTATCGTAGGTAATCGAAGGCAATCAAAGATAATTGAAGGTAGTCGAAGGTAAAGCTCATTGAGAAGAAAAAGGTAAGTAAACCTGACAATGTTAAATTCCCGCTAAACTTTATTAAAAGTTGTCTGGCTTCTTAAAAGTGTCTCTACTCCTTCTCCTCCCCTTCTCCCCCCTTCTCTCCCCACAGAAACTGTGAACATGAAGACCCAAGAAACTAAATTAGCAGAAGTAGTCTGGATAACAAACTTGGAAAAGGTTCCCTATATCAGCATGTTAGGAAATCAATGAGAGGGCATGTTTATTTATTGTACTGTATTATGAGAAAGGGTTAATTGATGACCTGTAGATGAGGGGTGTTTAGGAAAGAAAGATCATAATATGATAGAATATTTAAAAATTAGAGGTGATATCCGTCCTCTCACCAACTGGAGAATGGTCCTGACCACCCATCCACCTTTGAACTATCTTTAATTGGACCTTTCTGGACTTTATCTTGCATTAAACATTAAACCTTATATCCTGTACACTGTGAATGGCTTGATTGTGATCATGTTTCCGCTGACTGGATAGCACGCAACAAGACAGCTTTTCACAGTACCTCGGTGGTACACGTGACAATAGTAATAAACTAAACTAAACAAAATAAATGCTGGAATCCATTGGTTAAGAAATGGTAGCATTGTCTTTTGACATTTGTAATAGAGCAGAGTCAACATGTTTTTATGAGAGGGATATCATGTTGGATAAATCCATTGGAGGTTTTGGAGTTGTAGCCAGCAGAAAAAAATCTGAAGGGAGGAGAATGTTTGTAGGATACTTGGGCATTCAGAAGGGCTTCAATGAAGTGCCATCTGTCCATTTATTTAGACTTGCATCTTCTGGTCCTTGAACCACCTGCTAATGTTAACAGCTTCTCTCTATTTATCTGTCTGAACCAGTAATGATCTTGTATAATTTCATTAAGACTCCTCTCAATCTCTTTTTGCAGCTTCTCCAGTGTTCCCTGCAAATATTTTCTCATAAACCCTCCAACATCTTCTCTTGAGCATGATTTTGTTCCACAGTGCATTGACCAGAAATGGAAGCAATATTCCAGGTTTGGTCAGTCATCCAATATGAGGAGGTACTCGTGTGCTGAAACATTTTTTAAGTTGCATGAGTTGGAAGATGTTGTAAACAGAGTCAACATTTTATTTAGTCATTGATCTAACAAACTGAAGAAGATTGTTCAGGAACTGCAAATTAGCTGCTTTACAGGCCCACACATACAAGGCTGTGCTGACAAATCCAATGACATCACTCTCCACATCTTCACATCTTGAAGCTGCACCCATCCTTCTCGGTCTTGCACGTCTTTGAACTTATCTGACTGTCCAAGCAGTACTGACAATCAATCTCACCTGACTGCACTGTTTGTATTTCTGTCACATTCACCATAAACAAATGTTCCCTATCCAACATTGATGATTACTCTCAATGCTACGTCTCTTTCTTCTCTCCTTACAGAATAGCAGGGAAAGGTGGGGAACCAGTGGAAGCCTTTCACGTTTACGATGGAGATTGGTATGAGCAGCTGCAATAGGCCAGTTGGCCTTGCGAGCATGCTTGGACATTCAATGAGATTATGGCTAATCCCAATTTGGCTCCACTTTCCTGCTAGACTTCATTGCAGTAACTATTCATCTCAATCTTAAATACATTCTATACTCTGCCTCCAAAGCTCTCCATAGTTGATGGATGTTTCAAACATGTATGACCCTCTGATAGAGAAATTCCTCCTCATTTACATCTTGGGTGACCCTTTATTGTGAAACTATAACTAGTGCTAGATAACCCCAGTAGGGATATGACTTTTCAGCATCCATTTTGCTTCGGGTTTAGAGGGATCCAGGCAAATGGGACAAGCCCAGGTGCCAACATGGTCTGCCTGCACAAGGTGGTAGAAGGGCCTGTTTCTGTGCTGTGCACCTCTATGACTCTATAATGGGAAAATAATCCCTGCATGCCGACAATGAGAGCAATATTCGAACACTGAAATAAAGCGCGGCACTATAACTATGAACTTGCCAAAGCCCTTCAACTTCATATATTTTTCAATAAGGTAACCTTTCATTCTTTAAATTTTAAATTATTTTTCATAGCTTAGTCACTGTCTTTCCCTTATGAGCAATAATTCCTTCTCGTGTTTAAATAATACTGACATTCTGGGCTTTTCTTGTTGGAGTGAGTCTCAGGGAACCTGTCCAGCCACTAGCCTGAACCAGGTAGAACTAACAAATCTAACTCGGTTCTGTGTAACCCAAACCCTTATTTCAACAAAGGTTATGAGGTAATGGTAACCAGCCCCGTTGAAGCAGGACCAATTAAGGAAGGGACATGAATCAGGTGAGTGGGTTTAAGCCATTGAGAAGAAGACCTGAGATCGTTTAATTATCTGTAAGCAGTGATTTTTAGTGACTAGAAGTAATTTTTAGATTTTTTAATTTGTCAGTGCATTTGTCTCCTTTTTTCTGGATTTGTAACAACTGTGAATAAATAAGTCTTGAAACCTACCAAGGGACTCTGAACATCCTTGACAAAAAGCTAAGTTCCAACTGTGGATAATGTATCATTTGCTGTGTTACACTGCATCTTCCATGTATTTGCCCACTCACTCAACTTGTCTAAAGCACTGTGAACCTTTGCATTCAACTGACAACTCACATTCACACCTGAAGCCACTTGCAAAATTTGAAATCCCCTCATTTAAACCATTGATGAATATGAGTGATTCTGGAATCTAATGACAGATCTCAGTGGTATGTCACTAGTAGCAGCCTGCCATTGCAAAAAATACATATTTTCTGTTCCCTGTCAGTCAACTAATTTTCTCTCTCTGCCAATAAATTACCTTACTTGTAAAAGGCTCAATTTTTTTTCAAAAAATTGTTCACTAACATATTTTATAGAACTTTATTAAAATCCATATATGCCACTTCCACTGGCATGCTCCTATCTATTCTACCAGCTACATCTTCAAACAACTCCAGTATGTTTGTCAAACACAATTTTGTTTTCAGAAATCATGCTGACTTTGTTAATCTTTTTTTAAGTGCCTTGTGAAAAAGACTTTAGCATTTTCCCTGCAACTATGGTTAGACTCATGGGTCTGTAGCTCACTGTTTTCTCTGTCCCTCCTTGTTTAAATTATGGGGTTACATTTGCCACATTCCACTCTCTATTCTATAGGGACCACTACGTCATGGATAGGATCCTGAAAGATCTCAACCAAAACATCTATTACTTCTCGGCTACTTCTTTTAGGAATGTGGAATGTAGATTTTAGACTTTTATTATTAGCATTGAATCTCATTTTACTTCGGAGTCACGTGACTGGAGAGCGCAGCCCCACCAGCGATAAGTTATAAACCCGCAGGTAAGTCTTTTAAAACTTTACTGCGGTTTAGTTGAGTTCTGTAAGGCTGGGTGTGGGAACCAGCAGGAACGATCCAAAATGGAAAAAATGACAAAAAATAAGGCGAGGGATGCCGCTGTATTTCTGAAATAAACACGATTCGAGACCCCCGGATACTGTCCAGTATGAATAGATCTGATATTATGCAGCACCATTCATCAATCCTGCAGAGGTATGGGATAAACTATTTAGAATTGCTGGGTGCATTCTATGGCCTTAAAGCATACTGCTCAACAATGCATGATTTACATGTTCAGCTTCAGATTGACAATACCACAGCTGTTGCATATATCAATCACATGGGTGGAATTAGGTAATTATCATGTGACAATCTGGCTAACCTCATCTGGCACTGGTGCATTATGAGAAACATCTGGGTCTCAGCTATCTACCTACCAGGTAGAGATAACGTGGTGGCAGACACCGGGTCACGTAAATTTAATGACAACACAGAATGGATGCTGAATCCAAAAGTTTTCAAAATGATTGGACAGGCTAGAGGGTTGGACAGGCTAGAGGGTTGAACAGGCTAGATGCAGGAAGATTGTTCCCGATGTTGGGGAAGTCCAGGACAAGGGGTCACAGTTTAAGGATAAGGGGGAAGTATTTTAGGACCGAGATGAGAAAATCTTTTTTCACACTGAGAGTGGTGAATCTGTGGAATTCTCTGCAACAGAAGGTAGTTCTGTGGCAGTTATTATCTAAATGGTGGCCGATTAGGAAGATGCAGCGAGACCTGGGTGTCATGGTACACCAGTCATTGAAAGTAGGCATGTAGGTGCAGCAGGCAGTGAAGAAAGCGAATGGTATGTTAGCTTTCATAGCAAAAGGATTTGAGTATAGGAGCAGGGAGGTTCTACTTCATTTGTACAGGGTCTTGGTGAGACCACACCTGGAGTATTGCGTACAGTTTTTGTCTCCAATTCTGAGGAAAGACATTATTGCCATAGAGGGAGTACAGAGAAGGTTCACCAGACTGATTCCTGGGATGTCAGGACTGTCTTATGAAGAAAGACTGGATAGACTCAGTTTATACTCTCTAGAATTTAGGAGATTGAGAGGGGATCTTATAGAAACTTACAAAATTCTTAAGGGTTGGGCAGGCTATATGCAGGAATATTGTTCCCGATGTTGGGGAAATCCAGGACAAAGGGTCACAGCTTAAGGATAAGGGGGAAATCCTTTAAGACCGAGATGAGAAAGACTTTTTTCACACAGAGAGTGGTGAGTCTCTGGAACTCTCTGCCACAGAGGGTAGTTGAGGCCAGTTCATTGCCTATATTTAAGAGGGAGTTAAATGTGGCCCTTGTGGCTAAGGGGATCAGAGGGTATGGAGAGAAGGCAGGTACGGGATACTGAGTTGGATGATCAGCCATGATCATATTGAATGGTGATGCAGGCTCAAAGGGCCGAATGGCCTACTCCTGCACCTAATTTCTATGTTTCTATGTAGTTGAGGCCAGTTCGTTGGCTATATTTAAGAGGGAGTTAGATGTGGCCCTTGTGGCTAAAGGGATCAGGGGGTATGGAGAGAAGGCAGGTACAGGATACTGAGTTGGATGATCAGCCATGATCATATTGAATGGCGGTGCAGGCTCGAAGGGCCAAATGGCCTACTCCTGCACCTAATTTCTATGTTTCTATGTTTCTATGATTTGCACCCGGTATGGATTGCCAGACATAGATCTGTTTGCATCCAGGTTAAATCACCAGTTACCTAAATACGTCTCATGGGAACCAGATCCAGGGGCAGTAGCGGTGGATGCAGTCTCGCTACATTGGGGACGTACGTTCTTTTACGCTTTTCCCCCATTCTGCCTCATCAGTCAGTGTCTCACTAAAATAGAGCAGGACTCCGCATCAGTCGTTTTGGTAGTTCCAGACTGGCCACACAGCCATGGTTCCCATTGGTTCTGTGACTGATGAAACAGCCATTCATGACTATCCCCAAATGCAGCAACTTATTGGTTCACCCTGTGACAGGAGAGAGTCACCCTTTACATGATCGTATTAATCTATTGATTTGCAGATTCTGACCAGACTGTTCCAGGGGCTTGGACTATCGAGTAGGACCGTGGATGTGATTACTGCGGCCTGGAGAGGTAGTACTAAAAAACAATACGTATCTCATATTACGAAATGTGAGATGTTCTGTTTACAGTCAAATATATCTTATCATACTGCAGGCATACCGGATGTATTGGAGTTCCTTGCTACATTGCATTTTGACGAGCAATTGAGCTATAGTGCCATTAATAGTGCTCAAAGTGCTTTGTCCTCCTATTTAGGGCAAGGGTCGGGATAACACTCTGTCGGATCTCATCCATTGGTGTCCCAATTCATGAGAGGTATTTTTAACAAAAACCCTCCCAGACCTAGATTTACGGAAATCTGTGATGTGAGCATAGTTCTCACACTGCTTCGGCAAAGGGCTCCAATTACATCTCTGTCTTTCCAGAAGTTAACGTTCAAAGTGGTCATGCTCATGGCGCTAGTGTCAGCACAATGGGTCCAGACATTGCAAAAGCTACGACTCGACAGCATGCATTCTTCTGTAGATAATATCACGTTTTATGTATATGATCTAATCATACAAAGCAGGCCAGGGAAGGCTGGAACCAAAATAAGCTTTAAAGCATACCCCATTGACCAGAGGCTATGTGTAGTTACGCACCTAAGTCAATATATCTAGGTCACCAAGAGTCCCAGAGGCTCTGAAACAGCGATGCTCATCAGCCACAAAAAACCTCATAAAAAGGTGTTAGTACAAACTATTTCTAGGTGGCTGAAACAGGTTTTGGATTATGCTGGAGTAGACACTGATGTGTTTAAATCTCACTCCACCAGGGCGGCGTCAACAACCGCAGTGAAGGCGCAGGACGTGTCTTTAGACCAAATCCTCGGGACTGCAGGATGGTCTAGTGAAGGAACCTTTTCACGATTCTATGATAAATCTGTCCTCGCAATGGAAGGATTTGGGCATGCTGTTTTGGGTTGTGTTTGAGTTTTCATTTGTAATTTCCCCCTGGGAGAGAGGGGTTATTACTGTTCTTTTATTATAAAAGATGTTCATTGTATAATTTAAACAATGTTCAATACATTATTTGTTTATCCTGTGTCAACCGAAGCAGTGTGTCGTATGGAACTGGATCTACGGCATGAAATCACAGAGCTTTGAAATCGTCACAGAATCACTCACGTGACTCCGAAGTAAAATAGTAAGATTAAATGAGAACTTACCAGTTTGAAGTATGATCTTTATTTTATGAGGAGTTACGGTGAGCGATTACGTGCCCTCCGCTCCCGGTCCTCATAATCACAAAGATCATCTGGTAGTTCTAGTCTTCTGAGATACTATATCACTTCGACTGTAGTTACTCTGATTTCACGCCGCTGCTTTGACGATTGACACGCATGCGCACTGGCGGGGCTTCACGTAATCGCTCACCGTAACTACTCTTAAAATAAAGATCAAACTTCAAACTGGTAAGTTCTCATTTAATCTTACTATTACGTTTCATGCTGCTTCGGGAAAAAGTCAACATAATCAAATACCTTTTTCACCCCAGTCATTCCCCCTTATCTCCTCTCCCATTGGAAAGAAGATGGAAAAGTTTGAAAACATATACCACCAGACTCATGAACACCTTCTTCTCCTTTTCTGGCAGACCGTAGGCAGTTTAAATTAATCTCCTTTGCTGACCGTGCATTTTCATTAGCTCATTGGGGAAAAAAAAGTAAAGGGGCTGTCCCACTTGGGCGACCTAATCTGTGAGTTCTGGCGAGTTTGCCCTTGACTCATACTCGCAGCATGGTCGACATGAGGTAGTAGGAGGTCTTTGTAACTCTCCTTCATGCTCGAGAGTAGTCCCCATGAACCCGAGGCCTCAGCTAGGTCGCGGCGTATTTTTCAACATTGAAAAATGCCAGCGAGTAAAAAAAGGTCGCCATGGAAAAAATCGATACTTTTTTTACTCATAGGTTTAGTCGTAGTAGGTCGGCATGTTAGTCGTAGGTAATCGATGGTAGTTGAAGGTAATCGTAGATAGTCTTGATCATAGTTGAAGGGAGGTCGAAAGGAGGTCGAAGAAGGTCGTCTTCACTCTCCACTATTTGGTGTCCAATTTTCCGAAGTTAGTCGTAGCTAGTCGAAGCTAGTCCTCGACATACTCAGAGGTCGAAAGAGGTCTTCTACATAGTCGAAGGAGGTCTTCAACATGATATTTTTTCAAACTCTCCTAAACTCTCCTAAACCCACCAATTAGGTCGCCTAAGGGGGACAGCCCACTTAGCATGAGTTTTCGGAACCAAGGAAAACCAACCGGTAATGTTAAATGCCCGCCAAACTTCATAGCTGTGTATCTCTGGCTTATTAAAAGTCGTCTGACTTCTTAAAAGTCTCTCCACTCCTTCTCATCCTTCTCCATCCCTCCCCCCCTTCTCTCTCCACCCTTGTCCTCCGCTCTTTTAAAGGACTTACCGTACACTGTGCTAGCCATCTTAATCTTCCTGTTCAACGCAGTGTGTGTCTGTGTCACCTTGGCTTTGCACCCTGTGAATTTCAGACAGCGCTCCCCTGCTTTCCCTGGACCCCGCCTTTGCGATGTGTTTGTATGTGTGTGTGTGTGTGTGTGTGTGTTCCACTCTTGACACTCGCCGTTCCAGTTCCCGGTTTTTCAGGCGAGTGCTGCGACCTTGACAGTTGCAGGCAGTCCGCTGAAAAATCGTCTAAGTGGGACAGGCCCTTATAGGTGTGCAATATTAATGTGCAGGAAGGAACTGCAGTTGCTGGTTTAAACTAGATAGACACAAAAAGCTGGAGTAACTCAGCGGGACAGGCAGCATCTCTGGAGGGAAGGAATGAGTGTTTCGGGTCGAGACCATTCTTCAGACATGGGTCTCGACCTGAAATGTCACCTGACGACCTTCTACCGCTGCACGACAGAGAGCATACTAACGTATGGCATCTCTGTGTGGTATCTCAGCTGCACGGAGGCGGAGAGGAGAGCTCTTCAGCGAGTCGTCCGCAGAGCGTAAAAGATTATTGGGACCAGCCTTGGAGGGCATCTACCACACACGGTGCCTCAGGAAGGCCGTCAACATCCATAAAGACTCCTCTCACCGTTGTAATGGACTGTTCGAACGAGTCCCTTCCGGCAGACGTTACAAGACCTTCTACGCCCGCACCTCCAGTCTCAGGAACAGCTTCATTCCCAGAGCTATAGCGGCTCTGAACCGGCCCTGCTGAGTGCCCCCCACCCCCATGGACTGTCTCCCTCGGATGGTCACATCGCACAGACGCATCTGCACATTAGTCTGTTTTGACTTTACTGGTCTAATGTTCATTTTACAAACTTTGTTCTCGGGGTATCTAAACCTAAATTTATTTGTCGATTAAGTTATGACATCGGATGGAAGTTGCATACCAAATCTCGTTGCACTTATGTGTAATGACAATAAAATATTATTATTATTATTATTATTGTATATACAAAACATTGAATTGAAAGTCTACAAATAATTTAGCCATCTTTTAATTTAGTTTAGTTTATTGTTACGTGTATTAAAATACATTGAATTGAAAGTCTCCAAATAGTTTGGCCATGTTTTAGTTTAGTTTAGTTGATTGTTACGTGTACTAAGGTACAGTGAATAATGTTGTCGTCAGCAGGAAGACTATACATGATTACAATTGAGCCGTCCACAGTGTACAGTTACAGGATCATTCTGTTTCTATCACTTAAGAACTTCTGCTTCTGGGACCAGCATGCAGCCTGGTTTTATGATTTGAAAATAATTTTCTATATATCCTATATTCACTGGACGTTGTCAAGTGAGAGTTAGATTTAGCTCTTTGGGCTAACAGAATAAAGCAGGCACGTGCTGTGAGTAATTACTCAGGGTAGGCAGTAAGTCGGCTTTTAAAAAATCATAAACTGTGCATGCGCAGATTGTTTTCCTCTCCGTAAGCTGTTGGTCAACTTTTATAAAGTCTTCAAAAGTCATATCTCTTAATAAAGTACTGTATTTCCTGGCATTGAAGACGCACCTGCGTCAAAGACGCACCCCCATTTTGAGTTGCTAAATTTTGAAGGAAGGCTGGCGGGATATCGAATTTCTTACGCTCAAAAATAAATAAATAAATAAATAAATAAAGTAACAATTCTATTTGCCCAAGGCTTCCAAATCATTTTCATTCTGAATTACTGAATGGGTGGGGGGTGGAGGATGATGGCAGGTAGAGAGATGGTGGGAAAAACAGGAGCACACAGGGACAAGTTGAATCAGTTGGGATCTTATTGAATGACAAAACTAGTTCAAGGGACCAATTGGGGGAGAGTTCTTTTCACAGTGTATGGGGAGTTTAGCCAGGGGTAAAGTTGTGGGGAGGGCAGGAGCATTGAGAAGGAGGGGGTCGGGGTTCATGCAAGTAACCCACTCGCTCACCACTGCCGCGGCGCTTCAGGCGCGGTGCCACCGCATTGTAGCCGGGGAGGGAAGTAGCTCGGGTGGCTGCGAGCGGCCGCCGGGACTTCAGCACCTTCTGCCGGCACCGCTCACCTCTGGCAGTTTCCCCCGTCTGAATAGTGAGGGGACCAGTTCAAGAGTAAAGATCATAGAGCGGGCGATGGATAACAGAACTGTGGGTGGTAGAGCTTACTCCTGTGTCAGCGTGAACAAGGGACTAATTGAGGTTACTCGCACTGACACAGGAGTAAGCCCAACCACCCGCTGTTCTGTTATCCATCGCCCGCTGACCCGCTCTTGAGCTGGTTGCTTAAGATAATGACAATCCATGTTTGTAAAACCCGCTAAGAAACTTGCGCTGCACATGCGTAGTAGGCTGATGCGCATGGGCAGTACACAGTCCATGGTGCAAGGGCAGCATTTCAGCTGCCTTCAGCTCCCCTTGTCATTGACGGCTTGAAGCAGTGTTGACAGCACGAGAGCTGCACACACTTTCGCGTATTACAAGTACTGCAGATGAAAGGCACGGAGATTTATGCCTACCTAAGAGATCGATCTCTTAGGTAGGCATAATTTTCCCGTGCCTTTACTATTTATATTTAACAAATATCATTTTATAATTTTAGTCAGGGTAGGCAGTGCCTACCTTGCCTACCCTGACGGCAAGTGCCTGGAATCAAGGGATATAGGTAAAAAGCAATGAATGGGGTACTGATTTTGGATGATCAGCCATGATCATATTGAATGGCGATGCTGGCGTGTAGGGCTGAGTGGCTTACTCCTGCACCTATTTTCTATGTTTCTATGATGCCATAGCTTGGAAGTACCAAAAACTTTGGTGACCTTCAAAAATAGATCCATCTCTGTGATATACATTTTCAATATATTCTCCTCCTGATTTATGATGATTCCCAGTAATTCAACATGGGTTTACAAAGTTAATTTGGCTTTTAAAGCAATTCCATCTTCACCTAACAGATTTCAGCACTGCTTCTGAGATCCTGCTATGCAGAGTTTGAGTTTTGTCATAAATCAGAATATTATCCACGTCACAAACAGCATTGTGTGCACCACCTTGTACTTGCAACAATCTCCAGTAGAAACTCTCTGCTCCTGATGAATTCAAGTGGAAGCCCTATGAACCAGCATTCCAGAAAGCACAGCATTTCAGAAACAATTTGTATTCGTGCAAGCACATCTCTCCTGCTTGGAGGCATCTCCAAATGCTGCAGGGGAACTTTTTCAAATAGGGAGTGGTGAGTATATGGAATGAGCTGCCTGCGGAGGTAGTTGAGGCAGGTACTATAATATAAAAATGACACTTGAACAGGTACATGGAAAGGAGAGGTTTCGAGGGATACGGGTCAAATATGTACAAATTGGACTAGCTTAGAGGGGGATCTTGGTCGGATCGAACGAGTTGGACTGAAGAGCCCTCTTCTGTGTTGCATATCTAACTGCCCATCAGATAAGATGATATCTGCTCCATATTTTCTGATTGTTGATCTCTGCAATTCAGCGGTTAAATCTAAACAAGACAAAATATGGCGGCTCTAACTCAATTACTTAGATCATATTGTTTTCTCATATGTCAGGGAAACTGAGAACGTTCACCTGTCGGCCCTGTCCTGGGTTGGTAGCAACATAACAGCAGTGTTTTCCTATAATTAATGAATAACTTCTTAATGCCAAGAAATAATCTCAGAGCTATGTTTTTGGTTCTCTGGACCTTCATCGAAAAGGCATTTTTCCAACGAATTATTTGGAATTCACCGCCTTTTTACATACATGGCCACAACAGAAATAACCTGTCCAACAAAGACCTTCTGTGTGTCCATAGTTTCTGCCGATAATGATTGGTAAGGTATATAATTATGATCACCTATCTGGCATACCTATCAGCTGCATTAGAATTTCAAGGATGTCCTGAAATGCTGCCACACAGCTGTTAAATATTTCATGACTTTATTTGATATTTAGATAGCATTGAACTGGTGTGACAACTCTCATCTTCCCTTAATGTTGAAATGGCTGTGTGCCAGGCTGCCAATTAAAAGGGAATCTGTCTTCCTTAAAAGCTTGTCTCGGGGAAAGTCATTCATGTTCTGACAACAGATTTGAAGGAGTTCTTATTTATGCTCCATTACTTCATGATTGAAGGAGGATTGTCCATCATTGTTGATGCACATGGCTCATTCCAGGTCCAAATGGTTGTGAAATAATCAATCAGTTTAAGCTTCTGAAATGTTTCTAATAATTTCTTGCATTTTTTATCTCATGTCAGTCACTGCACTTTGCGTATCTTTTCCACCAAGCCCGCTTTCTGATTTTATTGAAGGCATTGGGGGAGGGGGGAGAAATGAGATTTGTCCGGTTTTAATTTCTTATGTTGTTTTGAGAAATGGCAACTTAAGAGAAAGCACTTTTAAATGGAGTACAGGAATAAAGACATCGAGGGGTATATGTGCATAGATTCCCACACAGAGGGTTGGTGGGTCTGTGGAATGAGCTTTCAGAGGATAGACATAAAATGCTGGAGTAACCCAGCAGGTCAGGTAGCATTTCTGGAGAGAAGGAATGGGTGACGTTTTGGGTCGAGACCCTTCTTCAGACTGACTGAAGAAGGGTCTTGAGCCGAAACAGTCCGAAGAGGGGTCTTGACCGGAAATGTCACCAATTCCTTCTCTCAAGAGATGCTGCCTGTCCCGCTGAGTTACTCCAGCATTTTGTGTGTATCTTCGGTTTAAACCAGCATCTGCAATTCCTTCCTATACATTACGAGTTTTTGGAGGAGGTAGTTGAAGCTCCCTAACCTTAACAACATTTAAAAAAACATTTGGATAGGTGGATGGATAAGAAAAGTTTAGAGGGATATGGGCTGAACGCAGGCAGGTAGGACTCGTGTAGGTGGTCATCTTGGTCATCCTGGGCTGAAGGGCCTGTTTCTGTGCTGCATGTCTCTGACTCAATGAGATTGTTCAAAGTGGTTGGGCAGCATAAGGAAGTTGTAACAATAAGCATTGGGGATACTGGGCTCTAACATAGGAACATAGAAAATAGATGCAGGAGGAGGCCATTTGGCTCTTTGAGCCAGCACCGCCATTCATTGTGATCATGGCTGATCATCCACAATCAGTAAACCATGTCTGCCTTTTCCCCATACCCTTGGATTCCGCTAGCCTCTAGAGCTCTACCTAACTCTTTTAAATTCATCCAGTTCATTGGCCTCTACTGCCTTCTATGGCAGAGAATTCCACAAATTCACAACTCTCTGGGTGAAAACGTTTTTTCTCATCTCACTTTTAAATGGCCTTCCCTGTGGCCCCTGGTTTTTGGCTCCCCCAATATTGGGAACATTTTTCCTGCATCTAGCTTGTCCAGTCCTTTTACAATTTTATACGTTTCTAAAATATTCCCTCTCATCCTTCTAAATCCCAGTGAATACGCCCAGTCTATCCAATCTTTCCTCATATGACAGTCCCGCCATCCCGGGGATTAGCCTCGTAAACTGTGCCTCAATAGCAAGGATGTCCTTCCTCAATTTAGGAGACCAAAACTGCACACAATACTCCAGATGTGGTCTCACCAGAGCCCTGTACAAGTGCAGAAGGACCTCTCTACTCCTATACTCAAATCCCGTAGTTATGAAGGTTATGCCCTTAGCTTTCTTCACTGCCTGCTGTACCTGCATTAGGCTGTGGCCCGAGGAGCTTTTTCGTGTAGTTTCATGACCCAACTCACAGAACTCCATGAATTTTTAACATATTGTGTAAAAATATTATATAAATCATACCTGAAACTCGTCAAGACCAAAACCTGCACATTTTTAAGAAATATGAGAAAAACCTCTGAGTAGTAATTGCCCAATCAATGCATGTTTGACATTGAGGTCAGACGCAAATGGGCCAATCCCGCGCTTTGTTTTATGGTCGCTAGGCAGCAAGGATGCTAGGATCATGGCTGCCACCTCATTAAATCAATCGCACCAGCAAGGTTTCCAAGGATGAAGGTAAGGCTAATCTTGCTGATAATTGTGTTTTTCATTTGATTTATCTTTATAATGTTATAATGTGTACTGGTAAATAAAAATGATAAATAACAAATGTAGTGCTAGGATTTGGATTAAGGTCAGTCTGTCTGTCAGTCAGTCTGTCTGTTAGTCTGTCTGTTAGTCTGTCTGTTAGTCTGTCAATCTGTCGGTCAGGCCGTTGGTGGCGAGCATTGGGCCGGGCCACCTCCGGGAGCTGAGTCTTGGGCCGGGCCTCCGCCGGGAGGTGGGCGTTGGGCCGGGCCTCCGCCGGGAGGTGAGCGTTGGGCCGGGCCTCCGCCAGGAGGTGAGCGTTGGGCCACCGGGAGGTGAGCGTTGGGCTGCCGGGAGGTGAGCGTTGGGCCGCCGGGAGGTGAGCGTTGGGCCGGGCCTCCGCCGGGAGGTGAGCGTTGGGCCGGGCCTCCGCCGATAGGTGAGCGTTGGGCTGGGCCTCCGTCGGGTGTGAGCGTTAGGCCAGGCCTCCGTCGGGAGGTGAGCGTTGGGCCGCTGGGAGGTGAGCGTTGGGCCGCCGGGAGGTGAGCGTTGGGCCGCCGGGAGGTGAGCGTTGGGCCGCCGGGAGGTGAGCGTTGGGCCGCCGGGAGGTGAGCGTTGGGCCGCCGGGAGGTGAACGTTGGGCCGGGCCTCTGCCGGGAGGTGAGCATTGGGCCGGGCCTCCGCAGGGAGGTGAGCGTTAGGCCGGGCATCCGCCGGGAGGTGAGCGTTGGGCCGCTGGGAGGTGAGCATTGGGCTGCCGGGAGGTGAGCGTTGGGCCGCCGGGAGGTGAGCGTTGGGCCGCCGGGAGGTGAGCGTTGGGCCGCCGGGAGGTGAGCGTTGGGCCGCCGGGAGGTGAACGTTGGGCCGGGCCTCTGCCGGGAGGTGAGCATTGGGCCGGGCCTCCGCAGGGAGGTGAGCGTTAGGCCGGGCATCCGCCGGGAGGTGAGCGTTGGGCCGCTGGGAGGTGAGCATTGGGCTGCCGGGAGGTGAGCGTTGGGCCGCCGGGAGGTGAGCGTTGGGCCGCCGGGAGGTGAGCGTTGGGCCGCTGGGAGGTGAACGTTGGGCTGGGCCTCCGCCGGGAGGTGAGTGTTGGGCCGCCGGGAGGTGAACGTTGGGCCTCCGGTGAATGCTGCAAGGTGTCAGTCGGGCTGTCGGCCGGTGTTGCAGCAAGCGAGCGGGCGGTCTGACGGAACTGGCGCTATCTGGGTGCTGAAGGCGGCCCAGGCGATGTGCAAGGCAGTGCTGCCCCCTCCATCGCCACCACCAGAAGGGCATGTTGGCCGAGGTGGATGCGCTGCGGGGCACAGTACGGATGCGCTGCGGGGCCACAGCAGCCGGTCCCAAAGCGGCTCCAGCTCCAGCCTTGGGCAGCTCTGGGAGGAGGGCGAGTTAGGGTTAGGGTTAGGCATTTTTCTACCTTAGCCTTCCCCCAGCCTGGCACTGCCCCAGTCCCACTATGGCCGTGACCCCTACTCTGCACAGTCAGTGGAGTTCAGTAAATGGGGGAACCCAGAAGAAATGCCCTGACCTATTAATTAGGCTGATTCAAGAGGGCCTCTGCGGCAGTACATTATAAAAAACCTTACAATTATATTCATTATATTATTTTTATAGAATACAATTATACATAATTATATATGATAACAGTCATATTCACAAGTCATATATATATATGGTATAATAATATATAGTTTAAATAGACTGCAACACGGAAATAGGCTCCCCATGGTGTAATATGTGCATTGGACACTAGATGACGCTTACTTTTCCGATCTCATTTTCTAATAAGTTTAATTAATTAATGTGCAACTTTTGGCACTGACGAGTTATGACTTCCTTCTCAATTATATTTTATCTAAATCTGTGCAAAATGTCATGTAGTTCCAAGACGTGGGTCACGAAAATGGATTTCTAGACACATTTATGATGCTCGGCCCACAGCCTACATGTTTACTTTCAGTGACAGGTGTACAAGGATACCCAGGACTCGTTGCACTTCGCTTTTGACACCATTGAGATAATAATCTGTCTCCTTGTTCATGCCGCCAAAGTGGATAACCTCACATTTATTGACATTATACTGCATCTGCCATGCATCTGCCCACTCACTCAACCTGTCCATGACACCCTGTAACCTCCTAGCATCCTCTTCGCAGTTCACACTGCCACCCAGCTTTGTGTCATCTGCAAATTTGCTAGTGTTACTTTTAATTCCATTATCTAAATCATTAATATATATTAAAAATAGTTGCGGCCCCAGCATCGAGCCTTGCGGCACTCCACTCGCCACTGCCTGCCATTTGCCTAACAAATGGACACGCACAGGATACAGGAGAAAGGAAGATGTGATAAATCTTTATAAAATACTGGTTGAGACTCAGCTGCAGTATCCAATTCTGTGAAGCTTTGGAGAGGATACTGCAGTGATTTACTGACAAAATTCCAGGGATAACATACAGTATCTAAAGAGTTGTTTGCCTTGGAACAGAGGACATCTCTTGGACGTATTTAAAATCATTAAGGGGATTGACAGACCAGATAGTGATAAGCTGTTTCTCTTGGCAGAGGGCTCAGGAGCTAGAAGTGGAGATGGAGAGCGACAGAGAGTAACATGAGAGAAAAAAAATGTTTGCACAGCAAGTTGTTAGGGTCTGGAATGCACTGGAGGGAGACATGCTCACTTGTAGTGGTCAAGAGGGAGCTGGGGAAGTTTCTGAAAGGAAATAATTTGTGGTAAATGGAAAGATGGTTGGAGGATTGGGACCAGCTCTTATCAAGGACTGGTATAGACTCAGCATATTGTTAGCGTGGCACAATGGAGCAGCGGTAGATCTGCTGCACTACAGCATGCCAGAGATCTGGGTTCGATCCTGACCACAGGTGCTGCTTGTATGGAGTTTGTACGTTCTCCGTGTGACCGTGTGGGTTTCCTCCGGGTACTCTGGTTTCCTCCCACATTCCAAATACGTGCAGGTTTGGAGGTTAATTGGCTTCTGTGAATTGTCTCTGGTGTGTAGGAGAGTGTATGGGTAATTGTTGGTCGGCATGGACTCGGTGGGCCGATGAGCCTGTTTCCACACTGTATCTCTAACCTAAACTGGTCAAACGGCCATCTTTTAAGCTGTAAATATTCTCTTATTTTTAACGTGTAGTTTGCAGTATTCTGTGCAATTAGTTAGTGAGGCCACTGAGATTCAAAACAAATAGTTTTATCTTATTCCCCTTGTTTGAGCTGTGGGCAAATGTGCCCACAGGTATTTGTAAGGATCACAGTGTTCTCCACTGATGAGCCTGCCTCTGAATGTGCACCAAATGCTTTCACCCGTTTTCTTTTAATTTAACTAATTTTTAAAAATGAAAAGATTTCTCTTCTAGTGTGTAGCTGATTTATGACCACAGTCAACCTATCATTAAAATAGATAGGAGAGGCTTAGAAAGATATTAGCCAAATGTGGGTAAACGAGACTAGCTTAATCAATGTGGTCAACGTGCACGGGTTGGCTGTAGGGCCTGTTTCCGTGCCGTATAACTATGACTCTATCAAAAGGACTAACCTATGGTCACAAATAAGCTGCAAACTGTGGAAGAAAATCCCTTCCAAAATTTCAGTATTTTTCCCTATTATCAAACAGTAATCCAAGAAATTTATTTTGTTTACTGTTAATATTAAATTTGAATCCGGAACTCCTAATATTATTAATTTTGGATCTGGGTCCAGTTTAATTTTAAGAACTTCAGAGATAACTCTAAAGATTTCTGTCCAATAATAATTGAGTTTTATACATGTTACAAAACTATGTGTTAAATTAGCTTCCAAGTTCTGACATTTATCACAAATAGGAGAAATGTTAGGATAAATTCTATTTAATTTCGTTTTTGAATAATATAATCTGTGTAATACCTTAAATTGTATCAATAGATGTCTAGCATTTAATGAGCAGCGATGTATACGTTGTAGGCTTTCTTCCCAAATTTCCTTCGTTATAGATAAACCTATTTCATTTTCCCTTGTTTGTCGATATATTTCTGAAGTTGGGATTTCCCTATCCAAAATAGTATTGTATATATACGCTATTAATTTTTTCTGTATTTGGGTGTTTATTAAACAATTCATCTAATAATCCTGGTTTTCTATTTTTATAGTCTTGCGTATTTGACTTAATATAGTTTCTAATTTGTAAATACCTAAATATGTTATTTGACTGCAATCCATAAATATCCTGTAGCTCTTGAAATGAAAGAAATTTTCGTTTCTTGTAAAGGTGTTCTATCCTTTTAATTCCTAAATCATTCCAGTGTCTAAACCAGGCACGTGCCTTCAGGGTAGGCAAGGTAGGCAGTGCCTACCCTGACTAAAATTATAAAATAGTAATTATTTTATATATAAATATAATATATATAAAACATATATAAAATGGTCATAAATAGTAAAGTCACGGGAGAATTATGCCTCCCTAAGAGATCAATCTCTTAGGGAGGCATAATTCTCCCATGCCTTTCATCAGCAGTACGTTTTAAACGCGGAAGTATGAGGTACTCACGTGCCGTCGACGCTGCTTCAAGCCATCAGTGGGAACGGTCCGTAAAGGCAGCTGAAACTCTGCCTTTACACTGTGAACCAACTGCATGCATGTGCTGCGTTGCGCACTGCGCATGCGCACCAGCCTACTGCGCATGCGCACCAGCCTACTGCGCATGCGCATGCGCATGCGCGTTTCTTAGCGGGATTTTCAACAGTGGATAGCGATTACCTGAAGCGTTTCACGAAGCAACCTTATGGATATTTTTGCTGCAGAATGGATTTTGTGCAGAATGGAATATGGTAAGTAATTTTTTTTGAGCTATATGTTTTTAAATACTTTATTAAGAGATAGGACCCATTGAAAACAAATTACATGATAAAAGTCGAGAGAACAATCTGCGCATGCGCGGTTTCCACGATTTAAAAATAGCCGAATGACAGTTCACCGGTGAGGGAACAGTGTGCGCATGCGCGGTTTTCAAGATTAAAAAAATGCCGACCGGGTGTTTACCGTGGAGGGAACAATGTGCGCATGCGCAGTTTCAAGATTTAAAAAAAGCCGACTGACAGCTCACCGGGGAGCGAATAATCTGCGCATGCGCAGTTTTCAAGATTTTTAAAAGCCACTGCCTACCCTGGCTGATTACTCACGGCACGTGCCTGGTCTAAACCCCTTGTCCAAAACAGAGGGCCTAAACAAGGGATTATTCATAATTGGCAAACAAAGTGACAAATTACCCATATGTAGGGTCTTAACTATTTGTTTCCAAATACGTCTATTGCTATAAATTATAGGGTTGTCACCATACATTTTTTTTGTACTTCCCTTGGTGCAAAAAGAATCGAACCTACATCAAAAGGCAAACAGTCTTCCTTTTCCATCTTTAGCCAGCTTGGTTCATGATCTAAATTTACCAACCAAAAATTCATATTCTTAATCTGAACTGCCCAGAAATAATATAAGAAATTTGTTAGTGCTAGTCCACCATTTATTTTAGATTTACATAGATGTTTTTTACTTATTCGATGGTTTTTATAGTCCCAAATAAAACTATTAACCAAAGTATCTATTTTTTTTAAAACATTTAAGGGAGATATAAAGGGATGGCTTGAAATAAATATAACAAGTGTGGTAAAAAAATCATTTTTATAGCAATAACCAATCATTGATATAGGTAGTGTTTTCCAATATAAAATATTTGTTTTAAGTTTATTTAATAATTGAGGGTAATCATATTTAAATAGACAGTTATAGGACTTAGATACATTAATGCCTAGATATTTGAGTTTGTCTGTGACTATTTTAAGTGGGAATTGTTCTAATATATTTAATTTTATTCCAGTTATAGGCATAATTTCACTTTTATTCCAATTAATTCTATACCCACAAAATGTACTAAAATTAGTTATAACATTAAATAGTTTGGGAACACTAATCTCCGGTTTTGTAATGTAAATTAAGATGTCATCTGCGTATAGAGATATTTTATTTGTTGTAGTTTTGGTATTATATCCATATATTTCTGGTTCTGATCTAATCGTTTCGGCTAATGGTTCTATTACCAGAGCAAATAGTAATGGTGATAACGGGCATCCTTGTCTACAACCCCTAAAGAGATTAAATTTTGCTGATAGCATTTGATTTGTTAATATTCTTGCAGTTGGATTCAAGTATATGATTTTTACCCATTTGGAAAATCTATCCCCCAGTTGAAATTTCTGCATTATTTTAAATAAATATGGCCAATCAACCTGGTCAAATGCTTTTTCAGCATCTAAGGATATGACAGCTAGTTCAATATCATTCTACATGCTACACTTGTCCCTTCACCTCCCCCCTCCACTCCTTTCAGGGACCCAAGCAGTCCTTCCAGGTCCAACAGAGGTTCACCTGCACCTCCTCCAACCTCATCTACTGCATCCGCTGCTCCAGATGCCAGATGATCTATATCGGTGAGACCAAGCGGAGGCTTGGCGATTGTTTCGCCGAACACCTCCGCTCGGTCCGCATTAACCAACCCGACCTCCCGGTGGCTCAGCACTTCAACTCCCCCTCCCATTCCGTATCCGACCTCTCGGTCCTGGGCCTCCTCCACGGCCAGAGTGAGCAACACCGCAAGTTGGAGGAACAGCACCTTATATTCCACTTGGGGAGTCTGCATCCTTTGGGCTTGAACATTGAATTTTCTCAATTCTGTTAACCCTTGCTGTCTCCTCCCCTTCCCACCTCTCCCTCAGCCCTCGGGCCCTGGCATTCCCTCTCTCTCTATCTCCCTCCCCCACCCTAGTTGCACCAGCTTCTCATTCTCACACCACAAATAGCGTACAATGGCTTGTTCCCTTTATCATTGATACTTTTTTGCATATCTTTCATTCATTGTTCTTTATTTCTCCACATCACCGTCTATATCTCTCGTTTCCTTGATCCCTGACCAGTCTGAAGAAGGGTCTCGACCCGAAACGTCGCCTATCTCCTTCGCTCCTTAGATGCTGCTGCACCCGCTGAGTTTCTCCAGCCTTTTGTGTACCCTCAATATCATTCACTCTTTTTGAGTACATGACATTGAATAGACGTCTCAGATTATAGGATGAATAGTGTTTTGGAATAAAACCTGTTTGGTCATGATGTATTAATTTATTAATCACTAAACTTAGCCTCCGAGATAAAATTAGTATTTTTTGATCAGTATTTAAAAGAGCTATTGCTCTGTATGATCCAGGGTCTTCCAAATCTTTATCAGCTTTAGGGATAAGTGTAATTGTAGATTAATTTAATGATTCTGGTAACTTTCCTTGTTCATAAGCATATTTATATATTGTATGTAAGCGTGGAGAGATCAGATCATGAAACTTCTTTTAAAATTCAACACTTAAGCCATCAGGGCCTGCGGCTTTTCCCGTTATTTAATGATCCAATTGATTCTTCAATATCTTTTACTGATATATCAGCATTTAACAAGTCTCTACCTTCCTGATCTAAACTGTTAATATGACATTCTTGTAGGAATGTTTCCATTCCATCTTTTTTTTTTTTTTTTTTTTTTTTTAATTTTTTTTATTGTAGAAACAATATATACCGAGTACACTCTTATACGGCAGTGAAAATTATATAATATACAAAATTATATAATATTGATTATCAATTGGTACTGTTTGTGTTAATTGTAATGTTATCCATTATACATTTCCTGGTTATTTATTTTGTATAATTGGGAGTGTATGTAGTATATTCCTAAAATAAGCAATATACTCACACTTCTCATACCATAGATATTCTTCTAATTAGCAAATACAAATCCCCCCTAATATAACTACATAATACCCAATCTTAACCAAACTTCTATGATATTCATAATATTTTCATAATATTAAGAATGTTTGTATTATTATTAACTTTATATTTCAAAATTATTATATAGTTGAAAATGCACAATTTTATATAATTACAAATTTATGACATCTATAATCTGTTCATACAAGTAATAATAGGTGTATTCATATTAAGAATTTATATAATATGTTTCTATATTTTTTTCCCTAATTAAAGATAGAAAGATAGAGAAAGAGAGTAGAAAATAGAAAAAAAAATGTGAGAAGTTTGATGGAGATTAGAATATTACTAAATAATCCATTCTTGGAGATACATTCATGGTTTATTATATGTATTTCTTCATCCATTCAGATATTCAGGCCTCAGTCAAGTCCCTGCGCCGAACCATTATGACCCTGTAGATATTTAATGTATGGAGACCAAATCCCTTTGAAGAGATCTAACCTGTCCATAAGGACAAGTCTCAATCTCTCCAAGTGAAGTGTCTCCGTCATTTCTGTATTCCACATTTTAATTGTTGGGATACAGGGCCTTTCCAAAATTTTAATATTAATTTTTTCCCAATTATTAAAGAATAGTCGATAAAAGTTCTTTGATTCCTTGTGATTATTTGTTCCGTTTCCGGTATTCCAAGTATGATTAACTTTGGGTCAGGAATCATAGTAATATTAACAACATTCGAGATTATCTTAAATATTTCATTCCAATATTCTACAATCTTCGTACAATTAGTAAATGAATGTGACAAATTTGCTTCTAAGATTTGACATTTATCACATATAGGTGATAATTTTGGAAATATATTATGTAATTTAGATTTGGAATAATGTAATCTATGTAAAATTTTAAACTGTATAAGAGCATGTTTAGCATTTAACGAACAGTAATGTATGTGTTGTAAGCTTTCTTCCCATATTTCTGGGCTTATTATTTGACCTAATTCATTTTCCCAACGCTGTCTGTGTATTTCCGATGGTGGAATATCACTTTCCAACAAAATATTGTAAATGTATGATATCATTTTTTCTGTATTTGGATGTTTATTCAAGCATTCATCTAAAATTTCACTCTTTCTATTTCTAAATTCTTGTGTATTTGCAGAGATATAGTTTCTGATTTGTAAGTATCTGAAATAATCATTATTATGAAGCCCGTAAGCTTGTTGTAATTCTTGAAATGAGAGAAAAGAATTTTCCCTATAAAGATCCCCTATATTTAAAATTCCTTTATTTTTCCATTGTATAAAAGCCTTATCCATCGTTGAGGGTTTAAACGTAAAATTGTTGGCAATAGTAAGACCTAGCGGTATAAATTTTAGTTTTAATGTTTTCTTTATTTGTTTCCAAATACGTATTCCACTTTCTATTATCAAGTTTTCTCTATAAATTTTTCTTAGGTACATTAATATTAGCAAATATTATAGAGCTAATTTCAAATGGAAAACAGTCTTCTCTTTCCATTTTTAACCAGTTTGGTTTATTATCTGTTTCTTCTAACCAGAAATTCATATTTTTAATATTAACTGCCCAATAATAAAACATAAAATTTGGTAATGCTAAACCCCCGTTTATTTTAGCTTTACATAAGTGTTTTTTATTTATTCTATGGTTCTTATAATCCCAGATAAAGTTAGTGACTATAGTGTCTACTTTTTAAAAAAAATTTTTAGAGAGATATATCGGGATTGATTGAAATAAATATAATAATTGTGGGAGGAAAATCATTTTTATTGCGGTTATTTTACCTAACATTGAGATAGGTAAACTTTTCCAGTATAAGATATTTTTATTTAATTTATTCAATAATAACGGGAAATTAGACTTAAATAGAGAGTCAAATCTTTTTGTAACAAAAATACCAAGATATTTAATATTTTCATTTGTTATCTTAAAAGGAAATTGTTGTAATATCTGTAAGTTATTCATGGTTATTGGCATAAGTTCACTTTTATTCCAATTGATACTGTATCCTGAAATTAAACCAAATTCCGTTATTAGCTTTAACAAATTACGGATACTTATTTCCGGTTTAGTAATATAAAGTAATACATCGTCCGCATATAACGAGATTTTATTCTTAGTATCTTTAGTGTCATATCCATATATTTCCGGGTGCAATCTTACCCTTTCAGCAAGAGGTTCGATTGCTAACGCAAACAATAATGGTGATAAAGGACAGCCTTGTCTACAACCTCGAGATAAACTAAACTTAGTTGATAACATATGGTTTGTTGTTATTCTAGCTGTTGGGTTTGCATATAATAATTTAGGAATGTTTCCATTCCATCTGATTGTCCTGCTAGTTTAGATGAGTAAAGATTTTGATAATATTGTAAAAATGTATCATTGATATATTTTGGTAAAGTCAATATTTCTCCTTGTTCAGATCTAATTTTATGTATCATTTTCTCCTCAGCTAATTTTCTAAGCTGGCGTGCCAGTAATTTTTGTGGTTTATCCCCAAATTCAAAGAGTTTAATAATCTGATTTGAGTATATTTTATTTAGCTTATATTTTTATGATGCAATTTTATTACTTAGCCCCTTAGAAGGGGATATTGCATTTTCAATATCTAATTGTTTTATTTCATTTTCCAACTTTTGCTGAGTCTTTCGATTTTCCTTATTAAAGTATGCGTGTGCTGATATTATCGCACCACGCATAAATGCTTTAAATGTATCCCAGAGCAGTGATGGTGAAATTCCAGGTTTGTCATTAGTTTCAAAAAATAATTTAATCTGTTTTACCAAGTAATCATAACAAGCCCTATCCTTTAATATTTGGGGGTTGAGTCTCCAGTTAGAGGTTTTAATAGTTATGTCTTTTAATTTTATCTTAAATGTTAATGGAGCGTGATCCGAGATAATAATATTATGGTATTTTGAGTCATATGTAAATTGGATTAGTTTTGAATCTTTAAAAAAATAGTCTATCCTTGAATAGGTTCCAAATACAGGGGAAAAGAATGAATATTCTCGACCAGATGGGTTATCTGTTCTCCAAATATCCTTAACGTTTGCTGTGTTAATAAAATAATTTATAAATGTACTTGACTTAGATGTGGTTTTCCTTTTCATTTATGATCTATCTAAATAATTATCTAAGGTACAATTAAAATCACCTCCAATTATTAGATTATGTTGAGTGGATATAGGGATATTGTTAAATATTTTCTTGAAGAATAATGGATTATCAAAATTAGGACCATATATATTCATAAAGATTACTTTTTTAGAATATAATTCACCTGTAATTATTATATATCTACCCTCAACATCTTCTATTATTGAGCTTGTTTAAAAGGTATACCTTTACGAATAATTATTGCTACCCCTCTAGACTTATGTGTAAATGAAGAGTGATATACTTTGGAAATCCATTTTGCTGTTAATCTATACTGCGCGTCTTTTTTAAGGTGTGTCTCTTGGAGAAAAATAATATCAGATTTCAATCTATTTAATTGAGCTAAAACCTTACCTCTTTTAATTGTTTGTTAATTCCCTTAACATTCCAACTACAGAAGGTGATTCCATCACCCCCAATCCTAGTGTTTATGTCATACATTTTATTATTAAGGTGGTTTATAATGGAGTAGATGTCTCAGCTCATCCAACCCAATCCTATACCCAAACATCAGATCGATGAAATTTAATATCTGTGACATTGTCTTATACACACGTCTCCTTGAACTAACTATATAATACCAATCATACTTAAATCCATATAGTATATAATATAGAATAAAATAAATAATATAAAAATAATAATAAAAAATGTGAGTAAAGTAAGTGAAGTACATAAAGTGTAAGGGAAAAAAAAAGTGACTACAACTATAGTTAGTGCAGTTAGTATTGGTGTAAGCCACACTAGCGTGGCTACTAATCTACGGACTTCCGTGAAAAAAAAAAGATGTTAATAATTCCAGCTCCGTTTTTGCCTTAAGGGCTATATATGTCGGGGTGGGGTATTAAATTTACGTACTTAATAATTAATAATAATTAATAATGTTATTATCAAATATAATTAGTGTCGTAGCACTATATTAGGAGAGCTAACATACATTTTTGAGGGGTAGTTAATACAAAACTATATTTATTAATAATCCATCCATCCCTCCTTGACCCCAAGATAGAGTCCATGTCCATTGTTCCTCCTCCTTCCTTGCGAATCTTCCTTCAGTGTGAATCCTCCTCCTTTTCTGTGGGTGGACAGTATCATCAGATAAGTGATCAATAATCAGTATCATCAAGTAAGTGATCAATAATATTCAGTGTCCTTCATCTTCATCTGCTTCTTCCTCTTCCAGTTTCTTCTGAATATCTCGAGCGAATTCAAGAGCTTCTGTATGTATACATCAGGCCATATCTCAGTATCTTTATGTTCCTCAGGATACCTCTTGTTTCTGTAAATAAAGATCTTCTCTTGGCCACTTCCGCAGGGTAATCTCTAAAAATACTGATGTTGTCTCCCTCATATTTGAAATTTTTCTTACGTATTATTATCTTCATCATGTCTTCAAAAACATGATCGTAAGCCACCTTCACAATCATCTGTCTTGGGGGAGCATCCCTCTTAGGGGTACGTCTCAATGCCCTGTGTGCTCGGCCCAGCAGAGGTTCTTGGTCCAAGTTCAGAATATCTTTTAAAAGTTTTGCAGCAAATTTTCGAGGGTCTTGATTTCCCTCTCGGCCTTCACTCAACCCAACAATACGCAGATTCTTACGCCTTTGACGTCCCTCCAAGTCAATGCATTTCTCAGTTATTTTGTGTAATAATTCTGATAAACGCTTGTTCTCGGCAAGGCGCTTCTTGGCTGATTCAGTCAGTTCTTTTATTGCGTCATTTTGTTGGTTAAGTGAAGTTATAATAGGTTCTAACTTGGTATCCAGCAGCACCTCTATCTCACCAGTTTTACGGTTTACATCATCCATCTGTTGTTGCAAATCAGTACCCGCTTTATCTTTCCATTCGTCCATCTAAGTCTTTACAGCGGCTATAACTTACTTTTTGGACAAATTCTCATGATACACCAAAATATCAGCTCTTAAAGTCTTTATTTCCTCTTTATATATTTTTTTCATATCCTTAATCATTTGTTTCAGCTCACCCATAATGATTTTTTTGAGGTCGTCCATCTTTAAAATATCTTCCTGGGAGGCACTCAAACTCGAGCCCGAGTCTCCAGTGAGGCCTACTTCCCTTTTCACAGGCTTTTTCCCTTGGTGGGGGGGGAGCACTGCATCGACATTTTCTTAGTAAAGTCGCGCGCCTGATGACGTCACACACCTTTTTAACACTACCGGAGCCGTTCACAACCGTTCTCTGGTGAGTAGCTTCAATTAACCCCTTTTACCCCCGTTTTTAATACAGTTTTAGCGGAGCTGAATGGCGCGAGTTCCACTCACTCCATAGCGCCACCGGAAGTCCATTATATATGATTATTACATATGAATGTTGTTGCATTTACATGCCAGTTAAGCTGCAACAAGTAAGAATTTCACTGTTCCATTGTTGATACATATGGCAATTAAACACTCTTCACTTGAAATGGCTGGAAGGTCTTTCTCTTTCTGAAAGAGAATAAGACCACGTTAAAGGTCTGTGTTGATAATGGAAAGATATTTAAAGGGCACCAATTGAGACCATGATTAAAATAAAGTTCAATGTTTCAAGTCCTTAAAGTATGCCAAATTCTGGATTTACTTGAACTGTACAGGATTAAGTTGTGAATGATTAATATAAAATGAATTGCACTTTTTTAAAATAAAAAATGTGATGCATACTGTTTTTTTGTACATAAACAAAGAAAAATAAGAATCAGAAATTTATCTGCAAATATTACAATTTCTCACAAGTAATGAAAGAGGCTTTTGCATCTTGCCATTTTAACAAAGTTACAAATTATTATTTATTAAAGAATTTTGTTGTTTGTATTTTTTATTCCACAAATGTTGTTCAGTTTAACCTATTCAGAAATTAATTCCAATCTATTTTCATAATGTACATTACATTATGTTTTAATTTTTAATCTTTTGCATTAATAATAAAGTGTATGCTTTAAAGTTAGTGCAGTGCATTGCCTGCTTGGTGGGGGATTAGCCCAAGGTCACAAACAGAAAAGTCAACCACTGATTATAACGTCAATTCCCTGTCTGCATGAATAGCTGCTGAACATGTCTGGAATGACTCGGCGGAAATGTGCAAATGAAAGCATTTCCTGACAGCAAACCAGTCGCCAGGTTCCACAACCACATTGTCTGCTTGGTCAAATTAATTTATCTAGCCAGATCCTGCTGGATCCACCCCTCACTACGAACTCCCCTCTTGTGGGATGCCTGGGCAATGCAATTTTGTGGTCATGTGGCTTCCAATGTTGCTTTGGTTCAATGGTTTCTTTGTTATCAAGTGTACCAAGGTACAGTGGAATACTTTTTTTTGCATACAGATCAGCAAGAATATTACCATACATAAGCACCATCCCCCAGTTAGTACAGAATGTACAGAACAGCTCACTGATCCTATATGCAAGAGTCACTTGGTTTGAATTATTATTTTACTTCGGAGTCACGTGAGTGACTACGTGAATAGAAGCCCGTACAGCCGTTGGTGCGTCATGACGTCAGACGCTGGTGCAGTCGGGCGGTTGGAGCAGCAGCGCTCCTCCGAGCGGTAAGTTTAAAAACGGAGGTAAGGTTTTAAAAATTTTACTACAGGTCATTTTCTGCGACGGTTGGGAGTTCTTAGAGAATGTTGCAGAAAGTGAAGAAGGTGTCGGCGAGGCGCTCCGGGGGTAGAAAGGAGAGTGACCAGGAGAGTGTTGTGGAAGGAGGCCCGTCTGGTACACCTGGTCCGGTGCTGGCTACACAGCCAGTGGTTGCGGGCCCACTGCCGGGGGGCAGTGAAGGCTTGCCAGTAGGGCAGAAGGCCACTGGCAAGTCTGTGCGGCCCGTAGATGAGTCGGGCCAGGAGGTTATACCCTCCTTAGGAGAGTCCGTTTGCTCACGGCGATCCAAAGTCGAGATTTTATTACATCGACAGGGACCAGCTCCGTGAGGAGGAGTGGTGCCCAAGCCAGGCTGACGGAGAGCCGGTGGTTAATCACCAAATTTGGTCACAGATGGGTATGCCTGCTAGGGCCCAGGAGATGAAGTTCCAAAAAGTGCTTAAACTGTTGTCAGCAGGTATTACAGCTGTGGTGAAAGTGATTGATCCAAGCAATGTGGTTGAAGCACACCAGGACGGACTGGGATTCCTTTGTAATGCGTTTTTTGAACTCAATAACATCAGGAGGGCCGCTATTAGGCCAGTGCTTAATCCGAATTTGGCAAGTTTGTGCAAACCAACCAGTGTACCACCACAAAATCTGTTGTTTGGAGGTAACCTTGCAAAAAGGGTCAAAGAATGTCATGAAGATGTTAAAACTATGGCCCTCATTAAGCCGACTGGTAAGCAGGGCAAAAGGTTTTCTCCGTATTGGAAAATAACTAATGTGGATGCAGGAGAAGGAACGAGCCGTTCAGGTCTTCAATTTCGGAACTGGCAGGCTGCCAGCATGAAGGGGAAGGTGCCTTTCTCCACAAGAGGTCGACGACAACAAGGTCCGCAAGGAAAGATGCAGGTAAGGAAAACATCAACAGACGATGAATTAATTGATGTTCCTGTTCAAATTGGGGGAAGGTTAAAATTGTTTCTCAAACAATGGCAGCAGTTGACATCAGATTTGTTCATACTTAGTAGTATTGAAGGGGTGAAAATTGAATTTTACTCTAAGGACAGTCCACCTAATCAACATTTTCCTAGTCGTAAACTTATTTTTTCAGATGAAGAAAATGTGCTTATTCAAGCAGAGATTCAGTCGTTACATAAGAAAGGGGTAATTGAGCCTTCTGTCTATCAAAGTCGACAATTTGTGTCAAATATATTTCCCAGATCTAAAAAGACTGGGGGGTGTAGAATTATTTTGGATTTATCGAGTTTGAACAAATTTGTTTGTTATAGGCATTTCAAAATGGAAACCTTTATCACGGCCAAACATCTAGTGTCCAAAGGGTGTTATATGGCAACTATTGATTTAAAGGATGCGTATTACTCAGTGTCTATTCATGAGGATGATAGAAGATATTTGAAATTTATTTGGATGACTCAGCTGTGGCAATTCAGGGCATTGCCGAATTTATTAACTTCAGCTCCTAGATTATTTACTAAATTGGTAAAACCTGTGTTAGCGTTACTTAGAGCTAAGGGGCATGTGGTAATGGCCTACTTAGATGATATTCTGATTGTTGGAAAGACTCATGCTGAAACTCAATCATCAGTTTCAGTTGTTAAAATCACTTTTGAACAAATGGGATTTGTGATTCACCCAGATAAATCTAAATTATCACCAGTCCAAATTATTGATTATCTGGGATTTACCATTAATTCCAATCACATGTTGGTAACTTTGCCCAGGGATAAATTGAATCAGTTAATTGAGGACTGTGTTAATCTCGTTGGAGAACAAAGGCCTTCGATTAGACAAGTAGCCAGGTTAATTGGGAAGTTGGTGGCAGCATTTCCAGCTGTGCAGTATGGTCCTCTGCATCATCAACAATTACAACAATCAAAGGAACAGGCACTAAGAATACAAAGGGGCCATTTTGATAGGCCTATGCAGTTGTCAGCTGGGGCGATTGCTGACAGACAATGGTGGATAGCAAATGTTTCAAGTTTTAGGAAGGTTTTGGTGGAACCACCGTCATTGATATTACAGACTGATGTAAGTGCACTGGGTTGGGGTGCAACAGATATGTCTTCTAGTTGTGGAGGCAGATGGAATGTGGATGAGACATCGCTTCTTCAACTAAGAGGGATTAATTATTTAGATTTGTTGGGCACCTGGTATGGGCTCAAAGCTTATTGTTCTACAAGGAGGGATCTGCATGTGCAGGTTCAGATTGACAACACCACGGCAGTGGCATATGTAAACCACATGGGTGGAGTTAAGTCACAGTCTTGTGATAGACTGGCTAACCAGATTTGGAGCTGGTGTATTGACCAAAATATCTGGCTTTCAGCACTTTATTTGCCAGGAAGGTTCAACACGGTAGCTGATACTAGGTCACGTCAGTTTAATGACAACATTGAATGGATGTTAAATCAGGATGTATTTAACCAAATGATTGTTCAGTATGGATTGTCAGATATTGACTTGTTTGCATCTCGATTAAATCATCAGTTACCTAGATATGTTTCATGGGAACCAGATCCTGGGGCAGTAGCAGTGGATGCGTTTTCGCTGCATTGGGGAGGAATGTTTGTGTATGTATTTCCTTCATTCTGTCTCATCAGCAGATGTTTGCAAAAGATCAAGGAGGACTCCACTTCAGGGGTATTGGTAGTGCCAGATTGGCCTACACAAGCATGGTTTCCCGTTGTATTACAAATGGCTAGGGAGCCTTACATGCTTATTCCCAAGAATAAAAATCTACTGGTAAATCCAGTCACCGGGGATCAACATCCTTTATATGATCGTATTGATCTGTTAATTTGCAGATTTTAAGGAGGCCATACCTGGGGAGAGGACTGTCTCATCGGACTGTGGATGTTCTCACGTCGGCCTGCAGGGATAGTACACAGCAGCGATATATCACCTATATAAAGAAGTGGGAGCAATTCTGCCTACAGCAGAATATTGTATATAACACTGCAGGGATCACAGACGTATTGGAGTTTTTGTCAACTCTTTATTTCGACCAAAAATTAAGTTATAGTGCGATCAATTCAGCCAGAAGTGATCTGTCTTCTTATTTACCTATGAATGCAGAATTACATACCGTAGGGACACATCCGTTAGTTTCACGATTCATGAAGGGAGTTTTCAATTCTAATCCTCCTAAACCCAGGTATGCCGGGATTTGGAATGTGAGTGAGGTTCTTATGGTTGTTCGCCAGTGGGCTCCGGTTACAAGCCTATCTACAGCCAAATTAACTATTAAGGTGGTCATGCTTATGGCGTTGGTTTCAGCTCAACGTTTACAAACGTTGCAAAAGCTACGGCTGGATAGAATGCATGTGTTGGCAGATGCCATTATATTTTATGTCTATGATTTGCTTAAACATAATAGAAGAGGCAAGACAGGATGTAAGATTGTGTTTTCAGCATACCCCGCAGATGATCGCTTGTGTGTAGTCTCGCATTTATCACGTTACATTGAGATTACTCAACCTCTGAGAGGAACAGAATCGGCTTTGTTTATTAGTCACAAAAAACCACACAGTAAGGTGTCGGTGCAAACAATTTCAAGGTGGCTAAAGCAGGTCCTGGCAAGTGCTGGAATTGATACTGATAAATTCAAATCTCATTCCACCAGGGCGGCATCAACTTCCGCGGCAAGGGCGATGGACGTGCCAATAGACCATATCCTCGCGGCCGCAGGATGGTCCAGTGAGCTAACTTTTCAGAGGTTTTATCACAAGCCGATTTCAAGGCTCAGGGTGTTTGCTGATTCTGTTTTGAGTACTGTTACATTTTCCCCCTGAGTTAGAGGGGTTTGTTATGATTTGTTTGTAAATAAACTGTTATTCATTTAACAAATGTATTACTGATGCATGATTGATTGTTAACGACTTTTGAGTCAATCCAGGCAGTGTGAACGTCGGATTTCGGTCTGCGGCGTGAATTCACAGTGCTTTGAAGTCTTCACGTAGTCACTCTCGTGACTCCGAAGTAAAATAGTAAGATTAAACGAGAACTTACCAGTTTGAAGTTTGATCTTTATTTATGAGGAGTCGAGTTGAGGGACTACGTGCCCTCCGCTCCCACCCTCATAGATCTCATCTGGTAGTTCTAGTTTTATCATCTTACCATTGTACTTCAGTCATTGTTAGCTGTGAATTCATTCCGCTGCTTTGAAGATTGACGCACCAACGGCTGTACGGGCTTCTATTCACGTAGTCCCTCAACTCGACTCCTCATAAAATAAAGATCAAACTTCAAACTGGTAAGTTCTCGTTTAATCTTACTATTATTGTCACTTGCACAGAGATAGTGTGAAAAGCAACAATATGTTTGCATGCTACCCAGTCAAATCATATTGTACACAATCAAGCCATACACAAGTAGAAGAAGTAATGCAAGGAGAAAAACACCACAGTGCAGAATATAGTTTTACAGCAGCATAGCTTTACAGTTACAGAGAAAATGTGGATAAAGAAACGTGCAAGGGCCACAATGAGATAGGTTGTAATATGGGGACTGCACCCTAATTTATGGGAGGACTGTTCAGTCGTCTGATAACAGCAGGGAAGAAGCTGTCCTGAAACGGCCCCCAATGATAAATGCTCCGAGTAAGACACTGTAAAATATGGATTATTTCGCATGTCATCTGACACTTCTCAGAAAGGCAAGCTTTGATGAAATCCACTGTTCTCTTTATTGTGTATGTACAGCCTTGGACTGTCTGAGATAGAGGGTGTTTGCAAATCAAGACTTCAAACCGAACACAAAACTCGGATCTACATGGCAGGATGATCCCTGATTTTCTAACTGCTATTGTGCCTCGGAATACTTAAAACGGACACCTCAAAGTACTGGAGAGGTACCACCAACACTGGAGATACAAGAGACAGCAGATGCTGGAATCCTGAGCACAAGGCAAAGCGCTGGAGGAACAGGCAGCGGATCAGGCAGCGTCTATGGTGGGAAATAAATAGATGATATTTTGGATCAGGACCCTTCTTCAGACTGAAGGCCAATGCAACTGTTTATAAAAAAACTTTCAAATCCACCAGCAAAGGTATGGAAACCTACATCAGCATCCTCTTCCGGACAAAGGCACAGTATTTTTAAACCAACCGAACAATTCCTGGCCTCAACGGTGAGTCCAGGGATTGAGGGAGAAATCTGGTAGGTGCGCATTTGACCTTCAGCATTTTACTGACAAGCACTGCATTGTAAGTTGGAGTGTAATGTGATCTGCACTACAATGAGCCAGTGGTTTGCGATGGACTTAATATCAATGCATTTTGGACCATTGGTTTATATAATTGAACCAGTTCAGCGTGTTTTGGCTTTATAAATATGAATGTTGTGGTCTTTGTCCATACTGCAGTATTCCACTACAAACATGCCAACTTTCCACTATGTTTGCTTTAATAATATCATCTCACATTCCATTGTATATTGTGCTTAGTTCACTGCACAAAACAAATGCCTTTTCTCCCCAAAAGGGAATGATCTGTCTACTTAACTTGAAAGATACACGGTGAAAATCTACTCTGGTAATTTCAGAGTTCTTGGCTGCTATTCAAACGTGGCACAAAAAAAGAAAGTCAGATCTATGGGGGCTTTAGCAACAAACCAACGCTCTTCATTTTTAAAACCAAATGATTTAACCATGCAACCTGCGTAACCCAGCAAATCAAATCGCACTGTGGAATCCAGAAGCATTGTGTGGAGCCATTCATAAATCAACATTTGCGGTACTTGCTGTTCAGTTATATATTGTGATACTATTTGATTTCTTCCCATTAAACATTCACAATCCTCATGGGAAATTTAAACATATGGAAAACTAAGTTTGAAGTTACCCATATGACACACAAATTTCCAAGCAAAATACTTGCAAAAGATAAAATCCAAGGCTAATAATATTGGCAAGAATATTCACCGGATCCCAACAATACTCATTCACTAAAAATTGCAGGCTTCTCGCTCCAGCATACAAAAGTAAGATTAAAAGAGAACTTACCAGTTTGAAGTTTGAGCCTTATTTTATGAGGAGTTGCGTTGAGGGATTACGTGAAGAAGCCCCGCCAGGCGCATGCGCGTCATACTTCAAAGCAGCGGCGTGAAAACACAGAAACAAATAGCCGAAGTAACATAGTAAGGCTCGTAGAAGCCAACTACCAGATGATCTCTTAGATTATGATGGTGGGAGTGGAGGGCACATAATCCCTCAACGTAACTCCTCATAAAATAAGGATCAAACTTCAAACTGGTAAGTTCTCGTTTAATCTTACTATTTTACTTCGGAGTCACGTGAGTGACTACGTGAAGATTTCAAAGCTCTGTATTTTCATGCCGTAGATGCACACCATACGACAATCTGCTTCGGTTGACACAGTAAGGAATAAATAATATATTGAACATTGCTTCGAATTATTCAATAACTATTGTTAATAATTACAAAACCAGGAATAACCCCTCTGTCCCAGAGGAAATTACAAACAATGACAGAAAACAAAGCAAATGAATTCAATGGGACCCAAAACAGCATGCCCAAACCGTGGCACGGTCGGTACAGGTTTGTCAGAAAATTGAGAAAATGTTGCTTCTCGAGACCATCCTGCGGCCACGAGGATTTGGTCTAGCGGCACGTCCCGAGCCTTCGCCGCGGAGGTTGATGCTGCCCTGGTGGAGTGAGAGTTGAAGACATGATTGTCAACTCCAGCATAATTGAGAACCTGTTTCAACCATCTAGAAATAGTTTGTGCTGACACTCTTTTATATGGCTTTTTGTGACTAATGAGCAGTCCTGTCTCAGAACCTCTGAGACTCCTTGTTACCTTAATATATTGGCTTAAGTGTTTAACTACATATAACATTTGGTCAACAGGATAGGCTTTAAACGTCACCTTGGTTCCAGCCATACCTGGCCTGCTTTGTTTGATTAAATCATAAACATAGAAGGTAATGTCATTTACAGACAAATGCATACAATCTATTTGTAACAATTGTAATGTTTGTACACGTTGTGCTTAACCAGTGCTATTAGCATAACCACAGTAAGAGTTAATCTCTGCATAGATAATGAAGTAATTGGAGCCCATTGCCGAAGCATTGTGAGAACAAGACTGATATCCCAGATTTCTGTATATCGAGGTTTCGGAGGGTTTTTATTAAAAATTCCACTCATAAATCGGGATACTAACGGATGAGACCCGATAGGACGTTGCTCTGAAGACTGCCCTAAATAAGAGGACAACGCACTCCGAGCACTGTTAATGGCACTATAACTCAAGTGCTCATCAAAATGCAACTTAGCAAAGAACTCCAACACATCAAATATGCTTGCATTATGATAAGATATATTGGATTGTACACAGAACAGCTCCCATTTCTTTATGTGAACCACATATTGTTTTTGAGTGCTATTTCGCCAGCCTGCAGTGAGAACCTCCATGGCCCTGTTCGACAATCCAAGTCCTTGGAATTGTTTGGTCAGAACCTGCAGACCAACAATCAATACGGTCATGTAACTGGTGACTTTCTCCTGTAACCGGATGCACCAACAAATTACTGCAGCTGGGAATCATCATGTCTGGCTGAACCATCATTCGAAGCACTAATGGGAACCATGGTTATGTTGGCCAATCTGGGACCACCAAAACGCCTGTGGCGGAGTCACGCTCTATTGTGGTGAGGCATTTCGGGATGACAAAATGGAGGAATTGCATAAAAATTGAGTGCCCCCAATGTAACGAGAATGCATCCACGGCAACTGCTCCTGGATCTGGCTCCCATGAAACATATTTAGGCAACTGGTGATGTAATCTGGATGCAAACAGATCAATCTCTGGCAACCCAAATCGAGTGACAATTGTGTTACAAAGTTTAGAATTCAACATCCATTCTATATTGGCATGAAACGTACGTGACCTATGGTCTGCCACCACATTGTCTATACCTGGTAAATAAATGGCTGAAACCCAGATATGCCTTGAAATACACCAATGCGACATGACGGTAGCCAAGTTAACACATGATACTGATCGTGCTCCTCCCATATGATTAATATATGCCACTGCTGTGGTGTTATCTATCTGGAGTTGAACATGTAAATCCTTCATTGAGGAGCAATATGCCTTTAACCCATAAAGTGCCCCCAATAATTCCAAATAATTTATCCCGTGTGTGTGGCGAATCAACCCTTCGTGTTCATGCCATCTACCCCCACAGCTAGACTCTGTGTCCGTAGCCCCCCATCCAAGAGCGCTGACATCAGTCTGTAAGATCAGTGACGGGTCTTGTCCCAAAATGTTATTGGTAGCTTGATTAACATTAACAATTCACCACTGCAATTCTGCGAGAGCTGTGGTTGGTAACTGCCTAACCTGATCAAAATGGCCTGCATTCGATTTTAGTACTTGTTCTCATGCTCTCTGCAAAGGCCCGAAATGTACTGCAGGAAAAACTGCTACACATTTCCCAATGACCTGAGCGACTTCTCGGATGGAGGGATAAAGTTTTTGTGGGAGGCAAGTACAGACATGAACAACATCCACAACCTTGGCTGTTGGTAATGTTACTGTCATATCAACTGAATCAATAAGAAACCCCAAATACTCAATATTTTGGATGGGCTGTAACTTGGACTTAGTTGGATGGACCAAAACCCTAATGACTCAAGCACATTGTTTTGGTTGCTGCAACCGATTCTTCAGCTGTCTCTGTAGTGTTGCTGATAATTAAGATATCATCGAAATAAGCCATTACCATGTGATTATGGGCCCTCAATAGCCGCAGCACAGGTTTTAACAATTTAGTAAATAGCCTGGGTGCTGAACTTAATCCATTAGGCAATGCTTTGTATTGCCACAGCTGTCCCATCCAATTAAATTTCAAGTACCTGCGATAATGAGCATGAATTGGCAGTGAAGAATACGCATCTTGCAAATCAATAGTTGCCACATAAGAGCCCTGTGATAGCAGCTGTTTTGCAGTAACGAAGGTATCCAGTTTAAAATGCCTATAGAGAACTGCAGAATTTAAGTGAGTGAGGTCCAGAATTACTCTACAACACCCATCTTTGTGAGGTCTGGGGAAATATTAGACACAATTGTTGAGGATGATTAATGGCTTTATCAATCAACATCGTTTACCTGTTCAGTCTCTGGAGCAGAAAACACCCACATTTTATTAGGCTCGTGCTGTTGAGGTGGATCTATCCATGAGATAAACTCAATGGTAGACGCGAGACAGTATTTAGTATAAACATATCAAACGTTATACTGCACCATTTATTAGAAAACAATTGTAATCTACCTCCAATAGGAGATTGGCCACCAGAACTTTATCGTTAACAAAACTCCCTGTACCTCTACAGTTGACCTGTAAGTCTGTTGTCTGCCCATATTGGGGTTGAAGCCTGTCTGTCTCGGGGGGTACCCTCGTTGCCCCACTGGCCTCCCCCTGCTGGGCTCAGCACCTGGATCTGACCTTCAGTACATTAACCCAGGTGTTCGAATAGGTGGCCTCAAAATGCTTGACTACATTAAGCCAATTGTTTTGGCCTCATCATTAATTTCACAAATTTTCATGACAAGGTCTCTTCCAAACAGGAATTCAGGCGTTAGTACATTAGTCGCCTTACATAGAGCAGCAAATTTTAGGTTGAGGGTTGGCCTGATGGCGATATTCCCTGATGCAATTTACCTGAAAAATGCATTGCATAAAATAGCCAACATATCTATTTTGAGTTTGAGGAATGATTGTCCCTTGGACCCTAGTGCCAAATGCAGTAATTGCTGCAGCCACCAGTTGGAGGACGTGTTGATACCGAACCTCCTGTCCCCTCAAAGAAGGACTCATGGGTGCCCAGATAGCTGGGTTCACCGTGGGCACTTTTAGTGATGCACATTAAACAGGTGTCTTATATTTGTTTGCAGTCACTTGCATCATAGCTTGCTGGAGCTGGTGAGATACTAAATAATTGATACTGCTGGCAAGGTATTCTTCCATTGTCTCACCAGTCCCCTCCCGAATAGCAAAACTCATTGCTATTTCCGAGACACCCGGAGCGCTGGTGTTTGCACATAAGCAGGGACACCAGAATCAGGCTCAGCTGCATCCTGCCCTGCTTCTCCCAAATCATATTGTAGGGAGGCATCCTCCAGTCCTAAACAAGGCGCTGGAAGGAAAATCCCAATATATGGAAAGAACCTCCATATGTTGTGCTTGGTATGGGCCCTCATGTAATCAAAGGTTGGAGCATCAGCTCCATGTTTCCCATCCTCCCCCACATTCTTTTATTATCAGAGTCTTTCTCTTTGCATTTTTATGGCTAGCAGCAGCCACAGGCTGCTTAGTACCTGGAGCTAGTGCGGAAGATTCGCTTGCTATCGGAACTGCTGCCGGTAAAACGGCACCCGGCATCGGAACCAGCGTTGCCGCGCTTATCTCCCGACCCGATCGAATTCGTGAATCCCTGGACCCAAGCTAAACACGAATCCTCCTCCTGACAGCTCAATTTCTCCAACTCCTACTGACTGCTCGAGCCAGCTTTACAGAGTGGAAATGCTTCTTGGTAAAGTTTGTAAAACACTTACCTTAGAAGTTCCTACTTACCGCTGGTGGAGCTGTGCCCTCCAGCCCGTTCAATGCGACATGCGCGGACGTAATGACTTGCATGCGCCTGGCGGGGCTTCTTCACGTAGTCACTCACGTGACTCCGAAGTAAAAGCCACCTATATCCTCTATTAGCTGCCATGCTTTTGCTTTTTATTTCTTGCCCTGTACTTGCTCATTGCATAGCCTGTCCTTGCTTAATGTATAGATGGAGATGGCCAGCAAAGACCAATTTAACTGAGTTTGTCTCTGTTGCCTTTGCATCTATTTATGTGCCAATGCTTCTGCCACCTACAGTGGCACTGCCACCTTTGCAGAAGGCTTCTGGGTCGACTGTCATCCTGGGATGAGATTGCTCTGGGTGGGTCCATATAGAAACTGATGGTTTTACCTTTATCAAGCATCTACCTCATTGGAGAACCATATTTAATCAAATTTTATTGGACTTTATTTTGTTACAAGGGCATTAAATGTTATACCCTTTATCCTGTGTTTAGACACTGTGGATGGCTTGATTGTAATCATGTATAGTCTTTTCGCTGACTGGATAACACGCAACAAAATGCTTTTCACTGTACCTCGGTACACGTGACAATAATAAACTAAACTGAATTAAACCCTGAGCAGGAACAGCCTGCTTCCTGACTGCCAATATTAAGCTGTTTTGTCATGGGTTTAAATCACTAATTAAAGCTATGTCGCTCAAACTGAAGACTTCGCAAAGGAGAAGGGAATCATGAGTTGGGCAAAAGCCAGATCTGGCACTCTTGCAGGAGTTCCCTTGACATTACACTCCACTCATCATTCAGCATCCAGATAAGCCTAAATAGTTGGATGGTGCCAGTCAACTCTTCTGAATTCAGCTGTAACTTGCAGACTGGTCACGTCGATTATTTCTTCCTGTAAACATGTCTAACGTGCAACTGTTTGGGACGCAGCCATAAGTTTCAGATTAGTTGGGTCGATCCTTTCTTCCCTTAATTGTCAGATCAGATTACTTGAAGGTGCTGAGAATCTGGACCAGAGGAGTGGGATATGTGGCAAGAACTGACGAGTGAATAGCCGAGGTAAATCTGAATCTGTCAATGAGGGAACAATGCTCCTTTTCGATCGCGGGGAATGAAAATCTAGTTATCAAGAGAAAGATGCTCTTAGTGCTGTACATGCCATAGGAATAGACCATGTCATGCTTTGTAGTCACCCAGGCCATCTTCCATCTCTTCTGGAGATCCAAAATGGATTGTTTCTGTAGGCTATGATGTACTGCGTATCCAGAGAAAGGAGAGGAAAATGTACCCAACATATCCCTCATGCTCACAGCCAGCTTTGTGTGTGGCTTTGTGTGTGTATCAAGCTGTATCTAAGCCTGGGTATGCAAACATCAGGCATGTGCCGTGAGTAATTACTCAGAGTAGGCAGTCAACTGAGTCAACTTTTCCCTGTGCTCCCATTTATTCCCACCATCTCTCCACCTGCCATCACCCATCACCCCCCACCCATTCAGTAATTCAGAATAAAGGAGACTAGGAAGCCTTGGGCAAATTGAATTGTTACTGTTTTTATTTTTTATTTTTACGGAGAGAACAATCTGCTCATGCGCAGTTTAAAGTTTTTTTCAAAGCCGACTGACTGCCTACCCTGAGTAATTACTCACGGCACATGCCTGGTGTTTGCATACCCAGGCTTAGATACAACTTGATACTCTAGTTGAATGATAACACTTGTTCAAGGGACCAATTGGGGGGAGAGTTCCTATCACAGTGTGTGGACAGTATGTGCCAGGGGTAAAGTTGCAAGGAGACCAGAAGTGTTGAGGAGGGGGTCGGGGAACTCACTCACTCACCGCTACCGCAGCTCTCCGGGCGCGAAGCCACCGCATTGTAGCCGGGGTTAGAAGCAGCTCAGGGAGCTGTGAGCAGCCGTCGGGACACAACAGCAGAACTGACCGCCAATGCAGCGTCTCCTGACGGCCCGCTCACCTCTGGCAGTGCTCTCCGTCTGAATACCTCTCAGCTGCCGCTCGCAAATGCTCTCATGACAGCCGCCTCCTGCAAATCCTTAAATTCCCACAGCCAAGTAACCTCAATCGTGCTGTTGGAATTTAAGGATTTGCGGGAAGCTGACATGAGTGGGGCCAGCGAGCGGCAGGAGAGAGGTTTTTAGATGGAGAGCTGCCAGAGGTGAGCAGAGGCCGGCAGAAGGCGCTGAGGTGGCGGCCGTTTCCGCTGTCTGGCCCGGCAGCCGCTCACAGCCACCCGAGCTACTTCTCCACCTACTTCTATCTCTGTTTCCTAAGATACACTTAAAATAATGCCAATCCATATTTGAAAACCCCGCCAAGAAACTTGTGCTGCGCATGCGCAGTAGGCTGCTGCGCCTGCACTGTCCTGTAAGGTAGAATTTCAGCCGCCTTCAGCCCCGCTTGAAACTGACGGCTTCCAGCAGCGTTGACGGCACTTGGGCTGCACAGACCTTCAAGGGGTACAAACGCTGCGGATGAAAGGCATGAATTATGCCTACCTAAGAGATCGATCTCTTAGATAGGCATAATTCTCCCATGCCTTTACTATTTATATTTAGTAATTACCATGTTATAATTTTAGTCAGGGTAGGCGATGCCTACCTTGCCTACCCTGACGGCACGTGCCTGGCAAACACCAAGTGTCACTACGTGCTGAGGCATTAACTGTTCCTCATGTTGCTTGTGTGGACAAGCAAAGGAGGTATCAGGAAGTGGTGGACATTGCCTGATCTATCTGAGATACTGACCTCCCCTCACGATTAAAGAACTCTTCAGGAGGCTCTGCCTCAAAAAGACAGCAAATATCATCAAGGATCCACAATTCCCTGGCCATGTTCTCATTTCACTACTATTATCAGGAAGAGGGTACAGGAGCATGAAAACGGTGACCTCCAAGTTCAAGAACACCTTCCCAGCAGCTATCCGGTTTTTGAACACTGCACAACAATAACTACAACCATACCTCAGCAACTAGGATCTGCTAAGGACCTTTGGTTTGGTTGCACCACAGACTTTGGTTTTGCACTATGATAGCCTAGTCACCTACTATTACTAACTATTAATGTATTGTATTATTGATTACTGTATAGTTATTTATGTTATTGTCTTAATGGGCCTGAAAGATTGCAGCACGGAATACTTTAATTGTTCTGGTACATATGACAATCAAACAGTTTTCACTTCTTACTTTTGAAAATTAGCTCCTCTTCCAGAGAAGGTTTGGTGTAATTACAATTATATTACACTTTATCAAAGGCCTACTGACAATCCAAGTGAACCATAACAAATGGTTACCTTTATTTATTCTGCTGGTTACAACCTCAAAATACTCATAATAGATTTGTCAATCTTATTCCACTTTCATTAATCCAAGTTGACTTTGTTCAATGGTGGTATTACTTTCTCAGTACCCTGTTCCCACTTCCTTAACAAGAAATTCTTGCATATTCCTCATTACTGATGTCAGGCTAACGACCTTCTGGTTTTGCCACTTCATCTTTTATTTTACTTGTTCTTTATCTTTTAGCTGATGCTTCCATTACATAATTTCCAATTTTGCGAAGCAGCTTTTCAGGTCATCTTTCATGTCGATATTTAATACGTTATATGTAAACAATTGGAGCATTTCAGACAAAAACAAGATGCTGGAGGTACTCTGCAAAAATACTGCCTGGCCCATTGAGTTCCGCCAGCACTTAAGGGCCTCTCCCACCAGCATGCGATTGCATGCGTCTAGCGCGAACAAAAGTGGTCGCTTGAGGCGTACGGCCATGCGGGGCCGGTCCCACTTCGATCGGCAGAGGCGTACAAAGTTGTGCGGGGCTGGTCCCGACATCGCGCAGGGCTCCAAAAATCTTGCACTGTCCAAAAATCGCGCGCGCCAATGGCCTGTCAGCCCACAGGCGCATTGAGGGCGTACACAGCGTCTTGACGTCGTAGGCATCGTCTTGAAGGCGTACGCCTAGCGCGTGGCGTTGTGCGATGACGTCACCGCCCGGCGTGCCGTTGCGTGATGACGTCACCGCCCGAAGCCATGCGACGTCCAAATTCAGTCGTCCCGCCTCCTGCCCAGCTGATTCGTGAGTATGATGTCGGGACCAGCCCGGCACAAGTCCATATGCCTCTGCGGTTCGAATTGGGACCAGCCCCGCGCAGCCGTACGCCTCAAGCGACCATGTTAGTGTTTTGCTCAAGATTCCAACTTAGGCAGTTTCTTGTACCACAATAAAAAAATTACTGTACCAAGTAAATAGTCATTTACTTGAACATTTTTACCCAGAGAGTTGTGAATTTATGGAATTCCCTGCCACAGAGGGCAGTGGAGGCCAAATCACTTGATGGATTTAAGAGAGAGTTGGATAGAGCTCTAGGGGCTAGTGGAGTCAAGGGATATGGGGAGAAGGCAGGCAAGGGTTATTGATAGCGGACGATCAGCCATGATCATATTGAATGGCGGTGCTAGCTCGAAGGGCCGAATGGCCTCCTCCTGCACCTATTTTCTATGTTTCTATGTTTCCAAGTTTCTAGTTCAATCTTAATACATTCCAGTGCTCTAGGATGTGTGAACCATTGCTTCAGTTTCCTCTGGGTGAGTATAACTGGTGTGAGAGCGTGATTTGGACAGGTTTTTCAATAGAAGATGGCGGATGGTGGATTTCGGTACAACAGCAGTATTGGATTGGCCTGTGGTAGAGAAGGAGAATGAGGATCAATAATGACAAGACAGAAACTACTGGAGTAACTCAATTGGTCAGGCAATATCTCTGGAGAACATGCATAGATTACTTTTCGGGTCGGGACCCTTTTTAGACTGAGTGTCCAAACCCAAAAACTGTTTGTCGTCAATATCAATGATTTGGATGAGAACATACATGGCACGGTTAGCAAGTTTGCAGATGACACAAAAGTGGGTGGTATTGTAGATAATGAAGATGATTGGCAAAAATTGCTGCAGGATCTTGATCGGTCAGGCAAATGGGCTGAGGAATGGTTAATAGAGAAAAATGTGAGGTGTTGTATTTTGGGAGCACTAACATGGGGAGAACTTACACAGTGAACAGTAGGGTTCTGGGGTGTGTTGTAGACCAGAGGGATGGTATATGGAGTACTGGTATATAGTTTGTTGAAAGTGGCATCTCAGGTAGATAGGGTGGTCAAAAAGTCTTTTGGCACATTGGCCTTCATCCGTCAGAGCATTGAGTATAGGAATTGGGTTGTCATGTTGCAGTGGTATAAGACATTGGTGAGGCTGCATTTAGAGTATTGTGTTTAGTTTTGGGCACTATATTACAGGAATTATGTTGTCAAGCTGGACAGGGTACAGAGAAGATTTACAAGCATGTTGCCAGCACTCGAGGGCTTGAGCAATAGGGTGAGGTTGAGCAGGCTAGGACTCTTTTCCTTGGAGCGCGGATGGATGAGGGGTGATCTTATAGAGATGTATAAAATCATGAGAGGAGTAGATCGAGTAGACGCACAACGTTTCTTGCCCAGAGTATGAGGAATTAAGAACCAGGGGACATAGGTTTAAGATGATGGGGAAAGATTTAATAAGAATCTGAGGGGTAACTTTTTTATACAAAGGGTATTAGGTGTATCAAATGAGCTGCCAGAGGATGTAGTTGAGGCAGGTACTATCACAATGTTTAGAAACATTTAGATAGGTACATGGATAGGACAGCTTTAGAGGGATATGTACCACAAGGCAGGTAGGACTTGTGTAGATGGGACATGTTGGCCGTTTTGGCTGAATGGCCTGTTTCCACACTGTAAGACTATGATTCTAAATGCTACAATAATGGACAGACATCTCCACCTCCCCAGCGACCATGTTACAATCACCCTGAGCTGGCTGTGAATTTAATTTAATATATCAATTTATGCCTGTCTTCTGCATTGCATAAACAATAAGAATGTCTCTCACAGTTCAAGTTTCCACTGTTGCCCATGGTTTCTTAATGGCAAGCACATCTTGTCTAGACATATTACTCATTATTGTTATATTGATGTACATATGGCCTAATAGACTGACTCCCCAATGGCTCATTACGCTGGCACATTAAAAATTCAATGTTTTATTAAAATTAAACCTTCATTTGCGCTTTGTCCTTGTTGAACCTTAAACATTCTGAGCACTGAAACAGGCAAATGCACCTTTGTCATGTCACCCATTGGGAAGGTGTAGGGTTTGAGCATAAGAGGTAGCAGCAGTAGGCCAATTGGTGCCTTGGCCTTCTCCGCTATTCATAAGATCATACAGATCTTCCACAAACACTGTTACACGTCAATCAAGAACGCATATCGCTCTGTTCCCCAGGCGGGTCTGGGTCTCTCTGATCAGTGTCTAATTCACCTTATTCTGACCTACAGGCAGAAACTAATATCTGCTAAGCCTGTGGACAGAACAACGAAAAGGTGGACAGGCGAGGGCATTGAGAACCTACAATCCTGCTTTGACTGCACGGATTGGAATGTGTTCAGGGATGCAACAACAAGCCTCGTTGAGTATACAGACACTGTATCATCATATGTCAGCTTTTGTGAGGTCAGTTGCATTCCAACTAGGACCCGGACCTGGTTCAACAACGACAAGCCCTGGTTTACTGCAGAACTCAGACAGTTTCGACAGTCTAAAGAGGAGTACTGCAGCAGCGGGGATGCAAACTTCTACAGGAAGGCAAAGTACAAACTGACGAGAGGAATCAGAGTTGCCAAGGAAAGGTACCCCGAGAAGTTAAGGAGCAAGTTCTCAGCTAGTGAATCTTCTTCAGTTTGGAAGGGCTTGCAAGGAATCACCAGCTACAAGATGAAAGCCCCCCGGTCTTTGGACAATTGTCAGCTGACCAACGACCTGAATGAGTTCTATTGCAGGTTTGACAAGCAGAAACGTAACCCTGGTACCCCCACCACCCCTCCCCAACCAACACAGTCAGACCCTAGTCTGCAAAGACTGGACTCTTCTACACCCACTCCTCCCCAATCACCACTTCACACCTACTTAAAGCAAGACTCCAGTCTGAATAGTCTGGCTCTTTTCCCACCCACCCCTCTCCAATCACCACTCAACACTCAATTACAGCCTGACTGCAAAAGACTGCTGCCTCGTCCACGACCCACCCCCTCCGTGCTGCACAACATCACTTCTCCATCATCAACAATAAAAATAGAGGAGGTGGAGAGGCTGTTCAGAACACAGAAAAGCCGGAAATCTCCAGGACCTGACAATGTTTCCCCCTTTACTCTCAAGCTCTGTGCCAAACAACTGGCACTGGTCTACACAGTCATTTTCAACCAGTCCCTGCAAAGCTGTACAGCCCCTGCCTGCTTCAAAGCCTCCACTATTGCCCTTGTACCCAAAAAGGCAAGGATTACTGATCATAATGACTACAGGTCTGTTGCACTGACATCTGTAGACATGAAGACCCTTGAAAGGCTTGTGCTGGCCAAGCTGAAAAATATCAAGAACCCCCAGCTGGACCCTCTGCAGCTTGCATCTCAGGCCAATAGATCTGTGGATGACGCAGTCAACCTGCGCCTGCAATTCATCCTCCAGCACCTAGACCGCCAGGGGAACTATGCGAGGATTTTATTTGTTGATTTTAGCTCTGCATTCAACAACATTGTGCCAGAGCTACTACACTCCATATGTTCCAAGTTGACTGTGCCTGAACCCCTCTGTCCGTGGATCACCAGCTTCCTGGCAGACAGGAAAGGCTTGTGAGACTTGGAAGGCACATCTCAAACCCACAGACCCTCAGCATAGGAGCACCTATGCATACTCTCCTCTCTCCTTTACTCTCTCTACACCAATGACTGCACCTCCACTGACATCTCTGTCAAACTTCTCAAGTTTGCGGATGACACAACCCTGATTGGACTGATCCAGGATGGGGAGGAATCTGCCTACAGACAGGAAGTGACACAGCTAGCATCCTGGTGCCATCACAACGACCTGGAGCTCAATGCTCTTAAGACAGTGGAATTGATTGTAGACTTTAAGAGAGCTCCCCCTCCCCTCACCCAACTCACCATCAACAACACCACCGTCACATCTGTGGAGTCTGTTAAGTTCCGGGGAACCATCATCTCCAAGGACCTTAAATGGGGGCCACCATCGACTCCACAGTCAAAATGGCACAACAGAGGATGTACTTCCTGCGGCAGCTGAGGAAGCACAATCTGTCACAGGCAATGATGGTTCAATTCTATATGGCCATCATAGAGTCTGTCCTCACCTTCTTCATCATGGTTTGGTTTGGCTCAGCCACCAAGCACGACATCCGGAGGCTGCAGACAATCGTCCGATCAGCTGAGAAGGTCATTGGCTGCACTTTCCCTCCATTGACGAACTGTATACAACAAGGGCCAGGAAGTGAGTGGGTATGATCATCTCTGATCCCTCTCACCCTAGCCACAAAGTCTTTGAATCACTTCCCTCTGGAAGGCGGTTCCGGGCTGTCAAAGTTGCTCCAGCCAGACTTAAAAACAGCTTTTTTTCCACGAGTATTAGCTCTACTCTATAACCAAAATCTGTAGCCTCCTTTTGCTCTGGTATTTTATTTAATTCACATGTTTAATAGATAATGTTTTATTATTAATGTTTAATGTTTTATGTGTCATTCCTAATTGTCACTGTATGTTATGTTGTCACTTGTAGGCGGAGCACCAAGGTAAATTCCTTGTATGTGAATACTTGGCCAATAAACGTATTCATTCATTCATTTCAATGCCATTTTTCAGCACTATCCATGTGTGCTTCGATTCTCAGTGCTCAGAAAAGTACAAATCTCTACTTTTATACATAATCAAAGATCATAAATTTCTACCTCCCCCGTCATTCCTTCTTCTCCCTGCTCCCACCTGGCAGAAGGTACAGAAGTTTGAAATCATGCAACCCCTTGGTTATTAGCCTTCTATAAGCTAGGGTACTGCCCGATTCATCTCTACCCCATTATGGACATTAAAGGTTGTCTGTGGAAGTGATGCACTATAATGATCAGAACTATATTCTGCACTCTGGATCTACCTCTATGCTCTGTCTATTGCACTTGAGTTTGCCTTAATTATATTTTTGTATAGTATATCTGATCTGAAAAATAGATCACCCATGATTGATTGGCAGACTCGATGGGCTGAATGGCTTAATTCTGCTCCTGTGTCTTATGAAAAAACAAAGTTTTTCACGGTACCTCAGTACACATGACAATAATAAACCCAAACCTAAACCTAATGAACACAATGAGTTCTGTGAAATAGAGCAGTTTTGGTGCGAATTCAAGATGATACCCGAGTAAGACTGATGTTTCCTGTTTTCTATGATGTTTTAAAGAGATATCTGAAGAAAACTGCCATGTTGTGAATGAATTTAATCTATTCTCCCCAGTTACTAAAGATGACACCACGCTTGTCTCAACCGGGCCCTTTGAATCAAATCCGTTCTGTGACCAGATGCAGCTCCTTCTCATTTTTGAATTAATCTCTGCCTGAGCTGAAACATTTAGAGTTTTTCTTCGATCTGGACAGCTGAATCAAGGCTAATGAGACTCAGTTGTCAGTGTGTTAACTGAGTCATTCCTGCACTTGAGGAAAACTTGGATGGGATATGAAAAAATTGATGGCAGATGCTGTACACAATTTTATTGCCTGTCCTGAAATACCCTTCAGAAAACAGCAGACCGAGTGTGCATTGTGATGAAGGAACGGCAATACATATTTCCCAGTCATGATGTCGTATGACTTGAATATTATCTTCCAAGTGATGGTGGCTGCTTGAGTTTATTAATATGAAAACTTTTAAAATGTGTCATATCCATTCCATTCTTTCTCCACTCCCTCCATGTGAGGCAATGGGAAATGGGATTTGCACCTGTGGGCAGTTTTTCATTACCAGAATCATACAGCTGTACAGCATGTAAACAGGCCATGCCACGCTGTCTATGTCGACCAAGATGGCATGTTGGGCTACTTACATTTGTCTGCAATTGGCCCATAGGCATCTAACCTTTCCTACCCATAAAGCTAATGTACATTTCTGATGTGAGAGCCAGATACAATAGACAATAGGTGCAGGAGTGGGCCATTTGGCCCTTCAAGCCAGCACCGCCATTCAATGTGATCACGGCTGATCATCCACAATCGGTTCCCCTGTTCCTGCCTTCTCCCCATATCTACTGACTCTGCTATCTTCAAGAGCCCTATCTAGCTCTCTCTTGAAAGTATCCAGAGAAACAGCCTCCACCGCCCTCTGAGGCAGATAATTCCACAGACTCACAACTCTCTGCGTGAAAAAGTGTTTCCTCATCTCCGTTCTAAATGGCTTACTGCATATTCTTAAACTGTGGTCCCTGGTTCTGGACTCCCCCAATATCGGGAACATGATTCCTGCCTCTAGCGTGTCCAAACCCTTAATAATCTTATATGTTTCAATAAGATATCCTCTCATCCTTCTAAATTCCAGAGTACACAAGCCCAGTCACCCCATTCTCTAAGATTATGACAGTTCCGCCATCCCGGGAATTAACCTTATGAACCTATGCTGCACTCCATCAATAGCAAGAATGTCCTTCCACAAATTCTAAACGACACGGCATGTTATGACTATCTTAAGTCGCAGATTAAAACTTTTTTTCAGACAAATGACCTTCCAGAAATATCTGCTTCCCTGCTTTGGGAAAAAATTAAAGCGTTTGTGAGAGGTTGTATTATTGCCTTTCAAGCTTCCCAAAACAAGAAGAACCGAGCTTAACAATATGAGCTAGAAAGACAGATAAAACAGCTAGACATAGAAAATGCGATTGCCCCCCTATTATAAAACATAATAAAATTGCTGCCCTCAAATATAAGTTAAATCATATACTGCAGCTCAAATCTTAAGGCTCTTCCAGCATACTAAACAAACACACTTTGAATTTGGAGACAAACCACAGAAATTGTTTGCCGTCAACTCCGCAAACTAGAAGACTAACGCACAATTTACAAAATCAGATCAGACAAGGGAGACTTGCTTACACTACCCAAGGACATCAACAATAGATTTTTGCAATTTTATCAGACATTATACTCATCAAAAACAACAGCCAACTCTGCGAACATGCAAAACTTTCTGCAGAAATGCAACCTCTCTGGTTTAAACGAGAGCGAGAGAGAGTTATTGGGCACAGAAATAACTACGATAGACATTGAAGAGACCATTAAGTCTCTGAAAAATGGGAAGACCCCTGGCCCTGAAGGCCTGAACAATGAATTTTATTAAAAATTCAGAGACTTGGTCTCCCCACGCTTACAAACATTATATAGCTACGCCTTTAAACAACAGATATTACCACCAACACTGACTGAATCAATAATAATACTTATCCCAAACAGAGGTAAGGATCTTGAAGACCCTAGCTCGTATAGAGCCATAGCCCTTTCAAACACGGATCTTAGCTAAGATATTAGCTAAAATTTTAGACCACAGATTAAGTTTAGTTATCGATAAATTAATACACCCTGACCAATCAGGTTTTATATCTAAACGATAATCATTCTTCAACTTGGGACGCTTATTTAATATAATATATTGAAACAGAATACTAAATGAAGACTTAGCAATCATCTCGCGAGATGCTGAAAAAGCATTTGATCAAGTGGTATGGTCTTATCTTTTTTCTGTGATGGAAACATTTCAACTCGGTGAAAACTTTTGTTCATGGGTGAAAATCCTATATAAAACCTCAACAGCTAGAATACTGACAAACCAAATGTTGTCATCCAAATTTCACTTATCCAGAGGTTGTAGACAAGGATGTCCACTATCCCCACATTTATTTGCTCTTGTTATAGAACCACTCGCCGAGAGTATCAGATCTCACCCAGACATCCACTGGTACAATACGAAACATACAATTAATAACATTTATTTATACACAGATTATTATATATCACAAACCCCAAAATTTGCATTCCGAGTTTATTAAATCTTATAACTCAATTTGGCACATTCTCCGGATATAGAGGATATGGAGAAGTAGGATTGTTTACCTTCTGACATAGGCTCAATTTTCTTAGCTCCAATAAATTTGAATAAAAAAACATATGGAGGAAACCAGATTATACATAGTATTATCAGTATCTGGAAACAATTAAAATTTACTTTAAAATTGGGTAATTTATTTCTTTTCCTCCCCATTGCAAATAACCCTTCTTTCAAACCATCTGTCTTAGATAGAGGATTTGTTCAATGGAAAACTCATGGAATTAAAATGGTGGGAGACCTTAGGTCTCTCTTTTCAGGAATTACAGCAGAAGTACGAACTACATGTTAATAATTTATTTAGATATTTACAATTTAGAGATTATGTAAAATTACATACGCAAGATTATAGATTTAGGGGCCCAGAAATCCTCGATGAATGTCTGAATCGGCATTTCAATACAAATAAATTAATATCTTATATTTATAATGCCCTTTTAGATACTGACATTCCATCATCAGAGTCATATAGACGAGCATGGGAGGATGAATTGGCTCAACCCATGATGTAAGACACATGGGATGAAAGTTTACAATATATACATCATTGCTTGTTAAACACTAGACATTCCTTAATGCAGTTTAAAATATTACATAGATTACACTATTCAAAGACAAAATTAAATAGGATTTTCCCAAGCACTTCCCCTCTTTGTGATAAATGTCAATTTCAAGAAGCCAATTTAACTCACAATTTTGTAACGTATAAAAATGCAAAATTTTTGGATGGTCATTTAAAAAATTATCTCTAAAGTTATCGATAATCAACTGAACCCAAATCCAAAATTAATAATATTAAGATTATCAGAACATACCACAAACTTTACGATAAGCCAGAGACACTTTCTTGATTACAGTTTAATAACTGCGAAAAAATTAATACTTACATTTTGGAAAAAAGCAGCAACCCCCACAATTAAATGTGGATTACGGAAATGACCGAGACCTTGCAATTGGAAAAAATAAGAATTGTCTTAATTGACAAACCAGAAATTAAAGTCACACCTTGAGTTTAGGGTTGGTGAACAACTATACTCAATATCTCCCGATCTATCTCCACAATCTTTATATTTGTAATCTCCTTTCTTTCTTTCTTTCTTTCCCTTTCTATTAGTTTACAGTTTCTCTTATCTCTTTCTTTCTCTATTTCTTTTCTTTAAAAAAAACTTTAAAAATTGAAGCTATGTAAGAAATCTGTAACCAGTTTGTCGTTTATTATCATTTGTATAACCATATAACCATATAACAATTACAGCACGGAAACAGGCCCTCTCGGCCCTTCCAGTCCGTGCCGACCATTTGTTTTCCCCTAGTCCCATCTACCTGCACTCAGACCATACCCCTCCATTCCCTTCACGTCCATATACCTATCCACTTTACTTTTAAATGTTAAAATCGATCCTGCCTCCACCACTTCTGCTGGAAGCTCATTCCACACAGCCACCACCCTCTGAGTAAAGAAGTTCCCCCTCACGTTACCCCTAAACTTCTGTCCCTTAATTCTCATGTCATGCCCTCTTGTTTGAATCTTCCCTACCCTCAATGGGAAAAACGTATCCACGTCAACTCTGTCTATCCATCATTTTAAAGACCTCAATCAAGTCCCCCCTTAACCTTCTGCGCTCCAAAGAATAAAGACCTAACTTGTTCAACCTTTCTCTGTAACATAATTGCTGGAACCCTGGCAACATTCTAGTAAATCTCCTCTGTACTCTCTCTATTTTGTTGACATCCTTCCTATAACTAGGCGACCAAAATTGTACACCATACTCCAGAATTGGTCTTACCAATGCCTTGTACAATTTTAACATTACTTCCCTACTCCTATATTCAATGCTCTGATTTATAAAGGCCAGCACACCAAAGGCTTTCTTTACCACCCTATCTACATGCGATTCCACCTTCAGGGAACTATGCACAGTTATTCCTAGATCCCTCTGTTCCACAGCATTCCTCAATTCCCTACCATTTACCATGTACTTCCTATTTTGATTTGTCCTGCCAAGATGTAGCACTTCACACTTAACAGCATTAAACTCCATCTGCCATCTTTCAGCCCACTTTTCCAAATGGCCCAAATCTCTTTGTAGACTTTGAAAATCTACTTCATTATCCACAACACCACCTATCTTAGTATCATCTGCATACTTACATATCCAATTTTCCACCCCATCATCCAGATCATTGATGTACATGACAAACAACAGTGGACCCAACACAGATCCCTGAGGCACCCCACTGGTCACCGGCTTCCAACCTGACAAACAGCCATCCACCATTACTCTCTGACATCTCCCATTCAGCCACTGTTGAATCCATCTTGCTACTCCGCCATTAACACCCAAAGATTGAACCTTCTTAACCAACCTTCCATGGGGAACCTTGTCAAAGGCCTTACTGAAATCCATATAGACAACATCCACTGCTTTACCCTCATCAATTTCCCTAGTTACCGCTTCAAAAAATTCAAGAAGGTTTGTCAAACATGACCTTCCAGGCACAAATCCATGTTGACTGTTCCTGATCAGACCCTGTTTATCCAGATGCTTATATATATTATCTCTAAGTATCCTTTCCATTAATTTGCCCACCACTGACGTCAAACTAATAGGTCTATAATTGCTAGGTTTATTCTTTGAACCCTTTTTAAACAATGGAACAACATGCGCAGTACGCCAATCCTCCGGCACTATTCCCGTTTCTAATGACATTTGAAATATTTCTGTCATAGCTCCTGCTATTTCTACACTAACTTCCCTCAATGTCCTAGGGAATATCCTGTCAGGACCTGGAGACTTATCCACTTTTATATTTTTCAATATACACTTTTAATTTAAAAAAAAGAATGTCCTTCCTCAAATTTGGAGACCAAAACTGCACACAATGCTCCAGGTGTGGTCTCACTAGGGCCCTGTACAACTGCAGAAGGACTTCTTTGCTCCTATTCTCAACTCTTCTTGTTATGAAGGCCAACATGCCATTTGCTTTCTTCACTACCTGCTGTACCTGCATGCTTACTTTCATAGACTGATGAACAAGGACCCCCAGATCCTGTTGTACTTCCCCTTTTCCCGACTTTACACCATTTAGATAATAATCTTCCTTTCTGTTTTTGCTACCACAATGGATAACCACACATTTATCCACATTAAACTGCATCTGCCATGCACCTGCCCACTCCCCCAACCTGTCCAAGTCACCCTGTATCTTCACAGTTCACACTGCCACCCAGCCTTCTTTCATCTGCAAATTTGCTAATGTTATTTGTGATCCCTTCATCTAAATCATTAATATATATTGTAAATAGCTGCGGTTCCAGCACCGAGCCTGCGGTACCCCACTAGTCACTATCTGCCATTCTGAAAGGGACCTGTTAATCCCTACTCTTTGTTTCTTGTCTGCCAACCAATTTTCTATCCATGTCAGCACTCTACCCCCAATACCATATGCCCTAATTTTGCGCACTAATCTCCTATGTGGGACCTTGTCAAATGCTTTCAGAAAGTCCAGGTACACTACATCCACTGGCTCTCCCTTGTCCATTTTCCTAGTTACATCCTCAAAAAATTCCAGAAGATTAGTCAAACATGATTTCCCCTTCGTAGATCCATGCTGATTCGGACCGATCCTGTTGCTGCTTTCCAAATGTGTCGCTATTTCATCTTTTATGATTGACTCCAGCATCTTCCCCACCACCGATGTCAGGTTAACTGGTCTACAATTCCCTGTTTTCTCTCTCCCGCCTGTCTTAAAAAGTGCGATAACATTAGCTACCATCCAATCCACAGGAACTGATCCTGAATCTAAAGAACATTGGAAAATGAAGACCAATGCGTCCACAATTTCTCGAGCCACTTCCTTAAGTACCCTGGGGTGCAGACCATCAGGCCCTGGGGATTTATCAGCTTTCAGTCCCACCAGTCTATCCAACACCATTTCCTGCCTAATGTGGATTTCCTTCAGTTCTTCTGTCACCCCAGATCCTCTGGTTAGTACATCAGGAAGATTGTTTGTGTCCTCCTTAGGGAAGACAGATCCAAAGTACCTATTCAACTCATCTGCCATTTCCTTGATCCCCATAATAAATTCACCCTTTTCAGTCTTCAAGGGTTCAACTTTGGTCTTAATGGGACAAACCTTGATGGGACAGACCTTGAATCTGGGAATCAAGGTGGATGTAAAATGGCTGTTAATTTGAGACTGGAGGCATTATAGGGAAGTAATGATCAAAGATCAAAATATTGCCATGCAGCATCACTATGTGGATTTCTTGTGAATACTAAACTCAGACAATGTCAAATAAACAAGGATAAAGAAATGGAAGTTCTGATGTTGCTGAATAACAATTTCTTAAGTTTGTTTCCAGTCTAGGTCTCAAATGGCACAAGCATATAAGTTATTTAAATTCTAGTCATAGTACTTTGTTATCTGGGTAATAGGTCTCAGTATTAACAGTGCTGTAAAAACATTGTCTTTGAATTTTTGTATTAATTGATAATTCTATTTAAATATTTGCAAGTTTTTCATTTGATTGAATCTGTTATATTTATTTTGCCTGATGTCACTGGGGGTTGCAAGAGATATGACTGCTTTGCAAATCCAGAAGCAATAGCAAGAAGGATTTATCCTGTCATGATATTTTACTTACACTGGTCTAGTACTGTTGGCGGGAGGTTCACTTTGATGGGGCCAAGCTGAGATTGGAAATTGAAATGCGACAAGATGTTCTTCTCAGGTTTCCTGTAAACCCCTCAGAGATCAATGCAGGGCATGTGCTTATTTCCCTATCAATATCACAAGTAATTCAATATTCAAAAGCACTTGTGCAGGTTCCAACAGCTGATGTCCATTTTGGTTGCAGCCACCCCATTAGAAGTGATTGCATTTGGGTTTAAAGTAGCGTCGATCACAGATGCACTCGGGCCGCAATGTGACATGCTGGGATGAGTGATTGGTGAGGAGGGGTTGAGGTGTCAGCAGAATGTTTAAGCATTGGGGTAAAGGACAAGGGCAGCACAGAGGCTCACTTGGTGGAGCCACTGCTTCACAGAGCCAGAGACCTACTTTAACCCCTGATCTTGGGTGCTGTCTGTGTGGAATATGTTTATCCAATCAGATCAGGTGATACTATACATAAAAACAATCAAGTCAAACTCTAGTACAATAGATAGACCAAGTTCCACCAGAACATTTGGGATCTTATGACTGGATGGGCCCAAACAAAATATTTTACTGCAATGAAAAGCAACATAGAAATGGTTGCTATCCCTGGGAAAAAAATATTTTTTTAATTATGAAATGTCAAAAAAACAGTGAATTTCTTGGCCTCTACTCTATAATGCGTTGAAGCCCAAATATGTCAAGAACACAGAGTACATTATTAAAAATCCACTACAAGGGATAGAAACTGAAATGGGCTGAATTTTGCTTGTAAATGCCAGCCAAGCAGGGCCATTGGTGAGTGTGCATTGCAACTCACAACTCATGATGGAATCTGTCAAGTGTGCTCTCCTTCTGGAGTTCACATTGAGTTTAATGCTAGAGAATGACCTTCCCTGGTACGTATGCTGGGTAACCTGGTTGGGAATGCGCTGCCATGATACACCTGGTACAGGGGCAGAAGCGCATTCATCTAAACAATGACTTTATGCCCACAAGGAAGGAGGGGAGGTTGCAGTTATCAAATTATCCACAACAGCAATAAAGCTTTTAACTATTTAGGTGTTTTAAAATCACTTTAAAACTGCTACAGTTATGATAAAAATATAGATTTTACTTCGGAGTCACGTGAGTGACTTCGTGAAGACCCCGCCAGCACGCATGTGCGTCATTGCAATCGACAAGCTGGGGGGGGGGGGGGGGGGGGGGGAGCGTGCTCCTCTGCCGGCAGCTTAAAAAGGACCAACAGGTAAGTTTTACTAACCTTGAGTTGGTTTGTTTCTGTTTGTTTAATCCCTGCAGAAACTTCAGAATGGAGAGAAGAAGTAAAACGAAGGCTGTTTTTAAGCATGCCATCAAAGACCGCGGGACTTCGGAGCGAGGTCAGCGGCCAACATCCCCGGAGCTGACCGTTGATTTTCCGGCAGCACCCGAACCTCGGGCCGGGAAGACAGAGCGGAAGTCGGTGCGCCCCACACAGTTGGGACCCGATTCTCCACCGCCACAGTCCAGGAAACTGCGTACTGGCGGGAGGGCCGCGCGGGAGCAGGGTAGTCAAGACCCTGACTCCCCACCGCTTCAGTCCGCACGAGCGCGGACTAGCGGGCAAAAAGTGCGGAAGTCAGGGAGCCCCGTTGGAACGGCATGCACCTGTTCACCACCTCAGTCCGGAAGACCGCGGACAGGTGGCAAAACTGCACATATGTCGAATAGCCCCGCAGGAGCGGCTATTCCGTCGCATCAGTCCGGTAGACCCTGGACTGGCGGCAGGCCTGCGCGGATGTCGTGTAGCCCCGCTGGAGCGGCTGGCACCGACTCCTCACTGCCTCAGTCCGGAAGACCGCGGACAGGCGGCAGATCTACAAGGAAGTCGTGTAGCCCCGCAGGACCATGCGTCCCGTGGACCATTCAGGTCCACGACAGGCCCCTTTTCAGGGCTGTCCAACATCTCTCCCTCCTCAGAAGGGAGCGCCAGAAGTCAGGGATTACCTGATCTGGAAGAAGGGTTGACTGAAGACCCTAAGTTGCATGGGATGCAGGAAGAGAAACTTCTGGGGATGGTGTCAAAATTCGCACATCCATCCCAGAAAGGGCAACCTCTTCAACCAAGGCTAGCGGCCAGTATCAATTACCTGACCACACACCAGCTTCAGGAACAGGTAATTACGGAGACCACAGGCAAGTACCTGGCCCCGGAAAATTGTGTGTCGTTGAATGTACCGACTGTCAACACAGCCATATGGGGGAATATAAGCCCTGGGATAAGGGCCCAGGAACTGAAGATCCAGAGAATTATTACTGCGTTTGCCGGGTCAATCGATGGTGTGGACATGACGGAAGAGCAGCAGGATGCCTTAGCCCTGCTCTGTAACACGCAATACAAAATAAATTGCTTCAGGAAAAGCTCTATCTGGTCCACACACAACCCCAAATTTGCGGGGTTGTGTAAAACGACCGCTATGCCGTCACCAAGCTTGTTGTTTGGGGATGACCTGCCCAAACAGGTCAAAGACCTGGACGAGGAAGCAAAGGCGGTCGGCATGATAAAACCACCTAACTCCAGCAGGCCACCAGCATATCAGCGGCAGCATCCATATGCAATATTCAACAGGCCCCGGTTTCACCTTGATAGGGTGACGGGTGCAAATCCAAAGGTCGCGCCTCAACCACAGAGGTCTTTTTTTAGGCCAAGGCCCAGAGCGACCTGCTTGGAAAATGCGTCAAACCACACTACGGCGCCACAACATCCGAAGAACCAAGGACGGAAGACCAAGCCCCACCGGTAACCATGGAGGTAAGGGGGTCTGGTTCCCTTGGGAATTCTGCATGTTTAACCTCACAAGTGGGAGGTAGGTTGTGTCTGTTTAGAGATGCATGGAGTTCCATAACTTCTGACCCTTTTATATTGCACAGTATTCAAGATTATGAAATTGAATTTATAAACAAACAACTTCCCCCAGTTCAACACGTACCTAGCCGGAAGTTTGTACTTTCTCAAAAAGAGAAAGCGGAAGGACATGTAGAACTATTCAGACTTTATACAAAGGGGGTAATAGAAAAAACAGTACATGAACCTCTTGAGTTTGTATCATTTCCAGATGGTGGATGCACGATTTGAATACCTTTGTGCAATATACTTCAAGATGGAAACATGAAACATGATTTCCAGAGGGTCAAAATTTACAAGTAGAGCACCGCAATAAATTTGTCTGGATGGGACAGCACACTAAAAACCAATTGCCAAAATGGCCATGGAGACATTTGATAGACCTATGCAAATTAGCTACCCAATCAAAAAACTGCAATCAAAAAATGAGCTACGATGGTGGATTAACAGCATCCGAGACTGTTACAAACCCTTCAGTCGTGTTGCAAACTGACGCCAGCGCTCACAGCTGGGGAGCTACCAACACCACGTCTAGTTGTGGTGGCAGATGGGATTTGCACGAATCTACATTTCTCCAATCACGAGGTATCAACTATTGGAAATGCTGGGAGCATTTCACGGATTACGGGCTTACTGTACAAATACGCATCATACGCATGTCCATCTGCAAATAGACAATACCACAGTGGTGGCATATCTAAACCATTTGGGTGGTATTAAGTCGATATAACCATATAACCATATAACAATTACAGCACGGAAACTGGCCCTCTCGGCCCTTCCAGTCCATGCCGACCATTTGGTTTCCCCTAGTCCCATCAACCTGCACTCAGACCATACCCCTCCATTCCCTTCACGTCCATATACCTATCCACTTTTAAATGTTAAAATCGATCCTGCCTCCACCACTTCTGCTGGAAGCTCATTCCACACAGCCACCACCCTCTGAGTAAAGAAGTTCCCCTTGTGATGTATCTTGTGACGAATTGGCAAACACAATTTGGCACTGGTGCATTGAAAGAGATATTTGGATTTCAGCTACTTACCTTCCGGGTAAGCTTAATACAGTGGTGGAGGCCAGGTCACGAAAGTTCAATGACAACACCGAATGGATGTTGAATCCCCAAATATTTGCTAACATTATAGCTCAGTATAGTACACCAGATATCGACCTCTTTGCGTCCAGATTGAACCATCAGATACCAACATATGTCTCTTGGGAACCAGACCCTGGGGCAGTAGCGATGGATGCTTTTTCGCTACATTGGGGGAAATTGTTCTTCTATGCATTCCCCCCTTTCTGCCTCATCAGTCTGGTATTGCGGAAAATCCAATTAGATTCTGCATCAGGGATACTGATAATACCTGACTGGCCCACACAGCCATGGTTCCCGGTGGTCCTCGACATGGTGAAGGAACCATGGGTGCAGATTCCTAAAAGCCCGAACCTCCTAACACATCCCATATCAGTGGAGAGTCATCAGTGCCACGGTCATCTGAACCTGTTGGCTTGCAGGTTCTGAAGAGACCTTTGCTGGAATTAGGGCTGTCGAACTGGACCATGGACATCATCACGGCGTCGTGCAGAGAGTCCACATGGAAGCAATGCCTTACCCATGTAAGGAAACGGGAGGTCTTCTGTTCCAGGACTAATATCACCTATCACTCTGCCACCATCACAGATGTGCTGGAATTCCTCGCGGGCCTTCACTATCATGAGGGCCTCAGCTACAGCGCCATCAATAGTGCTAGGAGTGCATTATCGTCCTATCTCAGACTTGGAGTGGGATCCCATCCGTTGGTGTCGAAACTTATGAGGGGTATTTTTAATTACAATCCTCTAAGACCACGATACACTGTGACCTGGGATATAGGGGTAGTGTTGACCCTACTCAGGAGTTGGTCACCAGTTTTGGCACTTCCACTTGCAAAATTCACCTATAAAGTGGTGATGATGATGGCACTCATTACGGCTCAGCGGGTCCAGACCCTCCACAAACTAAAATTGGATAGTATGGTCTCGATCCCCACTAAGGTAACCTTTTTTATAGATGAGTTACTTAAACATCATAGACCTGGAACAACCGTTCTTAAATTGGGATTCCACGCACATCCCACTGATGTACGCCTGTGTATAGCCACCCATCTCCGACATTATATTAATGTCGCTAAAAATTTAAGGGGAATGGAAACAGGTCTGTTTATCAGTTTCAAACGCCTGCACTACAGGGTAACTGTGCAGACAATTTCCAGGTGGCTCAGGATGTTGTTCGATGCAGCAGGGGCAGACACTGATATTTTCAAATCTCATTCTACCAGGGCTGCGTCCACATCAGCGGCGAGGACCATGAAGGTGCCCATGGACCATGTCCTCGCAACAGCGGGCTGGGCCAATGAAGGCACTTTTCAACGGTTTTATAATAAACCTGTGCCCACTACCTCGACATTTGCAGATACTGTTTTAAGTTCTGTTGCCTGAACGGTCCCCGAATTCAGGGGTTTTTTGTTTGTATTAATAAATACATTATTGTTTTTCAGCTCCGTTCCAAGTCTGAAATACGTTAACATACTTCCTCCATCAGTTATTACGGCAGTGTGTGAGCATGGACGTGGTCCAGGGCATGAAATCACAGAGCTTTGAAATCTTCACAAAGTCACTCACATGACTCCGAAGTAAAATAGTAAGATTAAACGAGAACTTACCAGTTTGAAGTTTGATCCTTATTTTATGAGGAGTTACGATGAGAGATTCCGTGCCATCCGCTCCCAACCCTCTATCATAAGGTCAACTGGTATATGGTTTCTCTAAATCTTACTATCTCTAGTCAGTTCTGTCATCTGTGATTTCACACCACTGCTTTGCAGAATGTCGCGCATGCGTGCTGGCAGGGTCTTCACGAAATCCCTCATCATAACTCCTCATAAAATAAGGATCAAACTTCAAACTGGTAAGTTCTCGTTTAATCTTACTATTTTATTGTTGACTAGACCAAGGGGGACCCGTTGCGGGTGGGGGGGGGCTGCGGCATCACACACAAACACTAACCACACCCCACACGCACGGGGCGGGATGGGGAGTGAGAGTGGGAGGGAGGGGGTGAGTGGAGAGTGGGCGGGGGGGGTAACGGGGGGTGAGGGGGGAAAGAGAGGGGGAGGGAGGTGGAGGAGGAGGGGGAGGGGAGTGGGGGAGGAGTGGAGGAGTAGAATGGAAGGGGGAGAGGGGGGATGGGGGGAGAGAGTGGGGAGTGGGGGAGAGGGGGGAGTGAGGGTAGAGGGGGAAAGGAGGGGGAGGGGGAGGGAGAGGGGCAGAGGGTGAGAGAGGGAGAAGTGGGGGGGAGGAGGGGGAGAGATAGTATGGGGGGATGAGGGGAGAGAGAGAGGGGGTTAGAGGGGGAGGGGATGCGGAGCGGATGGGGAGGGGGAGGGAGGGAGGAGGGAGGGAGGAGGGAGGGAGGAGTGTAGGGGGGGAGTAGGGGGAGAGAGTAGGGGAGAGAGTATGGGTGGAGAGGAGGGGGAGAGAGCAGGGGAGAGGGGGGGCAGAGAGGAGAGGGAGAGAGGAGGGGGGAGAGAGGAGGGGGGTAGAGAGGAGGGGGATAGAGAGGAGGGGGATAGAGAAGGGAGAGCGGGTGAAAGGGATGGGGTGGCGGGGAGAGGGGGGAGGGGAGAGGGGGGTGGTGGGGGTAGTGGGTAGGGGGGGTGGAGGGGGGGGTAGTGGGGAGGAAGGCAGATGGGGAGGGAGAGAGAGGAGGGGAGAGAGGGGAGGTAGCGGAGGATATAGGGGAGGTGCGGTAGAGCGGACGGGAGGGGGACGGGAGGGGGAAGGGAGGGAGGGAGATTAGAGGGGAGTGAGGGGGAGAGTGGAGGGGGGGAGAGAGGGGGAGTGAGGATGGGAGAAGTGAGAGGGGGAGAGGATGGGGGGAAGAGGGGGGAAAGGGGGAGGGGGCAGAGATGGAGGGTGAGAGAGGAGGGGGGGGGTAGTACGGGAGGTAGAGGGGAGGGGGAGAGGGGAGGGAAAGAAGAGAGGGAGAGGGGGAAGAGAGTAGAGCAGAGAGAGGAGGGGAGAGAGGAGGGGGGGGAGAGAGGGTGTAGATGATATGTGTATACACCTTTAATTGATAGTGTCGATGTCCATTCTAACCACTCCCCCACCAGTTAGTATAATTGTAACCCACACGCCCCTAGCTTTCTCTCTAGTGATCGTGACAGACCACGTACAACTAGGGCTATATATGATGTAGATTAATAAAGTAGTGAAGACCTTAAGGTGTCTGTGTACCTTCTCTACATGGTGTCAGAAGTGGGATTCGAACCCACGCCTCCAGTTGGATAGAGAGGAGGGGGATAGAGAGGAGGGGGATCGAGAGGAGGGGGATAGAGAGGAGGGAGATAGAGAGGAGGGGGATAGAGGGGAGGGGGATAGAGAGGGTAGAGGGGGAGAAAAGGATGGGGTGGAGGGGAGAGGGGGAGGTGTTCCGACGTGACTTTGAGCATTATGTTACCATCGCCCACCCTGCTGTGGCACACGCTGTCAAGGCTTCCCTGCTGCTTAATCTAGTTGGTCCCGAAGCGCTCGAGCGTTCAGTGTCGTTCATCTATGGACAGGGTGAGAGTGTCCAGGACCCGGTATGTCTGCTTGCTAAATTTACGGCGATGTGTGACCTTCCCACTAACCACATCTTAGAGCGTTTCAAACTGTTCTCCCGACGCCAAAACCCTGGGGAATCTATTGACAATTTCGTCGCCGCGCTGCACCAACTGGCTCGCCGATGTGACCTGCATGTTCTGACCCCTGATACTTTGACCCGTGACATCTTGGTCTTTGGTCTACGGGATGATAAGCCGCGATCTGAGCTGCTGCATGAGCTTGATCTGACATTCGATGAGGCGTTGCATGCCTCTCGTTTAGCTGAGGCTGTCTCCTCCGCTGTACCTGACGCTGTGGTCCACGCAGCCAGTCTCACTACCTGACACGTGATGATACAGCGTCTGGTTCCCATCACCAGCACGATAATCTCCCCCCGTCTGACCCTGACTCTTCTCAGAGCGAGCTGAGTGTGTTTTCCTTGCGAGGTGCAGCTGCTCTGATAACGGACCCTACCGTCCGAGTCACGGTGAATGGCATGGCCTTCTCTGCTAAGGTGGATATGGGGGCTGCTGCTAATGTTATGTCAACAAGCCTGTTCAGGAAGATAAGAAATAATGAGTCCGTTTCCACAGACAGTGCTGTTTTGCGTGCCTATGGGGGTGGCGTACTTGTTCCTGTGGGGAGGGCCACTCTCCACTGCAAGGTGCTGAAGACCTCTCGGCCCCTCTCTTTCTTCCTGCTAGACGGTAAATGTGACCCCCTGCTCGGCATGGAGGACTGCCAGGACCTCGGATTGGTGAGCTTCCACAGCGATGTCCACCTGGCAGAGGCACCCCTGAACCCGCTGGCCGAATTCCCAGACCGGTTTGACTCGAAGCTGGGGAAATTGCCCTGCAGCTACAGGATTGCCCTCAATCCCGACATCACGCCGGTCATCCGTCCCCCGCACCGTGTGTCCTTCGCCATGAGGGGCAAGGTCGAGTCTGCTCTTCGCGAGATGGTGGCCACGGACATCCTGAAGCCAGTAACGGACTCCACCCGGTGGGTTTCTACTATGGTTGTCGCTGCGAAGAAAGACAAGAGCGAAATACGGATCTGCATCAACCCTAAGGACTTGAACTTGGCCATCAGGCGCCTGCACTATCCCATGCGGACGGTGGAGGATGTTGCTGCACAGGTCGGCCCTGCCACCGTGTTCTCGGTTCTTGATGCCAAGAGTTCGTTCTGGCAGATACCTCTAGATGAGCGATCCTCGCACCTGACGACCTTCAGCACGCCCTTCCGCAGGTATCGCTTCCTCCGCATGCCGTTTGGGATCAACTCTGCCAGCGAGGTGTTCCAAAGGACCATGGAACAACTGTTTGTTGGACTTCCGTGTGCCATCATTGTCGACGACATCCTGGTTTATGGGAAGAATGTCGCTGAGCACGACCACCACCTTCGCCAGGTGTTGCAGCGGGCCCGGGAGGTCAACCTGAAGTGCAACCCGAAGAAGTGCTGATTCCGGGTTCCTGAGGTCACCTACATGGGGCATGTCTTCACTGCATCGGGGCTGAAGCCCGACCCGCAGAAGATGGCCGCAATATCCGAGATGCCTGCACCAGCGGACGTGCCTGGCCTACAGCGCTTCTTGGGCATGGTCAACTACCTGGGAAAGTTCATCAGGGGGGCATACGGAGCCTCTCCCTCCCCCGGCGGCTCCGTATGCCCCCCTACTGCCGCTGTCGCGGCCCAGTGCTTTGCCCGTTCCTCTGGGGTCAACCCCCCCTCATCCTCCTCCTGTCCGCCTCCCGGCTGCAGTCCCGCTTTCTCCGGCTTCCTCGCCCTTCTCTTCGCCGTCCAACACCGATGCCTTTGTCGCCAAGGGGTTCTCCTGTCCGTAGCCCCCACCATGCACCGGCGTCCCCGCTTGTTCCCGTCGGGGAAGGAGGTGATGGCGAGGTGCGGACCCGGTCTGGTCGCCTGGTCAGGCCGCCGGTCCGTTACGGCGATTACGTGTGATTCTGTATTCCCTTGCTTTACTGTTTGCATTTACCCTATGGCATGAGACGTGGTTGCCCTGTCACTCACTGTTTGTTTTGGTAGAGGAAGGATGTAGATGATATGTGTATACACCTTTAATTGATAGTGACGATGTCCATGCTAACCACTCCCCCACCAGTTAGTATAATTGTAACCCACACGCCCCTAGTTCTCTCTCTAGTGATCGTGACAGACCACGTACAGCTAGGGCTATATATGATGTATGATTAATAAAGTAGTGAAGACCTTAAGGTGTCTGTGTACCTTCTCTACAGAGGGGGAGAGGAAGAGGAAGGTGGAGGGGGGGAAGAGAAGGAGGGGAGCCGGGCGAGGGAGCAGGCTGCGAAAAGCGGAGAGAGCCCGGGGAGAGAGAGAGAAAGAGAGCTTGTACAGGGTCAGACTCTAGTCATCTCTCTGGAAACCCAAGTCGAGGCGGTTAGCAGCGGGAGGGAATGGGGAGGAGCGGTTAGCAACGGGAGGGAACGGGGAGGGAGCAGGGAGGGAGCAGGGAGGAACATGGAGCAGCGGTTAGCAGCGGGAGGGAGGGGGGAGAGGCGGGAGGGAGCAGGGAGGAACATGGAGGAGCAGTTAGCAGCGGGAGGGGGTAGGGGAGGGGGTGACTTCACTCGCTGAGCGTGGAACATACCGCAGCAGGCCGCGAGGAGAAAGTTCTTCAAAAGCAAGCCGGGAAGCTCGTGAGTGTTCGTGACGTCGGGTGACCTCGGGATCTGCAGAACAGAATCCACTTGCTCGTTCTTTCTGCGTTTTTTGAAGAACCGGGGTGTGTGGGGAACGGGGACGGTGGTGACGTCACTCCAGGTAAATAGTGCCCAGCAGGCAGTGTGTTGAAAATGCTGCGCAACTTGCCGCGAGGAGCAAAGGCATTGTGATGTCATCAGCTCGTTTCAGCAGTTAGATTTTAAAAATATGTCAGATTGGTGAACAATTTTAATAAAAAACTCGGGAGAAAATTAATCAAATATTCAGATTCTTCTGCAGTTGTATAGGGCTCTGGTGAGACCACATCTGGAGTATTGTGTACAGTTTTGGTCTCTTAATTTGGGGAAGGACATCCTTGTGATTGAGGCAGTGCAGCGTAGGTTCACGAGATTGATCCCTGGGATGGCGGGACTGTCATATGAGGAAAGATTGAAAAGACTAGGCCTGTATTCACTGGAGTTTAGAAGGATGAGGGGGATCTTATAGAAACATATAAAATTATAAAAGGACCGGACAAGCTAGATGCAGGAAAAATGTTCCCAATGTTGGGCGAGTCCAGAACCAGGGGCCACAGTCTTAGAATAAAGGGGAGGTTATTTAAGACTGAGGTGAGAAACAAAATTTTAACCCAGATAGTTGTGAATTTATGGAATACCCTGACGCAGAGGGCAGTGGAGGCCAAGTCACTGGATGGATTTAAGACAGAGTTAGATAGAGCTCCAGGGGCTAGTGGAGTCAAGGGACATGGGGAGAAGGCAGGCACGGGTTATTGATAGGGGACGATCAGCCATGATCACAATGAATGGAGGTGCTGGCTTGAAGGGCCAAATGGCCTCCTCCTGCACCTACTCTCTACGTTTATATGTTTCTATGAGGGTATATTTGAAATCATGAGGTAAATCTCTACCGGAATATGTAAAAATGTCATTGTAAACACATTGGGTTTTTGAGGAGATGTGAATCACATATGAAAAGACACACACAAACACATCCAAGTTCAAAGCTTTATAACTTACTAGACCAAGTGGGACCCGTTGGGTCTCTTCCACTCAACGTGCGGTTGCGATGGGAGGGGGTGGGCCTGCGGCGTCACACCCACACTAACCAACCTCTCACACACACACACCAACCACCCTCCACACACACACACTAACCACCGCAACTGATATTATATTAATATTATTCATTCACTCCTTTTACCCCATGTCCCGCACTATCAACTCACGCAAAACCCCCAACTCGTAGGCGCAGCTAGATAGGTTGGGGGATAGAGAGAGAGGGACACAGAGGCACAGATAGGGACACCGAGGCAGAGAGAGGGGGCACGGAGAGGGACACAGAGGCACGGAGAGGGACATATAGGCACAGAGAGGAACACAGAGAGGGGCGCATAGAGGGACACCGAGGTACAGAGAGGGACACAGAGGCACACAGAGGCCCACACAGAGGGACACAGCAGCACAGAAAGGGACACAGAGGCACACAGAGGGAGATGGAGGCACAGAGAGGGAGACGGAGGCACAGAGAGGGAGACGGCGGCACAGAGAGGGACAGAGAGAAGGACAGAGGCACAGAGATGGTCACAGAGTGGGACACAAAGGCACCGAGAGGGACAGAGAGGGTCACTGAAGCAAAGAGAGGGAGACAGACGCACCAAGAGGGACATGGAGGCACAGAGAGGGACACAGAGGCACACAGAGGGACACAGAGGCATGGAAAGGGACACAGAGGCACAGAGTGGGACACAGTGAGGGGCATGGAGAGGGACACAGAGAGGGACACAGAGAAGAGCACAGAGAGGAACACAGAGAGGGACACAGAGAGGGACACAGAGAGGGGCAGGAAAACCCACCCACCTGCCTGATTGACGATTGGGCGGGGGAGAAGGACAGGAGGTCGTCCCCCATGATGGCCAGAGACCGCCAGGTGGGATCGGGATCACCAGTGAGGAAAAGGCGTCATGATTTGCCTTGTCCCTGCGATCAACGGAGGAATTCAGGTCTCCATAGATGGCCTCTCCCAGAGGAAGTAATGCCCGCCAGGGCCAACTTCCCATCACGTGACAATAACGACCGCCGCCGCCATTTTCTAGAACCTGAGCCTAAGAGCGAGCATACTTAGTGTTCAGCGACTGGGCTGTGGGCGGGGCTGGGCACTGTGCTGCAGACGGCCGGACGAGTGCTAGTCGAAAAATTTACTGTGAGTCGGGGGGGGGGGGGGGGGGGGGGGGGGGTTAACGTAACATCTCGGGATCTGTCAGTAAACCGGAGCAGATGCGCGAGCGTACGGCCCGGCGAGTGCTAGTCGACAGCAGATCGGGAGGCGACAAAATTACTGTGAGTCGGGGGGGGGGGGGGGGTTAACTTTACTCATCAGCTGCTTTAATCCAGAGCCCGGGGGGGAGGGGGGGGTGTGGGGGGAAGGGCGGCTGAAAGGGCGGCTGAAAGGGCGGCTGGAAGGGCTCCTATGAGTGAGAGGAGCCATTGTGACATCATCGATAGGGGGGTTTTGAAATCATGAGGTAAATCTCTACCGGAGTATGTAAAAATGTCACCGTTACCGCATCGGTTTTCGATCAGAGTTCCATAAGTTATATGATATGATTTCATTTTTGAAAGCTTTTGAATGCCAGGATGCCAGGATTAATAAGAAGGTTGACAGCTTTGTCAAGACTGCTAAACTGGGGGGAGTGGGAGCAGATGTGATGTTTCGATCTGTGTCACAAATTTCCTCCAGAGGTTTGCTGATCGGTCATTTTCATTGGCTCATTGGGGGAAAAAAACATAAGTAGGGATTTTCAGAACCAAGGATAACTGACTGGTAATGTTAAATGTCCGCCAAACTTCACAGATGTGTATCTCTGGCTTATTAATAGGTGCCTGGCTTCTAAAAGGTTTTCTCCCCCTTTCTCCCCTCTTCTCCCCCCTCTCCTCCCTTCTCCCCTCTTTTAACGGACTTACCGTACACTGTGCTAGCCGTCTTAATTACAGCGCCAACCTTCCTGTTCATCGCGGTGTGTGTCTGTGTCTGTACCGTGTGAATTTCTGACAGCGCTCCCCCGCTCGCCCTGGCCCCCGCCTTTGCGATGTGCTTGTGTGTGTGTGTGTGTGTGTGTGTGTGTGTGTGTGTGTTCCACTCTGACAGTCGCCGTTCCAGTTCCCGGTTTTTCAGACGACTGCCGGCAACTTGACAGTCACCAGCAGTCTGCTGAAAAATCGCCTAAGTGGGACAGGCCCATGAGAAGGGTCAGTAAGTAGGGTCCAGAACAGAAACCTATCTGAGCCTCCGCTCAGTTTGCATAAACCAACCTGATCTCCTGTTGGCTCAGCACTTCAACTCCCCCTCCCATTTCGAATCCGACCTTTCTGTCCTGGGCCTCCTCCATGGCCAGAATGACTCCCACCGCAAATTGGAGGAGGCCCGAAGCGTCACCTATACCTTCACTCCATAGATGCTGCCTCACCCGCTGAGTTTCTCCAGCACTTTTGTCTACCTTCGATTTTTCCAGCATCTGCAGTTCTTTCTTAAACATCATCTATCTATGTTCTCCAGGGTTGCTGCCTGACCCGCTGAGTTACTCCAGCACTTTGTGTATTTTTTATGTAAACCAGCAACTGTAGTTTCTGGTTTCTGCTACGTGAGCTGATTATGCTGCTTAACACCTGTGTCAACTGAAATCTCCCATGTCAGATCCAGGTTGCTGGTGCTGGCCACCACTCAGCAAGTCAATTTAACCTCCTCAACACACCTGCTACCTTTCATACATTGCACATTTCATTGCCTATATCCAAATTTTATACATCAGTAATCTATTATAATTAATAATGTCGAAATGCCAAAGCCATTATCAGATATAAACAAATTGTGATGCATGTTGAATATTGGTGTGGACGAGCAGATTGGTAAATATGGTTAAATTTGGAGATGCTTGGTTTCATAACGAATTATGTCCAAGTTGGACTATAGTCCTCGGACTACCTTTGATCGGACTTTACTGGCTTTACCTTGCACTAAATGTTATTCCCTTATCATGTTCCTATACACTGTAAATAGCACGTTTGTAATCATGTATTGTCATTCCACTGATTGGCTAGCATGCAACAAAATTTCACAGTGACAATAAATTAAACTAAGTGAAGGTTTCTCAGAAAAAGTCCAAATGAAGCACAAGTCTCTCAAGCTTGCTGACAAGATGTTCAGTCTGAACAAATAAAATATACTTTTCAGTGGCTGCAAGAGGATGAGATGTTTTCACTATGTACTGCACATTCCTGCTCTGGCTATGCTCTCAGCATCTTATTGATTTATTTCATCATTGCATTTCTGCTTCCCAAGTTTCAAAAGTAGCCAAGTCATTCATCAGTGTTTATGGCCTCAGTGTACTGTGGCCCCATTTTAGTTGAGTAGCAGTGAATTGTGGCAGAAAATTGCAGTGGGAAAAATTGGATTTATTATCCCAGAAACACATTAGAGGTGGCCAGTTGTAAGGTCTGGACATACAACCTGACGACAAATAAATAACAGTCGAGTGATCCTTCACCTGTTCACAATAATTGTGCTTGCTTTGTTTCCACAAATTGTGCAAAAGTGTGCATGTAGCAGTGGCGCAGTCATTAGGTGACCAGACGGGAAACCTAGAGGCTTAAGTTAGACAATTCAGAGAAACCAGTTCAAATCCCACCATGGCTTCAGTGGAATATAAGTAAAGGAATACATTTTGATCACCTTGACATTAAAAATGCCATTAACCTGGAAAGAGTACAGAGAAAATGTATGATGCCAGGACTTGAGGACCTGAGCTATGGAGAGAGATTGAGCAGACTGACTTTATTCCTTGAAGTACAGGAGGCTTAGGAATAAAGATAAGGTGACCATATAGGGGTGTACAAAATCATTGGGGGAATAGATAGTGTGAACACACAGAGTCTTTCTCAGAGTAGAGAAATCGAGAACTGGAGGCCATAATTCCTTCTGTAGAATCCTCACTAACACACAAGTCAGTCTTCACACAACCTGATTCACGCTACATGATATCATGAAGCTAGGACCACTGGATTATAGTTGGGACCAGACGGAATCCTAGCTGCAGTACTGTAGAGCCAAAACTAGCAGCACCTCTATTCAAGTGGATCCAGTTTTGTACCGGGGGATCTTCCCATAATTTCCCAGATTTATTTTGCATGTGGTGAACAATATGCAAGACAAATCCAATCCAGCTTATTACTGCTCAATCAATTGACTCAATTATCTGCAAAGTGACAGTGCTACGAATCAGCATACACTCAGCAACAACCTGCTTGGGATCACTCAGTTCCAGACCGTATTTCATCTTTGGCCCATAAATGTGTAATTCCAGAAGTGATGTGAGTGCAATTGCCCTTAACGTGGCAGTATTTTACTGGAGTCCTAGTAAAACCAAAATCAATGGGCAGCAAGGAATAAGTATTTCAACAGTTGCAATCACATTTGAGATGAAGAAAGACAGTTGGAGGTCATTCATCCCAAATGCAGGGCATCACTGCATGTAAAGACACAAAATGCTGGAGTAACTTAGTGGGTCAGGCAGTATCTCTGAAGAAAAATCACTTATCTATGTTCTCCAGAGATGGTGCCTGACCCACTGTGTCCATTTTTGTAAACTATCATTTGCAGTTCCTTGTTTCTGGGTGATTCTGCAGTGTCTCCTTTTAAGTTTCTGGAAACCCAAAAGTAAAACTTACATTTTTGCAACTTTGAATGTTGTTTCACATAGATGAACATCTCTACTATGGGAAAAATATGTTTGGCGCAATCTTTTAGAGAATTTAATTTATTTTTTCCTCTTCCTTTTCTAGGTTGCCCATTGCATTCAGTCATATCGGACATATTTTTATGATGAACACCACTGCAAAATACAACTGATTTAAGAATATAAAATCAAATTTTTGTCGCAGTCTTTCAAATTATAGAGTATCTTCCTCAAATAAACCACCAAAAAAAAACGTTTTCAGTCTAACGCATTGATTTAAACCTTTGTAACAGTTTGCTGCTGAAAAAAGTGGTGATTTTCAGCAAGAATGATAACCTTCACATAACTTTTCAACAACTTCCTCCAAAACAATGTTAACTTCCTATGAATAGGCAGAAGCATACTGTTCATTTATCAATTACAATTGATAATTATGGTAATTGTTGTATTATTTTACACATTATGAGCATAAAATACTCATGTGATGAATATGACTCAGCATGGTGGAAATGATCAAGTTTGGGAACATAGCGTGATGGAGATGGCTAAAACTAACTTTAGGGCTAGGGTTCGGGCTAGGCTGGTGTTGGAGCTGGGGTTGGAGCTGGGGCTGAGGCTGGGTTTAGGGCTGGGGCTAGGGCTGGGGCTGGGGCGAGGGCTGGGGCTAGGGCTGGGGTTAGGGTTAGGATTAGGGTTAGGGTTAGGGCTCGGCTGGGGTTAGGGCTGGGATTAGGACGGGTTAGGGCTGGGGCTGGGGTAAGGGCTGGGGTTAGGACTGGGGCTGGGGCTGGGCTGGGTCTAGGGCTAGGGCTGGAAATAGGGCTGGGGCTATGGTTGGTGCTAGCGTCGGGGCTAGGGTTTGGGCTAGGGTTGGGGCTAGGGCTGGGGCTAGGGCTGGGGTTAGGATTACGGTTAGGGTTAGGGTTAGGGCTCGGCTGGGGTTAGGGCTAGGGTTAGGACTGGGGTAAGGGCTGGGGTTAGGGCTGGGGCTGGTGCTAGGGCTGAGGCTAGGGCTGGGGTTAGGACTGGGGCTGGGGTAAGGGTTGGGGTTAGGGCTGGGGCTGGGGCTAGGGCTAGAGCGGGAATAGGGCTGGGGTTAGGGCTGGGGCTGGTGCTGGTGCTGGGGCTGAGGCTAGGGCTAGGGCTGGGGCTGGGGTAAGGGTTGGGGTTAGGACTGGGGCTAGGGCTGGAAATAGGGCTGGGGCTAGGGTTGGTGCTATCATTGGGGCTAGGGTTAGGGCTAGGACTAGGGTTAGGGCTGGGGCTAGGGTTGGGGCTGGGGCTAGGGTTACTTACACCCGATCTCCAGCTCCAGCCGGACACAAAGCCGGCGCATCTTCCCGTGACCTAATGTCCCTCTCCACGCCCGGCCTTCAGCTCTTGTTCCCTGGTGGGGTGGGGGGTAATCCCTGGGTTTAAGTCATCAACCCGACAGTATTGTGGAAATAATCTTTCCCATTATGTCTGCAGCAGTTGGAAAAGATGGGTTTTCAGTACGGATGGACAAATAATGTAGGTTTTGGCCATGTCCTAAAAAATGAATAAAGAAACGTGTTTGGGATGACTTCAATTCATGGAAGGATCTAAGTAAATGAAAGTTTGTTCTTGCTAAGCTGTTCTTTGTGTCCTTCGGTGCTGTGAAACAGCTGGAGGCAGTTTGTTCCTGCTTCAGCTGAGCCTAATTTTACTGCAAGCAGAAGGGAAGATAGATAGCAGGCTGATGGTGACCTAGCTAAACTGAAGCATGTCCCTCCCACTTCCCCAAACCTGCGCTATGCCTCTGGGACATCTAGTGCCAGGTCTTTAAATGGACTGCTTAAGTTAGGTCAAAAATCATAATTCCTTTGAGGTAGCATTGCTCTTGTGCTGCCAGCAATATAATCCAGCCCCAAGAGTTATCAATGACGACTGTAGGAAGATTTAAAGATTAGAAGCAAAGATGTAGATTTGTGGTCTATAGTGGATATAAGGAGCCAATGAATACTGATGATAATATTGTTCCTGTCGGAAATCATTCTAATCTGATTGCTGGGTTTGCAGTAATTTTCCATTAAAATGCATGGCGTTAGCCTCAAATATTCAGTAGTGGCTAGAGGTTAATACTCTAACCATTATACTGGGAATATTCATATACATATTGATAAAGAGGATGGAGTTTATCTAACCTGCAGCAAAGTGTATGCCCAAATTGATGCTGCTGCTTTTACCCAACAGAAACAAAACATAAATATAATAACTAAAAAAAAATGAACACTGACAGTATTTTTACTAGTAATCTACAAAGCAATTTTATATCCCAGTAATCCAATGCACATTAAAAATGCTGAAACGCCAATGCCGTAATCAGGATTAGATGAATATCTTCGCGATCCATACTAGATATTGGCGGACTTGTGTATATCAGTAAATTAGGTGAAACTTGGTTTGAGTCACTGATCTAGTTTATTTCTCAGTGAGGTGAAACAATCTGCACAAAAGGGATGAACTGAATCATTCTGAACAATTGGCATAAATTTGTATTTTTGTGATAATAGAAAAGAGAAAGATTAGTATAATTTGTTAAGATGCCTTGTTTAACTTCAACAGAACAATTTTGATTTTATCAATTACACCTCTGCGAAGTTTCTGAAGGATGTCTTCTTTCTTAAACAAGCTATTTCACTTTGTTGTTGTTCGAAAATAACAGTAATTATTAGAACAATTGTAGATCCCCAAGGGCCTGACTCCATGCTGCATGGCTCTATATGTTAAATAAGAAGGGTCTCAAACCAAAATGTCACTCATTCCTTCTCTTCAGAGATGCTGCCTGTTCCGCTGAGTTTCTCCGGCATCTTCTATCTATCTTCAATGTAAACCAGCATCTGCAGTTCCTTCCTACACTTAAAATCTCTAGCTCTTGTCTAAAACCAAGGCCTATATTGCTATCTGAATTGTCCTGTTATTTACACGCTTCTACATTGCTTCTGGAGGAAAAGCCAGTGACTGCTGTGAAAGTGCAGCTGACGACAAGGGAAAGACCGTGTGACAGCTTGGAGAGACAGATGACAGGAGGAAATAGACCCCAACGGGGTTGTTATGGGCTAGCTCCGTCACCTTGTTAGGGCACAAGAGCCATCCTCACCTGGCTACAAAAAGTTCAAAGAGAAAAATACCCCCAGAGTCTGCGAGAACGTGGGCGCCAGATGACTCATTGACTGACCATCGATCGACAAACCTTGGAACGGACACGACATTGAATCAAGTAAGTGGCAAAACTCTTGAAAAACGAGCAGCTGGACACGTTCTTCAGACCTGTAGGTGTGGCTGGACTAAAGTAACATCAACTTGTGGTCTCAAAATTCATCAGGGACGGAAAAAATGCTTGAAAATCCCCAACCCAGGGCCCCGCATTGACCAGATTCTGTTAAGAGGAAGGTCAAATCAGTTGGATGAAACTCAGCGGCAGGAAAAAATCCACAGTCCGCAGAGCACCAGCACCCTATGGGATGTGGCAGAAGTTTCAGGCAACAGTCCAAGCACATCGTAAAGTGGAGAACATGCAAGGATGGAAGCCATTGGTGAAATGGCCAAAGTCTAACAGCAAGGAGTGGGAAATCATCAATGTAGATGTGAGCTTAATCATTCAAGTGGATTCAAGGGATCAGCAGAAAAGAAGTTGGAGAAGATGGGTGATCTAGTCGTCAGCTATGGAAAGAAGACATTTGGTGAAAAGGAACAACGCAGCAGGAAAGATAGGCCTCCTCCCCCCAAGTCCCGTCGTCTCCAGGAAATCCAACGACTTGTTAAAGAAAGAAGAAGCCTGAGGAAGGTGTGGAAAAGAGCTACAGCAGAACGGAGGGCATCAATCTCCTTCAAAACAACCTAAAACAGAGGTTTTCGAAGCTGCGCAGAGCGGTGAATTTAAGGAAACGACGCAAAAAGAAGGAAAAAGCAAGAACAGACTTCTACAAAGATCCCTTTAAGTTTGTGAAAGGCATTTTCACAAAAGCAAAAAGCGGATCCCTGAAAGCGTCAAAAAAGGAGGTTGAAGGACACATCAGAACCATCCACACTGATGTGTTAAAAGATGAACCGATTTTTGTCCCCGCTGACATCCCACCAATCTCACCCCCACAACATCAATTTGACATCAGCCCTCCCAAGCTGAGTGAGGTAAAAGAAGTAGTGAGGAAGGCAAGAATGGCCTCTGAACCAGGCCCTAATGGTGTTCCGTATTGTGTCTACAAGAATGCCCCTGATATTCTGAAATTCCTATGGAGGAACATGAGGGTTGCGTGGGAAAAGGAAGTTATCCCCAAAGCCTGGCGAAGAGGAAGAGTGGGGGGAGTGCTGATCCCAAAAGAAAAAAAATCTTCCACCATCGAACAGTTTCGGCAAATAAACCTTCTTAACATAGAGGGCAAGATCTTTTTCAGTGTGGTGGCAAAAAGACTTACAAAGTATCTGAAACAAAACCATTTAATTGATACGTCAATCCAAAAGGCTGGCATAGCAGGCTTCTCGGGATGCCTTGAACATACCAGCGTCATATGGCATCAAATCCAGACTGCTTAGAAAGAACGAAAGAATCTGCATGTCTTGTTCCTCGATCTGGCCAACGCCTATGGATCAGTTCCTCATTCGCTACTGTGGACTGCTTTTGAATTCTTTCAGGTGCTGGCAATAATAACAAATCAAATAAAAAAATACTTCCAGGATCTGCAATTTTGTCTCACAACATCAGACTTTACCACAGCATGGCAACCACTGGAAGTAGGCATCATGGCGGGGTGCACCATCTCCCCATTGACCTTCACTATGGCAATGGAGCTCATTATCAGAGCATCAAAATGGGTTGTGGGAGAAAAACGGTTACAGTGTGGTCAGCGATTGCCACCGGTACGAGCCTAAATGAACGATATAACAACACTAACAACAACTATCCCCTGCACCAAGAGACTTCTGGAAAAACTTCATCAAAACATCACATGGGCAAGGATGAAGATTAAACCCAGCAAGTGCAGAAGCATCTCCATTGTCAAAGGTCAAGTCAAGGATCAAAGATTTCATATTAACGGAATACCTGTTCCAACTGTTTCAGAAATACCTGTGAAGAGTTTGGGCCAATGGTATGATGCAAAGCTCAAGGACACCGAGCTATTTGAACAACTGAAACTCACGATTCCAGCATCGGCAGTTCCTTGTGTCACAATTTCTCAATTCAGCTCCCCATGATTTTAACCTCACAAAACCTCTCTTTTTCCTATTGAGAGGCCAACGTTTGGTGAAAGGTGCTGAGTGCTTTCTTTGGCCAAACAGTTGCTGTTTGCTGCATGATGATAAACATGTAGGAAATATATCACTGCCAAGTAAGTGTTCCTTTTAAATAAGCAGTCTAATTAACAGAGCAGCCATTAACTGGTATGTAGTTTCGGAGGAAATCAATATACTAATGGAAAGCTTGAACAAAGTATCTTTACGTCCAAATATCAGGGCTTATTGTGATCAATATAAATTACTGAGTGATAGATGGGAATATCTAAAATTGATAAATTACCAAATTGGAGTTCTCCACTGATGCATGCAAACTACTTAGTGCGGCTTGCTATGTGGGTAAGAGTTATGCAAGAGTAGAGTTCATATCTAAATCTGTGAGATTAAGGAGATGCTCACCTTGAGACTGAAAAAGACAGGATGATAGCCCCCAGAAATAATGTGGTGAAAAGAGAGCCAAATGGCTGGCGAGTTTTTAATGTATGGTTATAAGGGAATTTAAAGAAATGCTTTGTCAGAGCCACAAGCATGTGAATGTAGAATTGGAGGGTGGAATATAGATTGTGAGCAGACAGGAATTTGGCAAAGTCTTTACTTGCAGCCACAGGAAACTGCAGATGCTGGAATCTTGAGCAAAATAACAAGAGGCTGGAGGAACTCAGTGAGTAAGGCAGTATCTGTGGAGGACATGGACAGAAGATATTTTGAATCGCAACCATTCTTCTGACTCTGAAGAGTCTGCCTATTCCCACCACAGATGCTGCCTGATCCGCTTAGTTCCTCCTAACTATTGTTTACAGCTCAAGGCTTTACTTGTGATTGCACAAGTTAAGTGGTGAAGTCATGTGAGATAGTGAGGCCAAATGAGTGGCTTTGAATATGGGTAGGATATATATGGAGGGACAGGCATGCAGTGAAGCCTGAAGACAGAGCGCACAGAGAATTGAGATGGCTGAAATCTTTAATAATCTTCATTGGCAGAGAAAGGAAGAGTAAAGATTGCCTGGATTTTAGGTAGACACTGGAGAAATAAGATTAGAAGGTCTAGTTCTGCAGACTTCAATGATATAAACAGTTTTATCAAGGCCATGATGCTGCTGCAAGCAAACTGCAATAATCTCATGGGCCACCTTGTCTGATATATTGAGGTGCCCTGGGGGAAGACCCAGAAGACTAGGGCAGCACAGTGGAGCAGCGGTAGAGTTGCTGTCCTACAGAGCCAGAGACCCAGGTTTGATCCTGACCACGGTTGCTGTCTGTACGGAGTTTGTTCGTTCTCCCTGTGACTGCATGCTCTGGTTTGCTCCCACATCCCAAAGGCATACAGGTTTGTAGGTTAATTGACTTTTGTAAATTGTCCCTAGTGTGTAGGATAGTGCTAGTGTATGGGGATCACTGATCGGCGCGGTCTTGGTGGGCCAAAGGGCTAGTTTCTGTGCTGTATTTCTAAAGTCTAAAGTAAAGACCTGGAGAAAAACAGTAATAACCGGACATGTGGAAGATTTCACATGGTCAACAGCAGTCTTGGGTGAGAAATTAATGGATGTATTGAAATTAGCATTGTTATCCTCGAGCAGATCCGCTGGGTGGAAAAATTGGCACGTGACATGATGGAGCATTTGGATTTGAACTCCCAGGGAGTGGAGACAAAGCCTCCAAGAGCCCTGGCATAACTTCTGACATATTTAAATCAACACAAGACTTTCTCAACAATCAATTGTGAATGGCGGCAATGACAGTTAATAGACACAACCCACGTGGTTATTACCACTCCTGCTTCTACAGTTAAAAGGTTGTGAATTTAATAACCCAAGGTGCTAGGAATCACTGTCTTCCTGACTTATTCTCTTCCTTTAACTAACAGCAATAAAATCTGATTAAAAGGCTATTCAACATTGCCAATGGCGATACATTATTCTCTGCAAAATAGCAGCTGCACCTGATGGACAAATATCAATGCACTTCATTGTGTGTGGATTCCAGAGTAACATTAATGAGACGAGGAACAATGCTGTAGAAGTATAAATTCTGTCCTAATTATACCACGAATAACAGATCATACAAGTGCTTAGTATCAAGACTGTTATTCAACCTGCCTTTTCAGATGAGCTTTGGACTGAATGACTGGTTCATAGTACACAGAGCAGAATTAGACAATAGACAATAGACAATAGGTGCAGGAGTAGGCCATTTGGCCCTTCGAGGCAGCACCGCCATTCAATGTGATTATGGCTGATCATCCCCAATCAGCATCCCGTTCCTGCCTTCTCCCCATATCCCCTGACTCCTATCTTTAAGAGCCCAATCTAGCTCTCTCTTGAAAGCATCCAGAGAACCTGCATCCACCGTCCTCTGAGGCAGAGAACTCCACAGACTCACCACTCTCTGTGAGAAAAACTGTTTCCTCATCGCCGTTCTAAATGGCTTACATCTCATTCTCAAACTGTGGCCCCTGGTTCTGGACGCCCCCAACATCGGGAACAGGTTTCCTGCCTCGAGTGTGTCCACATCCTTAACAATCTTATATGTTTCAATGAGATTCCCTCTCATCCTTCTGAACTCCAGAGTGTACAAGCCCAGCTGCTCCATTCTCTCAGCATATGATAGTCCCGCCATCCCGGGAATTAACCTTGTAAAGCTACGTTGCACTCCCTCAATAGCACGAATGTCCTTCCTCAAATTAGAGGACAAAAACTGCACACAATACTCCAGGTGTGGTCTCACTAGGGCTCTGTACAACTGCAGAAGGACCTCTTCGCTCCTATATTCGATTCCTCTTGTTATAAAGGCCAACATGCCATTTGCTTTCTTCATTGCCTGCTGCATCTGCATGCTTACTTTCATAGACTGATGAACAAGGACCCCCAGATCCCGTTGTACTTCCTCTTTTTCCAACTTGACACCATTTAGATAGTAATCTGCCTTCCTGTTTTTGCTACCAAAGTGGATAACCTCACATTTATCTGCATTAAACTTCATCTGCCATGCATCTGCCCACTCCCCCAACCTGTCCAAGTCACCCTGCATTCTCATAGCATCCTCCTCACAGTTCACAATGCCACCCAGATGACAATGTGTCATCTGCAAATTTGCTAATGTTACATTGAATCCCTTCATCCAAATCATTGATGTATATTGTAAATAGCTGCGGTCCCAGCACCATGCCTTGTTGTACCCCACTAGTCACTGGCTGCCATTCTGAAAGGGACCCGTTAATCCCTACTCTTTGTTTCCTGTCAGCCAACCACTTCTTTATCCATGCCAGCACTCTTCCCCCAATACCATGTGCCCTAATCTTGCCCACTAATCTCCTATGTGGGACCTTATCAAATGCTTTCTGAAAGTCCAGGTACACTACATCCACTGGCTCTCCCTTGTCCATTTTCCTAGTTACATCTTTGTAGATGGTTTATATGCAACCAATAATATAGTTACCTCACTCCCATTAACCCCGCCTAGTTAACATCAATCATAACGCCTTCCCCTTCCTGGGCGCGGCAGTAGAAGAATGTAGCTAGTGCTTGAAGATGTATGTAATACCCTGTGCTATCATACAGATACGGAGGGATCGCACTGATCCCTCCGTATCTGTGACTGTCAATGATGTAACCTTCCTTGCAAAGTTAGACACAGGTGCGAAGGTCAACGTTTTGTCCATGAATCTTTTCAACAAGATAAGGAATAATGAGCCCCTGGTTGCTGACGATGCTACCCTGCATGCCTATGGTGGAGAAATTCTAAGGCCTGCGGGGAGGGCCACTTTAACTTGCGTGCTACAAAAGGCCACGAGAAACCTGGTTTTCTATGTTTTGAACTCTGACTGTGTAACCCTGTTGGGCAACCGTGCGTGCCAGGATCTTGGCCTGGTGTCCTTCGACCGCACGGTCCACAAAGTGCAACTGTCGTTTAACCCGGTTGCAGAATACCAGGACCTGTTCGACGATGAACTGGGGAAGTTACCACTGACATACCATATTTCCATTGACCCAAATATACAACCCGTGGTCCGCGCACCTCACAGGGTGTCTCACGCCATGAAAGACAGGGTCGAGGCGATGCTCAACAAGATGGTCGAAAAGGGGGTGCTAGAAGCAGTTAGCGAGCCCACCGATTGGGTCTCCACCATGGTTGCCACGATTAAGAAAGACAAGAACGAAATACGTGTGTGTATGAACCCGAAGGACTTAAACCTTGCCATCAGGCCACCACACTACCCCATGCGGTCTGTTGAGGATGTGGCGGCTCAGGTCGGGCAAGCCACCGTCTTTTCGGTCCTAAACGCTAAGAACTCGTTTTGGCAGATCCCGTTGGACAAAGCGTCTTCTGACCTGACGACTTTCACCACACCGTTTGGCAGATTCAAGTTCCTGCGAATGCCATTTGGCATCAATTCTGCTAGCGAGGTGTTCCAGCGAACGATGGAGCAGATATTCTCGGACCTGCCATGTGCCATCATCGTGGATGATATCCTGGTTTATGGGAAGGGGAAGGCGTTATGATTGATGTTAACTAGGCGGGGTTAATGGGAGTGAGGTAACTATATTATTGGTTGCATATAAACCATCTACAATCTTCAAAAAATTCTAGAAGATTAGTCAAGCATGATTTCCCCTTCATAAATCCATGCTGACTCGGACCTATCCTGTTACTGCTATCCAAATGTGCTGCTATCTCATCTTTTATAATTGACTCCAGCATCTTCCCCAACACCGATGTCAGGCTAACAGGTCTATAATTCCCCGTTTTCTCTCTCCCGCCTTTCTTAAAAAGTGGGATAACATTAGCTACCCTCCAATCCATAGGAACTGATCCTGAGTCTATAGAACATTGGAAAATTATCACCAATGCATCCACGATTTCTAGAACCACTTCCTTAAGTACCCTGGGATGCAGACCATCAGACCCTGGGGATTTATCAGCCTTCTGTCTCATCAGTCTATCCAACACCATTTCCTGCCTAATGTGGATTTCCTTCAGTTCCTCTGTCACCCCAGATCCTCTGGCCACTACTATATCAGGTAGATTGTTTGTGTCCTCCTTAGTGAAGACAGATCCAAAGTACGTGTTCAACTCATCTGCCATTTCCTTGTTCCCCATAATAAATTCACTTTTTCAGTCTTCAAGTGTCTAACTTTGGTCTTAACTAGTTTTTTCCTCTTCACATACTGAAAGAAGCTTTTACTATCCTGCTTTATATTCTTATTAAGCAGTTATTAATGACAGATTCATAGCCCAGTAACTGGTCAGTGGGGGCACTGCGAGTCGGCTGCCCTGCCAGCAGCTTGTTCATTGTTTCGACTTTTTTCGTTTTGTTTTGGTGTGTGTTAATGTTCGTTTGGGTGTCTCTTGGTGTGTCTTGTGTGGGGGTAAAGGGGTGAACCGCTTTCAGTCGCCTCCTTGACGGAGAGGCTACTTTTTCCATGTCGCCTCCATCGCGGCCCAACAGCATGGATTGGAGTGGCCTTTCCCGGAGTTGGGCCCAAGAGCTTCAGCAGCGGGTGCAGCGTGGACTTTTCCACCGTGGAGCGGGCGAACCCTTGCTGGGGTCGCCAGAAAGGAGTGCTCCGATCTCTGGCCTGGTGACTTTAGCATCATGGGGCTGAGCTTCTTGACGCGGGAATGGCATGGACTTACCATCTGGAGCCTGGGATCCCTTGCTGGGGGATCGCCGGGGAAGAGCTCTGACCACCGGCCTGCTGCCTATAACATCCTGAAGCCACGGTCTCCGGTAGGAAAGTGCTTATTCGGGCTGCAAGCTGCGGAGTGTGTTTGACCGTTCCGACGTCGGAGGTTTGATCATCCCGACGAGAAGGCCTGTACATCTGCCCGTTCGTAGCGGCGACTACGGAGGGTTCATGGCCCCGACCACAGATAAACGGGGGAGGAGGACTGACTGAACTTTGTTGCCTTCCACCACAGGAATGCTCTGGTGGATGTTTGTGTTGAATTCTATTGTGTATTGTGTGCTCTTTTTAGGTGTTTCGCTGCTGGTGCATGTGATGAATAAAATTGACTTTGACTTTTACTTTGCTGTAGCTATTATCACAACATTTAACATTTTAGGAAGGAAGTCATTACATACCAATAGAGTGCATTATTCTCCCATTCACTGCTACCAAGGGATTGTCAGCAACAAATCAGGTATCACTCTGTGCCCATGGTTGTCCTTCCTGAAGATGCTAATCCCCAATGATTCACATCTGCTGGTGGCCTCATGGTTCAGGTTTGATCCTAGACAAGTTTGGCCCTGACAAGTAATTCATTTGTGGAGAGCATTGCAAGTGAGCCTCAGCCTCAAAAAGTACAGAAAGTGCTGGAATAACCCAGCTGATCAGACAGTATCTCTGGAGAACATGGAGAGGTGAGGTTTTGGTTGGAACCCTTCTTCAGACTAATTGCGGTGGTGGTGGTGGGGGGGGGGGGGGGGGGGGGGGGGGAGAAAGGTAGAAGAGGGGGGGAAAGGCAGGACAAAGCCTGGTGAGTGAAAGGTAGTTATAGGTGAGGGGGTTTCGATCGTTAGATGGTTGGAGAAAGTCCAGAGATGAAAAGTCAAAAAGGTGTGAGATGAGTATAAAGAGGGGTAAACTGTGAAGTCAAAAGAAGGAATGTAGGTTGAAGTGTATGGTTTGAGGGAGAAGGGGAGAAACAGGTCTGAATCCAGGTGGGGCACAGGGCAGAGAGGGGTAAGGACATTTTTTTACCTCCCCTCTATTTCATACTACAATTGATGTTCAACTCACCTGGAATTTCTTGGGGGGGGGAGAGGGGAATAAAGGATCTCCAAATTAAAAAGTAATTGCCAGCAGAAGCCCGTCAGATTTTCTCCCACTGCTGCTCACCCAGGATGACGGATGACCAAGGCCAGTTGTTGCACAATTCTAGCTATTCCTGTTATGACCAACTAACAATGCTGGCTTCAGATCAAGTCGGGACTCTCAAGCCATTTGGAACAGTTTCAGACTGCAACTGAATCACTATTAGTGTCTAGCCTTAACTTTATGTCCAAAAAATATGACAGTGTTGTAGTGAGATGAGGATAAAGCACATCAGATTCGGCTTGGTAGCTTATAACCCAGCAGTATGAACATTAAATTCCCCTGCCCTGCCTTATAACCATATAACCATATAACAATTACAGCACGGAAACAGGCCCTCTCGGCCCTTCCAGTCCGTGCCGACCATTTGTTTTCCCCTAGTCCCATCTACCTGCACTCAGACCATACCCCTCCATTCCCTTCACGTCCATATACCTATCCACTTTACTTTTAAATGTTAAAATCGATCCTGCCTCCACCACTTCTGCTGGAAGCTCATTCCACACAGCCACCACCCTCTGAGTAAAGAAGTTCCCCCTCACGTTACCCCTAAACTTCTGTCCCTTAATTCTCATGTCATGCCCTCTTGTTTGAATCTTCCCTACCCTCAATGGGAAAAACGTATCCACGTCAACTCTGTCTATCCCTTTCATCATTTTAAAGAACTCAATCAAGTCCCCCCTTAACCTTCTGCGCTCCAAAGAATAAAGACCTAACTTGTTCAACCTTTCTCTGTAACATAGTTGCTGGAACCCTGGCAACATTCTAGTAAATCTCCTCTGTACTCTCTCTATTTTGTTGACATCCTTCCTATAATTAGGCGACCAAAATTGTACACCATACTCCAGAATTGGTCTTACCAATGCCTTGTACAATTTTAACATTACTTCCCTACTCCTATATTCAATGCTCTGATTTATAAAGGCCAGCACACCAAAGGCTTTCTTTACCACCCTATTTACATGCAATTCCACCTTCAGGGAACTATGCACAGTTATTCCTAGATCCCTCTGTTCCACAGCATTCCTCAATTCCCTACCATTTACCATGTACGTCCTATTTTGATTTGTCCTGCCAAGATGTAGCACATCACACTTAACAGCATTAAACTCCATCTGCCATCTTTCAGCCCACTTTTCCAAATGGCCCAAATCTCTCTGTAGACTTTGAAAATCTACTTCATTATCCACAACACCACCTATCTTAGTATCATCTGCATACTTACTTATCCAATTTTCCACCCCATCATCCAGATCATTGATGTACATGACAAACAACAGTGGACCCAACACAGATCCCTGAGGCACCCCACTGGTCACCGGCTTCCAACCTGACAAACAGCCATCCACCATTACTCTCTGACATCTCCCATTCAGCCACTGTTGAATCCATCTTGCTACTCCGCCATTAACACCCAAAGATTGAACCTTCTTAACCAACCTTCCATGGGGAACCTTGTCAAAGGCCTTACTGAAATCCATATAGACAACATCCACCGCTTTACCCTCATCAATTTCCCTAGTTACCGCTTCAAAACATTCAAGAAGGTTTGTCAAACATGACCTTCCAGGCACAGTTTGTCAAACATGACCTTCCAGGCACAGTTTGTCAAACATGACCTTCCAGGCCTTGCCCCTATCCCTCCAGCCCTTTCCACCAATATCTCTTCCCCAGGCTTCACATTGTATTCATCTTCTCTCCTTATCTTACAGCTTTTTATCACTTGTTACCCCTTGTCTGTCCACCCATCTGCCAATTAAAAAAAAACCCTAATCTATATCCACCTATCATTTGCCAGACTTTGTCCTGCCCACAGCTATTTTCTCGCTTTCTTTCCCCAATTACAATCAGTCCGAAAAATGGTCCTTACCCAATATGTCGCTTATGCATGTTCTCCAGAGTTACTGCCTGACCCACTGAGTTACTCCAGCACTTGATGCTTTTTTCACAATGTCGTAGTTATTATTTTCTAATAACCCTCTGCTCCAAACTGCAATTCTTTGTGCTAAACACGCTGCTATGACTGAGTAATCAATTGCTTATTGTGCCGCGGTATACTTGCAGTTATTACTTCACAATCATTTATCCTTCTCTATGAATGATACCACACATCAATAACAGTGTCCTCGCGATTAGATTCCACCTTGAAGGAGTCTGTTGGCAAATGGCCCATTTTAACCGAAAGTCTGACTCGTACTGCAACATAATCACTGAATGGGAAATTATGCGAATATACGTGCACTCTGCAATGCAATTTCTCAATACTTGAATGGGAACTTTTATTAGTTTTAGCAGTGGTATATTGACCTGCAAGGCTAACATTCCTATTATCTTTATTACCCTTTCAATTATGTAATACAGCTTTGATCTCATTCCACATCTACTTGTACAGAAGTCAATGCTAATGTTATGTAAAAAGTAAACTACTTAGTGCACATTACCAAGTGCACAAATGCCTTTCAGTGAGCTGAAGTCACAGCATTGTTCTGAATCTATTAGAGTCAAAGAGTCATAGAGTGATACAGTGTGGAAACAGGCCCTTTGGCCCAACTTGCCCACACTGGCCAACAATGTCCCAGCTACACGAGTCCCACTTACCTGCGCTTGGTTCATATCCTTCCTAACCTGTCCTATCTATGCACCTGTGTAACTGTTTTTTAAATGATGGGATAGTCCCAGCCTGAACTCCCTCCACTGGCAGCTTGTTCTATACACCCCCCACCCTTTGTGTGAAAAAGTTACCCCTCGGATTCCTTTTAAATCTTTTCCCCTTCACCTTGAACCTATGTCCTCTGGTCCTCAATTCCCCAACTCAAGGCAAGAGACTCTGTGCATCTACCCGATCTATTCCTCTCATGATTTTGTACACTCAATTGAATTACAGCCTTTTGACTTGTTGGCTTCTTTGGCATTACCCCCTAAGCCTATGATCTCCTTCCTCGCACAAAGACAGCAGGCTTATGGGCTCAGTACCTTCCCTTTTAAATTGCACAACATGCTGACTTAGAACTGTATCATCATTCCTTCATCATCAGTAGATCTAAAACTCAGAACACGCTGCCCAATCAAACTATGAGAGCACTTTTTCCAGGTGAACCACTGTGCTTTAAGATAGCAGACAACAATCTTTTTAAGGGATGGGCAATTAAAGTCACTTTGAATTTTTTATGAAATTAAGGCTAGCAACCATCCATTATTAACACCATTAGGTTTATTATTGTCTCCTCTGGTACACTGAAGAGCTTTGTTTTGCATGCTATCCAATCAGATCAGATATACTGCAGATACTGAACTGCCGATATTGAACAATTTCTTTTCTTCGGTATTCACCAAGGAGAAGGATATTGAACTCTGTGAGTTAAGGGGAAAAAGTAGAGCAGCTATGGAAACTATGAGATTCAAAGAGGAGGAAGTACTGACACTTTTGAAAAATATAAAAGTGGATAAGTCTCCAGGTCCTGACAGGATATTCCCTAGGACATTGAGGGAAGTTGTGTAGAAAGAGCAGGAGCTATGACAGAAATATTTCAAATGTCATTAGAAACGGGAATAGTGCCGGAGGATTGGCGCACTGCGCATGTTGTTCCATTGTTTAAAAAGGGTTCAAAGAATAAACCTAGCAATTATAGACCTATTAGTTTGACGTCAGTGGTGGGGAAATTAATGGAAAGGATACTTAGAGATAATATATATAAGCATCTGGATAAACAGGGTCTGATCAGGAACAGTCAACATGGATTTGTGCCTGGAAGGTCATGTTTGACAAACCTTCTTAAATTTTTTGAAGCGGTAACTAGGGAAATTGATGAGGGTAAAGCAGTGGATGTTGTCTATATGGATTTCAGTAAGGCCTTTAACAAGGTTCCCCATGGAAGGTTGGTTAAGAAGGTTCAATCTTTGGGTGTTAATGGCGGAGTAGCAAGATGGATTCAACAGTGGCTGAATGGGAGATGTCAGAGAGTAATGGTGGATGGCTGTTTGTCAGGTTGGAAGCCGGTGACCAGTGGGGTGCCTCAGGGATCTGTGTTGGGTCCACTGTTGTTTGTCATGTACATCAATGATCTGGATGATGGGGTGGAAAATTGGATAAGTAAGTATGCAGATGATCCTAAGATAGGTGGTGTTGTGGATAATGAAGTAGATTTTCAAAGTCTACAGAGAGATTTGGGCCATTTGGAAAAGTGGGCTGAAAGATGGCAGATGGAGTTTAATGTTGTTAAGTGTGAAGTGCTACATCTTGGCAGGACAAATCAAAATAGGACGTACATGGTAAATGGTAGGGAATTGGGGAATGCTGTGGAACAGAGGGATCTAGGAATAACTGTGCATAGTTCCCTGAAGGTGGAATCGCATGTAGATAGGGTGGTAAAGAAAGCCTTTGGTGTGCTGGCCTTTATAAATCAGAGCATTGAATATAGGAGTAGGGAAGTAATGTTAAAATTGTACAAGGCATTGGTAAGACCAATTCTGGAGTATGGTGTACAATTTTGGTCGCCTAATTATAGGAAGGATGTCAACAAAATAGAGAGAGTACAGAGAAGATTTACTAGAATGTTGCCAGGGTTCCAGCAACTATGTTACAGAGAAAGGTTGAACAAGTTAGGTCTTTATTCTTTGGAGCGCAGAAGGTTAAGGGGGGACTTGATTGCGGTCTTTAAAATGATGAAAGGGATAGACAGAGTTGACGTGGATACGTTTTTCCCATTGAGGGTAGGGAAGATTCATACAAGAGGGCATGACATGAGAATTAAGGGACAGAAGTTTAGGGGTAACGTGAGGAGGAACTTCTTTACTCAGAGGGTGGTGGCTGTGTGGAATGAGCTTCCAGCAGAAGTGGTGGAGGCAGGATCGATTTTAACATTTAAAAGTAAAGTGGATAGGTATATGGACGTGAAGGGAATGGAGGGGTATGGTCTGAGTGCAGGTAGATGGGACTAGGGGAAAACAAATGGTCGGCACGGACTGGAAGGGCCGAGAGGGCCTGTTTCCGTGCTGAAATTGTTATATGGTGTTATATGGTTATACATACAATCAAGCCAAACTCAACTGCAACAAGTAGAGCAAAGGGAAGATACAGAGAACAGAATATAGTTCTTAGTATTGTAGTGCACCAGTTCCATAGACAAAGTCCAATGTCTTTAATGTGATAGAGGTGAATCACACATAACCCAAACTTATGGAAGAACCATTCAAAAGCCTGATAACAGAGGGAAAAGGCTATTTATGTGTCTGGTGGTGCATGCTTTTAAGCTTCTGCAACCTTCTGATGGGAGCGGGCATTATAATGACTTCAAAATATTCACCTAGTTTCCTCTTAAACTCATCCATATCATATTCTTGCTCCATTTCTGCAGACCATGTTCTGGATATTAGAACAATGGCTACACTTCAAAATTATTTAATTTGCTGTGAAATGATCTGTGAATGCCTGAAATCAGGAAAGGTGCTCTATAAATTCATTCAATTTTCTCTTAAATCTGTTCATTTTTCTGATATTAATATAATTTAAATCAAATTTTATTTATTTATAGAGACATGGTACTTTGCCTGATCGCTTCTGACATACCAGTAAATATTCATATTGTTGGATTAAAAAATTATTCATCTGAAATTCTGCATGTGGAACTACAGTTGCACATTCCACCCTTCTACTCTGGGACCTGTAATTCCTCATCATTGCAGAAGTTGTAGGCAGAGATGTGATGAATGCTTCAGCTGAAGCACAATTAGAATGTTTTTTTGTCTGAGACCTCTGACTACCAAGGGGATTGACCCAAGTCACTAATCTTGCTTTCCACCAACTCCAACTCCAGCTCGATTAGCTCAGTTGTGGGGTCCATAGAGACCAAAATTCCATCTGCCCTTCTGATTTGTTGCTGTACTTCCAGTATTTCAGATGCAAGGGTACCCAGGCTTCTCTTTGTTGTAGCATTTTGTCGAGACTTATATATATGTTTAAAAATGAGAACTGCTTTCTATAAATGTTAACACAACTGAATAACGAGACGATTTGAAAATAGGAGTAAAGAGGTCCTTCTGCAATTGTACAGGGCCTTGGTGAGACCACATCTGGAGTATTGTGTGCAGTTTTGGTCTCCTAATTTGAGGAAGGACATCCTTGTTATTGAGGCAGAGCAGCGTAGGTTCACAAGGTTAACCCCCCGGATGGCGGGACTGTCATATGAGGAAAGATTGGAAACTGGGCTTGTATTTACTGGAATTTAAAAGGATGAGATGTGATCTTATAGAAACATATAAAATTATAAAAGGACTGGACAAGCTAGATGTAGGAAAAATGTTCCCAATGTTGGGGGATTCCAGAACCAGGGGCCACAGTCTAAGAATAAAGGGGAGGCCACCTAAAACTGAAATGAGAAAAAACGTTTTCACCCATAGAGTTGTGAATTTGTAGAATTATCTGGCACAGAAGGCAGTGGAGGCCAATTCACTGGATGAATTTAAAAGAGAGTTAGATAGAGCTCTAGGGGGTAGTGGAATCAGAGATATAGGGAGAAGGCAGGCACGGGTTACTGATTGTGGATCTTCTGCCATGATCAGCGGTGATGGCTCGAAGAGCCAAATGACCTCCACCTACACCTATTTTCTATGTTTCTATGTAATAATAGAAAAGATAGATACAAAGTGCTGGTGTAACTCTGCAGGTCAGGCAGCATCTTTGGAGAAAAGGGATGGGTGGCGTTTCGGGATGGGACCCTTCTTCAGACCAAAGTTCTCAACATTAATAACTTATATGATTGCATACCATTTGTTTTAATAAATATCTTTGGCAGAACTCTTTCCTGAAGTTTGAAGCAGCAGCTTGATCTGCACGGAAGAGCACAGCCTTGATATGCCACAGCTGTGTTCCTTTATCAATCTGTTTAGCTGGTGTCTCTGAGAAGGTCAATTTTAATGTACTTTTTCAAAAACCATCACAAATGGGACCAATTTTGAACATTAAAAGCAGCAATCAAGCTCTTCAATGGTATGCATGTGTTAAAAGAAAGTTCTTCAAAAAAATATAATCTAATGGGTTATTATAGTAATTCTTGTAGCTATGTTACCAAACTTACCTTCAGCGGCGCTGTAGTTCTGCCACTGACCGTGTGTGCGACTTTGGCGCCTTTGAGGGGGGGGGGGGGTTTAAAATGCGGTGTTTCTCCTACCTGTCCTAAATATATTTTCTCGGAGTGCAAGCTTTTGCTGAAGAATTGTTTCGACTGCCGTTCTGTGAATTTTATTTTTTAAATCGCCCAACAAGTTCAGCGCTGGAGTAATTTAAAAATCCGTTTCTAAAGCCGTCAACGCCGACAACGGGGATGGATTTCACGTACGGGACAGGTAAAGGAAAGCCATTTATTTTATGTATAAAAGTGCTTCTTAAGATGCCTTTAATCCACATTTTACGTTGCGAAACGGTGACTTATTCCCCATACGAACCGGCAGTATTTTTCCTGCCGATAAGGGGTTCAAATTCACCGCAAACCGCAAAGTTCCAATTGATCACGTTCCACAAAATCCCACTCGCAAGATAATTTAAATGCCCATTAATTTAGAAACATAGAAACATAGAAAATAGGTGCAGGAGCAGGCCATTCGGCCCTTCGAGCCTGCACCGCCATTCAATATGATCATGGCTGATCATCCAACTCAGTATCCTTTACAGGAATTAAACATTAAATTCCTTCCATTTGGCCTACAAATGCATGACAATGAGATTTAAAAATCATGTTCTATTGTAAATTCTTATGTGAATGTTATTTGAACACTTAGACTATTTAAAAATGTTAATTTTTTCTTAAGAAATAGATAGATGTTTAGATCTAGTAATTTAATTTTGTAATTAGCTACAATTGGGTAACAAACTAATAATATGCTTTAATTTCAGGTCATCCAAGCAAGATTATTTCATATTTGTTTCAGAATGCTTCAATCTATAATAACTGAAAATTTATTTCAGTTCTCTTAATTTTTAAGAAAGTTGTGGGCTTTTGACTGTCCTTGATCACAGGTTTTGTGTTAAGTCAATGGAAAAGCAATAGGGAACAAGATGCTAATTTCCGAGTATGAAAATGGCCATAACCTTTTTAATATTTAAGATATGAAAGTTAATTAGGTGTCAAATTAAACTTCTTTTTATGCTTTATCTGATGGGATAAATTGCAGACTTGATTTTTAAAATCTCAAAATTTTGTAACATTGCTAATTCTTGGTGTCCATATTTGTACAAATTCTTTTCCTTCACTGATTAGCACACAAAGAAAAGGTTTTCACTATACACTGATAATAATAAACTAAACTAAACCAGATAAATGCAGTGGTATCAGTGTGATCCTCCACATCAGGTTTTACTTTCTGGACCTAATGCTAGATTTAGTTTTAGTGATACATCATGGCAACAGATTATTTGACCTCTCGAACCCACAATAACCATTGATCATTATTAAATCAAAATCCATCCTTATTTTAGGTGTTATTAGGATCATTCGGACCTTGCATTTTATTTTGAAATGGGAGAACAAATAAAAAGTATGTCAAGATTAATTGCTACCAATGCAAATGCTACTAAAACTATTAAGTAACAAATATTATGAAATTTTCATTTTCAAAGATGAAAATCTCTGGAGCGTTTTATAAATCACTAAACCAAGTGGGACCTGTTGGGTCCCTGTCACACGTGAGGCATGGTCCCCCAACGCAACCCGCTCCCCAACGTAATATTCCACCATTCACCCATAGCCCCCCACTGCGCAGGCATGGCTCATTTCCCCTCAACCTCAGCACCACTTCCTCCTCCTTTTCACCCTCTCTCTTTTTATACTTAAAAAAAATCCAATTCCTTAGCCCTGCCCCTGCCCGTTACAATGTTTCAAATGACAGGACTTAGTGGTAACATTGTAACATTGTAGCGGGCAGGGGCAACAAGTTGGAATTGGATTTTTTACCGTGAGAAGTTAAATTTTTAAAGTTTAAAATATGAATAACTTGTAAAATATAACATCAATCTGAATGAAACTTTGATAAAACACACCACATGACAATTGTGAGTAAGGTGGTCCAACAATTGTAGTGCTATTGTGTACCATTTTGGCATAGTTCCTGGAGCACATGGGCACGCACGCAAACACCCACACATAATCACAAATAAGATGAGAGTTTTGGTAATATACTAGACCAAGTGCAGAACCGTTGTGGGGGGGGGGGGGGGGTAGGGGTGAGGGGGAGGGGCGGCATGCAGCGTCACACACAATACCCACCCCAAAACACACTAACTACCCCCCTTGATATTATATTAATATTATTAATTTCTCCTTTTACACCATAACCGCCCTATCCACTGATGCATAGCCCCCAACTCGCAGGCGCGTCTGGAGGGGGGGGGGGGTAGAGAGTGACGGCAGTGAGAGAATGGGGAGAGAGAGAGAGAGAGAGAGAGAGAGAGAGAGAGAGGGGCAGAGACAGAAGGGCAAGCGACAGAAAGGCAAGAGACAGAAGGGCATGAGACAGAGGGTGAGGGGGGGTGGAGGGAAGGAGGAGAGGGAGGGTGGGGAGAGAGAGATGGGAGGAGAGAGAGAGGGGAGATGAGAGAGAGGGAGAGAGGGAGGCTGGGAAGCGGGTAGAGGAGGGGTAGAGGGGAGAAGGGGGTTTAGGGGAGGGAGGGTGGGGGGAGAGAGAGGGGGATAGAGAGAGGCGGAGAGAGAGAGGGGGGAGAGAGAAAGGGGAGAGAGAGAGGGAGGGGGGAGAGAGAGAGAGGGAGGGGGGAGAGAGGGAGGGGGGAGAGAGAGGGTAGGGGGAGAGAAAGAGAGGGTGAGGGGGAGCGAGAGAGAGAGGGAGGGGAGGGAGCGAGAGAGAGGGAGAGGGGAGAGAGGGAGGGGAGAGAGAGAGAGGGAGGCGAGAGAGGGGGGAGAGAGAGGGGTGAGAGAGAGGGGAGTGAGAGAGGGGGAATGAGAGAGGGGAGAGAGAGAGAGGGGGGTGAGAGAGAGCGGAGTGAGAGGGCAGAGTGAGAGAGAGAGAGAGAGGGGCGAGAGAGAGAGAGCAGAGAGAGAGTGGAGGGGGAGAGAGAGAGAGAGAGAGAGAGAGAGAGAGAGAGAGGGGAGAGAGAGGAGAGAGAGAGTAGAGGGGAGAGGAGAGAGAGGAGAGAGAGAGGAAGAGTGAGGAGAGAGAGAGGGAGAGAGAGAGAGGAGTGGGGCGGGGCGGCACGTCGCGGGGGCCCGAGTGAGCCCGGAGCGATCCGAGGACCAAAGCTTTAAGCTTTAGTCCTATTGTGAGCTATACGCTCTTTGCTGAGGACAGAGGATCGGGCCGTGGACAGAGAGGAGGTCGTCCCCTGTGACGGTTAGAGGTGAGAAGGTGAGGAGAGGAAACATAGAAACATAGAGGGGGGGGTGGGGCTTCACGAGCGGGCTGCGTTTTACTCTCTGGAAACTGGCAGCTGGGCTGGCGGGGGAGGGGTGGGGCTTCATGAGCTGCATGGGCAGCGAGAAATCTTCCCTCGCTCGATGCGTCCCTCGCTGGATGCGTCGCTCGCTCATAGCCGCCTCACCTCGCTCACCTCTCCCTCACCTCGCTCTCCCTCACCTCTCCCTCCCTCTCCTTTTCCCTACCTTCAGTCACCCCTCTATCCTTCCATAACACCTCTCCCCTCCGTACCCTCCTCCTCTCCCTCTATCTGTTTAAATAACATTAAACAACAATCCTCTCCTCATCCCCTCCCTCTCCTTACAACAATGTAACATATCTCTCATTTCACAGAGGAGAACTGCTGACGGGCAGTTTATGTAAATGAGATCCCAATTGTGACGTCATAGCTGTAACTGCCACTGTCATTTTTCTCAAAGCGGGGTTTTGTAAATTAAAAAATGTGAATAACTCGTAAAATATACCATCAATCGGAACAAAACTTGATACATCACACCACAGGACAATGGTGAGCAAGGTGGTCTAAACGCTATCGTGTACCATTTTGGGGCATGACAGACATGTATGCAGGCAGATAGACACGCAGCCTCACAAACAAACAAGATGAGAGTTTTAGTAATATATAGATCGATTTAGGTCGCACAGAGACACTGGAAGGACCCTGAAATGATTAACCACATGCACACCACTGGAAAGATAAAGGCACCAAATGACCTCTCCATCATGCCACTTTTAAACATGACTGTATTCATGATGTCCATTTTTTACATTACTACTGTTATATAGGTGACACTGGGAAAAGTTCGCCAGCTGAATTGAGATGTAAATAGCAAGTAAGGTCCCCATCGGCTTTAACCTATAATATTTTCATGGGGCATTGCAATTGCAAGCAAAGCAATTGTGAAAAATGGAGATGAGAAAGGAAGACAAAAAAAAACTAAGGGAACATTATGAAATCATTAATGTTTTAAAATACTTTGGTTGGAGAATCCAGCTGCTTAATAAATGTAAGGACATCAGAATAATAACAACCTCACAAAATGGAATTTGAAAGTGTGTCAATCAAATAAGATGCTTTTACTGCCGTTGATATTCAAAAAAATCTGATTATTTAGGTTGTAGAGCAATATCCTTGCAGAATGCAGTGCATTAAGGTATACAATCATGAATATGTACAATGCTTAAAGGATTCTGAATGATTAAGGCAATTGTTCATTCACTAGAATCAATGACTGGCACTGTTCTCTCTTGCCCCTGCTTAGTTATGCTTCTTCACCAAAAGCACTTCTGACTGCTGTAGATTTTACAAAAGTCAGATTTTGTATTCTGAATTATTATTAGTTTTAGGTCAAAGATTCAAATTTTCTACATGGACTACATAATTTTTGATAGCTATTATCGCTATTTATGATACCACCACTTGTGTCATCTGCAAACTTACTAATCATGCTTTGTATATCCAAAACATTGATATAAAGCATAAACAGCAATGGCCCAGCACCAATCCCTGAGGCACACTAGTCACAGGCCTCCAGTCCAAAAATCAACCTTCCACCATCACATCACCTCTGCATCCACCCATGAAGCTAATTCTTTATGTAGTCGGCTAGCTCTTCCTGGATCCCACAGATCTATCCTTTCAGTGCAATCTACCATGTGGAACGTTATCAAATGCCTTGCTGAAGTCTAGATAGACAACATCTATGGCTTTGCCTTCATGGATCTTTTTGGCTACTTCTTCAAAAAAACTTAATCAAATTCGTATCTATCCAAATGCATATATATCTTATCTCCCAGAATCCTCTCTAGTACCTTGCCTACGACAGATGTTAGGCTCACAGGTCTATAATTCTCAGGCTTTTCCTTGCAGCCCTTCTTAAACAGAGGCACAACATTAGCCATCCTCTAGTCTTCTGGCACCTCACCCATGTCTAATGATGATTCTTAGGGCAATGTCCAAACAGAAGCTTGAGCAGCGCAGGCTGGGCCAAAACAAAGAGATCAGAATGAACGACTCATCCTGAGGTGAGGTAAATAGTCTATGAGTTCCCAATGTGGATGAAGATGTCTCAAAGTGTGCACAAAGTACAAAAAGAACGCTTAGACAAGAACACGGGCCGGAAATAAAGAGCAGAGAAGCTAACAGAAACCACAAATTGTGGGCGAAGCCAATCCAAAACCAATATGTGGCATGTGTATTATCTTAGTTGCTATGGAAAACATTAAGGCTGATGGATAGCTCCCACCTTAAGAACCTGTCTGATGATTATAAATTGCAACATTGTTTATTCTATGTTTGCAGTTCAGGTGAAGACTTGTCTCCACTCTAGAAATCTGTTCAGATAAATGGACAATGCACTACAATTAACAATTCATAAAATAAATTCTACAATTAGGATGTTATTATAACTGCAAATATGTCACCATATTTATGAGTGGCTGTGTTACTCCCTAAAGGATGATTGCAGTGTTTCAATCACTGTACGTGTCCTCTGGCGGACAGGAAGACTAGCCAGTAATTTGTGCAAAACACAAAGTGCTTGAATAAAATCAATGGGTCAGGCAGCATCTATGGAGGGAATGGACAGGCGTTATACTTCCGCCAAGTATTTATTGATGAGTTTGTTAAATCTCTCAATGTTATCGATTTGAATGATTCAAAGCTGCAGATGTAACCCATGACATTATCTGTTCAAAAATCGTATTAATCGCAGTAAAATTTGAGGTGCTTTTGCACTACTCTTGGACAGAACAATGAACACACCAATGGGATGCATGAGTTTCTAACCACAGAAGGATCTCCTGACAATATACAACTTCATACATGAAGATTGACCAAGTTAACCAGAGCCACTTCATTCAGGAAACAGAGACGACACAAAGTGCTGGAGTACCTAGGCAGCATCTCAGGAGAACTTGGATAGGTGACATTTAGGATGCTTCTTCAGATTGATGTTGTAGGAGGGGGGGGGGGGGGGGGGAGCTGGAAGAGAGGGACAAGGACAAAGCTTAGCAGGTAAAAGGTTGTTACAAGTAAGGAGGGCTTTTTGATAGGCAGATGGTTGGACAAAGGTCCAAGATCAAAATTCAGAAGGTGTGAGACAAAAGGATTGAAGAGTTGTGAATTGTGATACTAGAGGAAGGAATGTAGGTGTAAGGGGCACAATGAGTCTGTAAAAGGTTCCCCACGCTAAATCCATGTTCTCCAGAGATGCTGCCTGACCGGCTGAGTTACTCCAGCAATACAAGTCTTCTTTTGTAAACCAGCATCTGCAGTTCCTTGTAATTTAATTCCAGAAGCATTTTTGTCAATGTAAGACAGAACATAACTGGACGAACATGGGCTGACCAAAATTGCTAATGCAAGAACATTTCCAAAGGAAACATGGCAATTTTTTATGGCAACTGCATCTGATTATTAGAATTGTCAGAAGGCACTTTTTCTTTAAGAAATTGTAATTGTAGAAGTGTTAATTTAATACATCTCAGGTTGTAAACATTTAGGGTGCATATTTATTCTGCAAAAAAAATTAGTCATATCAATGTCAAAATTAACATGCCTTTCAGTTTTAACAAATTGAAAAGTAAACTACATCTATATTTAAATTTAATATCATTGCTTCTGAAATGTCGAGTCGAATTTTGACACTTTTGTTAAGAATCAGAAATGTTAAACCCCTGTCTCACAGTGCGAGTTGGCCCACGAGTGACCCCGAGTTTTCACTCGTGGTGGTCACGTACGATGAACGTAGCGGCAACGTCGGAACTCGCGCGTTCAACTTGTCCACTCGTGGCGCTAACGGCAGGTACTCGGGAAACTTGTTAACTCGTGAAAAAAATCAAACATGTTTGATTTTTTCCATGTGTCAAATTAACTGTTCAAGTTAAAAATGGAAACATTTAAACTCGTTGCAGTAACGTAATGGCCCGTGCGTTTACCTTAGTGTCTCGTGAGTCTATCGTGGGAACTTTTTTATAATCTGAAAGGGACTGAACCAAAGTAGTATAATATGTATATACATATTATATATATTATATCTATTTCAATTCCGACCCCGAAGCAATTGAGAGGCGATTTCTTGGGGCCATGTAATTTAACGTGTGTCTTTGCTTTTAAAAGTGAAGCTGTTTAATTGTTTACGCTGCGCTGTGTTTCGTGTTGGGTGTTGGGGAGAGTGCTGCTGTTACAATGCTTTCGATTCTATACTGCCCTTCCCCTTCCACAGAAAAATGCCTAAATTTGTCTTTGTGCCCGCTCTCCTGGGAGCAATCCAAACCAGGGGAACAATGAACCCTCAGAGGCTTTGCGTTCCTTGCTCCTATATATGGACCTCGCTCGCTCGCAACTGTATGAGCGCTCGATCAACCAGACATCGGCCTGATTACTGAAAACAAAGCAAACTTGTACCAGACCTCATCATCTTCCTTCCGACCACCCGTAACCACGGCACCACACTTTCAACAGAAAACTTAATATTTAAAGAATATATTATGGGACATTGGATTGTCTGAAGAAGGGTCCCGAGCAGAAACGCCACATATGTGTGTGTGTGTGTGTGTGTGTGTGTGTGTGTGTGTGTGTGTGTGTGTGTATCTGTGTGTATCTGTGTGTGTGTCTGCTGTCGGGTCCCGGCGGCCGCTCAAAGTCACCCGAGCTGCTTCCTTCCTCTGAAGTGGCGGCCAGTCCTGCTGTCTGTGTGTATCTCTGTGTGTGTATGTGTGTGTGTGTGTGTGTGTGTGTGTGTGTGTGTGTGTGTGTGTGTGTGTGTGTGTGTGTGTGTGTGTGTGTGTGTGTGTCTGCTGTCGGGTCCCGGCGGCCGCTCAAAGTCACCCGAGCTGCTTCCTTCCTCTGAAGTGGCGGCCAGTCCTGCTGTCTGTGTGTATCTCTGTGTGTGTGTGTGTGTGTGTGTGTGTGTGTGTGTGTGTGTGTGTGTGTGTGTGTGTGTGTGTGTGTGTGTGTGTGTGTGTGTGTATCTGTGTGTGTGTTATCTGTGTGTGTGTATCTGTGTGTGTGTGTGTGTGTGTGTGTGTGTGTGTGTGTGTGTGTCTGCTGTCGGGTCCCGGCGGCCGCTCAAAGTCAGTCACCCGAGCTGCTTCCTTCCTCGGAAGTGGCGGCCAGTTCTGCTGTCCGTGCCCGGAGCGCTGCGGCAGCCACCCAAGCAAATTCACTCCCCGGCCACAATAAAACCATATAGCAATGACAGCACGGAAACAGGCCATCACTGCCTTTTTACTCCGTGCTGAACACTATTCACCTAGTCCCATCTACCTGCACTCAGACCGGAGCATGGCAAGTGGGTTACTGACCCCAATCCCCTCCTTCACAACGCCAGACTCCCCAAACACTATGAACTGAGCTCTCCCCCCACCCCGGGAAAGACAGTATTTAAAAACATAAAACAACAAGAAATGCACTTACCACGTTATTGGTTACTGGAGGGTGCGCATTTTCCCTTTGTAGGTCATATCAATAGATGCGGCCACGCTGAAATAACTCAAAGCCACAGGATGGAGATGTATTTTAACATTGTTGCTTTATTAAAACATACCTTCATTCACGGTTGGCTCAAGAGTAACGGGAAAGGAACTTGGTAACTCGGGAGAGGAAGTTGGAGCATCGCAGCAATGACATACCCGTAGGAACTCGGTTACACACTTGATCATAAACTTGAAGTCTCGTGCACAGCCACGAGTCTTTCACTCGGGGTACCTCGTGGGTCAACTCGCACCGTGAGACAGGGCCATTATTACTCATCTATCAATCATAGGTTGAAATCCTTCTGAATATTGGCAAACCATCTTCCTTGAGTTGCAACAGGAAGTTTTGATCTTTTGATCATTTTAGATCTAAACAATTTATACTGTAATAGATTACTGAATGATGAACAGGTAACACTTCGTTTGAATTGGATGTATTATTTTTATTTGTTGGATAGCAACCAGGATATCAAGGGCGTGGTGGACTGAGAGCAAGTAAGGGAGGTGGTGAGTGGGGGTGGGAGAAGGGTACGGTTTAGTTAGACACCTAAAATTGGTAAATTTAATGTTCATACTATTGGGTTGTAAGTTAGTATGGGAAGTATCTAAGGTCAGTATCTCCTTTACATTGGCAAGACGAAGCATAGACTCAGCAACCGTCTCACCGAACATTTGCGTCGGTGCACCAAGGCCTTGACCTCCTGGTTGCTAACCATTTTAACATCCCTTCCCATTCACATACTGACCTTTCTGTCCTGGGCCTCTTCCATTGCAAGAGTGAGGCCACATGCAAACTGGAGAAACAGCACCTCATAATCTGTTTGCATATCTCACAACCCAACGGTATGAACACTGAATTTTCCAATTTTAGGTAACTAACCAAACCCAATACCCCTTCGTTCCCACCCCACCCACCTTTGTTTTATCACTCCCTCTCTTCCCTGTGTCCCACATGGACTTACATTCATTTCTCCCCTCTCATGTCTCTACCACCCATATTCCTTCCTCTAGCTTCACAATTTGCAACACTTATACCCTTATCTCACACCTTTTCTTCTCTGGCCTTTGCCATACTATTTTCTATCAAAATGCCCCCATCCCCATATGTATCCATCCATCACTTGCCAGGATAGACACAAAATGCCGGATTAGCCTAGAGGGTTAGGCAGCATCTCTGGAGAAAAGGAATAGGTGATGTTTTGGGTCAAAATCCTTCTTCAGACATCCAGAGATGCTACCTGACCCGTAGAGTCACTCCAGCATTTTGTGTCTATCTTTGGTGCAAACCAGCATCTGCAGTTCCGTCCTACACACAACTTGCCAGGCTTTATCTTGCCCCTCATCTCTTCCAGCTTCCCCCCCCACCCCCAATCACAATTTGTCTGAATAAGGTTCCGACCCAAAACATCACAAAACGTTCTGCAGAGATGCTGCCTAACCAGTTTAATTACTCCAGTCTTTTTTTGAACAACATTGAAACATTCAAGCCCTAACCCCACAAAGGAGAGAGTGTGAAGGAGGCTTTTAAAGTGATGAAGTTGGTTGCTCTGTCAGAAATAGAGAAGTTGGTTCCAAATGTTGGAGATTTTGTACCATAAATTTGATAGTTACTGGAGAGTGCTTGAAAAATAGGGTACAGTCTTGTAAAGTGCTTGGTGATGAAGAACAGAGTTGTCTTTAAGGGTACGGTAGATAAGTGTATGAAGGACAAAGGAATGCTGTGTGCATGATCACTGATAATTATCAGCAGCTATCTTACCTCATGTTCGCAGAAATTGATTTTTTTTGGCAATCATAGAACATGGAACAGTAAAGCCACAGAATAGGCCCTTCGGCCCACAATGTTTGTGCTAATCATGATGCCAAGACCAATTCTTATCAACCTGAACATAATCAATATCCCTCTATTCTCTGCATATCCATGTGCCTATCTGAGTGTCTTAAATGCCACTATCGTACCTGCCTCAACCACCACCTCTGGCAGGGTGTTCCAGGCACTCTTTAGTCTTCAGACTTTAGGCTTTAGACTTTAGAGATACAGCTCAGAAACAGGCCCTTCGGCCCACCGAGTTTGCGTCGACCAGCGATCACCCCGTATGCTAACCTACAAACACTAAGTACAATTTTTTTACAACTTACTGAAGCCAATTAACCTTCAAACCTGTACATCTTTGGAGTGTGGGAGGAAACCAGAACGCCCAGAGAAAAGGTACTTGGTCATAGGTACAAGCTCCACATAGACCATACACGTAGTCAGGATCAAACCTGAGTCTCTACTGTTGCGCTACTGTGCTGCCCATCTTTAGTAAACGGGCACTTTGACCCAGTGAGTACATGCCGACCCAGTACACTAATACTACACTCATCACCGTCTGTAAAAATAAAATTGCCCCACACATCTCTTTTGAACTTTGCCCTCTCACATTAAACTTTGCCCTCTTCCCTAAAATGAATCTGGGACCACAAATAGTAAGAGCATAGTAAGGTGACTGGAAGGACGCAGTCTATATGGTGCTGAGATGATTGATTTTTGTTTACATTGAAAATGATGTAGGTTCTTCCCAGCTAATAGGCAGTTCTTAAAATAACACATTTATAAGGAAGCATGGACTTACAAACTTTTAAATGTGAAAGTTTGAAGATCCTGTGATGATTTCTGTTGGATTGGCACACTGTTGGGTGTTGATCAAATGATCAGAAAGTCTTAAATGCTATTCTTACATACAATTATAGGAACACAGCAGGTTCATGTGGCAACTATTAGCGACATTTACACTGGGTTAGGAAGAAGAAACATTAACCTCAGAATTCCAACCTGATTGTCAACCAAAATGTACGCACATGGCTGTCTAATGCCCCTGTCCCACTCAGGAAACCTGAACGGAAACCTCTGGAGACTTTGTGCCCCACCCAAGGTTTCCATGCGGTTACCAGAGGTTCCCGGAGGTTTTTGTCAGTTTCGACCATTAGGGAGACTGACAAAAACCTCCGGGAACCGCACGGAAACCTTGGAAGGGGCACAAAGTCTCCAGAGGTTTCCGTTCAGGTTTCCTAAGTGGGACAGGGGCATTACAGAATAAGCAGCAAAATAATAATTTTCACTTGCACAACACTCTAAATAAAATAAAACAGGCCGTGGTGATTCATAGCAACATAAATCAATCAAAACTAAGCATTGAGCTATATGAGGTGATATTACAACCTAAAGCTTTGTCAAATGAGTAGATTTTGACAACTAGATTGTAACTGCCCGATTTGAACCTGCTGAGTTCAGCTAATTCAGCACAAGAATTGCACTTACGACATTCTGATTACATGGTTTAGCACAACGATAAGCAGTTATGCCAATCCAAAACAGTTATGAGATCCAACCTTTCACATTTTAAAGTTAAATGAAGAGAGAAAGGCAGTGTAATTATTTTCTTACATCATATCTTGGCCTCCTCCTGATATCTCACCATCACGGAAGCTATTCTCCAGCCAATTTAAATAATTCCATTTGATAATTATGTTAAATGCCGGGCTGTAGTCTATTAACAACAGCCTGATGTAGATGTTTTTATTGTCCAAGTGGTCCAGTGCAGAGTGAAGAGCCAGCGAGATTGGATCTTCTGTTGACCTGTTCTGGCGGTTGGCAAACTATAGCAGGTCCAGGTTCTTGTTGAGGAAGGAGTTGATATGAACTATAACCGACCTCTCAAAGAGCTTTAACACCGCTGATATTAGTGCCACTGGTCGGCAGTCCTTGAGCCACATCACCTTATTCTTCTTGGACACTGGTATTATTGATGACCTTTTAGAGCAGGTTAAAATCACAGACCTCAGTGATGAAAGATTAAAGATGTCCGTAAAAACTCCAGCCTGTTGATCTGCACAGGTTCTCCAGGCATACCATCAGGTTCAGACACTTTTTGAGAGTTCACCCTTGTGAAGAGTCTTCTGATGTTGGCCTTTGCGACTGATATTGGAATAGTATGGGGATTCGGGATGGCACATCAGTGTTCTCCTATGAAAGTGTGGATAGAACATTAAGATCATCTGGTAGTGATGCTTCATTGTCACTTGAGCTGTCTCTTAATTTTACCATGTGCACCAAACGTCACCTATTTGTTTCCATTAGAAATGCTGCCTGACCTGCTGAGTTACTCCAGCACGTTGTGCACAAGAAGCAGTTAAGACTCCGGAATAACACAATGCTTCAGTCATCGTAGTCATGAAGATCTGAATTCCAGGACTGGCCATGATTCTATGCAGCATGTCACAACACTGACATCTACCCAGCTATATGGAGATATGTGCCAGTATATCCAAAAAGCAGTTTACACACAACCTAATTATCGCCTTTGTATAAATCCGGTCCTGACCTGAAAGGTCATCTTTCTATTTCTTTTCACAGATGCTGCCTCATCCGCTGAGTTCTTCCAGCACTGTTTCTTTGCTAATTATAGCCCAGTTTGCCCTTAATCACCAGAAGAGTGATAGAAGCCATTGTCGAGCATACTATCAAACAAAACTTACTCTCAATAATCTACTGACTGATGCCTAGGATCAATCTGTCCAGACCTTATCAAACCCATGGTTCAAATATGAAATAAAGATCTGCATTAAAAGCTACACTTCAATGACTTCATACAGCCCAGGCAAAACCAAAATCAATATACATTGAAGGGAAAACACTTAATTAGTTGAATTTATACACCACAAAACGAAAGATGGTTGTAGTTCCTGGTCTCATATCTCAGCCCCACACTATCAATGAATGAGTTCCTTGGAGAAATGAAAATAAAATAGGGTTGGAGTAACTCAATCAGGTGGCATCCCGACAGGTTCCGAACCAAAACGTCACTAATCTATGTCCTCGAGAGATCCTGCCTGACCTGCTGAGTTACTCCAGCACTTTGTGTTATTTTTGTAAACCTGTACCTGCAGTGTCCTTGGTCCAGCCATCTTAAACTGCTGGTTCTTAAACTGCTAGGCTTCACATTCAACGGCATTGTTGTCACCAAATTCCCCACCATCAATATGCTGGAGGGTCATCATTGACCAGCCTCCCAATTGGACTAGTTGCTTAAATATCACAGCTCCAAGAGCAGGTTAGATGCTTGGATCATGTGGAAAATGACCCAGTTCCTGATGTCCCAAACCCTTTCCACATTTACAAGGCACAACTGAAGAACATGATTGAAGACTCATCAGTTTCCGAGATGAATTCTCAAGAAGCACAACACCATCCAGCACATAATAAATATGCTTGCTTGGCATCTCAACAACCATCCTGAAAACACATTTTCTCCATAGGTCTTTGTGTGCATCATCTGCTAAATGTACCAGAGATATTCATCTGAGTTATTCTAAAAGCACCTCCCAAACCACACCAAGAAAGAAAAAGGATTGTAGGTACATCAGAATTCCATAATTTCTCTGCTCCCCTCCATCACAAGTCACACATCATCAAGAAAGTCAAGACTCAAGAAATGGTGTTTAATTGGTAGTTAATTGAGACAGGGACTATTTCAATGTTTAAGAAACAATTAGACAGGTAAATGGATAGGACAGGTACATGGAGGGGTACGGGCAAAATGCAGGCAGGTGGGACTAGTGTAGTTGGGATATGTTGGTCGGTGTGCGTAAGTTGGCCAATGGGTCTGTTTCCACGCTGTATGACTCTATGACTCTCTATAATTGCCATAAATATTGGCAAAGAGAACAATTACATTTTTACTTGCCGCAGCATAACTGGCCTGATATCACGGTATGCATGGATAATATATAAATAAATTAAAACCAATAAATTAATACCCACAATAATAATGCAAAAAAAACCCAAAGTTCTTAGTGCAACCAAAGACAGTTCATAGTTCATAGTTGAGGTTAATGTTGTTTAGTGTTCAAGAGCCCGATAGCCGTAGTGAAGAGGTTATCCATGAGCGTGGTGGTCAGAGTTTTTGGACTTCTTTTCCTTCTTCCTGATAGTAGCAGTGAAATGAGAGTGTGGCTACAGATCACGGTGGTGTGGTGAGTCTTTGAAGATACTGGTAGCCTTTTTGAAGCAACACTTCCTATAGATCCCTTCAATCATGGGGAGATCAGTATCTGTGATGGATTGGGCAATGTCCACCACACTCTGCAATCTCTTTCATTCCTGTGCATTCAATTGGACTTGGTGTCTCCTTTCATATCTCCAATGTTTTCATGGTTCTAGTACTAACGTTTTTAATATGTCAGTTGTTCTTAACTTTCAGCTATCATATCAGAGATCTAGAACAAGAGGGCATGCATCATTTTTAACTCAATGTTAAACCATGTAGCAGCAGTGTGGGGAAACACTGGACACAAAGTATAGAGGGAATCTGGAACAGTCTCCCATAAGAAGAAGACTCATACAGCTGGATAGCATGTAAACAGTCCCTTTGGCCCACCTTATATATGCCGATCAAGTTTGTATATTGGGTTCAGAGGGCTTTGCATTTGTGCCCTTCGCCTTCTGAACCTTTCCTATCCAAATATCTGTCCAATGTCTTTTAAAAGTCAGAATTGTATCCGCTTATATTGAGATGTCAAGGCTTGGTCAGCTGGAATTTAAAAACATATTTACTTATTTATTTTAATTTTATTAGAAGTACAGGAATATGGCACCAACGTGCCTAATCTATATTGACATATTGCTTTTTATGTACAGCTTCTTATTTTTTTTAAATAATGAAAAAGAAAAAGAGAGAATAGATAATAAAAGATAGAGAAACGTGTGATATATAGTGTGTGGAATAGAGCTGGAAATTTAAAGTCAAGATTGACAGATTTTTGTTAGCTCAGGGCATTGAAGATGATGGAACTCGTGTAGATGGACAAAAATAAGATACACATCAGATTTAATTTAATTGAACTGCCTTGGGTTGAATGGGCTACTTACACACCTATGCTCATGTTCCTAGTATGAAACATTTCCTTCTCTATCGTGAAATGTAAACATTATTTTGTAGTATTTATACTAACCACAGGTATGAAATATTGCTACCTTTTTCATTTTTTTAGCAACAACATGGAACAAAGTGAAAACTACTATTCACTGTATGCTTGTCATATTATTCTTCAGTATCATCCAAAAACAATTCTAGAATAGAATTTAAAGATGCAATTTACAAAAATTGATACAACCTGATATAAAATAAAACAACATCCTTGCATATGATGCACAATCACAAACAAGCACATGAATACGTTTCCAGGCCATACGTCCTGAGTGAAATCAGACCTAAGGATCACAATTTTACTTCGGAGTCACGTGAGTGACTACGTGAAGAACCCGCCTCACGCTGGCAACGGCATGACGTCAACGCTGACGGCGCGAGGAGGAGCTGCAGTAAGGAGCAGCTCCTCGGCAGCGGTCGGAACGGCCCGCAGGTAAGTGCAGTTAGACCGGGGCGTTTTTTAGGTTACGCTGGATGGCTCCAGCAAACGAAATCGGGAAGTTTTCGCGGGTAAAAAGATGTTCCCGGGGTGAAAGTAAAAATACGGGACGCGAAGTTACTGCGGACCCGGTTCCGATACCGTTGGCCGCCGATTTTACCGATAGTGAGTTTCCAGATTCTCAGAAATAATAACCACGGAGGAAAATGTTCCTAAAAAATGAAAAAGAAATCTGAGAGGCCCGTGGTTTCTGATGACTCTGATATTGAAAGACCTCCAGACAATAAAACTATGTGGCTAAAAATGGAGCATATGGAGAAAGTTCTCCAAACAATAATGAGACAAGGGTCAGAGTACCAGATGAATCCCAAAAAATCCTGAGGGGTTTGATATGATGAATATGGCTGTGGGCCAAGTTGGGAATATGATACTCCGGACCCAGGATTTGGGCTGGAAGAAGTCTCATGGGATGATATCCCAATTGATTTAGGGCTGCAGAAGGCAGACCCTGCTGGTGGCTATATGGCTTTTGAAAGCACACCACAAAAGTAAAAAGAAAAGGCCTAATGTGCCTGGGATAGCACAAGATTTTGCTATACCTGAAGGAAGTGGTGAGGCTATGGAAAGAAATCCTAGCTGCAAACATAAATTATATGGTATCTCACCAACTTCACAATTCTGTGATGAATGAAACATCAGAATTATATAAAGCTCCAAGAAATTGTGCCTCATTGGAAGTACTACGGTGAATCGATGATATGGACGTCTATGACTCCAAGTATGAGAGCCCTAGAAGTGAAGTTTCAAAAGGTGCTCAAATTAATTTCTGCTGCCATTACGCCTATGGCAGGCAAATGGAGAATCTGGAAATGGAAAAGATTCAAAAGGATACTTTGGGCTTATTATGTAATTCATTCTATGAAAATTAATTGCATGAGGAAAACGGCGATTCGGCCCATATTTCACCCTAGATTTGCAAGCCTGTGTCAAGAAAGTGGAGTTCAAGCTCCTGGGTATTTGTTTGGAGAAAATCTGCTGAAACAGCTGAAAGAGTTGGATGACGAAGCTAAATATTTTTAGCAATGTTAAACCTTTTGTTTTTGGACAAAGAAGGGGTTTTTCGACCCGAAGGGGTTTCGATTTCCGTTATAGAAGCAGAAGTTTGTCACGAAAATTACTATCGTGCTGTGCAGGCAAGTGCTTCCCTGTATTCGGGAGAAGGAGACCACCACGCTCATACGGAGAGGTATTAAAGACTTATATACTTAAAGAAACTGTGGATGACCCTCCAGTTGGAGGGAGATTGCAAAATTTTATAATGCCTGGCTTAACATTACTTCTGGTCGATATGTATTTTCAAGCAGTTTCGGGAGCCATTATTATTTTTAAAGAAGGGGTTAATCCTCCTGTACAGAATAGAACTGCTTATGCTTATGTGTTTTCTGCAGAGGAAAGAATGGAGATTAATGTGGAAATGACAAATTATCTGGAAAAGGCGTAATTGAAAAGACTTATGAACATAAGCATCAATTTGTCTCTAATATATTTCGAAGAGATAAAAAAGATGGTGGTTGCAGAATTATTCTGGACCTTACAGATCTGAATAAGTTTGTAGAATACAAACATTTTAAGATGGAGACATTCAGTACTGCAAAATATCTTATCTCAGCAGGGTGTTATATGGCTAAGATTGATTTGAAGGATGCCTATTATTCTGTAGCAATTCATCAATGCTTCAGGAGGTATTTAAAATTTAATTGGCTGGGACAATTATGGCAGTTTAAAGCTTTACCAAATGGATTGAGTTCGGCTCCTAGACTCTTTACAAAACTGTTGAAACCAGTTTTAGCCCAATTAAGAGCACAGAAACACATTGTTATGGCTTATCTGGATGATATTCTGATCATTAGTGATACTCAAGAGTCAGCTGAGCACTCAGTTTCAGTTACTAAAGCTTTGTTTGAAAAGCTAGGGTTTGATTCATCCAATTAAGTCCCAGCTGCAGCCAGCACAATCAATTAACTTTTTGGGGTTTGTAATTAACTCAGTGACTATGTTAGTTACTTTGCGACAGAGAAGGCCAATGACATCTTGATGACTTGTAATTACCTCATTCACAAACCTTATCCCTCCATCCGAGAAGTGGCGAAAACCATTGGGAAACTGGTAGCAGCATTTCCGGCAGTGGAATTTGGTCCATTACATTATCAAAATCTTCAAAGGGACAAAATAAGGGCTCTTAAAGAGAAGGCAGGTCACTTTGACAGGCCTATTGCAATTAACAAAAGAAGCCGTGTTGGAATTACAATGGTGGGTTGAAAATGTCCCACAAGCTGCTAAGAATATCATGATTAAACAACTGAAATGGTTTTACAAACGGATGCTAGTGCTCTCGGATGGGGGGGGCTACAGATTCGTCCTCCAGTTGTGGAGGTAGATGGAAAGCTCAAGAAGAAGCGTTTCTTCAAGTTTATGGTATTAACTATTTGGAGTTATTGGGTGCTTTTTATGGACTTAAAGCATATTGTTGTGCTAAACAAGGTTCTACATGTGTTAATACAGTTAGACAATAAAACGGCGGTTGCATACATTAATCACATGGGGGGAGTTAGGTCAGTATCATGTGATTGTCTGGCCAATGAGATATGGCAATGGTGTATTGGTCGCCAAATATGGATTTCAGCAAGCTACATTCCGGGTAAGGACATGTGGTAGCAGATGAAAGGTCCAGGATTTTTAAAGATTAATACGGAATGGATGCCTAAGCCAGCAATATTTAAGAATATTGTAAACCAATTTGGGTTGCCAGAAATAGATTTGTTTACATCTAGGCTTAATCATCAGTTGCCTACTTATGTGTCTTGGGAACACGATCCAGATGCAGTTAGCAGTAGATGCTTTTTCATTACACTGGGGAAAGATGTTCTTTTATGCTTTTCCACCATTTTGCTTTGATTCAGAGATGCCTGAAGAAGATAGAACAAGATTCTGCTTCTGGATTGTTGGTAGTTCCAAATTGGCCAACCTCAACCTTGGTTCCCAGTAATGCTGAATATGATTAAAGAACCATATATGTCGATTCCTAACTGTAGTGATTATCTTGACTATTCCGGTGGTAACTAAAAGAGATTTACCCATTGTATGCATATATGAATTTGTTAATCTGCAGGTTTTGACCAGACCACTACAGGAGCTGGGAGATTGTCGGACCAAACTATGGAAGTTATGGTTGCATCATGGCGCAATAGCACACAAAAGCAATATATGACACATATTAAGAAATGGGAAGACTTTTGCACACAGTCAAATATTTCTTATGATACTGTAAATATTGCAAATGTTTTGGAATTCCTTGCCAATTTGCATTTTCAGCAACATTTAAGTTACAGTGCCATTAACACTGCACGCAGTGCCTTGTCGTCCTATTTAGGGCTTATGACTGATCAGAGATCAATTGGGTCGCATTCATTAATATCTAGATTCATGAAAGGTATCTTTAATATTAATCCACCCAACCAAGATACACAGAGATTTGGGATGTGAGCATTGTACTTACGCTACTTAGACAATGGACTCCAATTGAAGGGTTGACATTGGAAAGATTGACATTGAAAATTAGTCATGTTAATGTCACTGGTCTCAGCTCAAAGAGTGCAAACTTTACAAATGTTGCGTTTAGACTGTATGCATGTGACTACAGATAATGTTGTGTTCTATGTTTACGAGTTGATCAAACAAAGCAGACCAGGGAGATCTGGAACAAAGGTAACCTTTCAAGCTTATCATATTGATCCTACTTTGTGTGTGGTTAAAATTTGAACGAATATATTAAAGTTACTGACACCTTTGAGGAAATGAAAAAGCGTTAATGGTTACGCACAAAAAAACCACACACAAAAGCTTCAGTTCAAACTCTCAAAATGGTTGAAACAGGTGTTGGTTTTAGCGGGAGTAGACACTGATGTGTTTCAAATCTCACTCCACCAGGGCTGGCAGCTACGTCCGCGGCAACAGGGGCGGGACGTACCTCTCGAGCATATTTTAAAAGTCGCAGGGTGGAGTAGGAGAAGAAACTTTTTCAAAGTTCTACAATAAACCTGTTCACCACTATGACAAGCTTTGGACACGCGGTGTTGGGAGCACTATAATCACCTGCTTTGTTTACTATTAATTGCTATAATCAATGGTGTAGTCACTTCTATCTTTTATCACGTAATCATTTTCCCTCAGATATAAGGAGGGTTATTATATGGTCTTTAAACCATTTAAAAGTTAATTGTGAAATGATTCTAACATTAGTCTGGTTTCTATGTATGTGTTTACTTAGCCGGACTGTCGTACGGATTGATTCTACGACATAAAAAACACAGAAAGCTTTAAAATCTTCACGTAGTCACTCACGTGACTCCGAAGTAAAATAGTAAGATTAAACAAGAACTTACCAGTTCGAAGTTTGATCGTTATTTTATGAGGAGTTACGATGAGGGATTACGTGCCCTCCGCTCCCACCCTCATAAAATAAATGATCAAATGGTAGTTCTAAGTCTTTTATGAGCCTTACTATGTTACTCCGGCTTTTGGTGTTCTGTGTTTTTCATGCCGCTGCTTTGAAGTATGCCGTTGCCAGCGTGAGGCGGGTTCTTCACGTAATCCCTCATCGTAACTCCTCATAAAATAACGATCAAACTTCGAACTGGTAAGTTCTTGTTTAATCTTACTATTTTATTTCCTTTAGAGAACCTCATTGATGATCTTTCTAAAATTGTAATAAACAAAACAAATCGGATATAACAAGTGATATCAATAAGCAAGCCAATTTAGTTCCATGAATAGAATGAAGATGTGGGATTGTTGGACACAAAGTGTTGGATTAACTCAGAGGGTTGGACAGCAAATGTGGAGAACATGGATAGGTGATGTTTTCTGTCAGGACCCTTCTTCAGACTGCAGCTGGGAATGTTCTCCTTTGAGCAGAGGAGTTTGAGAAGGGGTCAGATTTGAAAATTACAAAGGATCTAGTTTGGGAGAAACTATTCTCACTGGTGGAAGGATTAAAAACCAGACTGCATAAGATGAAGGAACCAAAAGCAATCAGAAGGAATACTTTTCTTATGCAGTTAATGGTTAGCATCTGCAATGCAGGAGGGGTTGGTGGAAGGAGTGTGGGCATGGAGAAAGTTTCAATTTTAACATCATAAAGGAAACAGGATAAGTGGTTGAAATAGAAAAAAAAGTTCCAATTGCTTAAAGGGAAGGTGTAATGGAACAGCAATCCCCCAGCCAGCACAGAATCAAAGGGCCAAACTCTCTCTGTGCATGCTGCTGACTTTCTGTGATTAAATTAAAATATTGCCTGCATTTTATGTGCTTATACTTCTTATGAGTAAATACAATCTTATATGAATAAGCGGTCCTTACTGAAAATGATTTAAACTCAAAAGTGAAAACGATGATACAAAAACATTTAGTTTGCGGGGAGAATTTAATTTTGTTTTTACATTTTATAACTAAAAACATGAGTAACAATGGGATGAAATGGCCTTTGTTTCAAATGCTCGCAGGGTAAGTGAGTGAATTAAGACAGGCAAAACCTCTCACGAAATTTACTGTATCCCAGCACAACAACAAGTTGCATTAAATCCTGGCTAAGCCAGCGATTCCTGAAATCCTTTTCAGACAGCCTGCTAAACAGTGCATCACTCACACGAAGGACTGAAGTCACGCTTTGTGCTTCAGTCTTGGGGGCACAATTATGGCATGGAACTCGGCTGAAAGAATCAATTTTTATACTGCTGCTGCTTGCTGCCATGGATATTGTGCTGCTTGTGCCAACTGTCACTAAGTCATGAAAGAGAGCATTTCCCATTCACACGCAGCGCAAGGCAATTCAGCCATTGCTTGAATACAGAAAACAATGTCCCCTTTTATGCAGAGCACAGAAGCAGTGAGCAAACAGAATGTTCTGGGAAATGGCAAGTGGCCATGTATTTGAATGGCTCACAAGATAAACCTGCCAAACTAAATCTTCACAGGGATTAAAATTCATTCAGTTTCCAATCAAGGTTTGTTGGTTATTTTGCTTTAGTAACACATCTATCCTCTTTCAGTTATTTTATATGGATATTGATGTGCACCTTCCTTCAGAGCCTGAAGGGGGCGTACTCAACACATGTAAGAAAGCAAAATCTGCCTCTTTTGCTTAAGGTTTAGTTTATGGGACTGTGTCACTGCATTGACGATATTATAAATAGTGGGACAGGGATATTTTCCTTCACCGTCAGTGAAACAAACATGATGCTTATTGTGTAATCACATAGGACAGCACCATTTCTTGTGTATGTGGTACTCAGGATGCCGATATTGTGCTTGTGCCAACTTAGTTGGCAGCTTGTGCCCTTAGTTAGTTGCATACCAACATTGTGAGAAAGATCATAGATTGCTCTAATGCAAGATATTATAAAGATTGATATGTTCCAAAATATCTTCCTGGAGAGTAACACAATTATGGCTGAGATGGTGGTAATAAGCCAGCACTGTTTGGCTGTCAGTTTCATGTCATCTTAGCTACTTGATATGCTGCTGCACTGTGACAGACATCAAAATGTGCCAAATAATTTATTAATAACAACTTTCTCTTGTGAATTATCCTCATCAAGGTGAGAGAGGTTGGTGAAAGAATTGTCAGATCAGGTGCAACATGGTCAATGTCACAGTAACTCTCCCACTATGGAATAGATATGATGAATGCACAGTTTTTCCCAAGGGGAATCAAGAACCAGAGGACATAGCCTTAAAGTGAGAGGGGAAATATTTAATAGGAACCTGAGGGACAACTTTTCTACTCAGAGGGTGGTGGATATATGGAACAAGCTGCCAGCGGAGGTAATTGAGGTTGGTACTATAATTGCATTTAAAAAACACTCAGCCAGGTACATGGATACGAAAGGTTTGGGAGGATGCGGGCCAAATGCGGGCAAATGGAACTAAGTTAGATGGAGCATCACGGTCAGCATGGACAAGTTGGCTGAAGGTTCAGTTTCCATGCTGTAGGACTATAACTATGATTTTACTTCGAAGTCACGAAGCCAGCCCGCATGCATCATTATCATCTAACGCATGGCGCACGATTGGCTGGGAGGCACGCTGCTCCTCCAGCGGTAAGTTTAAAAGGCCCTACAGGTAAGTTTGCACTTATTCTGAGGTCGCTTTTTGTTCTGCAATCTTGGATACAGAAAGGCGAATTTCCAATCATCGTGGAAAAGTCCAGGGCGGAGTCTAAACTGGCTACGGAGGACCGCGGGAGTGCGGGTAGCCGGCGGCTGGCGATTTTGCCACCCGAGTCATTGACGGTGTGGTCAGCGGCTTCCGACTTGATGCCTGTTGAGAGCACTATGGTTCCCCAGAAAGGGGGTAAAGCCAAGAGAAAGTCGTATAGGTCTGTGGACTCGGACGAGTCAGGCCAGGAGGACTCGCCTCCTACAATGGATAGCGTCCTCGGATGTTTATCCCGGATGGAGCACCTGATGGAAAGGATGTTCCATCATGATATGCTCCAACGAACGGAGTTATATCAGCGCGGGTCTCCTCGGGGGCCCGCGGCGGTGCCTGGTTCAGGGCTGCACAATGTCTCCCTCTCTGAGGAGGGGAGCGTACGGAGTCGGTACTGGACTGACTCCGAATTTGGTGGAATGGCTGAGGAGCATACCAGTATGTATAGGGTGCACGAAGCACAGGATTTGCCTGCCATAGCTTCCAAATTTGCGATACCCTCGCAAACAGGGGAGCCACTACAGGAGGAACTTGTTGCAAGCATCAACTACCTCACCTCCCACCAGCTGCAGGAGCAGGTAATGATAGATACATCTGCCAAATACAATGCACCTGGGAACTGTGCTTCGCTAAATGTACCGGCCGTGAACAACTCGATTTGGGCTATATTGGAGGGGGCATCAAGGCCCAGGACGTAAAGCTCCAGAGAATCCTCAAATTGCTGGCCTCAGGCATAACAGCGTTTGCCAGGTCCATGGATGGGGGTCCATTGTCAGATGTACAACAGGATGCCCTGGCATTAATGTGCAATGCACATTTTGAAATCAATTGCTTTCGCAAATGTGCCATCCGACCTGCCCTGAACTCCAAATTTGCGGGGTTGTGCAGAGCCAGCAACGTTCAGCCGCCGAATCTCCTCTTAGGAGAAAACCTGCCAAAACAGGTCAAGGACCTCGATGAAGAAGCGAAAGCTGTTGGGCTGATAAAGGCACCGTTGACCAGAAAAGCTTCTCAATTCCGGCGGCAGAAACCCTACGCCTCCACCAGCAGCAAGCTGTTCGCTGAAGCTGGTGACAGCTCGAAGGCCGTATATTCTGGGCATTAGTCTTTTTTAGGCCAAGGCCCAGGCCGGCCCTGGTGGAAGATGCGCCATTTGCGCACTCCAGCACCCCTACCCCCCAAGCCTCGGGAGCCGAAATAAAAACCACAAAACCACCGGTAACCATGGAGGTAGGTGGGTTTGGTTCCTTCCGGAACATGGGGTGTGTGGACCATTTACAGGTTGGTGGGAGATTACACTTGTTTTTGAATGAATGGAGTTGGATAATGTCAGATCTGTTATGTTTTAAATTGGATTAGCTATGAATAAGGTTAGAGTAAATTACATTCCTAATTACATTCCACAGTAGAGCCCAGGCTCTGATCTATACGTGCAGCACATGAATGATCTTAGTGTATTCATGTATTGAAATCAGATTATAATCAAACACTTGGCCCATGTTGGCCAACCTGGGTCTCACTGCATACCTGGTACTACTCCTGGCCCTGACTCCAGTTGCATACCTTCTCTCATTCCTGTCCCTGAGTCCAGCCCTACACCTGGCCCCCTATTCTAACTGGATCATAGCTGCTTACCTGCTTTAGGTTCCCAGTGCTGAAACAACCCCTGGTCCCAGCTTTGACTGCACACTAGGACTATTCCAGACCTTGACTCTGGTGCAAACTTTGGCCTTGCTCCTAGCCCCTTTGCACTGACAATATATCTGGCCCACACATAAAGCCCCATATCTGACCCCCTGGACGTAACGTATTGCGTTCAAGTCCACAGGTGCTTAGCTAATGCAGTAATCCTGTATGGGGCACTTCACAGACCAAATTATGGATAACAAAATTTGCTACATTCATTGGCTTCCTTGTTATCTAACATGCTAGTCACTTTGTCAAAGAAGTTATCAATTGGTTGAACACAATTCCCATCCATAAAATTATACTAACTCAGCTGTATAGGTATTCTGATACCATTTCTTTCATTTTCGTAACAAACTGTCCTGAAGTCATCAGGCTAATTACAAATCAATAACATTAGCCAACTCCGAAACATGAAGCGCTGAGCATTGGGATCCAAACATCATGGACATAAAGATCAAACTTCAAACTGGTAAGTTCTCATTTAATCTTACTATTCTGTGAATTACTACACCCAATACATCATTGTGTTCTTTTTTTCTCCTTTTCCATTCTGCGTCTGTTATCCATTGATCTCTGGCAACAAATGCTTTTCATATCCTCATGTCCTTCCTGGGCTGATTAGCAAGCTAACAGACCATGAATACTTCTGGCACTGCCAGGACCATTTTTATACCAGCTGATTGGGTTGTCATTCCACGGCAGCCAAAGGGATTCACAGCTTCAATACCCAGTGACTGAGGAAGTGTCCTCCACATGGGTACAAAGATCCAGCTGGATGTCAAATCATAAATTAACAAATCACTTACACAACTTCAATAATTTGTAGGTAGCCACAAAATGTTGGAGTAATCAGCAGGACAAGCAGCATATCTGGAGAGAAGGAATGGATGACGTTTTGGGTCGAGACCCTTCTTCAGACTCATTAAATTGTTTGGACACTCACAGCCACAAAATCCATTTCAGGTTGAATGGGTTTATTGAAGCTGATTTCTGCTTCAGCGATGAGGTGCAAATTGTGACGTGATATATTATTTCCATTTGCACCAAGATACAGCTACAAACTTTGTTTTGCATGATTTCCAGAAAATTATAGCAGGCATAAGTACATCAGCAGATGTAAATGAAAAAGTAAGCAGAGATCAGCATGTAATGTTGCAGCCACAGAGAAAGTGCCGATTAAAAAAAGTACAAGTGCTGCAACGAGGTGGCTTGGAAGATTACATGGTAAATGGTAGGGAATTGAGGAATTACATGGTAAATGGTAGGGAATTGAGGAATGCTGTGGAACAGAGGGATCTAGGAATAACTGTGCATAGTTCCCTGAAGGTGGAATCGCATGTAGATAGGGTGGTAAAGAAAGCCTTTGGTGTGCTGGCCTTTATAAATCAGAGCATTGAATATAGGAGTAGGGAAGTAATGTTAAAATTGTACAAGGCATTGGTAAGACCAATTCTGGAGTATGGTGTACAATTTTGGTCGCCTAGTTATAGGAAGGATGTCAACAAAATAGAGAGAGTACAGAGGAGATTTACTAGAATGTTGCCAGGGTTTCCAGCAACTATGTTACAGAGAAAGTTGAACAAGTTAGGTCTTTATTCTTTGGAGCGCAGAAGGTTAAGGGGGGGACTTGATTGAGGTCTTTAAAATGATGAAAGGGATAGACAGAGTTGACGTGGATACGTTTTTTCCCATTGAGGGTAGGGAAGATTCAAACAAGAGGGCATGACATGAGAATTAAGGGACAGAGGTTTCGGTGGGTAATGTGAAGGGGAACTTCTTTACTCAGAGGGTGGTGGCTGTGTGGAATGAGCTTCCAGCAGAAGTGGTGGAGGCAGGATCGATTTTAACATTTAAGAGTAAAGTGGATAGGTATATGGACGTGAAGGGAATGGAGGGGTATGGTCTGAGTGCAGGTAGATGGGACTAGGGGAAAACAAATGGTCGGCACGGACTGGAAGGGCCGAGAGGGCCTGTTTCCGTGCTGTAATTGTTATATGGTTATATATGGTTATATGGTTATTATGAATTCATTGTTAGCAGATTTATTTTTAGACCCAAATTATAGAATATTATCTGCTTCTAGCTTTTGGAAAGGTGTCCAGAACATTAACTGCAGCTACCTAAAAAAAATGTATAAACCAGATCTTTGTTGGCATTGCAGGATTCCTGCACTGCTGAAAAACATTCTCAAACTTAAACTGAACAGAATGTTTTGGGGGAAAAATATGTAAAATGTCTTGTCAATCAGCCTAAAATTTCCATTTGGATATTGCTGTTCGTAAGATGTTCGTAAAATCGTAAGATGAGTAATAGTTGGCAATAATCCAGTAATAAAGTTAAAATGACATAGGAGGGACATGTACATTTTCAATGGACTGATAATAGGAGATAGAGTACAAGCCAAGGACAGCATGCTGTCCACTAAACATGTAGCAGTAAGGACACTGAGTACCAAAAGGCATTCTGTGTGGCTTGTGGCCAAAACTACGGACGGGGAGAGATAAAACCTTATTACCTGAGCGGTACAGCTCAGAAAGAGGCCCTTCAGCCCATCTTGTTCATGCCAACCAGTTTGAGTCATCGATTTATACACAATGGAAACAGGCCCTTTGGTCCAACTCATCCATGCAAATCAAGGTGCCCCATCTAAACTCGTCCCATTTATTTGTGTTTGGGCCATATCTCTCTAATCCTTTCCTTTGCATGTAGCTGTCTAATTGTCTTTTAAATATTGTTATGGTATCTGCCTCAACTACTTTCTTTGGCAGCTTGTTCCATACTTCCATTGGCTTATATGTGGAAATGTTGCCCCTCAGGTTCCTATTGGACCCTTCCCCTCTCACCTTAAAGGCCGCTGGGTGGCGCTATGATGGCTCTAAAATGTATGTTTTAATGTTTCTCGGTATGTTTTATGTGGGGGGTTGGGGAGAATAGGGGGGAACCATTTTCAGTCACTTACCTCGAAGGAGATGTGATCTTTCTCCTTCCCCCCCCTGCGGCCTAACAACTTAGATTGGTGCGTCCTTTCCTGGAGCTTACCATCTCGGAGCAGACAATCCTTTGCCGAGGATCACTGTGGAAGTGCTCCGACTGCGGGGCCTGTGGACTTTAACATCATGAAGCCGCAGTCTCTGGTAAGAAGAGACCAACTCAGGAGCATGCCGGAGTGTTCCAATCCATCCCGATGGCAGAGTTTCCATCATCCCGACGAGTGGGCTTGAACAGTGGACCTTCGGCAGAGGCAGTGCGGAGGGTTCAAAAGCCCCGACCAACACAGATGAACAAATAGGAAGATGACTGAACTTTATTATCTTCCGTCACAGTGAGGAATGTTGATTCCACTGTGGTGGATATTTATGTTAAATTTATCGTGTATGTGTTCTTTTTTACTTGTATGGCTGTAGGGTAACTCAAGTATCACTGTACCTTAATTGGTGCATGTGACGATAAATGTGAACTTGAACTTGAAACATTTGCCCTCTAGTTCTTGATGTGCCAATCCTGGAAAAAAGACACTCTCTATTCTCCTCATGATTTGATACATCTCTATAAGACCACCCCTCAGCCTCCAGTCCTCCATGAATAAAGTCCAAGACTGCCAAACCTATCCTATAACTCATATAACCTATCCTATAACTCAGTCCTGGTAAAATTCTCATGTCTTCTCATAGATTCATACATCAGAGGAGTAGAATTAGACAATTCTGCCCAGCGAGTCCACTCTGCCATTCAATCATGGATGATTTATCTTTCCCTCTCAAACCCATTCTCCTGCCTTCTCCCCGTAATCTTTGACACCCTTACTAATCAAGAAGCTGTCAATCACCGTTTTCAAAATACCCAATCTCTTGGCCTCCACATCCGTCTGTGGCAGAATTCCACTGATTTACCACCCTCTGGCTAAAGATATTGCTCCTTATCCTTTCTAAAGAAACGTCCTTTTATTCTGAGGCTGTGCCCTGTAGTTCCAGACTCTCCCACTTCCTTCCCACATCCATTCTATCCAGGCCTTTCACTGTTCGGTAAGTTTCAATGAGGTACCCCCTCATCCTTCTAAACTCCAGTGACTGCAGCCCAGTATCGTCAAATGCTCATCATATGTTAACCCAAATATCCACATTATCATTGTCGTAAACCTCCTATGGACCCTCTTCAACACCAGCACATCCCTCCTCAGATATGGGGTCCAAAACTGCTCGCAATACTCCAAATGCAGTCTGACCAGTGCCTAAAGCTCCTGTCTCACTTAGGCAATTCTTTCGGAGACTACAGGTGACTAGGCTGTCATCACGTGGTCGCAGGGTGATGCTCGTATGGTCGTGAGTAGTCTCAAGTCGCCTAAAGACTCGTAACGGTTTCTGGTCGCCGCTGGATTTTGAAATGTTCAAAACCTTTCGGCGACTGTGGGCTTTACGTAGCTTGTCTTCTCCTGTCGTAGGTGCTGTCATAGGTTGTCGCCAGGATGACGCAGGTTGTCGCCAGGTGACGTTGGTTGTCGCCGGGCACTGACTTTGGTGAATTCTATTGCCGACAACCTACGTCAACCGACGACAGGTACCGGCGAGTGAATGGAGTTCAGTTGTCGCCGACAGGGTCGTTGCTTGTCGCGGGTGGACGTAGGATGACTTTGGTTGTCGTAGGTTGTCACCTGTGTGGTTGTAGGTTGTCGTAGGTGTGGTCGTAGGTGGTCGTCCTAATGGGTCGCTGGTTGTCAGTAGCTTGCCGTAGCTTGACGTCGACTAGGTGTTAAGTTGTCGTAGCTTGTCGTAGACATAGGGGGAGGTCCAGTCGCCGCTTTTTCGGTGACCTGCTACGACTGTGACAGACGCTGAAAAAAATCGTCTAAGTGGAACAGGCCCCTTACAAAGCCTCAGAATGACATCCCTGTTTTTATATTCTAGGCCTCTCGAAATGAATGCTAACATTGCATTTACCTTCCTTACTACCGATTCAACCTGCAAATTGACATCTAGGGCAAGGGTTCCCAACCTGGGGTCAATTTACCACCGGGGGTAAATCACGCCTACCCAGGGGGTAAATTTGTTGATTCTGGATGAAAAAGTTTGGGAGCCCCTGATCTGGGAATCCTGCACCAGCTGCACAAGTACCTTTGCATCTCTGATTTCTGAATCCATTCTCTGCACACTTTCTTATAGCACCTTCCTTATAGCAGGGTGACCAAAATAGATTGTATAACAGAACTGCTATATTGGTTACAAAATGATCTCCAAATTCAGTTAATTTCCAGATGCATTCGGTCATTTGTTCTTTAAACCCTTCCTATCCCACATCTGTTCAAATGCATTTTAAAAGTCATCATCAAGTTTGTTTCTATAGCTACCTCTCAATTTTGTGTACTTTGCAAAGCGAAGCGGTATACATACCCCAGTTTGCATTGATGGCACCAAAGTAGAGATGTTTGAAAATATCAAATTCCTTGGAGGCAATATAACCAACAATTTCTCCTGGACCACCCATTTTGAAGAAACGACCAATAAACCACACCAATGCCTCTATTTCCTTTGCTTGGCCAGGCCAATCCTGCAATGACGCCAGGACAATGCCACGTTAAGAAGTTTATGGCCACATTAAGAAGTTTAAATTTATAATAACTCGGGCTTGAATCATGAAGAATGGTGCCAAAATATGGGAATTCTTGTGTACTGCGTTGGTCTACTATTCTATATATTTGTATTTAACTAAGATCGTGCTTATGTTTAGCAATACTTTTACCGAACTGCATGCCAGAAAGGAATTTCGCTATACCTCAGTACATGTGACAATAAATTACCATTGGATCATATCAAAACCCACCTTCACCTGTACCCACCTTTCACTTGCCAGGCTTTGTCCTGCTCCCAGCTCTCTTCCACTTTCTCCCCCCACATCACTATCATTCTGAAGAAGGGTTTAGACCCGAAATATCACCTATCTATATTCTCCTGAGATGCTATCTGACCTGCTGAGATACTGCAGTAATTTATGTCCTCTTTTGTAAACTGGCCTCTGCAGTTTCTTATGTCTATTATTGGCTTTTCCACACTGGTTCCTGAACAAAGTAATGAGCAGCAACATTCTTGGGCTCAATAGCTCTCTCCTCCCTGATTTCAACAAAGTTCCTTTTGTAAAATTTGTCTAGCCATGGATCTGTGTATCCATCATGATGCAGGGAAGCATTCAACAGTCTCTGATGTGGAGAAACTGACCAGCAGGAAAAATCCAACCTGCAAAAAATAATTAAGCTTAACACAGGGATTTGTAAAAGCTTTGTTAAGACCATGAAAGTCCAAGGACAAAAAAATAATTGTCAATGCACGCAGAAGATGATTTACTAAAGAATCTAAATTGTACAAATAATCTAAATTGTATAAAGCAGCAGTCAACTCTTTCATATTTTCAGCTATGTCTCACTGGGAGGATTCTTTCCCCTTGATCCAATAAACTAGAACACTGGCAGTCTGTTCCATACACCCAATAAACAATAGACAATAGGTGCAGGAGTAGGCCATTCAGCCATTCAATGTGATCATGGCTGATCATCCAATCAGTACCCCATTCCTGCCTTCTCCCCATTTCCCCTGACCCAGCTATCTTTAAGAGCCCTATCTAGCTCTCTCTTGAAAGTATCCAGAGAACCGGCCTCCACTACCCTCTGAGGCAGAGAATTCTTCATCTACGTTCTAAATGGCTTACCCCTTATTCTTAAACTGTGGCCCCCAGTTCTGGATTCCCCCAACATCAGGAACATGTTTCCTTTTGTAATAATATTTTTATTAGAAGTAATCCATCATAACAACGGTATAACAACTTTTCAAATACACAACCAACTTATTTCAATAAGTATACGAATGTTACGAATAATTCTTATAAACCTATATTTTTAGAAAGTAGAAAAATAAAAGAATAGATTTTAATCAATAAGAATAGTGATTAAATAATAATTTTGATTATATAGAGAGAGAAAGAAGAGAGTAAAAAAATATATGTATATATTCTTGTCATATATATTTAATTAAAACAAAGTATTATATATATATTTAAAAAAAGATTTATAGTATACATATTAATTAGTGAATAACACAATTTAAATAGCAATATCAATAGAGACATGTATACAAATAAATAAAAACAGAAAGTTATTTTTCATATAATCCTGCCGGTGGTACCCATTGAATTGTGATTGCCAAGAAAACAGCTATCCCTTCAAATATTCTGTATATGGAGACCATTATCTGTTCAAAAGAGTTCGTATTTGTCCATTAGGACACATCTGATTCTTTCCAAATGCAACGTCTCCAACATTTCCACTGTCCACATTTTATTGTCGGGGGATAATGTTCCCTTCCAAAATTTCAATATTATTTTTTTCCCTATTATCAAACAGTAATCCAAGATAATTTTACTTTGGTTTACAGTTAATATTAGATTTGAATTCCGGAACTCCTAATATTACATTAATTTTGGATCTGGGTCCAGTTTTAATTTTAAGAACTGCAGAGATAACTCTAAAGATTTCTGTCCAATAATAATTGAGTTTTATACATGTTACAAAACTATGCGTTAAGTTAGCTTCCAAGTTCTGACATTTATCACAAATAGAAGAAATGTTAGGATAAATTATATTTAATTTTGGTTTTTGAATAATGTAATCTGTGTAATACATAAATTGTATCAATATATGTCTACGCATTTAATGAGCAACGATGTATACGTTGTAGCTTTCTTCCCAAATTTCCTTCGTTATTAGTAAACCTATTTATTTTCCCATTTTTGTCGATATATTTCCGAAGTGGGATTTCCCTATCCAAAATAGTATTGTATATATACGCTATTAATTTTTCTGTATTTGGGGTTTATTAAAACAATTCATCTAATAATCCTGGTTTTCTATTTTTTATAGTCTTGCGTATTTGACTTAATATAGTTTCTAATTTGTAAATACCTAATATGTTATATTTGACTGCAATCCATAGATATCCTGTAACTCTTGAAATGAAAGAAATTTTCGTTTCTTGTAAAGGTGTTCTATCCTTTTAATTCCTAAATTATTCCAATGTCTAAACCCCTTGTCCAATACGGAGGGCCTAAACAAAGGATTATTTATAATTGGCAAACAAAGTGACAAATTATCCATATGTAGGGTCTTAACTATTTTTTTCCAAATACGTCTATTGCTATGAATTATAGGGTTGTCACCATACATTTTTTTTTGTATTTCCCTTGGTGCAAAAAGAATCGAACCTACAAGGAACATGTTTCCTGCCTTTAGCGTGTCCAAACCCTTAATAATCTTATATGTTTCAATAAGATTCCCGCTCATCCTTCTAAATTCCAGAGTATACATGCCCAGCCGCTCCATTCATTCAGCATATGACAGTCTCGCCATCCTGGTGGACCTACGCTGCACTGCCTGAATAACAAGGATGTCTTTCCTCAAATTTGGAGACCAAAACTGCACACAATACTCCACTGTGGTCTCACTGGGGCCCTGTACAACTGCTCCTATACTCAACTCCTCTTGTTATGAAGGCCAACATGCCATTCGCTTTCTTCACTGCCTACTGTACCTGCATGCCTACTTTCATTGACTGATGAACAAGGATCCCCAGATCCCGTTGTGCTTCTCCTTTTCCCAACTTGACACCATTTAGATAATAATCGTCTTTCCTGTTTTTGCTACCAAAGTGGATAACCTCACATTTATCCACATTAAACTGCATCTGCCATGCAGCTGCCCACTCACCCAACCTGTCCAAGTCACCCTGCATTCTCATTGCATCCTCCTCACAGTTCACACTGCGACCCAGCTTTGTGTCATTTACAAATTTGCTAATGTTACTTGTAATCCCTTCATCTAAATCATTAATATATATTGTAAGTAGCTGCAGTCCCAGCACCGAGCCTTGCGGTACCCCACTAGTCACTGCCTGCCATTCTGAAAGGGACCCATTTATCCCTACTCTTTGTTTCCAGTCTGCCAACCAATTTTCTATCCATGTCAGCACACTATCCCCAATAGCATGTGCCCTAATTTTGCCAACCAATTCCCTATGTGGGACCTTATCAAATGCTTTCTGAAAGTCCAGGTACACTACATCCACTGGCTCTCCCTTGTCCATTTTCCTAGTTACATCCTCAAAAAATTCCAGAAGATTAGTCAAGCACGATTTTCCCTTCGTAAATCCCTGCTGACTCAAACCGATCCTGTTACTGCTATCCAACTGTGCCGCTATTTCATCTTTTATGATTGACTCCAGCATCTTCTCCACCACCGATGTCAGGCTAACCGATCTATAATTCCCTGTTTTCACACTCAGGCTTTTCTTAAAAAGTGGGATAACATTAGCAACCCTCCAAATCACAGGAACTGATCCTGAATTTATAGAACATTGGAAAATGAACAGCAAAGCGTCCACAATTTCTAGAGCCACTTCCTTAAGTACCCTGGGATGCAGACCATCAGGCCCTGGGGATTTATCAGCCTTCAGTCCCATCAGTCTACCTAACACCATTTCCTGCCTAATGTGGATTTCCTTCCACTTCCTCCATCACCCCAGATCCTCTGGCCACTAGTATATCAAGAGAATTGTTTGTGTCCTCCTTAGTGAAGATGGATCCAAAGTATTTTGTTCAACTCAACTTCCCCCCCCAAAAATTTTTATTTTATTATATAAATCTTATCTGCCATTTCCTTGTTCCACATAATAAATTCACCTTTTTCAGTCTTCAAGGGTCCAACTTTGGTCTTTTTTCCTCTTCACATGCGTAAAAAAGCTTTTACTATCCTCCTTTATATTCTTGGCTAACATACCTTCGTACCTCATCTTTTCTCCTCTTATTGCCTTTTTAATTATCTTCTGTTGCTCTTTAAACATTTCCCAGTCCTCTGGCTTCCCGCTCATCTTTGCTATGTTGTACTTCTCTTTTATTTTTATACTGTCTCTGACTTCCCTTGTTAGCCATGGTCGCCCCTTACTCCCCTTGGGAGTTCTTCCTCTTTGGAATGAACTGATCCTGCACCTTCTGTATTATTCCTAGAAATACCTGCCATTGTTGTTCCACTTTCATCCCTGCTAGGGCGTCTTTCCAGTCAACTTTGGCCAGCTCCTCCCTCATGGCTCCATCGTCCCCTTTGTTCAACTGTAATACTGACACCCCCGATTTACCCTGTTGAAATCTCCCATAACACCTTCTGAGTGAAAAAGTTGCCCCTCACATAATTTCATCAACAATTTTAAATAGGACAGGATGCATAAGATTAATGCACTTGTCCCACTTAGGAAACCTGAATGGAAACCTCTGGAGACCGTGTGCCCCACCCAAGGTTTCCGTGAGGTTCCCAGAGGTTCCTGGAGGTTCCGGTCACTCTCCATGAGTCACCAGAGGTTCTGGTCACTTGCCTGGAAAGCCTTGACCGAAGCGTGAGCTGCATCGACTGACCAAAGATTCTATAGGATCTTTGCTGCCGACCGTGCACATACACACACACACACACACACACACACACACAAACACATCGCGAAGGTGGGGGCCAGGGGCAGCGGAGGAGCTCTTTCTACGCGTTGAGGAGGAAAGTAAATGGCTGCCACAGAGCACAGTAAGTCCTTTAGAGAGCGCGGGGGGGGGGGGGGGGGGGGGAAAAAGAAGGACTGTGTGTGTGTGTGTGTGCGGTCGGCAGCAAAGATCCTGTGGGATCTTTGGTCAGTAGATGCAGCTCACGCTTCGGTCGAGGCTTTCCAGGCAAGTGACCAGAACCTCTGTTGACTCATGGAGAGTGACCGGAACCTCCGGGAACCTCTGGGAACCTCACGGAAACCTTGGGTGGGGCACATGGTCTCCAGAGGTTTCCGTTCAGGTTTCCTATGTGGGACAGGGGCTTTAGGCCAAAAAAATGATGTATGACTGAGAAACTATTTCCATAAGAGTAAATATCGGTAGATAGGGTTGAATAGCCTTCTTCTGGGCTATCATTCTCAAAAATTACGTGCCATTTTAATTTCAATTTACGTAAAAAAATTATGGTTTTAATAAGTCCTTATTTGTTTGAAAACAAAATGTGTCTTTATTTTGTGGACAGCATTCAATTAAGGAGCATTAGTGAAGACTGCTGTGAGTACTGACTCAGATATAATTTGATAGGCACAAAATGCGGGACAGGCAGCATCTCTGGAGAGAAGGAATGGGTAACGTTTCAGATCAAACCCTTCTTCAGACTGAGAGTCAGGGGAGAGTGAAACTAGAGATATGGAAGCGTACAAAGAGCATGTGAGGTGTGAAAAGGAGAGATCAAAGCAGACTTTGATGAAGCAAATGTACAATGGTTCATTGTTGGCTGAGGGGAAGTTGACAACGAGGCATACAAAGTAAAATTTTACTTCGGAGTCACCTGAGTGACTACGTGAAGAGCCCGCCAGCGCATCATTATTGTCTAACGCATGGCGCACGACTGGCTGGCAAGCGCATCGCTCCTCCAGAGGTAAGTTTCAAATCCTGCAGGTAAGTTTTCGAACTTATTTTTCAGGTTGTCCTTTTGCTTGCAGGAATCTCTTTTGCAGAGTTTCCTGCTGGATATTGATATACGACGGGCCGCTGGGGAAACCGGCTATGGACCGCGGGGAAACCGGCTACGGATCGCGGAAGTGCGGGTAGCTGTCGGCCGTCGGGTTCGCCACCCAAGCCGCTGACTGTGCAGTCAGCGACTCCTGACTGTGCAGTCAGCGACTCCTGACTTCGGCAGCCCCCAAAAGGTGGGCAGCCCCAAAAAGGTGGGCAGCCAAACGGAGTCGGAGAGGCCTGGGCTGGGACGAGCCAGGCCAGGAGTGTTCCCCTCCGGCATACATAGGACCCAGATGGAGCATGGATAGCGTCCTCGGGCGCTCATCCCACAAACGTGATGCTCCATTCTGATATGGTCCGTGAAACGGGGCCTGTTTCAGGGCTGCTTACAAATCTCCTCTCGGTAGAGGGGAGTGCGTCGGGGGGGGGGTCGTTGTGTGGCTGACTCCTGATCGGAAGGTATGGTCCGTGAAACATACTGGAATTTCATGCATGAGGTTCAGGAAAGTCGGGTGGGGGAGGGGGGGGGGGGGGAGGGGGGGCAGAGTTCCCCTCATTGTTACAAGCTTCTAACAGTACCTCACGGCACAACATTATAGAAACAGGTGTCGGAAAATTACCATACACCTGCAAATTGAGGACACAGTGCTCGGGCAGTGTAACAGCGGATTTCGGTTCTCTGAAAGCTGGTTGCAGCTTGAAAGTGGGAGTCTTCTGGGGCAGAGGTCTCCAGGCCTAGGCCCAAGCGGCCCTCAGGGAAAAATGTGCAATCCACGCACCCCAAGCAGTTCATACCCTCCAAATCAAGTCGGGAATAGAAACCACTTAAGGGGCCTTTGGGCTTACCATGGGACCACCGGTAACCATGAGGTTCGTGGTGCTGGTTCTTCTGAAACTGGGATTGTTGTGGACTGTTTATAGTGTATTCTTTTAAAAGTTATGGCTATAATAACGTGGGCATTTATAATATGTTGCCCTCAGGTCACGTTTTTAGCAAATCTTTACATACATCTCATGAAAGCTGCAAACTCACACAGGATATATATTAGGTCAGGATTGAAGCAGGTGGTGCTGTAAAAGCCAGGTCTCTGGCATCAGCCCTACTAGCGGCACATTATGTTGTTATCTCTGACTTAATTATTTCAGTTTCAGGTGCTATTCTTAGGCAATATCATAACTAGTATTATCATGCCAATTTAGTTATGTTTTGAAGAGAGAAATTACAAGAAAATAACTTATTTCACTTACACCAATAAAAAGGTGTTCGGGGAATCGGACCTGCATGGCTCCCCCCGGAAAAGCCTTGTTGAGCTGTGCATATCAGTCACCTGTGGGAGAGCTACACATGGTGGCGTCATTGGAATTCCGTTCATTAAAGGGATGTGGAAGATCTTCCTCAAAAGACGCCAACTTTATACATTTCAATAAATGATCAAATCTCTAATTTAATTGGGATGGGGGTTTTCATTCATGTTTAAAACGTCATTCATGACAAAATACCGGGCAGGTTTTTCCAGCATTTCTCTCACTCTGTCTGGCGTATGGGGGCAGAGGTGTCCGTCCTTCCCTTATTTACAGATTGCCATCGGAAAAGGAGCAGCACTCGGAGGTGATAGTCACTAGCACGTGCAGCCTGTTTTGTAAAGGAGGGTACCAAACAGAGCATCGATTTGCACAGCTAGTCCTGGCGGCTGCTGAAGGGAGCAAACATGACAACCCCAACTCAGGGCAAAACTGCCAAGTCATGGGACATCTATGTCAGAACAAGATTTGCGGCTTGTCTCAGTTACGACAAAGAATGCTCCATCTTAAGGCATGTCAGGCAGCAGCTCCCTTTTGGTTCAGGGTTTGCAAATTTTCTTCCCACTCAAATGAGCTGCAGAGTGGTGAAGATGGTGCTAAAGAAGTATGCACATAAATGCCTGAAGCATCGCCTGGTTCGAGGGTTTGCATTCCTCTCACTCAGTTGAACGTAGTGATGGAGATGGTGCTAACATATATGCACACATGCCTGAGGCAGCTCCTGGTTCAGGTTGCATAAGTCCTCCCATTCGGATGTATGAAGGATGAAGATGGAGCCATATATATTATGCCCTGTGTCACAGAAGCAAACACAGGCAGTTCAAGTCATATGCCTGCAGCTGCCTTGGTTCAAGGTTCGCATTGCCTCCCACCCAAAAGACTATGGGAGATGGTGTCGCAAAACATGCTCGGTACAGAAGCATGCACAGATAAATCGAGGAATACAGATGGTAACACCTGGTTCAGGTGCAATTTACTCCCACTAAAAGAGTGTCAAAGGTTAGTATGGATTAACCCCAAACAGGAACCTGAATATGACTATGTGCCGGGAACCCATGCTTTAATGCATAATGCATGACAATCGCACGAGGGAAAGCGGTGTGCTTTGCCTCTAAAATTGCTGCTCCATCAGGGACGGACTAGAGAGGTTGGCCAGCAGCATCAGCTATCTAATAGAAATGACAAACATGATGGACACAGTCTGCAAATGAAACTTTACTGAAGCTCCAGCAAAGGTAAGCAACCTGGAGTTAGAGATGCTGGTAAGCAGGTCTCATTATTTACCCCATATTGAACACCGATAAGTGATGGAAACACGGATATCGGTTTGTTCGCATCTCGACTTAATCACCAGTTACCAAAGTATGTTGCATGGGAACTAGACCCAGGGGCAGTAGCGTTACATGCATTCTCGCTACACTGGGGAGGAATGTTCTTTTATACATTCTCTCCATTTTGCCTCATCAATCGGTGCTTGCTAAAGATCCTACAAGACTCCACCTCAGGCATTTTGGTAGTGCCTGACTGGCCTACACAGCCATGATTCCCACTCATATTGGGAATGATAACAGAGCCTTTTATGGCTGTTCCCAAATGCAGAAATCTGCTGGTTCATCCCTTGACTGGGGAGGACCATTCATTGCATGATCGAATCAAATCGTTGATTGCAGACTCTGAGAAGACCTTAGAATTAGTACATCTCCTATATCAATCAGGGGGAAGTGTTATGTTTACAGTCCAACATATACGTATGACACGGCACATATAACAGATGTTTTGGAATTCCTCTCTAAACTACAATTTGATGAGGGATAGAGTTATAGTGCCATAATTTGTGCCAGAAGTGCCTTGTCATCATACTTATTGCTGGGATCGGGACATCACCCAGTCGGATCTCACCCACTGGTAGCCAGAGTTATGAAGGGTATCTTCAACACAAATCCCCCCAGGCCCAGGTACTCAGGGATATGGGATGTTAACTTTGTGCTGACGCTGCTTCGCCAGTGGGCTCCAGCTACATCCCTGTCCTTGGTCAAACTCACTTACAAAGTGGTTATGCTCATGGCGCTGGTTTCAGTGCAACAGATCCAGTCATTGCATAAAGCTGTGACTGGACAGGATAGTTACATCTGCAGGCAAAATAACATTTTATGTTTATGACTTAGTCAAGCAGAGCAGACCACGGGCATCAGGTCCTAAACTAGATTTTTTGGCATACCACATGGACCTTTGATTGTGTGTGGTCACACATCTACAACAGTATGTTAAGGTCACCAAGAGCCTTAGAGGCTCTGAACTAGCTATGTTTGTTAGTTACATAAAACCTCATAAAAAGGTATCAGGTACAGACCATCTCCTGATGGTTAAAACGGGTTCTGGCTTGTGCAGGAGTGAACACTGACATTTTTTCAAATCTCACTCCACCAGGGCTGCAACAACATCAGCAGCGAGGGTTATGGACGTTCCTCTGGACCACATCCTAGCAGCTGCAGGATGGTCAAACGGAAACATGATCCTTTCCAAACCATTTTATACACAAATCCATTGCTCAGACCGGGGGCTATTTGCCAACTCTATTTTAGGTTCTGTTTTATACTTTCCTCCCGGATGAGAGGGGTTACTATTATTATTATTTGTTCATTCAAAAGCATCAGCATGTTTAAATCTGTCATATCTGAATGCATTATTAATGTTCACTCATCTGTGGTCAACTGATGCTGTTGTGTTGTGTGGACTCATGTTCACGGCATGAAATCACAGAGCTTTGAAATCTTCACGTAGTCACTCACGTGACTCCGAAGTATAATAGTAAGATTAAATGAAAACTTACCAGTTTGAAGTTTGATCTTTATTTTATGAGGAGTTACGATGAGGGATTACGTGCCCTCCGCTCCCAACCCTCTCTCATGAAGGTCAGCTGATAGCTCTAGTTTCTCGAATCTTCCTATATTCAGTTGAACAACTGTTATCTGTGAGTTGACGTGCATGCGGGCTGGCGGGCTCTTCACGTAATTCCTCATCGTAACTCCTCATAAAATAAAGATCAAACTTCAAACTGGTAAGTTCTCATTTAATCTTACTATTAATCAGCAGGACAGTGAAACTAGTCAGAGAACTGGGTGTGGGATTGGATTACTGACCTCCAATCCTACTGCAGACCTCAGAAATATTTTTATGCTGCCATAGAAACCACTACCTGCAGTCACTTCACCGCAGAACATAATGCATGTATACATTTATTTTGTTATCAGCAATTGTCTCCTTTCCTGGAATTGTCTCTTTGTTGGATGCCATCACACAAGTGCTGCCAAATATTTGTGCCATGTTGGCAAGCTACCTAACTGCAGTTCTATCTCTTGTGACATTAAATATCATTGGCTTTTGCCAACCACCCAAGCCTGTACATGGTGGAGTAAAGAAATAACTAGCTGCTCCAGTGCTCCATTAACCTTGAGCCAGCAGTCAGCTGATCCCTGGGATAAGGGAAATCAGTGCTCCCATTAGGGAGCAGGTGACCATCTTCCAAAATCTACTTCCTAGCTTTGTAGAAACAAAGAACTGCAATGTTGGTTAATTCGCAAAAGGATACAAAGTGCTGGAGTAACTCAGCAGATCAGAGAGCATTTCTGGAGGACATGGATAGCTGTCATTTCAGGTTGAGACCCATCTTCAGAGGAGAAGGCCCTCAATCTTAAAGTCACCTTTCCATCTTCTCTGAAGATTCTGCCTGCTGCTGAGTTATTCAAGTACTTTGTATCTTCTTATTTGGTAGCTTTGGTAGGGTTATGGAGGTGACGCACACCACCCTGGTCACGTTCTCACCTCTACTACTATGGGGGCAAAAGCTACAGGAGCCCGAGAACCACGACCTCCAGATTTCAAGGACAGCTTCTTCCCAGTAACCATCAGGCTCTTGAATGATCCTGCACAAACTTAATCACAACCCGACCTCAGCAAAGATCTACTGTGGACTTTGTATAGTTTGCACTACGTACTTCAGTTTGCATTATTGTGGTCTGGTTACCTTGTACTACTGATTATTGCATATTTACAGTATTTGTTATGTTGACACAAGGAAGTGCAGATGCTGGTTCTGACGTCCTGCCCCATCTCCCTTCCAGCTTTTTTTCTCCATCCCCCACCACAATCAGTCAGAAGAAGAGTCCCGGCCTGAAACGTCACCAATCCATTTTCTCCAGTGATGCTGCCTGACCCGTTGAGTTACTCCAGCACTTTGTATCTTTGTTTGTTTTGTTAGTGTGCTAAACGGCCTGTACCACTTGCCGATTTTTTCAGCGATTGCTGGCATCATTGTCTGACGTATCAGGTCACCGAAACATTTGTGGCGTGATGCGGCATGACAATGTTTGACGTGCGGTGTTTTTTCAAGTGTCGCAACATTTTTTTTGTCGCCGCTGGATATGAAAAGTTCAAAATCTTTTGGCGACACTGATATGACGCTGGCAGTCGCCGAAAAAATCGCCAAGTGGGACAGGCCCTGAATGTGCCCGTAAAGCTACGACAAGTAAGAATTTCATTGTTTCATTCCCGATGCTTTTGACAATTAAAATCGCTTGACTCATGATAACGAGCTTCCTGTCTTCTCTTCTGCCACCTCTGGATTAGAGGCACCAACCGCATCACAATTCTAACAACAGAATGATTGCTTTGTTTGTTTACTATTTCCTCATAATTTTTTAACGCGCTCTTAAATAATTACAAATCTACCACAAAACACAATAAGAGCGATTCTTACTGATAACCTTTGCAACTGACAGATTCCAACTAGATCATATATTTCCCCTATCCCCTCCCTCCACGACTGTTAATTTAAATTTTATGTCATGTTTTATTCAAGATGAAAAGCATCTGAGTTATTCAACCCTCCTCCTTAGTTCTCATGTTGCAATGAATATCTTGTAATTAAGTAATTAACTGTCAGTAAAATGAAGTCAAAAGCAATTAAGTCCATCAACTGTACAATGTTAACCATCTATCATTACAAAATGATCTCAACACCAAAAAATGCATCAGAAAAAACATGGACTCAGCATCAGTGTGAAGGAAGAAACAAAACAGACACACTAAACTAATTTAGCTTTGACTAATTAAAATGAAACACCACCGTTGGGCTCCTACATGTAACATCATGCTCTTTCAGATATTGCAGACATAATCAAAATGCCCTAGATTGATTAATCAAACATACAGCATGGAAACAGGCACGTTGGCCCACTAAGTCCACGCTGACCATCAACCACCAATTCACATTAGTTCTGTTATCCCACTTTCACATAAACTTCCTGCACATTGGGGGCAATTTACAGAGGCCAATTAACGCTCAACCCCGCACGTTTTTGGGATGTGGGAGGAAGCTGGAGCACCCAGGGGAAACCCACACTGTCGCAGGGAGAACACACAAACTCCACACAGACAACTTGGTCAGGAATGAACCCGTGGTGTCTGGTGTTGTGAGATAGCAAACTGCCCCACTGTCCTAGATTAATTTATTTCAACTGCTGGCACTTAGCCTATGCAACTGAGCCCACATCAGGCATCCAGACAATCATACAGCATGGGAACAGACCCTTTGACCCAAATTGTTCATGCCAATCAAGATGCCCTATCTAAGCTAGCCCACATTTGGCCCATATCCCTCTAAATCTTTCTTATCCAGGTTCCTGTCAAAATGTCTTTTAAATGCTCCTATTGTCCATTTGAAAGCTATGTGTACATAACACTACTAGGAATTTTCCAGCCACTGAAGAGTGCTGAACTTGTCCTTATCACCACAGCAGAGGACAGGAAATGTACTCCAGGGTTATAGGGGAGTTTGGGCTGGCTTCAAACTGAGTGGAACCAACTGGCGTGTCCTCAGTCCGGGGAAGCAGGCTGTGCTAGATGCTGCCTCTGATCCAGAGATGACAATAGAGAGGACAGAAAACTCATGATCACCTCCAGGACCCAGACAAGGTTGGCAGATAGAACGTGGAACCTCCTTCCTGAAAGCAACACTGATCCTGGTGACCCTAGGAATCAGTCAACTGCTAGCTTAGGGTTAATGGAGCTCTGAAGGAACTGTGTCTCAGCGTAAGAGAGCACGTCATTCCTAAAATGGATATCAGGTTCTTCTGCATCTCTGCCAGTGCCCCAAAGAACAGACTGTCAATGTTCCCATTGAACTTTTGGAGATGGTCAGACAAGCTGGACACTGCTGGCTCATCTCTGAGTCAATACTGTTGACTGCCCTCACCTACACGGAGGCATTCCAGAGGTTCCCCATACCCCCTGCCTAGCTGCAGCTCGCTATTGCTAGGTGTCCCGTCTTTTGAACTGTTCCAACTCTTTCTCTTGGGATGGGCAGAATCTGAGCTGTTGCTCTGTGGGGACAGGCAATGGGGTGCTCGGCAAAGGACTCCTGCAGCTTCTCTGAGCAACAGGCTGAATCTTACCCACCACTAAGCAAAGTAGCTCCTGAAAGAAACTGTAATCCCGCAGAAATGTTACCCCATAAAAATTAAATCCTCGCACCAAGCAAGCCTGACAACAGCCATCTGCCTCGCACTGTATCCTGCATCTTTCTGAAAATATTGACTTCTGGAGGAAGGAACCATCTGTTACTTATGTGTGAGAGGTGAGCTCATACTGAAGCCAATGACCCAGGGTTGGCAGCACCACTGGGTATGCTTCCTAAGACAAGAGTTTTTAATGATAGCTGATAGCGCCAATGACTAGCCAAGATTATTAGTATGCGCCCCATTGCAAGCTTCAACCAGATATTTATGTTGCAGCCACAGGAAGAGTTCTCATAATGCAAGAACCTAATGCTCCCTCAGTCTTGCATGGTATGTCACCAGCATTATTATCTATTCCTCCCTTATATCTGTATGGGAATGGAATCTGAGTACATGTGCAGTCACAGTGTCCATTAAACATGTTGATGCTGGATTTGTAAGCACAGAAGACATAGGTGCGCGGTGCTGTCCCTCTGAAATAATGTGCTGGATTGTGAAGGAAGTACTGATGTGTGAATTCTGCAATTTATAAACATCTCATTCCACTGTGGAGTCTGTTCACTCATTGAAAGATGTTGGAGATGTGTTCTGCTTATATATAGATGCAATTGATGCAATGTGAAGACACCTGTATTACGAGATGAGATTGTGCCAAGGAGCCATGAATATGGAGTAAGAAGATAGCTCAGCAAAAAGTGTCGTCTTCAGGACAAAAGGAATCATTTATAAGTGGAGCTAGGGGATATATAGTCAAAGTACTAAATAAATACATCTCACTTGTATTCACCTGGGAGAAGGATGTAGAAGACCGTGAGTTCAGGGAGGTATACATGGATAAACTGGGGCAGCTCAGTATTAAGAAGGGTGTCAGGGGATACATAATGGTTTATAAATCCCATTGGAAACAAGGGAATGAATAATTGGAGCCCTGATAGAGATTTTATATCGAAGTCTCATGATGAGTCTGCATGAAGAACCCGCCAGCCGTCATGCATGTCGATTTGTCGGCGCACGGCGCGGGATTCAGAGCAGTTTGAAACTGCTTCGGCAGGTTAGAAACATTATTTTTCAGGAACAAGCCGCTGCTCCGAAAATAGATGCAGCGGGCCCGGAGAAGTTGACGGGCACGGCCCGTGCAGCTACCGCCGTGGAGGCTCCGAACGGGAGCAGGCGGCCGGACTCGAGCAGCTGGTGGGCACAGCCTGTACAGCTACCGCCAGTGAGGCTGGTCAGGCATGGCTTAAAACAGCTACCACCTTGAGGCTGACGGGCACAGCCCGTACAGCTACCGCCGGTGAGGCTGGTCAGACAGGGCTTAAAACAGCTACCGCCTTGAGGCTGACGGGCACGGCCCATGCAGCAACCGGCGTAGAGGCTCCAAAAAAAAAAGCAGGCGGTTGAATGCAGAGAAGCTGACGGGCGTGATCCATACAGCTACCTCCATGTGCAGTCGGGAGTCACTAGCTGGCCCCGCAAGAGCAGCCTGTTGAACCAGGCTTGCAGTACCGCTGAGGCTCCGAAGGAGCAGCTGGCCAAAGGAGCAGCCTGTCGATCCAGGCGGGGAGAAACTGGCAGCAATGGAACTTCGCTGAAGCTCCAACAAGGAGGTTGACCTGGGCTCAGAGATGCTGGCAGGTAAGGTCTCTTTACTAACCTCCGTAAAAATTCCGAAATGGAGCAGACTGCCAACCCGGGTTTGGATTTACTGGCAGCATAGTCTGTCTAGTACCTCTCACTGTCTCTGGAAAAGAGCAGGTTGATGCAGAGACATTGTCAGGGTGCCTTGCACAGCAACCTCTGTAAGTTCCAAGTAGGAACAGTGTGGCTACCCCGGTTCAGGGTGGACTAACTTGAAACTGGCTGTCCATATGGAACATATTGGCCAGGGAAGCACTGCCTCAACATTTGAGGTTATCAGGCTGCTCAGTAGAGTGAGGTAGTTTGAGGTTTCCCTCAACACATGCTTAATTTGTTCAGCTCGGCTAGCAGAGTTGCCAGCTCGCTGGAACATCATTCGCCATCCTCTCGGGGATAGGTAGCTACCAGCAGAAGGCCGATCTGGCTTGTAGTATTTTTTATCTGACTTGCAGGTTCATGTTGTAAATAGTAAATATATATATAATATATAATCTGTAGGCTCTCAATACCAGAATTCCTGATTGAGAGGCTGGTCGAAGAGAATGTGTTGCGCACACTGGAGACTAAGACAGGTGGTTCCAGTCAGAGGACAACGGAGCAATTCCTGGTTCAGAATTGCATTATGATATTTTCCACCCTGAGGAGGGGTGTTGAGGATTCGTGGTGACTCTGACGGTGAGCAGTTGACAGGGAACTCGTATTCCCACATCAAGTGGATGTTACGCTTCAACTCTAGTCATAAAGATCTGATATATGTTATGATTCTGCCAGACACTGGAGCTTCGTAGGTTTATGTCACCAGTTGAAGCAAAACAAGTCAAATGGCCTTATACCCCAGAAAGTTCTGAGTTTTCTCCGGGAAGGATTCGGCCTTTGCAAGGTCAGTAGAGGGAATTCTGCCGTCTGTTTTACAGTAGTTCACTTTAGCACGTTTGTGTGTTTGCAGTCAATTGTGTTAGGATGGTATAGGCCTGAGGTCTATCCAATTTTTGTTAATTTAGTGCAAAAGAATTTCAAGGCTGCAGTGGGTGTGGTAAATACACCCTTTGAGGGTAAGACTCCAGTTTACATGCATACATATCATCTCTTCCAAGTGAGTGGCTGATACCGCTTCACGGAGGCTGGTTTGGAGCACCAGGCCTACACAATTAACCAAGCCAGAGGGCTTCCTATTCGCAGGTTTCAGCAATCACCATGGATGCAGCGCTCTCCTTATACTCAATATTGTCCCCAGCGGGTCAGGATGTCTGTGCAAGAAGATAGAGCAAAATCTAGGATCAGTAGACTATTAGTCTTCTGTCTGTGGCCAATTTTTGGTAGTGTCGATCTCAGCGATTGCTGGATCTTCATGGCGGAGGGGGGGGGGGGGGGGGGGGGGTGATAATCACCTTTTGTCTATTAGTTTATTAGCAGTCTTGGTAGTTTTTATAGCAAGGGCTTTCTCAGGGCTTTGCCTAGATCACATCTACAGTCACCGTCTGTCTCGTCATGGACAGCAAAGCAACAATAAGGTGGAGGTTGTTGAATATTCCAAAGTTATTACATCCGTCGCATGAGATGTGCTGTCGATATTCAAGCCAGAGATAGGTAAGACGGTTTGACATACAGGTGGGGACAGATAACCTCCGAATTTTCCAGTTTACAAATCATAAATGGTTATAAGATTCAGTTTTATGGTTGAATAATTCCTCCGCAGCAAGAGAAGCCAAGATTTCCATACTTATGGTTCAAAGAGGAAACTATGGCTATCCGAGTGGAAGAGCAGTCTGCCCAAGAACTAGAGGGGTATATTCTAATATTCTCTCAAGGTTGAAGAAAAATGGAGGATGCCAAATCAGGTTTGGATTTGGATAGTCTGATCATGTGGTTGTTATAACCAGTTTAAGATCTATAATTGTCATTCAGCAATTTAGCTGATTACAGAGGATTTAGGGCCTAATCGATCTTGAAGATGCATATCTTTCTATATCAATACACAAGAGGCACAGATATATCTGGTGTTTTATGGCAAGGCCAGTGTTGGAAATTTTAGGTTCTACCTAAGGGATTGACTTCAGTCCTAGGCTATTTATAAAGATTCTAAAGTTAATGCTGCCCTACTCAGATCTAAAGGGCATTTTGTCATGGAGTTTATAGACAAAATGAATTATAGTAGTGCCATTTTGGCCTACTCACCCAGGGCTTGCATTGTAGATAAGTCTGCTGAAAGAAGCTCCTATATTTGCTTGAAGACACGAGTGGTGGCTAGTTCAGCCTATTTCGCATTGCATCTATCATTGCATGATTGTATGGAAAGTTTGTGACAAGATACGTGTGAGCTTCTTTAAACAGAAGTAGCAGAGGTTTGTGGTTTCTTTCAGTTTGGGTTTAAGAGAAGCGATTATTTTATAGTGTCCCCCCCTCCCATTGATACGGAACTTTTGCATTTTTCAGCTTGAAATTGTGTAATATGGTGCATACTGTAGCGAGTCTTTTAACTTACACTTGAATGCAATATATATGCTTTAAATTGGATTAGCTATGAATACGGTTAGAGTAAATTACATTCCTAATTACATTCCACAGTAGAGTCCAGGCTCTGATCTATACGTGCAGCACATGAATGATCTTAGTGTATTCATGTATTTAAATCAGAGTATAATCAAACACTTGGCCCATGTTGGCCAACCTGGGTCTCACTGCATACCTGGTACTACTCCTGGCCCTATATTTAATATCCCAGGGTAGGAACGTTTTGAAATTTGATGTATTAAAATCATGTTTTAGTGCATTGTAGAAGTACGATTTCAATGTTTTTTGTATGCAGTATTTTTAAGAGGTAACTTTTTAAGGGGTAACTTTATCCGCACAAAGGATGGTAGGTGTTTGGAACAAGCTGCCAGAGGAGGTAGTTGAGGCAGGGACCATCCCAACATTTAAGAAACAGTTAGCCTGATACATGGATAGGACAGGTTTGGAGGTATGGATCAAAAGCAGGTAGTGTAGCTGGGACATGTTGGCGGGTATGGGCAAGTTGCGCTGAAGGGCCTGTTTTCACACTGTATCACTCTATGACCACATTATACCTCCACCATGCATGAATGCTTCAAAATCAAGTGATCGTGTTTTATTGCCGTATACTCAAGCATAGAAACGTAGAAAATAGGTGCAGGAATAGGCTATCGGCCCTTCGAGCCAGCACTACTTATTCAATATGATCATGGCTATTCCCCCCCCCGTCTCCCTGTCTCCTTCCCCTCTCTCTCCACCTCCCTTTGAGAGTCTCTGTCCTATCAGCACCCGGGACTCTTGCACTGGGGCTGCTCCATGGCCTGAGATGCAGCGAGCGACTCGCAGGCCCCGCAAACACTCGGCAGCCCCATAAACACTCGCAAGCCCCGCCTTTCCGTCTGCATCTGTTCCTGCCGCTACATCTGCTTCCATGCAGTTTATCTGAGTTTTGAAATTTTCGTTGATCACAGAATTTCTCTTCACAGAGCGTGAGAAATTTCTGATCAGCGTGAGGGCGTGAGAGTTTCTTCAAATGCGTGAGAGTTGGCAGCCCTGTATTTTATATGAACACTCTAAAGCCTAGATTCAAAGTAGTGTGGAATGTGTAATTAGTATAAATTATTGTGCAGATATTCATAAACTGTATTCCTAATGATGGAGCAGTATCTTTTAAGTTAATTATGCTTATGACAACTGATTTCAGCACAAAGAGAGTCTTTGCACAATCTCCGTCTGGATCTCTGGGTCATATCTGACTTAAGGATAGCTTTTATGAATGAACTAATAAAGCAAACGGGCACGGTTGGGTAAGTTGGAGTTGACAGCATACCCATTAAATCGTACATTGGGGGTGTATATTATGTAAAAAGGTACACTGAGCTTACTAGTACCTATGAAACGAAGGATAGTTTCTTCATAGTTATTTAATAGTTTCACAAGAGATTGTTGGTGCAGACTATTTCATGATGGATAGAGTGTGAGAGCTAAAAGCGGGAGTGAATTCAAATAATTTCAAGTATCACTCTACCAAGGGGGCTGGCTCGTTAGCAGCAAATAGAATGGGTTTTCCCCTTTGATCATCTTCTTGCAACAGCAGGAGGCTCAGATAAGCGCACTTTCAGAAGTTACAACATTTCGTTGAACATGTCCAAATGGTTGCAGATAGAATTCTGAAGAGTGTTGCATGACCTATTGTCTAACCCAAAGGCAATTGCGACTGTGGTCCGATTAAGGGCAATGTACATGTTGATAAGTTATCATCATGTTGTTAATAGCCCATGTCTTTTCTACCATGTATGGTTTATCTGTTTAAGTGTTTCACACACAGTTTGGTTTACTGAATGAAACCACAGAGCTTCGAAGGCTTCACGTAGTCTCATCACGAGGCTTCAATATAAAATAGAAAGATTAAACGAAAACTTACCATTTGAAGTTTGATCTTTATTTTATAGTTGAAGTGAGGGACTACGTGCCCTCCACTCCCAACCCTGAATCTCATAAATATCATTTGGTAATTCAAGTGTTATTAATCTTTCTATAGTTTAAGTTTGTGCAAGTGGTCTGTAGTTTCATACAGTTGCTTTGAAGATTGAAGTGCATGCGGGCTGGCAGGTTCTTCACGTAGTCCCTCACTTCAACTTCTCATAAAATAAAGATCAAACTTCAAATGGTAAGTTTATGTTTAATCTTTCTATTATTGTTAACCAAAGGTGAGATACCAGTAGACTAGAGAATAGTGAATGTTGCTTTCGATGTGTGGGCTTGTAGTTAATAGGCCTCTGCAAATGACCTCCAGTGTGTAGGGAGTGGATGAGAAAGTGGGATAACATAGAACTAGTGTGAATGGGTGATTGATGGGCGGCGTGGATTTGATGGCTTGCCGTATGTGATGTATATCAAAAACTTGATTGTGAAAATAGGAATTATGGATAACAAGGATGATTGTTGTCTAAGACTACCAAAGGGTATAGATCAGGTGATAAATTGGGCAATGTTGCAAGTTGAATTTAATCCCACGAAATTCAAGATGACGCATTTCAGGTAATCAAATGTGGGTAGCACATATACAGTGGGTGGTTGATGAACAGTGAAACCGAGTAAGTGAAACCGACCAGTGAAACTGATTTCTACATGTGCTGGAGAATGGGGTTAGGAGGGAGAGATATATCAGCCATGATTGAATGGCGGAGTAGACTTCTACTCCTTTTCCTTATGACCTTATGAGTCAGTCAGGTCTAGAGTTCCCTGATAGTGGCTGCAGAAGGCATATAGCATACTCATAGGTCGAGGCACCAAATATAAGAATTGGGGTTGTTACGTTGCAATTTTACAACACTGTGGTTAGGCTGCACCTGGACTATGGTGTACAGTTCTGGCTGCCACACTATAGGATGTATGTGGTTGCACTAGCCAAAATGCAAAGAAGATTCACCAGAATGTTGCTTGAAGTGGAGAAACGGTATGGGGAGAGATAAGAAAGGCTGGTCTAGTATTCCTGAAGCAAAAGAGGCTGGGAACGTGCTGATAGAATTGTATAAGATTATTAGAGGCATAGACAGTTAAAGTCTTTTTCCCATGGCAGAGGAACTATAAAACAAGTGGACATATGTTGAAGGAGGAGTTCTGAGGAGATCACGGGGGATTTGAAGGGAAAGTCTTTTTTACTCTATGGTCACTACAATTACTATTAAGAGACATTTAGACCGTCACTTAAACAGGCAAGGCATAGAAGGAGACTGTTGTAGTGCATGCAAATGGGATTAGTGTAAAAGGGCAAAAACGAACCATGGTGGGCTGAGAGAGTCGATGCTTGTGTTGTACTCTGCCTCAGTGATTCCACGGGCTCAGAGATTCATGGTAGTTCCGAGAGCTAGGCTGTGGTAGACAGAAGCGATGTTAAAACCTTTCTTGAGACAAGCCTGCTTGCTCCTCCTGACTCGAAAGGGGTCAGTTCACCTCTCCTCTTTATTCTGTCAGTCAACAGGTAATGAAGTGAAAATGCAATCAGCTGTTTGGCCTTCCCTGAGCTTTGAAAGTATATTTTCATTTCATTTCCATTGCCATTGCAGTTTCAAAGCACAGGGCAGGCAGAACAGCTGATTGCATTTTCATTTCATTTCCATTGCCACTGCAATCAGCTGTTTGGCCTGCCCTGTACTTTGAAACTGCAATGGCTACTGAAATGAATTGAAAATGCAAAGAGCTGTTTGACCAGCCCTGTGCTTTGAAACTGCAATGGCAATGAAAATGAAATGAAAATGCAATCAGCTGTTTGGCCTACCCTGTACTTTGAAACTACAATGGCAATGGAAATGAAATGAAAATGCAATGAGCTGTATGGCCTGCCATGTGCTTTGAAACTGCAATGGCAATGGAAATGAAATGAAAATGCAATGAGCTGGTTGGCCTGCCCTGTGCTTTGAAACTGCTATGGGAACGGAAATGAAATTAAAATGCAATCAGCTGTTTGGCCTGCCCTGTGATTTGAAACTGCAATGGCAATGGCAATGGCAATGAAATGAAAATGCAATGAGCTGTTTGGCCTGCTCTGTGCTTTGAAACTGCAATGGGAATGGAAATGAAATGAAAATGCAATGAGCTGTTTATCCTGCCCCATACTTGAAATTGAAATGGAAATGAAATGAAATTAGTTGTTTGGCCTGCCTGAAACCACTAATTTCGGCCCACAAGGCCCCTAAGCAGAGAAACCAGTCCCTTTTGCCCAAAATGCCTGTATTAGCCCTGGAGGAGCATTTTGGCCAAAAGGGCCCGTGCCAGGCCAGGAAAGGTCCAGGAAAAGTGCCTTTCTCTGTGATTTCACTCAGATTTTTTATTAAAGAGCCCCTTTGGCCCATCAGGCCTGTACTAGCCCAGGAGGAGTCCCTTCGGCCCATCAGTAAGTATTCCCCCTGCAAGTATTAAACCTCACCCCAGTATTTATTCCCTCCATTCATTGGCTCCCTGTGAGATCCAGGCTATATATATATATATATATATATATATATCCAGCATGTTGTGTTCTTTGACTTAGTTCATCATCCACTGTTTGAACATCTCTTCATGTAAAGTGGTGCCAAATTCATGCAGATAATGATAAATGTTCTCCTGTGATGCATGTCGCTATGTTTCACTACCTCAAAGGAAGTTGTTATTGTAAGGAAGATGGGAATTGCACTAGTAGTTTAGAATTCAGCAGCAGTAAGCATATTAGGATCTCCACCGACGTGATAAAGCAAATCTCACCAGAATTTGCACATTCACTCACACTGCAGTGGCTGTTGTGCGATTCGTTTTGGCTTCTGTCCATATCTTCATTACTCTGATAGCAACCTCACCACAGGGAGGTTAAGCTAAACATCAACTCTAATCCCCTGACTGCTGAACCATCTTCTAGAAAGTTAATAGTGCTATCAGACCCTTTGATACCTCGATGAGCTAGAGGAATAACTTCAATCGAAGGACCAGACAGACCATGTTAATGCCAAATGAAATAGCTTGTTTTGCATCCACTTTGGAGCTTCACTAAATCACTTTTAGTCAATGGCATCTTAAGAATTACTGAAGAGCTGCCAAATATTAATTGAAACAATTAACTGCATGGATCTTGTGGAGAACCTGGATATTAGTGCTGCGTAATCCTTTCTGGTTAAGAATTCTTAAAGGATTAATGCAGGAATAAGCCACAGTTATAATTACCTGATGAAGTCCCAAAAGGTTACTCGGCTACAAGGTAATTAGTTGGGGCTAATAGGCAGTATTACTCAGGGAATGCGGATTTACGCTAAATACTGCCAAATCTTTGCAGCAATTGCAGCCTGTACAGTGACTCAGTTCAAGAAAGTCAGAAGAATTCTCTACAGAAGTATTATTATTTTCAACAAGCTTTCTTTATTTTTTTCCTGGAGGACAATTCCTTTAAGATTCTGAAGAAAACAAATGTGCAAATTATCAAAAACATAGTTGACCTGCCTCATGTTGCTGCCATTTTGACCGAACTCAGTCAAAATATACTCGTATAGAAACATAGATATAGAAAATAGGTGCAGGAGTAGGCCATTCGGCCCTTCGGGCCTGCACTGCCATTCAATATGATCATGGCTGATCATCCAACTCAGTATCCCATGCCTGCCTTCTATCCATACCCCCTGATCCCTTTAGCCACATGGGCCACATCTAACTTCCTCTTAAATATAGCCAATGAACTGGCCTCAACTACCTTCTGTGGCAGAGAATTCCACAGATTCACCACTCTCTGTGTGAAAAATGATTTTCTCATCTCGATCCTAAAAGACTTTTCCCTTATCCTTAAACTGTGACCCTTTGTTCTGGACTTCCCCAACATCGGGAACAATCTTCCTGCATCTAGCCTGTCCAACCCCTTAAGAATTGTGTAAGTCTCTATAAGATCCTACATATATCTGATGTGGCAATCTATAAGCTTAGTCGGAAAACATTTGTTTGTATTTCAATATTTTTTGCACTAAGAATGCCATGGTTTTTGTAGCTATCCAGATTCTTTTTCCAGAACAAGATTAACAATGAAGCAAGTATTGGTAGCAAAATAGGTCAAAGAAACAGTTGTGTGAAGGACAGTTTATGGCATAAGAGGACAAAGGAGTATTGCTCTTGGTTAATTGGGAGGAATAAAATATGTTTTGATGCTAAAATAATATAAAGTTGGTTATGAAATTTCCAAAAAATGGGACCAAGGGGGATGAGTGGAAGAAGAAAAAGATATGGAAAGGGGGAAGCTGAGAAAAAATACTTTAAGTGTGAAATGAAGGAAGGAGGGAGTAAAGAAGGCATGCAATAGAGGTGAACAACCCAGAAAAGGGGGAAATTAATTCACTTGGACAGGCAGAGCAGACAGAATGTGAGAGAAATGAACAGAAAAATAGATTTTATCTTCCGGTGGCGCTATGGAGTAGGCAGACTCGCGCCATTTAGCTCCGAAAAACTGAATAAAAAAACGGGGAAAAAATCGGGACTAACCTGCTCAACATCGCAACCGACTGACTGCAGCAAGCCTGTGACGTCATCAGGCGCGCGACGAAACCGACGGTATGTTTCCACAACGTACCCCCCCCGCCCCCAAACCGAGAAAAAGGGCTAGGGCCAGGGAAGTAGGCCCAACCGAAGCCTCGGCCTCAGGTTTAACAGCGTCCCAAGAAGAGATCTCAAGAGAAAAAAAGTCAGATGTGGAAGAACTAAGAAGTTTCCTCCCCTCAGAAATTTCAAAAATAATGGCAGAATTTAAAAAACTCAAAAATGACTTTAAAGATGAGTTGAAAACTTTTAAAAAAGAAATTAAAGAAGAAATTAAAGAAGAAATTAAGATATATTGTTGCTATCGTACAGAAACAATTGGATTCCTGGAAGATGATCATGGAAGAAAATCTAAATAAAAAGATTGATGAGATAAATGTTAAACTAAATCTGATGTAATTAGTATTTAATTCGAAGCTGGACCCCATCTCTCAGGCACTAGAACAACAACAACAATCCATAATCGAACTAGAGAGAATCGCTGAAACATGCTCTGAAACTACAAGCAAGCTTCTCTCCGAGAACAAGCGTTTATCGGACTTATTGCATAAAATAACCGAAAAATGCATTGACTTGGAGGGACGACAGAGACGCCAGAATCTAAGAATTATTGGTGTCCGGGAAGGAAGAGAGGGGAACCGTGACCCCCGTGAATTTGCTGCAGATCTACTGAAGAGAGTTTTAAATCTGGATCAAGCACCTTTACATGCTCGGGCACACAGAGCACTGAGACGCCCCTCCAAGACAACTGATAGTGAATGTGCAATATGACTATGTCTTGGATGATATGATGAAGAAAATTGTTCGCAGCAGAAATCTTGATTTTGAAGGAGACATGATCAGCATATTTCGAGACCACCCGGCGGAGGTTGCCAAGAAAAGAGCATTGTTTACAGACATAAGAAGAATACTTAAGAACATAAATAACCTGAGATATGGACTGATATACCCTGCAACATTGAGAATCACCTATGACCACAAAGGATACTTCTTTACTAACCACACAGAGGCTTTTAACTTTGCAAAGAAGATTGAGGCCACTGAAAAGATTGAAATTAGCAAGGACGAGAGTGAAAAAGAGGACAATGAGGATTAATACTTAATACTAAATATACGCGATGATATTGGATTCGGTACTTTACTGAGAAGAAACTGAACTTTAAATTACTATACTTAAGGATTGTTATGAATTTAGAATGAAACTGATCATCGTTATATAATATTTAATATTATAGTACTAACTATTACTAACCATTATTAATCATAATAATTAATCATCATCAATTATAGTTAATTGGATTAATTCAGAATTAGTTAAAAGGATAAACCATAAGATGATTAAAATAGATATTTGATACTATTTTGACTAATCATGGACTTTAGTTATATGAAACTAATATTTTATTTACTTTGAGATTAATAATTATTCCATTATTTGAATATATCCATTATTCCCCCCCCCCCCCCCCCCCCCCCGCATAATGTTTTTCTTTATTGAATTTGAAATTTTTCCTTCAAGGAAAGAACGGACCTAGTAACATTTTTTTACCAAAAGCTACAGAAGTCTTTACATGCCTAGCCACATTAGGGTGGCTATCACTAACTACACTAACTATAGATGTAGTATTTTTCTTTCTTTCACACTTCACTAATATAATAATCACTTATCTTTTCTATTTTGTAGTATGTTATAATCAGTATAATCTTTATTTAGAATGAAATTATAATTGTTATTTAAGGAGATATGACCGAGAAGAAAACCTACAAGATCTAAAATTCATCTATCCGAATCCAGGTGTAAGGTATGGTTTAACGTGCTGAATCATCTACTCCATTATAGACCACCCTAATCATGATGCAAGACGTAAAAGTGAACACTGGGGGTGAAGGAATTACATTTTGCAGTTGGAATGTTAAGGGAATTAATGAACCCATTAAGAGAGGCAAAGTATTAACTCAACCTAAAATCGCTCAAAAAACAGACATAATTTTCCTCCAAGATACTCACCTTAAATGGTGAAAGGAAGCGCAATACAGATTGAAAACAAAATGGATTGCCCAAACGTATCATTTCCTCATTCACACATAAATCTAGAGGGGTTGATTTTTAAACAATTCTAATCCGTAAAGTATACTTTTAAACATATATCAACTACAGAAGATACTGATGGTAGATATATCATAGTAGTAGGCGAATTTATTACTCAAAAAAAGTGAATCTCTCCTTAATATATATGGACCAAATTTTGATAGTCCACGGTTTTTCAAGAGAATACTGAATATTATTCCGGAATGCACACAAAATAATTTAATAATTGGTGGAGATTTAAATTGTACACTGGATTCAAATTTAGATAAATCATCAACTCAAAGAAAGTCAAAATCTCTGTCAAGTGAATTTTTAAACTCATATATAAACAATACCAATATTAAGGATATCTGGAGAATTGAAAACCCATCCGGAAGAGAATACTCATTTTACTCATCTGTGCATAAAACATATTCAAGGATAGATTATTTTTTAGTAGCCTCTAAACTAATTCCATTTACTTATAAATCACAATATCATAATATTATAATTTCGGATCATGCCCCATTAACGTTTATGATTAAACTAAACAGAATGGACAAGAAACAGACACAATGGAGACAATCCTCAAATCTTAAAAGAACAGGTATGTTGTGAATATCTTGTAAAACAGATTAATATGTACTTCGAGGTCAATGACCAACCCGAACTCTCTGCTTCCCTTCTCTGGGAAACATTCAAAGCATTTACACAAGGGGTATTAATCTCCTCTCAGGCATTTCTTAATAAAGAGAATAGAGCTAAACAACAGACATTGGAAATGGAAATAAGGCAATTAGACACAGAAAATGCAAGAGCACCTTCATTGGCAAAACTTAACAAAATAGCTGCACTGAAATATACGTTAAATAAAATATACTCTGACCAAATAATAAAACTTTATCAACACACAAAATAATTACATTTTGAATTTGGTGATAAACCACATAAATTATTGGCACGCCAGCTTCGTAAACTGGATGGGAAAAAAATGATTCATAAGATCAGATCAGAAAAGGGAAAAATACTAACACTCCCCAAAGATATTAATGACAGATTTTTACAATACTATCAAAATCTTTACTCAACTAAAGTGACACAACAATCAATAGGAATGGAAGCATTTTTACAGAAATGTAACCTTAAAGGCTTAGATCTGCAAGAACAAGAATTATTAAGAGCTGAAATAACGACCAAAGATATTGAAGAGTCAATTAGATCTTTAAAAAATGGAAAGGCCGCCGGCCCTGATGGCCTAAGTTCTGAATTCTATAAAATATTTTATGATCTGATTTCTCCACGCTTACAAACATTGTATAAACTTTATACTCAACAGCAACTCCCGGAAACTTTAAATGAATCTACAATAATACATATACCTAAAACTGATAAGGATCTAGAAGACCCGGCCTCATATAGAGCAATAGCTCTATTAAATACTGATCAGAAAATATTAACTAAAATCCTATCTTATAGATTGAGCTTAGTAATTAACAAACTAATACACTCTGATCAAACAGGTTTTTATCCCAAAACGTCATTCATTTTATAATCTTAGACGATTGTTTAATATTATATATTCAAATGGAATTGCTAATGCAGACCTAGCAATTATATTGCTAGATGCTGAAAAAGCCTTTGATCAAGTAGAATGGCCATATTTATTTTCAGTGATGGAAAAATTTCAATTGGGAGAGAAGTACTGTGCATGGGTTAAATTATTATATTCTAACCCAACAGCTAGAATACTAACAAATCAAATGTTATCAACTAAATTTAATCTTTCCAGAGATTGTAGACAAGGATGTTCGTTATCTCCATTATTATTCGCTTTAGCAATTGAACCACTCGCAGAAAATGCCAGATCTAATCCAGAAATACATGGGTACAATACTAAAGATACAATGAATAAAATTTCTCTATTATGCAGATGATGTACTAATATATATTACAAAGCCGGAAATTAGTATTCCAAATTTATTAAATCTAATAACTCAATTCGGTCAGTTCTCAGGATATAGAATTAATTGGAATAAAAGCGAAATCATGTCATAACGGATCACAATTTACATATACTACAACAATCACCTTTTAAAATAGTTGAAAGAAAAAATTTAATATCTAGGTATTTATGTAAACTAAGGGGTATAGTTCTTTATTTAAATCAACTTTCCCCACTTTACTGAATAAACTAAATAAGAATATTCAATACTGGAAAAACACTTCCTATTTCAATGTTCGGTAGATTTAATGCTATAAAAATGATCTTTCTGCCGCAATTATTGTACCTATTTTCAGTCAATCCCGATATTATAATTCCAAAATCTTTTTTTTTAAAGTAGACTCTACTGTTACAAGTTTCATCTTGGGATTACAAGAATCATAGAATAAATAAAAAACATTTATATAAATCAAAGATTAATGGAGGTTTAGCTCTACCAAATTTTTTGTTTTATTTTTGGGCAGTTTATATTAAAAACATGAATTTTTGGCTTGAAGAAATGGATCAACAACCAGATTGGTTAAGGATGGAAAAGGAGGATTGTCTACCTTTTGAAATCGGTTCGACCGACAAAATTGCACAAAAAAACCTATGGGGAAAACCCTATAATATATAGTGGTACACAAATCTGGAAACAACTTAAAAAGGCTTTAAAACTGGATAATATACCACTCTGTCTCCCTATTGTAAACAATCCCTTATTCAAACCTTCCATGCTGGATAAAGGCTTTATACAATGGAAAAACTATGGAATCAAAAGGATGGAACACCTTTATAAGAAAGGCACTTATCTTTCATTTCAGGAACTGCAACAGATTTATGGATTACACTCAAATAATTTTTTTCGATATCTACAACTCAGAGATTATGTTAGGTCAAATACACAAGATTATAGGAATAAGGAACCAGAAATCCTTGATGAATGTCTGAATAAGCATCCTAATGCAGAAAAAATTAACAACTTATATTTACAATACCCTTTTAGATAGCGAGATACCATAGACGGAATCATATAGACATACATGGGAAAATGAAATAAATCAATCCATAACGAAAGATATATGGGACAAAAGTTTACAATATATACATCAATGCTCGCTAAACTCCAGACATGCTCTAATACAATTTAAAGTATTACATAGATTACATTACTCCAAACACCTGCGATAAATGTCAACATCCAGAGGCTAATTTAACACATACTTTTGCAAATTGTATAAAAATTAAGAATTTCTGGATTGAGATTTTTAGAATAACTTCTGAAGTTATTAATACTAAACTGGATCTGGACCCAAAATTAATAATACTTGGAACATCAGAACAAAGTTTAACTCTTACAACAAATCAAAGAAATTTCCTAGGTTGCAGTATAATAATTGGGAAGAAACTAATATTAAAATTTTGGAAAGGCCCTATATCCCCCACAACTAAAATGTGGATTACGGAAATGTCGGAGACCCTACACCTGGAAAGAATCTAATCTAATGCATGGACAAACAAGAAGTTTTCATTAGAATATGGTCTTCTTTCATTGATTACTTAAAAGGGTAGAATGTTTCGGCAGGGAACCCTAACTGAAACTTGGACTCAGGAATAGATGAAAAGTTATATTTTATATTCCTTGATCTTATCTCCTATGATGTATTAATAGTAAATTATTCCATTCTTTATGATTTTCTTTTTTGATGTTGATTTTTATTTTATTTTTCTTACTGTTTTCCTCTCTTTATGACAAAAAAAATTATTAGAGTCAAAAAGATTATATTAATAATGTATGTCCATTGAACATGAAATATTGCTATCATAACATATGTTTGCTAAATCACTGTCTACATTAATAAAAATATATATTAAAAAAAAAAAAAAGATTTTAAACTACAAGAACATGGGATTTTGTAAACTCCAATCAAACTGATTCAAACATCTTAAAATTTATAATAGCATCCTGTAATTATTTTCTAATATCAGAATTGTTAAACAAGGCATTAAAATAAGGATTATTCTATTACAGTCCTGTAATCAATTTAAATCAAATGATTCATTATCATTCCTGACATAATTGTAAATGCAGAAAATTAATCACTGGAGAACAGACTGTAAATGTGGATACATTTGGAATCAACTGTGATTTACTCCATATATAGAATAAATTATTATTGAGTGGACTGGAAATATGGAAGAGTTCAGTATCTAACTGTGAGCATGTGGAATAATTCAATTTTTGACAGACCATTTGTTGCAAAATAACATCCTTCCACAAAAATTATGAATTTTTACACTGACCACCTGGAGTGAGTTTTGTTGCTCAAGTATGTGTGTTTTTTTCATTTTAAAAAGTCTGGAGGCAATGGAAATGTCTGTTTAACATTCATGACCTACCCATAGCAGATCGTGTCCGAGACATGTATAATGGCGGCGCCCTGTATGGCAGCGGCTACTCCAGCTCCCGATAGCGATGTGCGTTTTATGTTTAATATGTTGTCTGTACCGTCACAGTCTTGTGCGAGAGTAGTCTATAATAGAACTTCACTACTTGGGCTAAGAAACTTCGACTTTTCTGACTTTTCCGAAAACCTTTCTGGAGTTACACTGGCTTTGGAACCCGAGGCACTCTGCGAGCTCGGTATCCTACACCGGCAAGATCCAGGGGCCTGCAAGGCAGCGGACTCCCCTCCCATCGCAGGTCGATACTGGAGGCGATGCACGCAGCGTGTGAGACCTAGCTTGCGGCGCAAGCGGTGTCAGCGCCAGGCTAAAAGCTAACCCCTACAGAACTGCACTTCCTTCTATTCTGCTATCCAACGTTCGTTCGCTGGAAAACAAAATGGACTACCTTAGACTGGATTTAACTACACAAAGAAAGGTCAGAGACTGCAACGCCATCATCCTCGCTGAGACTTGGCTCAATAACTCCGTTTCGGACAACGCCATTCAGCTGGACGGACTTACAACATTCTGGACGGACAGGAGTCATGTTCTCAGCGGTAAATGTCGGGGGGCTGGCGTATGCATTTTCATCAATAATAACTGGTGTACAAACGCCGTAACTGTCAAGCCACTGTCAGAGGATATAGAATTTCTGACAATTAAATGTCGACCATTCTACATGCCAAGGGAAATCACAGCCATCACAGCTGTGTACATTCCACCCAGCGCAAACACAAAGGACGCACTGTCTACATTGTATCAGTCTGTCAGCTCAATGCAGAATTCTAACTCGGACTCTGTCTACATAATCGCTGGTGATTTCAAACAGGCCAAACTCAAGACAGTACTACCACATTATTACAAACATGTGAACTTTGCAACCAGGGGAAATAACATACTCGACCAAGTTTACACCAATATCAGACAGGCATTCAGAGCTGCTCCCCATCCCCACCTGGGGAACTCAGACCACCTCTCTGTTATGCTAATTCCAGCTTACAGACCTCTATTGACCAGGAACAAGCCGTCTGTGATGCAGATCAGAGCATGGCCAGAGGGAGCTACCTCAGCTCTCAAAGACTGTTTTGAAATGCACAGACTGGGGACCGTTTTTAGGGAGGCTGCCACTACCAACCATCATGTCAACTTGACGGAATACACTGAATCTGTGACTGGATATATATTCAAATGCATGGAAGATGTGACTGTCATCAAAAACATCACCACGAGGGCTAACAACAAACCCTGGTTCACCAGGGCGGTACGTGAGCTCCTGAGAGCACGGAATGCTGCTTTCAAGTCCTGGGATAAAGACGCCCTTAGTACTGCTAGGGCCAACTTGAACCGGGGTGTGAGAACAGCCAAGCGTGTCTATGGACAGAAAATTCAAGCATACTTCACAGACACTAAGGACCCCAAGCGCCTGTGGCAAGGCATCCAGTCTGTCACTAGCTACAGACCAACACCCCTACCGTGCGAGGTATAACACAGACTTCCTCAACACACTTAACACCTTCTTCAACCGGTTTGAGGAAGACAACACCACCACACCAACAAAAGCCCCTCCCTGCCCAGACCATGAAACACTTCACTTGGACCCAGCTGACGTGCCGAGGACCATACTCAAGGTGAACCCCAGAAAAGCTGCAGGTCCTGACAACATACCGGGGCGTGTGCTCAGAGACTGTGTTAACCAACTCACAGATGTTCTCACGGACATCTTCAACACCTCTCTGAGCCAAGCCATCATATCAGCATGCTTCAAAGCCAGCACCGCCTCCTCTCTACACTTGACCCATTACAGTTTGCATATCATCCCAACTGTTCCACTGATGATGCCATAGCAACAGCACTCCACCTAAGCCTGGCTCATCTGGAAAACAATAATAGTTATGTGACTTCAGCTCCGCCTTCAACACAGTCATCCCCCAACACCTGGTGAATAAACTCGGCAAAATAACCTCAAACCCTCAGCACTTTACCACTTTCATGCAACAGGTTCCATACCCCCTGGACTAACTCTAAATTCTTACCCCCCCCACAAGACCCACCCACCCAACAGTAAGAGTTGGCACTCATTACCCCCTTTCTTAACTCATATCCCAGAGAATAATAAACCCCCCCCCCCCCCCCCCCCCCCCCCCCCCCCCCCACCCCCCCCCCCACACCCCCTACCAAACCCCCCCCCCCCCCCCCCCCCCCCCCCCCCCCCCCCCCCCCAAACAAAAACCCACAAAAAAAAATCAACCAACCCCCCCCCCCCCCACCCACACAAACCCCCACCCCCCCCCCCCCCCCCCCCCCCCAACAAAAAAAACACACACGCAGATCCACACATGACTGTTGTGCCAAATACACCAATTCGAACCACTTCTCAAGTTGCGATGACACTACAGTGGTGCGGCCTATCAGCCTCGATGAAGAATCAGCTAAGTAGAGGAGGTTGAACAACTCATCAACTAGTCATGACTCAATAACCTTCAATCTCAATGGTCATAAAACAAAAGAATAACGGTGGATTTCAGGAAGAAACAGACAGTACACAACCATCACGGTCAATGGCAGTGCAGTTGAGTCTATGAAAAGCTCCAAGTTCCTGGGAATGCACATCACAGGATGATAAGACATGGTCTAACAACTCTATTTCCCTAGTCAAGAAATGAACAAGCAACGCCTCCATTCCTTCGACGGTTTGAGACGAGCCGACCTCCCCCCTTCTTCCCTCACACATTTTTACTGGGGGCATTGAGAGCATTCTTACCAAAGTCTCTCAGTATTGGTATGGCAGTTGCTTCTGTGCTGACCAGAAGGCCCTACAGAGAGTGGTGAGGACAGCGGAGAAGATCACCAGATCACCCAACCAGCAATACAGGACTTTACTCATCTCGCTGTCGCAGGGAACAACAATTTATCAAAAGACCACAACCCATCCAGCCCACAAAATTGTTCACCCCCCCATCCATCAGGCAAGAAGCGATACCGCCAGCATGCGGTGCTAAAATCACACAGATTCAATAACAGTTTTTTCCCTCAGGCATCAGACTACTCATCTCACTCAAGACAAATTCCAATGAACATTGCACCAAAACAAAGATCAAATGACTGTCATTAAACTTGAACACAATGTCTGCAGTATGCTATTTGCACTTTTCTATATTGTACCTTTTATTATTGCACTTTAATAACATACCTCAAAATGTTACTAGACTCTGGCACACTATATAATGTCTATTTTTAATGGTATATTTTTTAATGGTATTTTTAATGGTAGATTGTCTGTGTTATAAATAAATATTACTTGCACATTTGGAGTATGGAGAAAAGCAATTTCAATCCTCTGTGTAACTACTTGTTGCATCATTTGAATTGACAATAAAGTTTACTTTGACTTTGAGACAAACTGGGAAACGAACAAAAAGAGAGAAAGCTGCAAATCAAAATTGTATGAGGTGGGTCACACAGGAAATAAAATGAGAGCAGCAAATGAGAGTCGACAGAGTGCAGAAAATAAGAAAAAATAAGAACAGTTGGAGCTGTGAAGAATTCAAGAGTTGGGGACAAGTTTTTTTTTTCTCGGTAAGTCACCAGTATAAGAAAAGCATATTTTAACAACCATCAGGGTTTTGAATACAAAAACAATTTTTTTCAGGTATTGAGAAATAATCCTGTGAACTTCTATGGACTATCTTTTAGTTGCATTATGGGCCTCGACTCACTTCAGCGTTTGTTAGGGCGACTGAGGAGGACTCTGCGGGTCTCTGCGGGGTCTCCACATAGTTGCCACATGTTCGCGGGTGGTTACCGGGTAGTTGCCTTCATGGTCGTGAGGAGTTCCCGCATTCTGGGAACTAGTCGCGGCCTCATTATAGTCGCCGCAAATTTTTGAACAATTTTTCCAGAATGAAGCCGCCACGGAGAGTTGCGAGAATTCTCGTGCCGTAGGTGGATCGCCAGGAGGTTCTAGTGGGTTGCCAGTTGGTCGAAGGTTCTCGTAGATTGTAGCTGGTGCTGACCAGTGAATTTCATTGGCTCATTGGGAAACAAAAACGTAAGCAGTAGTTTTCAGAATCTAGGATAACCGACCGGTAATGTTAAATGTCCACCGAGCTTCACAGCCGTGTATCTCTGGCTTCTTAAAAGTTGTCTCCACTCCTTATCCCTCCATCTCCCTCCTTCTCCCCCGTTCTCCCCCCCCCCTCTTTTAAAGGACTTACCATATACGGTGCTTAGCCATTCTTATTTTACACGTGCCAACCTTCCTGTTCATCACGGTGTGTGTTTGTATCACCTTGGCTTTGCACCATCTGAATTTCACTAAGACAGCACTCCCCCCTCCTGCATAACGAGCTGGTGAAGGAAGTGATGTGTGTGTTCCACTCTGAAAGTCTCCGTTCCAATTGCAGGTTTTTCGGCGACTGCAGCAACTTGACAGTCGCCTGGAAAATCGCCTAAGTGGGTCAGGCACATTTGCAATAATATCGTGGTTATTAATTTATTGAGTTTTCTTGTTATCTGTGTTTATTGTATTTACTGGCCTGTTAATTTGCTGCAAGTAAGAAGTTAATTGTTGGTACTTATGACAATTAAACACTCTTGACTTACTTGACAGAATGTTTCATCTGCAAAGAATGGTATTCTCAATGGCATGATAAGAACTTGAATAGACCATAAGACATAGGAACAGAATTATGCCATTCGGCACATCAAGTCTGCTCCACCAATCAACACGCTAGATGGGTCGCGCCAATTAATTATAAAAAAGAGGTAAATGTTAATCTGGGCCATTACTGTAGGCACAATTCACATGTTTCCAGACAGTTTCACAACAATTTCTTCCCAAAACTTTCTATCTGTGAATAATGGAGTTAGATAGGAATAATATCACTGGTTCATCAAACCCTTCCATCGCAATTTACAAGATCTCGTACACCTGGTCCTCTAGGTCTGAAGTGTTCTCCTATCACATTCCAAGACAGTATGCAAAACCATATGATTGGGTGTGTGAAAAAGCATTGGGATGTATCCAGGTGAGGAGGGTAGAGTTAGCCCACATATAATTTACATGAACTGTTCCATTTAATAATTGCCTAATGAAATAGCACCTTCCCATTCATAGGTCATGATCAACCATATAGGTCAAAGAACCACTATAAGGAAATTTATGATACCATTGTGAACTTCAATGGGAAATAATTATATGTCTCTGAGAACCAGTTAATATGTATGCTTTGACAATTTCACAAAATAAGTAAGAGGAAAATGTCATTATTCACGTCTTTCACAAAGAATCATGAAATAATTTTTGTTAATGATTTTTGAACTGATTCACATCCCATTATATTCAGAAACTGCAGCCACAACATTGTGCTGCATCAAGTTGGGATTTTCCATGCTCCGGGTGCAGATTTGCTTCTAATTTCAACCACTAATCATGAGTGCATATTTTTAGCTCAATTTGCTCTGTGTAGTGAATTGGTTACTTCACCTGTGCATGCAGTACACACTTGCAGAAAGCATGCAGAGTAGATAGTTCATGATGATAATCCTTGAGTGACACCGATTTATTAGCAAACACTGCTAAACTGGATCATGGATTTTTTGATTGAAAGATACAGTATGGAAACAGGCCCTTCGGCCTACTGAGTTTATGACAACCATCGATCACCCGATCACACTAGTCCTATGTTATCCCATTTTCGCATCCACTCCTTTGACACACTAGGGGCAATTTACAGGGGCTAATTAACCTACAAACTCACATGTCTGGGATGTGGCAGGAAACCAGACCACCTGGAGGAAACCTACATGGTCACAAGGAGAACATGCAAACTCCACACACAGGTCCTCTGGTATTGTTGAAGCAGTAGCTCTACAAGCTCCACCACTTGATCCAGTAATGTCTTGTCTAAAATTCATGGACGGGGAATCAGTAAGTTCTTTAGCTCAAGAAGAATTCCCGCAATGTGGCTATTTCAAAGAATCCTACGATATGCTTGTTTGTTCAAGGAATGACAATTCAGTTGGGCCAATATTTATTTGTTGTCAGTGTGTAAACTGAAGTTCATGACAGCACACAAAGGCTTAATGTGAGTTTTGTGAGCGACTGAATTGTTCAAAGGAGTTATGAAGGCTTTGGTGGATGCGGCGGATTCTGGGCTTACAGCAGGACATTATGGAGCAGGAAAAAGACCAGAGAGAAAGGCAGCAATCTAAAATGGAGTGGATGGGGGGGGGGGTGGGGGGGGTGGGGGGGGGGGGGGGGGGGGGGGGGGTTTTACTATCGCTATCATACTCTCTTCTGGCCCGAGGTGGGGTGGTCAGGAGGGCTTTTTTCTGCCAGGACGATCAGCAAATATTTACCTTACATGTTCCTGAGCCCCAATGTGTTGGGAAGAAGAAGGAGATTGAGGGGAAGGACTACTTACAGGTGATTATTTTGGGTCATCCCCCAGATGCTGCTTGGTTGATTGATAGCACCATAGTTTAAGTAAGAATCTACCTTGTGCCTGCTCTTGGTGCCTTTGGGAAATAGATATAGATAACATTCATTCCATATAAAATGACAATTTCTAACAAGAGAAAATTATGCCTCCTGTTCATAATTAATAACTCCAACTTTACCATATCTTCCATAATGAACACTAATGCAGTTGGATCATCTTGGACCATTCATAACTAGAATCACCAAAACTAAAAATCAGCATGACAGAGGCTAGGTATTCAGCAAACGTGTTATTCATTGCTTAACTCTTAAAAAGCCATGACAATGCATCTGCTCAATGCAATGCAGATACGGTCAATTGTTCTTTGGCCTTTGAGAAATGCTACTATTCTGGAAAATCATCATGTATAGTCTGTCTGCTCTTCTCTACAAATAAATGGAAACAGCTGAACTTAAGTAAAGACCCTCTGCATCTCCCTTTGAGATCCAGAATTGGATCGTGTTTCTACTACTATCTTGGAAATTCTTAAACAGGTATGCCAGAAGTGGAAAGGGACATTTTCTACTGCCCTCCAATAACAATCAAGAAGTTCAATGCCATCCAGGATATAACAGCCCATTTGATTGACTTCCCATTCGGCACCATAAACATTTACTTTGTTTATCATTATAATTGCAACAACTCCTGTCGCCAGAGACCCGGGATTGATCCTGACTACGGGTGCTGGCTGTACGGAGTTTGTACGTTCTCCCCTCGACCTGGGTGTGTTTTCTCTAGTTGCTCCAGTTTCCTCGCACACTTCAAACACGTACAGGTTTGTAGGCAGTAGGGATCACTAGTTGGTGCAGACTCAGTGAGCCAAAGGGCCTGTTTCTGTGCTGTATCTCCAACCTAAACTAAACTCAACAAGTTTCTATCATAATACCTTCCATTTAAGTGACTCTAGTAACATGATACTGGAACAACAGACACACCAGCACCCCAAAGTTCCCCTCCAAATCTTGCACCAGCCTGAATTGGAAATATACCTTGCTATTTTCTTCAATACAGAGTCAAAATCTTGTTTCACCCCACTTATCAGCACTGACCAAGGATTGTAAATTGCTCATTTCTAAGCTTCCCCCCAGTCTAGTTTCAGTAAAAACACTGAATCAAGCACTTGAAACAACTAAATTTTATATTAACAAAAGTGCATTCCTGTTCAACTACTGTACCTATCCCACCGCAGGTTCGATCCTCGTATCTGCCTGTTCAAGCCCTCTAGGCCTCGCTCAGACAGAGACCCTCCAGAAGTTCATGCAGTCCCAAGCGCTCTCCCAGAAGATAGACGCTGGACCTCGTGGTAGCAGACTTTTATATGTCCCGGGACATTGAGGGTCCGAACCACATAGGGGTGGTCTCTTAATAACCCAATTACAGATATCGATTAACCTCATACATAACAGGCATTTCCCTAATCTAATAATACAACAGCTCTTTCATTGTATAAGAAAGAAAGCTCTCGAAGGAAGCTAACAAGAACAAACATTGAAACATGTGCCCTGAGATTCAAACAATTTCTCCAAGGCTCAACATTTTGACAAATCATCAATTAACAGGATGACCGGCTTGCAAGATTATGTATACTGTTTACAATGCTTTTGCACCGACCCAATAGAAAAGATGAATTTAAAAAAGGTTAGTTTGCAAAACCACTATACATGTTATTAATTTAAGAGAAACATGGAGAACACCTGGACCCCTTACCATCTTGTCTGAGCCTAAACTGGCTGGCGCCAATCAAAGCCTGTGAAGTTCACCTGACAAGGGTTAAGCAATTCTGACAAGTACAGGGGTCCTCCATTTTATGGTGTTTTTAATTTAGCCATTATTAACAGGATTATCACAAGGACCGTTAAGATTCAAAACTACAACTCATCAACTTACCCTCAAAGGCAGTTAAGAATACATTGCCAATGATCCGTATATTCCATGAGCAAACAAATTAAACAAATTGACATAATTGGATGCTTCTTTTTTTTTTTACCTTCACCAATTTGGTTGGGTGGCATGTTTTCTGCAGTTAATGTGGAAATGCCAGAATTAATATTCTTTTGTATGGAGATCTATTCAAGCCATTGAGAAAGGCATTTGGTGCAAAGTTCATTTCTAAAAGCCCTTCTTGATAGTTTAGCCTATTACCGCACAAAAATACAGTTTTCCACGTGCATAAGTTCAAAACAAGCTAATCAATGTTTCTACAGTGCCTTCCATGATGTTTAGGACAAAGGCCCATCATTTATTTATTTGACTCTGTACTCCACAATTTGAGATTTGTAATAGAAAAAAAATCACATGTGATTAAAGTGCACATTGTCAGATTTTATTAAAGGGTATTTTTATACATTTTGGTCTCAGCATGTAGAAATTATATTAACAAATTATATTATGTTATATGGTTATATGGTTATATGGTTATTACAACTGTATTTCAGGGCACCATAATGTTTGGGACACATGGCTTCAAAGATGTTTGTAATTGCTCAGGCGTGTTTAAATGCCTTCTTAATGCAGGTATAAGAGAGCTCTCAGCACCTAGTCTTTCCTCCAACCTTTCCATCACCTTTGGAAACTTTTATTGCTGTTTATCAACATGAGAACCAAAGTTGTGCCAATGAAAATCAAAGAAGCCATTATGAGACAAGAATAAAACTGTTGGAGACATCAGCCAAACCCAAGGCTTACCAAAATCAACTGTTTGTAACATCATTAAGAAGAAAGAGACCACTGGTGAGCTTACAAATCGCAAAGGGACTGGCAGGCCAAGGAACAAAGGAGGTTTCCACAGCAAAAAACGGTCAATTCTTGAGTGACCGTCGATCACTCGATCTGAATCTAATTGAGCATGCCTTTTATATGCTGAAGAGAAAACTGAAGGGGACTAGCCCCCAAAACAAGCATAAACTAAATATGGCTGCAATACAGGCCTGGCAGAGCATCACCAGAGAAGACACCAGCAATTGGTGATGTGCATGAATCACAGACTTCAAGCAGTCAATGCATGCAAAGGATATGCAACAAAATACTAAACATGACTACTTTCATTTACATGACATTGCTGTGTCCCAAACATATGGTGCCCTGAAATGGAGCGACTATGTATAAACACTGCTGTAATTTCTACATGCTGAAACCAAATTGAATGAATGAATGAATGAATGAATGAATGAATGAATGAATGAATGAATGAGCAAGTTTATTAGCAAAGTATGTACACATACAAGGAATTTCCCTTGATGTTCCGCTCGCAAGTAGCAACATGACATACAGTAAACAATTAAGAATAAAACATTATACCTGATCAAAAGGAGGCTACAGACTTTTGGTTATTGAGTGGAGATACTGCTCGTGGAAAAAAGTTGTTTTTATTTCTGGCTGCAGTGGCTTTGACAGTCTTAACAGCATTGAGACATCAACTGTCTTAACAGCATTGAGCTCCAGGTTGTTAAGAAGGCACCAGGACGCCAGCTTTGTCATTTCCTGTCTGTAAGCAGATTCCTCCCCATCCTGGATCAGTCCAATCAGGGTTGTGTTATCTGCAAACTTGAGAATTGACAGAGGAGTCTATGGAGATGCCTTTGTTATTGTAGAGAGAATAATGGAGAGGGGAGAGTATGCAGCCATGCGGTGCTCCTATGCTGAGGGTCCGAAATGTGCTTTCCCAGCCTCACATGCTGCATCCTGTCTGTTAGGAAGTTGGTGATTCACTGACAGAGGGGTTCAGGTACAGTCAACTGGGAGTGTTTGGAGTGTAGTAGCTCTGGCACAATGGTGTTGAATGCAGAGCTAAAATCCACAAACAAAATCCTTGCATAGTTCCCCTGGCTGTCTAGGTGCTGGAGGATGTAGTGCAGGCCTAGGTTGACTGCATCGTCCACTGATCAATTGGCCCGGTATGCAAACTGCAGAGGGTCCAGCAGGGGGTTTGTGTTATTTTTCAGCTGGGCCAGCACAAGTCTTTCGAGGGTCTTCATGACTGCAGAGGTCAGTGCGATAGGCATGTAGTCATTAAGACCAGTAATCATTGTCTTTTTGGGTACAGGGACAATAGTGGAGACTTTGAAGCAGGTACAGGTTTGAATTGAATTGAATTTATTTGTCATTCAGATCTTTCGGTCTGAACGAAATTTCGTTCCCCTGCAGTCATACATATAATTTTTAAAAAATGACAGAAACACACAATAAACACAAATTTAACATCCACCACAGTGAGTTGACCAAACACCTCCTCACTGTGATGGAAGGCAAAGTCTTAAAGTCCCTGTCTCTTCCCTCTTTGTTTCGCTCTGCGCTGAGGCGATCCAGGCTTCAGATGATGTGACCCCACCGGGTGATGGTAAGTAAGTCAGTCGCCCGGTTCAACCGAGCTCCGCGAACAGGCCGGTTCAACTCTGCTGCCCGGGGTGGTCGAAGCTGCCGCCCTCCAGACCAGCGGACGAAGCTGTTGTTGCGGGAGCTCGTAAAAACAGGTCGCCAACCTGTGAGCTGCGAACTCCCGATGATGTCATCCACTGGGCCCGCGGCCGATTCCACCGGGCCCGTGGTCACGGTCGCTCCGGGACCGAGTTGTGTCGCCGCTGCCGCTGGAACAGCTCCAGGGCCGGGTCGGGTCACCCCTGCTGCTGCCGCTGGAACAGCTCTGGGGCCGGATCAGGTCACTGCTGCTGCTGCCGCTGCTGCTGCTGCTGGAACCGCTCCGGAACCGAGTCCGGTCGCCGCTGCTGCTGCTGCTGGAACAGCCCCGAGACCCGAGGCCGCCAGCTCCGCCATTAGGCTTTGGCGCAGACGGAGACGAAGATGGAGAATACGACAAAAAAGTCGCACCCCCCCCTAAGGAAGAGACCCAGACATGTTTCTCCCCCCCACCCACATACACACACAATCTAATAAAACAAAACCAACTAAAAACAGGACAAAATAAATAAAATAACAGACGGACTGCAGGCGGGCCGCAACTGTTAAGCCAGCGCCGCCATCTTGGTTTGCAGTGAGGGTCCAGTATTTGCAGACTGGAGTCAGGCTGGTGAGTAGGTTTGAAGTGGTAATTGGGGAGGGGGGAGGGGATAATAGGGTTATGTTTCTGTTTATCGAACCTGCAGTAGAACTTGTTGAGGTCACACGCTGGTGATTTCTTGCAAGCCCTTCCAAACTGAAGAAGAGTCATTAGCTGAGAACTTACTCCTCAACTTCTTAGATTACCTTTCCTTAGAAACATAAAAACATAGGAAATAGGTGCAGGAGGAGGCCATTCGGCCCTTCGAGCCAGCACCGCAATTCGTTGCGATCATGGCTGATCGTCCCCAATCAATAACCCATGCCTGCCTTCTCCCCATATCCCTTGATTCCACTAGCCCCTACAGCTCTATCTAACTCTCTCATAAATCCATCCAGTGATTTGGCCTCCACTGCCCTCTGTGGCAGGGAATTCCACAAATTCACAACTCTCTGGGTGAAAGTTTTTTTCTCACCTCTGTCTTAAATGGCCTTCTCTTTATTCTAAGACTGTGGCCCCTGGTTCTGGACTCGCCCAACATTGCGAACATTTTTCCTGCATCTAGCTTGTCCAGTCCTTTTATAATTTTATATGTTTCTATAAGATTCCCCTCATCCTTCTAAACTCCAGTGAATACAAGCCTAGTCTTTTCAATCTTTCCTCATATGACAGTCCCGCCATCCCAGGGATCAATCCCGTGAACCTACGCTACACTGCCTCAATCACAAGGATGACCTTTAGGGGACCAAAACTGTACGCAATACTCCAGATGTGGTCTTACCAGCACCCTATACAACTGCAGCTTGGCAGCTCTGATTCCTCTTCTCAGCTTGTACTTGGCCTGCCTGTAGAGGTCTGCATCCACACTCCTGTAGGCCTCATCTTTAGACTGGCGGAGCTGTCCGAGTTCTGCTGTAAACCAGGTCTTGTCATTGTTGTACTAGATCGGGGTCCTAGTGGGAATGCAACTGTTCTCATAAAAGCTGAAATATAATGTCACAATGTCTGCATATTCATTGAGGCTTGTGGTTGCTTCCCTGAACACATTCCAATCAGTGCAGTCAAAGCAGGACTGTAGGTTTTCATTGCCCTCGCCTGTCCACCTTTTCATTGTTTCATCCACAGGCTTAGCAGATTTTAGTTTCTGCCTGAAGGTCAGAATAAGGTGAACTAAACAGTGATCAGAGAGACTCAGACCCGCCTGGGGAACAGAGCGATATGCAAAATGTATAAAGATGGCCTTTATTCAAATATGACAATGTGCATTTTAACCACGTGATTTTTTTCTATTACAAATCTCAAATTGTGGAGTACAGAGGCAAATAATTAAGTAATGGATCTTTGTCCCAAACATTATGGAGGGCCCTGTAGCTATAATCTCCATTATATTCAAAATCCATAAGATTGATTGACTTGACTGGTGCTTTAAGACCTTGGTTGCTATATTATTAGACGCACATATTTTCTAATTTATTTGACCTATACTGTACCTGACACAGATGAACCAATGTTAAAATTGAATATGAAGGAGCAAAGACTTTCATTTTTATCATGCCCCACATGGCCAAAGTTACTTACTGCTATGTTTGAAAAATAGCCACTGTTAAACTGTCGAAAATGTGGCAACTAATTTGCATACAAGACCCCACAAACATTGACACAAAAATTGTATGATAAAGAGTTTTGCTTGTGTAGGTTGAGGGATAAATATTTGCAGGAAACTCAGGAGAACTCACCAGATTTTCATTGAATAGTAACAGGGGATATATCTGCCTGGGACCGGAGATGGGACCTCGGTTTAACATCTTACCCGAAACAGTGCTTGAAATGTGGGCTTAGGACTGAACTCAATTCCTGCTTGTGGGACTCGATCCATAACTTTCTGACTTGGAAACAACAATGGGATCATAGTTCCTGGTTTTTACCAAGGGTTTATTGGTGTGAGGAAAAACCATTCCACTGCAAAGCAGTAAATTCAAGATGAACACAAAGGTTACACAAACATTGAGGAAAGTTTTTCAAAAGAAGTTTATCTTCTGTAATACCATCTACAATATTGTCTTGCAATTCAGCTGTCACAGATAAGGACTTGATAAATTCTGCAATTTTCAGCCAAACACTTGAGATTGACAAACATTACCCAGGCAGAATAAAATTCCCATTAACAAGTAGCTTTGTAGAAAAAAATCATCTGCATTAGTAAGAGCATAATTTTGATTTAATGTATCCAGTAAACCCAGCTCAATTGGATAATGCATCTTTAAACGGTGATTATTGCTATAAAAACACTGTTTAGATTGCTTGGAAAAATCCATCTGAAAACTGCAAAAACAAGCATAAATGAAAATCTATTTTGTACCAAGAAAGCAAATCAAATTGTCCCGCTAACTGTTCTCCAGTGCACAGAAAGACAGCTATTAAAGTCAACTCGTGATTGTGTAATTAGATGGAGGGGAATACTTTGCAGGATCATTAAGATTTATTTCCCTGTTGGAAATTGGTTGCAAGGTATTTTGAGAGAAAATGATTCTCTCAGAGTAACTGAATATTGGACACATTTCTCCAGATCTGTCCTCTGCCAAATGTGGAGCCTGGAGATAAAGCATACTCTAGCTGGCAAGAGTGTATTCAAAGAGCTACTGATTTAAAGTAAATACTTTTGTGCTATTTAATTCATATTTTATCTATAATCTCCTATAATTAATCGGTATTAACATTTGTTTTTAGGCTTTTAAAGTAGGTTGGATTATTTTACGTATTAATTTTCCATTTTGGTGGCCTTCAACTGACTGTAATGCTATACCATTAATCTTCTGAAAGGAATTGAAATTTACGCTGACATTTTATAATTCTCTATTTAATGTTTTTTCTTCTTTTTGACAATGTAATGATTTTGAAGAAAATTCACAGCTGATTTAGATCAATATCAATAAATTGGCTCGAAGGGCAGAATGGCCTCCTCTTGCACCTATTTTATATGTTTCTATGTTTCTATCAATTCTTTAAATTTGTACCTACAAACAAATGTCACTATGATAAAAGTACATACTCACATGATGAAAGCCACAATTTTAAACCTGTAGCTAACTGCTGAAAATGGTGGTGGAACTAGAGTATCCTAATCGTATTGAGACTAAAGGAAGGTTATTTATCTGTTTCTGTCACATTGGTTAACAAATAAGTATTGGCCAAGATACTTGGACAAGTGCCTAGTTTCTACTTCAAATACTGTCATGGGATCTCTTATGTTTAATTAAGAGGGAAGTGCCTCATCTGAGCAGCAATGTGCTTGCTGCTTTAGAGTAAAGAAAGGTGCACCACAGGAACAGGCTCTTTGGCCCGCAATATCTGTGCCAAACATAATACCAAGAAAAAAACAATCTCCTCTGCCAGCACACAATCAATATCCCTCCATTCCCTGCATATCCATGTACCTATATAAAAGCCTCTTAAACACCACTGTCGTGGTTGCCTCCATGACAACGCTGGCAGCCCATTCCATGCACCCTCTTATTAAAAGTCTTGCCTCGCATATCTCCTTTAAACTTTTTTGTGATACTAAAATGACAAAATAGTTGCAGAAAACGAGATGGCAGAGAAAATTTTGACTTCCAAGAAGGAGTGAGTTGGGTGCAGGAACGTAGTTAAGGTAAATGATTTCTGGATTAGCTTCTCTCCAAATATAACAGAAGTGCATTTAGATGATGCAAATCGTCTTCTTGCTGCATTTGGGACTTTAAGCGCAGACATGTAGATATTTATCACAGCAATTAAAGTCCTTATGAGACATGAGGTCTTTTCAATTGAATTTCATTGATCTTTAAATTCAACATCTCCGATGGAGTTCCCCGTTCCTGGCACTCTTGACAGTGAGATGGGGCAAAGGTTGGGCCCCATGTTGTGGATATTTAAGGTTTGTTTGCTCCATCTGAATAGAGATCCAGTTAATACCACTGGTCTTCTATGGACTATGTATTTGGTTGCACTGTGGACTTTGGCTTTGCACTAGTATGGTTACCTAGTATTACTGTTAGTAATTTATTGTATTATTGATTATTTTATGTTGAAATGTGTATTATAACAGGACTGAAAAGATGCCGCGAGTAAGAATTTCATTCTGTTGTATGTGAAGATGACCATTAAACACTCTACTGAAATGTATGGTAATCAAGCACATCATTCACAAGCATGTGGCTACAACAGGCACATAAGAGAGAACACCCAGACCAACATGTGAGCAGAGTCAAGGTAGAGCCCGGGCTGACTTTGGGTAATGTTGAGGGAGTAACTGGCATTTCCATCTACTTTTAGTTTTAGTTTTGGAGATACAATATGGAAATAGGCCCTTCGGCCCATCAAGTCCGCGCTAACCAGCGATCACCCATACACTAATTCTATCCTACACACTAGGGACAATTTACAGAACACAATTAACCTACAAGCCGACATGTTTTGGGAATGTGGGAGAAAATCCATGCAGTCACAGGGAAAACGTACAAACGACATACCAACAGCACCTGTAGTCAGAATCAAACACGGGTTCTTGGCGTTGTGAGGCTGCAGCTCTACCGCTGCACCACTGTGCCACTACTAAGAGGTGTCAGCAGGCATTAGCTCAATCTTTTAATGCAGCACAAAAATCTACCCTGCTTAAAAAATATATTCTCTTTGGCCAAACAATAAGCTGCATGTAAACATTAACAATAAATCACAGCTCATCAGTACCTATGAACATTTCATAATATTCTAGAAACTGCATGCTTTAATTGATTTTCATATCCTGTGGGAATCAGTTATGCATACATAGCATTTGTACTGTGCATTGTTTAGAACGGGTTGAGTGATTTCTGCATTTTTCCAGATTTTCATTCTAGTGGTTATTGGTATAAAAACACGTGAACTAAATGTTTCAGGCCAATGGATTATTTCTCCAGGTTTCAAAACTGGATTGGTTCCCTCTTTGCATTCCCTTCCACTTATTATTTATTAAAAACCAGGAACGACCACAGTAATTACTTATGTTTGATTTACTCTACTTCCATTCCTACTTTTTTCAACATCTACATGCCTTGCACTATTAAACTCTGCCTGTCAGCTAGGTTTAGTCGTAAAAGGATACCTTAAAAAGTTCCTCATTTATGATAGCTCATTAAAATCATACTGTCTTCCAAGATTTTGGAATTCAGTCTGCTCTTTTGTTTTGCACATCCCAATTTTCACGTGAGGGGCAATTTTTTTTTACATAGAGTGTGATGGGTGCCTGGAAGGTGCTACCTCAGGGGTGGAGGCAGATATGATGATGGTGTTTAAGAGGCTTTGAGATAAGCACATGGATGTCTGGCAAATGGAGGATTGTAAATCACGCAGGCAGATAAGATTAATTTTACTTCGGAGTCACGTGAGTGACTACGTGAAGAAGCCCCACCAGGCGCATGCGCGTCATTACGTCCGCGCATGTCGCACTGAACGGGCTGGAAGGCGCAGCTCCACCAGTGGTAAGTAGAAACTTGCAGGTAAGTGGTTTTGGAAAATTTTCCTGCAAGTACTTAAACTCCGTCAAGCTGGCTCCGTCAAGTAGGAGTTGGAGAAATGGAGCGGTCAGGTAGGGTGGGTCTAGTGTGGATTCACAAAATCGATCGGGTCGGGAGATTAGCGCGGCTACTCCGGTTCCGATACCAGGTGCCGTTTTACCGGCAGCAGTTATGCTAGAGAGCGAACCTCCTACATTAGCTCCAGAGGCTCAGCAGCCTGAGGCTACTGATAGCCATAAAAAGGCAAAAAGGAAGTCTAACAGACCATCAGTCTGACGAAGATGGTGACTCTACCCCCCAAATAATAAAAGAATGTGGGGGAGGATGCAGAGTATGGAGATGATGCTCAAGACTTTGATTAAACAAGGGTCAAAGGCCCCAGTGGTTCCCCAGACAGCTGTCCAAGAAGGCCCATATCAAGAGGAATATATGGAGTACCAGCAAGGGGATTTCCTTCCAGCGCCTTGTTTAGGACTGGAGGATGCCTCCCTACAATATGAATTGGGAGAAGCAGGGCAGGATGCAGCTGACCCTGATTCTGGTGTCCCTGCTTATGTGCAAACACCAGAGCACAAGAGCCACGCTCCGTGTGTCCCGGAAATAGCATTGAGCTTTGCTATTTCGGAGGGGACTGGTGAGGCAATGGACGAGTACCTTGCCAACAACATCAACTATTTAGTGCCTCACCAGCTCCAGCAGTCTATGATGACAGAGACAACAAACAAGTATAAGACACCTGTCAACTGTGCATCGCTGAAAGTGCCTACGGTGAACCCAGCAATATGGGCACCCATGAGTCCTTCTATGAGGGGACAGGAGGTTCGATATCAACACGTCCTCCAACTGGTGGCGGCTACAATCACTGCATTTGGCACTATGGTAAAAGGGACATTGCTAAATCAAATACAAAAAGATATGTTGGCTATGTTATGCAATGCCTTTTTCGAGGTTAATTGTATTAGAGAAAACGCCATCAGGCCTACTCTCAATCAGAAATTTGCTGCTCTGTGTAAGGCAACGAATATTCAAACACCTGAATTCCTGTTTGGAACGGATCTTGTGAAGCAAATCCGTGAGATTGACGATGAGGCAAAAACTATTGGCTTAATGAAGCCAACCACCTATCGGCCAACTATTCGAAAGCCTGGGTTTACGTACCGAAGTTCGGATCCAGGTGCTGGGCCCAGCAGGGGGAGGCCAGTGGGGCAACGATGATACCCTCGAAGACAGATCGGCTACAACCCCAATATGGGCAGACAACAGGCTTACAGGCCAACTCAAAGTCAAAGTCAAAGTAAACTTTATTGTCAATTCAAATAATGCAACAAGTAGTTACACAGAGGATTGAAATTGCGTTTCCCCATACTCCAAATGTGCAAGTAATATTTATTTATAACACAGACAATCTACCATTAAAAATACCATTAAAAAATATACCATTAAAAATAGACATTATATAGTGTGCCAGAGTCTAGTAACATTTTGAGGTATGTTATTAAAGTGCAATAATAAAAGGTACAATATAGAAAAGTGCAAATAGCATACTGCAGACATTGAGTTAAAGTTATTTGACAGTCAGTTGATTTTTGTTTGTGTAATGTTCATGGAATTTTCTTGAGTGAGTTGAGTAGTCCGATGGCCTGAGGGAAAAAGCTGTTATTGAATCTGGTGGTTTTGCAACGCATGCTGCGGTAGCACTTGCCGGATGGAAGGGGGGTGAACAGTTTGTTGTTTGCTGGATGGGTGGTGTCTTTGATGATATTGGTTGTTCTCTTGCGACAGCGAGATGGGTATAAGTCGTGGATTGCTGGTTGGGGTGATCTGGTGATCTTCTCTGCTGTCCTCACCACTCTCTGTAGGGCCTTCTGGTCAGCAGCAGAGCAACTGCCATACCAGACAGAGAGACTGCTGGTAAGAATGCTCTCAATGGCAGCCCTGTAAAAGGTGGTGAGGGCAGAAGGGGGGAGGTCGGCTCTCCTCAACCGTCAAAGGAAGTGGAGGCGTTGCTGTGCTTTCTTGACTAGGGAAATGGTGTTGTTAGATCATGTCTGATCATCTGTGGTGTGCACTGCCAGGAACTTGGTGCTTTTCACAGACTCCACTGCACTGCCATTGATGGTGAGTGGGTTGTGTACTATCTGTTTCTTCCTGAAGTGCACAGTTATTTCTTTTGTTTTATTGACATTGAGTTGAAGGTTATTAATGTCACACCAGTTGATGAGTTGTTCAACCTCCTCTCTGTACGCTGAGTCGTCATCGTGGCTGATGAGGCCCACCACTGTAGTGTCATCTGCGAACTTGATGATGTGGTTCGAATTGTGTTTGGCACAACAGTCATGTGTCATCTGCGTGAACAACAGAGGGCTCAGCACACATCCCTGTCGGACCCCGGTGGTCTCTGATGAGTTTTTGCCAACTCTTACTGTCTGCGGTCTGTCGGTATGGAAGTCCAGTAACCAGTTGCATAGTGGGGTGCTGATGCCTATTTTGCCGAGTTTATTCACCAGGTGTTGGGGGATGACTGTGTTGAAGGCGGAGCTGAAGTCGATAAACAGCATCCGCACGTAACTGTTATAGTTTTCCAGTTGAGTCAGGCTTAGGTGAAGTGCTGTTGCTATGGCATCATCAGTGGAACGGTTGGGACGATATGCAAACTGCAATGGGTCCAGAGTAGAGGGGAGACTGGATGTTATGTGGGCCTTGACCAACCTTTCAAAGCACTTCATCATGATGGACGTGAGTGCTATGGGCCGGTAATCGTTCAGTGTTGAGGCTGGAGATATCTTAGGTAACGGTATGATGGTGGTGGCTTTGAAGCATGCTGGTATGACGGCTTGGCTCAGAGAGGTGTTGAAGATGTCCGTGAGAACATCTGTAAGTTGGTCAGCACAACCTCTGAGCACACGCTGTCAATATGTTGACAGGACCTGCAGCTTTTCTGGGGTTCACCTTGAGTGGGGTCCTCCGCACATCAGCTGGGTCCAAGTGAAGTGTTTCATGGTCTGGGCAGGGAGGGGCTTTTGTTGGTGTGGTGGTGATGTCTTCCTCAAACCGGTTGAAGAAGGTGTTAAGTGTGTTGAGGAAGTCTATGTTGTCCTCGCATGGTAGGGGTGTTGGCCTGTAGCCGGTGACAGACTGGATGCCTTGCTACAGGCGCTTGGGGTCTTTAGTGTCTGTGAAGTGTGCTTGAATTTTCTGTCCATAGACACGCTTGGCTGTTCTCACACCCCAGTTCAAGTTGGCCCTAGCAGTACTAAGGGCGTCTTTATCCCCGGACTTGAAAGCAGCATTCCGTGCTCTTAGGAGAGGTACAGGGACTTTTTGTTCATGATAAAGTTTCTGGTGGACAACCTAACTATTGGAGGTAGATTACAATTGTTTTATAATGAATGGTGCTGTATAACGTCTGATATGTTTATACGAAAGACTGTGTCAGGTTCTACCATTGAGTTTATCTCAGGGATAGATCCACCTCAACAGCACAAGCCTAACTAAATGTTGGTGTTTTCTGCTCCAGAGACTGAACAGGTAAATGATGAGATTAAGAATTTATGCCACAAAGGAGTGATTGAGAAAGCCATTAATCATTCTCAACGATTTGTGTCTAATACATTCCCCAGACCTAAAAAAGATGGGGTTTGTAGAGTAATTCTGGACTTAACTCACTCACTTAAACTCGTCAGTTCTCTACAGGCACTTTAAAATGGACACCTCCATTACTGCAAAGCAGCTGGTATCACAGGGTTGTTATATGACAACTATTGATTTGCAAGATTCATATTATTCGGTGCCAATTCATGCTCATTATCGCAGGTACTTGAAATGTAATTGCATGGGACAGCTGTGGCAATACAAAGGATTGCCTAATGGATTAAGCTCAGCACCTAGGCTATTTACTAAATTGTTAAAACCTGTGCTGGGGCTATTGCGGGCCCAAAATCACATTGTCATGGCCTATTTAGATGATATCTTAATTATCAGCAACACTAAAGAGTCAGCTGAAGGGTCGGTTGCAGTAACCAAAAATGTGTTTGAAACATTAGGGTTTTTGGTCCATCCAACTAAGTTCAAGTTACAGCCAACCCAAAATATTGAGTATTTGGGATTTCTTATCGATTCAGTTGATATGACAGTAACATTACCAACAGCCAAGGTTGTGGATATTGCTAATGTGTGTATTTGCCTCACACAAAAGCTTTATCCCTCCATCCGAGAAGTCGCAAAGGTCATTGGGAAATTGGTAGCAGCTTTTCCTGCAGTACAGTATGGACCTTTGCATTATCAACATTTGCCAAGAGCAAGAGAACAAGCATTTAAAGAGCACACAGGCCATTTTGATTGGGTTATGCAGTTACCAACCACAGCTCTAGCAGAATTGCAGTGGTGGATTGTTAATGTTAGTCAAGCTACCAATAACATTTTGGTGCACGAACCTTCAGTGATCTTACAGACTGATGTAAGCGTTCTCTGATGGGGGGCTACCGACACCGAGTCTAGCTGTGGGGGTAGATAGACTGAACAAGAAGGTTTGATTCTCCACACACAAGGGATAAATTATTTGGAATTATTGCGGGCATTTTATGGGTTAAAAGCATATTGCTCCACAATGAATAATTTACACGTTCAACTCCAGATTGATAACACCACAGCAGTGGCATATATTAATCATATGAGAGGAGCAAGATCAGTATCATGTGATTACTTGGCTAACCTCATCTGACATTGGTGTATTTCAAGGAACATCTGGGTTTCAGCCACCTATCTACCAGGTATAGACAATGTGGTGGCAGACCATAGGTCGAGAAAGTTCAATGATAATATAGAGTCGATGTTGAATGCTGAGATTTTTCAAACAATTGTCACTCGATTTGGGTTGCCAGATATTGATCTGTTCGCATCCAGATTGAATCACCAGTTGCCTAAATATGTTTCATGGGAGCCAGATCCAGGAACAGTGACTGTGGATGCTTTCTCGTTACATTGGGGGCACTCATTCTTTTATGCATTTCCTCCATTTTGTCTGATCATGAAATGGCTCACTAAAATAAAGCGTGACTCCGCCACAGGCGTTTTGGTGGTCCCAGATTGGCCAACACAACCATGGTTCCCATTAGTACTGAGAATGATGGCTCAGCCATTCATGATGATTCCCAGCTGCAGTAATTTGTTGGTGCATCCGGTTACAGGAGAAAGTCACCCGTTATGTGACAGTATCAATTTGTTGGTCTGCAGGTTCTGACCAGACCATTCCAAGGCCTTGTATTATCGAACAGGACCATGGAGGTTATCACTGCAGGCTGGAGAAATAGCACCAAAAAAACAATATGTGGTGCACATAAAGAAATGGGAGACGTTCTGTGTACAATCCAATATATCTTATCATACTGCAAGCATATGTGATGTGTTGGAGTTCCTTGCTAAGTTGCATTTTGATGAGCACCTGAGTTATAGTGCCATTAACAGTGCTCGGGGCAGTCTTCAGAACAACAACAACCTATCGGGTCTCATCCGTTACCATCCCGATTTATGAGAGGAATTTTTAACAAAAACCCTACGAAGCCTAGATATACAGAAATCTGGGATATCAGTATAGTTCTCACACTGCTTCGGCAATAGGCTCCAATTATGTTGTTATCTATGCAGAGATTAACTCTTAAAGTGGTTATGCTAATGGCGTTGGTTTCAGCACAATGTGTACAAACATTACAATTGTTACGAATCGATTGTATGCATTTGTCTGTAGATGACATTACATTTTATGTCTATGATTTAATCAAACAAAGCAGGCCAGGTATGGCAGGAACCAAAGTGACATTTAAAGCATATCCTGTTGAGCAAATGTTACGTGTAGTTAAACACTTAAACCAATATATTGAGTTAACAAGGAGTCTCAGAGGTTCTGAGACAGGACTGCTCATTAATCACAAAAAGCCATATAAAAGAGTGTCAGTACAAACTATTTCTAGATGGTTGAAACAGGTTCTCAATTGTGCTGGAGTCGACACTCATGTATTTAAATCTCACTCCACCAGGGCGGCATCAACATCCGCGGCGAAGGCTCAGGACGTGCCGCTAGACCAAATCCTCGCGGCCGCAGGATGTTCTAGAGAATCAACATTTTCTCAATTCTATGACAAACCTGTTTTGGGTTCCATTTAATTTATTTGCTTTGTTTATATATCATTGTTTGTAATTTTCCCCTGGGACAGAGGGGTTATTACTGTTTTTTGTTATTATTATTAAATAGTTATTGAATAATTTGAAGCAATGTTCAATATATTATTTATTCACTACTGTGTCAACCGAAGCAGATTGTCGTATGGAGTGTATCTACGGCATGGAAACACAGAGCTTTGAAATCTTCACGTAGTCACTCACGTGAATCCGAAGTAAAATAGTAAGATTAAACGAGAACTTACCAGTTCGAAGTTTGATCCTTATTTTATGAGGAGTAACGTTGAGGGATTACATGCCCTCCGCTCCCACCCTCGTAATCTAAGAGATCATCTGGTAGTCTAGTCTTCTTAAAGCCTTACTATGTTACTTCGGCTATTTGTTTCTGTGTTTTCACGCCGCTGCTTTGAAGTATGACGCGCATGCGTCTGGCGGGGCTTCTTCACGTAATCCCTAAACGTTACTCCTCATAAAATAAGGATCAAACTTCAAACTGGTAAGTTCTCGTTTAATCTTACTATTTTACGTGGTATCATGTTCAGTAAGAATATTGCGGGCCAAAGGGTCACTTCATCTGCTGTGCTATTCTACGTTCTTAAGCTCTGGAATTCTCTCCTTAAACATCTCTATCCTCTAGCACTCCACTATTTAAGATGCTCCTTAAAACCAACCTCTATAATTAAGTTCTCTGAACATTGACTAATTAGCTGGTGTCAGATTTTGTTTCATAACATTCCTGTGAAGTGCCTTGAGACGTTTCATAACATTAGAGAACCTGCAGAACTCCAATCTGCGGCTGTTGGTGCTTCAGGGTTATTTTATTAAAAGAAAGACTGGTATTTATAGCAGTTTACGAAAACAGAAGATGTCCCAAAGTATATTGCAACTTTGGAAGTACTTTTAAAATATAGGCACTGTTGTAAACACAGCTGCCAATTTTCCCTCATAGTCATAGAGCCATAGAGTGATACAGTTTGGAAACAGACCCTTCGACCCAACGCACCCACACCGGCCAACAATGTCGCAGCCACCCTAGTCCCACTTGCCTGCGCCTGGTCCTTAACCCACCAAACCTATCCTATCCATGTACCTGTCAAACTGTGTCTTAAACGAGGGGATATTCCCTGCCTCAACTACCTCCTCTGGCAGCTTGTTCCATACACCCACCACCCTCTGTTTGAAAAAGTTTCCCCTCGGATTCCTATTAAATCTTTTCCCCTCATCTTGAACCTAAGTCCTCTGGTCCTCGATTCCCTTACCTGGGTAAAAGACTGTGCATCTACCCGATCTATTCCTCTCATGATTTTGTGCACCTCTATAAGATCTTCCCTCATCCTCCCACGCTCCATGGAATAGAGACCCAGCCTACTCAACCTCTCCCTATAGCTCACACCTGGAAACATCCTCATAAATCTTTTATAGACAATAGACAATAATTGCAGGAGGATGCCATTGGGCCCTTTGAGCCAGCACCGCCATTCAATGTGATCAGAGCTGATCATCCACAATCAGTACCCCGTTCCTTCCTTCTCCCCATATCCCCCGACTCCTTTATCTTTAAGAGCCCTATCAAGCTCTTTCAAGAGAACCGGCCTCCACCACCATCTGAATTCCACAGACTCACAACTCTCTGTGTGAAAAAGTGTTTCCTCATCTCCGTTCTAAATGACTCACCCCTTATTCTTAAACTGTGGCCCCTGGTTCTGGCCTCCCCCAACATCGGGAACATGTTTCCTGCATGTCCAAACCCTTAATAATCTTATATGTTTCAATAAGATCCCCTCTCATCCTAAATTACAGAGTATACAAGCCCAGCCACTCCATTCTCTCAGCATATGACAGTCCCGCCATCCCGGGAATTAACTTTGTGAACCTACGCTGCACTCCCTCAATAGCAAGAAAGTCCTTCCTCAAATTAGAGGACCAAAACTACACACAATACTCCAGGTGTGGTCTCACTAGGGCCCTGTACAACTGCAGAAGGACCTCTTTGCTCCTGTACTCAACTCCTCTTGTTATAAAGGCCAACATGCCATTTGCTTTCTTCACTGCCTGCTGTACCTTTTTCTGGCTAACGTCTAGTTCCTGGAGAACAAGTTGGATGACCTCTGGGCGAGGATCAGATTCCAGCGGGACATACGAGACTGCAACACCTTCTGTCTGACCGAGACATGGCTGAACCCGCTGGTGCCAAATCAAATAAAATGACCAACCGAGTTCTCCGTGCGGACAGAATGGAAGAATTCAGGAAATCCAAGGGTGGAGGAGTTTGCTTCATGACCAACAATAACTGGTGCAACCCTAGGAATATTAAGATGCTTTCTTGTTCCTGCTCGCCAGACCTGGAGCATCTGATTATCTCATGCCGTCCATTCTACCTTCCCCGGGAGTTCATCTCAATGATCATCACAGCTGTCTACATACCACCGCATGCGGACACCGACCTGGCACTATCGGCCTACACAATGTGTTATGTCGACACCAAAACAAGAACCCTGATGTGGCTATGGCGGTGGCTGGATATTTTAATAAGGCAAATCTCAAAAAGGACATGCCTAACTTCTGCCAACACATCACGTGTGTCACCAGGGGGGAAAGAAGTTTGGACCACTGCTACAGGCTGTTCAGGAAAGGCTACAAGGCCGTTTCTCTCCCTCCTTTTGGAAAATCTGATCACGCTGCCATTTTCCTGCTGCCGGAGTATAAACAATGAACAGTACGGGAAGCGGCAGTGACATGGGACATAAAGCAGTAGTCTAACCATGCAGGGGCCATGCTGCAAGATGCATTGAGCGATGTCGACTGGAATATGTTCCAAGCAAATTCCGGAGACGTTAGTGAGTTTGCGGAAGCGTTCACGGACTTCATTGCAACAATAGCTGATAACATCATCCCCATAGTAAGGGTTAGAATCCTTCCTAATCAAAAACCCTGGGTGGACAGGTCCATTCGCATTGCCTTGAATGCTCACACCGCTGCTTACAACTCTGGCCTGGGATCCGGCAATATGGATGACTACAAGGCAGAGTACTACAGACTGCGAAGGGCGGTGAAGGATGTAAAAAGGAGGTACAGGGACAGGATGGAGTCGCAGATGCAGCAGTGGGACACCACATGCCTTTGGCAGAGGCTACAGACTATAACTAACTACCAGAGCAGCCGCCCCCTCAACCGGGAGTGCCGGCACCTCCCTAGCTGATGACCTGAACTCTTTCTACGCATGATTCGAGATGGCCAACATCACCCGTAGCTCGCTGGCTAACAACAACACCGCCAGCGTGCTGGCTAGCGAGGCAGGAGGGAGATCCACTGCTGGGGATATGCACACATTCTCGGTGACCGAGCACGACGTGAGAAGGGCTCTGATGCGTGTGAACACGAGAAAAGCTGTAGGCCCAGATGGTATATCTGGGCGAGTACTAAAGTCTAGTGCTACTCAGCTTGCTCCAGTGCTCAACACAATATTCAACCTCTCCTTGGCCAAGTCCGTGGTCCCTGCCTGCTTCCAACGATCTATCATTGTACCAGTCCCAAAGAATGCCTTTCCAGCCTGCTTGAAAGACTACCGACTGGTGGCCCTCACCTCGGTAGTCATGAAATGCTTTGAGAGGTTGATCAAGAACCACATCTGTGACTTCCTCCCTCGAACCATGGACCCGCTGCAGTTCGCATACCGTCCGAACAGATCCACGGATGATGCAGTCTCCCAGGTTCTGCACACCACTCTCTCTCACCTTGACAGCCAAAAGGGGGTCGACGTGAGGATGCTGTTCATTGATTTCAGTTCAGCTTTCAATACCATAGTCCCGACCAGACTTGCTGGGAAGCTGCTGGAACTGGGGCTGAACACTCCTTTGTGTGCCTGGGTCCTGGACTTTCTCACCACCAGCCCCAGGTGGTCAAGATGTGGAGAAATACCTCGAACCCCCTCACCCTGAACACAGGGTCCCCCCAGGGTTGCGTCCTTAGTCCCCCACTGTACTCCCAGGGCACACACATGACTGTGTGGCCAGGTTCAGCTCCAACTCCACCATCAAGTTTGCTGATGGACACTGTGGTGGTGGGCCTGATCTCCAATAACGATGAGAAGGCCTACCGGGAGGATGCGGCTGATTTGGCACTCTGGTGTCAGGACAACAGCCTCCTCTTGAATGGCACAAAAACTAAGGAGCTGATTCTGGACTTTAGAAGGGCTCAACATCTGAGGAAGTACACACCACTGGAGATAAATTGGACAACTGTGGAAGGGGTGACCAGCTTTAAATACCTGGGAGTCCACATCACAGAGGATCTGCCATGGACAACACACACTGCCGCACTGGTGAGTAAGGCAAGGCAGCGCCTTTACCACCTCAGGCAGCTGAGGAAATTCAGAGTCTCTCTGAGGATCCTTCAGTGCTTCTACTCTGGGCTGTAGAAAGCATCTTGTCCGGCAACATCTCAATCTGGTTTGGGAATAGCTCTGCCCAGGACAGGGAGGTTCTGCAGAGAGTAGTTCGACGTCATCAAATGCTTTCTGAAATTCCAGGTATACTACATCCACTGGCTCTCCCTTGTCCATTTTCCTAGTTATATCCTCAAAAAATTCCAGAAGAATAGTCAAGCATGATTTCCCCTTCGTAAATCCATGCTGACTCGGACCGATCCTGTTACTGCTATCCAAATGTGTGCTATTTCATCTTTTATGATTGACCCCAGCATCTTCCCCACCACCGATGTCAGGCTAACAGGGTCTATAATTCCCTGTTTTCTCTCTCCCGCTTTGCTTAAAAGTGGGATAACATTAGCTACCGTCCAATCCACAGGAACTGAGCCTGAATCCATAGAACATTGGAAAATGAACAGCAATGCATCCACGATTTCTCGAGCCACTTTCTGAAGTACGCTGGGATGCAGACCATGCAGGCCATGGGGATTTATCAGCCTTCAGTCCCATCAGTCTACCCAACACCATTTCCTGCCTAATGTGGATTTCCTTCAGTTCTTCCATCACCCCAGATCCTCTGGTCACTAGTACATCAGGAAGATTGTTTGTATCCTCCTTAGTGAAGATGGATCCAAAGTACCTGTTCAACTCATCTGCCATTACCTTGTTCTCCATAATAAATTCACCCTTTTCAGTCTTCGAGGGTCCAACTTTGGTCTTAGCTAATGTTTTCCTCTTCACATACCTCCTTAAAGGAAGATCCATCTTTATATTCTTGGCTAGCTTACCTTCGTACCTCATCTTTTCTCCCCTTATTGCCTTTTTATTTATCTTTTTTGAACCCTTTCAAACGTGACAATATCTTTCCTAACTAATTTTTTCCTCTTCACATACCAAAAGAAGCTTTTACTATCCTCCTTTATATTCTTGGCTAGCTTACCTTTGCACCTGATCTTTTCTCCCCGTATTGCCTTTTTAGTTATCTTTTCTGAACCCTTTCAAGCTTGACAATATCTTTCCTATAACATGGTGCCCAGAACTGAACACAATATTCTAAATGCGGCCTCACCAACGTCTTATACAACTGCAATGACCTCCGAACTTCTATGCTCAATACTCTGGCTGATGGAGGCCAAAGTGCTAAAAGCGTTTTTGACCGCCTTATCCACCTGCAATTCGCCCTTCAAGGAACCATGCACTTGTACTCCTAGATCCCTCTGCTCTACAACACTCCCCAGAGGTCTAACATTTACTGTGTAGGTCCTGCCTTTGTTCGATGTTCCAAAATGCAACACCTCACCCTTCTCTGTATTAAATTCCATCAACCATTCTTCCTGGCCAATTGATCCAGATCCTGCTGCAATCGTTCACAACCATCTTCACTATCTGCAAAACCACTTACTTTTGTATCATCAGCAAATTTGCTAATCTTGCCCTGTATGTTCTCATCCAAATCATTGATGTAGATGTCAAACAGTAATGGGCCCAGCACCGAACCCTGTGGCACGCCACTAGTCACAGGCCTCCATTCAAGGAAGCAACCTTCCACCATCACCCTCTGCTTCTTTCCATGGAACCAATTTGCTATCCATTCAGCTATCTCTCCTTGTATCCCATGAGATCTAACCTTCCAGAGCAGCCTGCCATGCGGCACCTTGTCGAACGCCTTACTAAAGTCCATGTACACATCTATAGCTGTGCCTTCATCAACCTTTTTGTACATGTCTTCATAAAAATCAATCCGATTTTTGAGACACGACCTCCCATGTACGAAACCATGCTGACTGTTCCTAATCAGCCCTTGCCCATCCAAATGCTTGTATATCCTATCCCTCAAAATACTTACCAACTACAGATGTTAAGCTCACCGACCTATAGTTCCCAGCATTTTCCCTGCAGCGCTTCTTGAAAATTTGCCAGCCTCCAATCCTCTGGCACCTCTCCTGTATTTACGGACGACTCGTAAATTTCAACCAGAGCTCCCGCAATTTCCTCTCTAGTTTCCCGCAATGTCCTCGGATATATCTGATTATGCCCTGGAGATTTGTCTACCTTCAAACCCAAGTACTTAATCGATGGTAACCCTGACTACTCTCATGACACTTACAGTAACTGCTCCAATTTCCTCCGTCCTACTGTCTTTCTCCTCGGTAAATATAGAGGAAAAATACTAATTGAGGACCTAGCCCATCTCCTGTGGCTCTACACAGGGGTGCCAACTTTTATTCCTGAGAAGTTCCTCACTCTCTCTCTCATCACCCTTTTCCCCCTTATGTATTTATAAAATCTTTTGGGATTGTCTTTTATGCTACCCGCCAGAGGTATCTCCTGGCCCCTTTTTGCCCTTCTGATCCCCTTTTTTAGTTTGCTCTTTAGTTCCCAAAACTCTTCCAGGGATGCACTAGATCCCAACAGCTTATACCTGTCCCATGCACCCTTCTTGTTTTTGACTAATCTCCCAATTTCCCTTGTCAGCCAAGCTTCCTTACGTTTGCCTGCTTTGCCTTTCACTCTAACGGGGACATACACATCCTGAACTCTCTTCAGTGCACTTAAAAAAACATACCACTTGGCCGATGTTCCTTTCCCCTCACATAACTTGCTCCTGTCAACTTGAGCGAGACCTTCTCTCATACCTCCAAAGTTAGCCTTACCCCAGTTGAGCATTTTAACATGTGGACCCTCTCCGTCCTGATCCATAACTATCTTAAACCTAATCAAACTGTGGTCACTTGCCATAAAAGGCTCCTCCACACTTCTGCTTCTATCCTCATTTTACACCCCACTGTCTCTCTCCTCATGCTCCCATCCCCCTGCCACATTGGTTTAAATCCTCCCCAACAGCACTAGCAAACACTCCCCCAAGGACATTGGTTCCATTCCAGCCCAGGTGCAGACCATCCTGTTTGTACTGGTTAATTGGCACCAACGATATAGGTAAAAAACGGGATGAGGTCCTACAAGGCGAATTTAGGGAGCTAGGAGATAAACTGAAAAGTAGAACCACAAAGGTAATAATCTCTGGATTACTACCAGTGCCATGTGCTAGTCAGAGTAGAAATAGGAGGATGTTGCAGATGAATATGTGGCTTGAAAAATGGTGCAAGTGGGAGGGATTCAAATTTCTAGGGCATTGGAACCAGTTCTGGGGAGGTGGGACCAGTACAAACAGGACGGTCTGCACCTGGGTTGGAATGGAACCAATGTCCTTGGGGGAGTGTTTGCTGGTGCTGTCGGGAGGACTTAAACTAATGTGGCAGGGGGATTGGAGCATGAGGAGAGAGACAGAGGGGTGTAAAATGAGGATAGAAGCAATAGGTAGCAAGGTGAAAAGTAAAAGTGGCAGGCAGACAAATCAAGGGCAAAAATCAAAAAGGGCCACTTTTCAACATAATTGTATAAGGGGTAAGAGTGTTGTAAAAACAAGCCTGAATGCTTTGTGTCTCAATGCAAGGAGCATTCGTAATAAGATGGATGAGTTGAATGTGCAGATAGTTTTAATGAATATGATATAGTTGGGATCACAAAGATTTCATTCATTAGGGTTGAGAGTGACTTAGTTAAATCAGAAACAAGGGTTCTGAACTTAAAGAAAGGTAACTTTGAGGGTTATGAGTCGTGAATTGGCCAAGATAGACTGGCAATTGATTCTTAAAGGGTTGACGGTGGATATGCAATGGAAGGCATTTAAAGACCGCATGGATGAACTACAACAATTGTTCATCCCAGTTTGGCAAAAGAATAAATCACGGAAGGTAGTGAATCCGTGGATAACATGGGAAATCAGGAATAGTATCAAAACAAAAGATGAGGCATACAAATTAGCCAGAAAAAGCAGGCTAGCAGAGGACTGGGAGAAATTCAGAGTCCAGCAGAGGACGCAAAGGGCTTAATTAGGAAATGGAAAATAGATTATGAAAGAAAACTGGCAGGGAACATAAAAACTGACCGCAAAAGCTTTTATAGATATGTGAAGAGAAAAAGATTAGTTAAGACAAATGTAGGTCCCTTGCAGTCAGAAACAGGTGAATTGATCATGGGGAACAAGGACATGGCTGCCAATTGAATAACTACTTTGGCTCTGTCTTTACTAAGAAAGACATAAATAATCTGCCGGAAATAGCAGGGGACCGGGGGTCAAATGAGATGGAGGAACTGAGTGAAATCCAGGTTAGTCGGGAAGTGGTGTTAGGTAAATTGAATGGATTAAAGGCCGATAAATCCCCAGGGCCAGATAGGCTGCATCCCAGAGTGCTTAAGGAAGTAGCCCCAGAAATAGTGAATGCATTAGTGATAATTGTTCAAAACTCTTTAGATTCTGGAGTAGTTCCTGAGGATTAGAGGGTAGCTAATGTAACCCCACTTTTTAAAAAGGGAGGGAGAGAGAAAACGGGGAATTACAGACCAGTTAGTCTAACATCGGTAGTGGGGAAAATGCTAGAGTCAGTTATTAAAGATGGGATAGCAGCACATTTGGAAAGTGGTGAAATCATTGGACAAAGTCAGCATGGATTTATGAAAGATAAATCATGTCTGACGAATCTTATAGAATTTTTCGAGAATGTAACTAGTAGAGTGGATAATGGAGAACCAGTGGATGTGTTATATCTGGACTTTCAGAAGGCTTTCGACAAGGTCCCACATAAGAGATTAGTATGGAAACGGTATTGGGGGTTCAGTATTGATGTGGATAGAGAACTGGCTGGCTTGAAGCAAAGAGTAAATGGATCCTTTTCAGAATGGCAGGCAGTGACTAGTGGGGTACCACAAGGCTCAGTGCTGGGACCCCAGCTATTTACAATATGTATTAATGATTTGGACGAGGGTATTGAATGCAACATCTCCAAGATTGCGGATGACATGAAGCTGGGGGGCAGTGTTAGCTGTGAGGAGGATGCTAGGAGGCTGCAAGGAGACTTGGATAGGTTGGGTAAGTGGGCAAATGCATGGCAGATGCAGTATAATGTGGATAAATGTGAGGTTATCCACTTTGGTGGCAAGGACAGGAAAGTAGACTATTATATGAATGGTGGCCGATTAGGAAAAGGGGAGATGCAACGAGACCTGGGTGTCATGGTACACCAGTCATTGAAAGTAGGCAAAGTGTTAAAGAAGGAACTGCAGATGCTGGAGAATCGAGGGTACACAAAAGGCTGGAGAAACTCAGCGGGTGCAGCAGCATCTAAGGAGCGAAGGAGATAGGCGACGTTTCGGGTCGAGACTATGTGTTGTATGTGCCGGCTGGTGGGGTGAAAGGTGAGGACCAGGGGGACTCTGCCCTTGTTGCGAGTGGGGGAATGGGGAGAGAGGGCAGTGTTGCGGGGTATGGAGGAGACCCTGGTGCTCCTCCCATCTCACCTCTCTACCCTCAGGCCCTGGCATTCCCTCTCTCTCTATCTCTCCCCCACCCAAGTCGCACTAGCTTCTCATTTTCACACTACAAACAGCTTACAATGGCCTGTTTCCTTTATCATTGATACTTTTTTGCATATCTTTCATTCATTGTTCTTTATCTCTCCACATCACCGTCTATATTTCTCGTTTCCCTGATCCCTAACCAGTCTGAAGAAGGATCTTGACCTGAATCGTCGCCTATCTCCTTCGCTCCTTAGATGCTGCTGCACCCGCTGAGTTTCTCCAGCCTTTTGTGTACCATTGAAAGTAGGCATGCAGGTGCAGCAGGCAGTGAAGAAAGCGAATGGTATGTTAGCATTCATAGCAAAAGGATTTGAGTATAGGAGCAGGGAGGCTCTACTGCAGTTGTACTGGGCCTTGGTGAGACCACACCTGGAGTATTGCGAACAGTTTTGGTCTCCTAATCTGAGGAAAGACATTCTTGCCATAGAGGGAGTACAGAGAAGGTTCACCAGACTGATTCCTGGGATGGCAGGACTTTCATATGAAGAAAGGGTGGTTAGACTCGGCTTGTACTCGCTTGAATTTAGAAGATTGAGGGGGGATCTTATAGAAATGTACAAAATTCTTAAGGGGTTGGACTGGCTAGATGCAGGAAGATTGTTCCCGATGTTGGGGAAGTCCAGAACAAGGGGTCACAGTTTAAGGATAAGGGGGAAGTCTTTTAGGACCGAGATGCGAAAAAAAAAATTCACACCAAGAGTGGTGAATCTGTGGAATTCGCTGCCACAGAAAGTAGTTGAGGCCAGTTCATTGGCTATATTTAAGAGGGAGTTAGATGTGGCCCTTGTGGGTAAAGGGATTAGGGGGTATGGAGAGAAGACATGTAAGACAAAATGATTCTACAATATTTCATGGGAAAATAACTTCAAAACTTTCAAGTGCATGAAGAGATTGAAGGTTAGGATTGGTGTAAAAAGTGTGCCTATCGTAGCATTTGGTCACAAGATATGAATACCACAGAAATTATAGACAGACCAAAAAGACTTCAAGCTCCTAACAATGTAACGATATTTATATTTCTTGTATGGTAGAAAATGAAATTTGTGAAATTGTTACTTCACTGAACTGCTGTAACAGATTCGCTAACATAAACCCATTGTTCAAAGTTAATAACCAAGCCCAAGCAACATCCGTTCTCACATGGAAACTATAATAAAATGGATTAAGACCAGATTTTGGATGAAAAGGGCCAACTACAACAGCCTATTTTGGATTGAGGAAAACAAAAATTGTTATCTTGAGAAGATTCTTCATGAAAGACTTCTGCGTGACAGAGATTCAAACGTAGTAATAGATAAGCAATCCTTTGGACATACTATGAGAAATCAGTGCTCTGGAGAGGAACTTTCTGGAGTCTTTCATGATAATAAGTCAGGTTGTGATAGTATTCTTACTCTGAGAGAGAGTTGAGACCAAATCTAGGCTGATGTTCAAGTGCAATATTGGAGGTGCATTATATTGTTGAGGATAAGATTTTTAAGAATCAAGCGTCAAGAGTGTTTAATTGTCATGTGTACTGGCAACAGAAATTGAAATTCGTGCTTGCTTCAGTTTAACAGGCCCCTTTGATGCAATAACACACAAATACATCTTCGATAATCAACAATGCAATAAATTAATAATCAATAATACAAGGGTGATATTTAACCTGGCCATAATAGTGCAAAACTAAAATCCATAGTGCGACCAAAACAAAGTCTATATTAGCTGAATGCAATTACTTTTTAATTTGTAATGTGAACTTATATTCCTCATAAAGAATTGTTGAGTCCCAGTGCATGCAGGGCACCATCATTCCCTTTGTTCCTCACTCAATGGCTATTTCTTATGGATCCATCTTTTGTTTGATCATTGATCAACCCACTTTGTCATACACCATCAATATTTCACACATTTATTCATGCTTGCCCTCCATACCAACACAGACCTAATCCTTGGCTAATATTTTGCCTTCTTCCCCTTTCACTGGCTATTATCTGCATTAATGTTATCCTTCTCTAACATCTTCCAGATTGAAGATGTTCACTTAAAGAATTTGCACTTTTGCTCTCATCACACATTGAATAGTTCCAGTTCTTTCATATTTTCATACCAATATTCTGAGGTAACTGCAGGCTACTCAAAATTCTATTCCTTGGATATTACTAGGCAATAATCATTCATGAGTCATTATGCATTGCTTACTTATTATATCAAAGGAGGATACCATTTGGCCCATCATGTTGGCTCTAAATGAGCATTGGTATATTATTGATATTGATTTATTATTGAAATATGCACCAAGCTACAGTAAAAACGTTGTTTTGCATGCTATCGAGTCTAATTATACCATACATGAGTACAATCGAGCCATAAACAAGTACGGTAAGTAGTGTAAAACGAAAAATAACCAGAGTGCAGAATGAAGTGCTACTGTGTTAACCTACAAACTTGAACTTTGAATGTGGATGGAAACCAGAGCATTCAAGCATATCCACTTCTTTTGGTTTCCTAGGTACCTTCACTCACCATTTTGGCAGCACTACCAGTTACAATTTCCCTAAATTCAAGAAACATTGGCTCATCATCTTTAGCTTGAACCCTTAAAGCCAATGTGACAATGTGACTCCAGGCTACTCAAAATTCTATTCCTTGGATATTACTAGGCAATAACCATTCATGAGTCATTATGCATTGCTTACTTATTATAGCAAAGGAGGAGACCATTTGGCCCATCATGTTGGCTCTAAATGAGCATTGGTATATTATTGATATTGATTTATTATTGAAATAATGCAATGCAAAATCCAAATGCAACAGAATTTCGTTTGGAATTACATATATCGATGTATTTCTAAATGACAATAAAGTTTGTTTGACGTTGACAATTCTGAGGGAGCATCTTAACCTTGCATGGCAGTAGTTCAAGAAAACAGGTCATCACTTTCATCTTCAGGGCAATAAACAGTGGTCAAAAAGGAAATGTATGCATAATAAGTAAAAACAAGCATTGGCGAGTAAAAGGTAAGGTGTTAGGGCAATATTGCAGTGGAAACTGCAATACAACCCTTATTTTCACCATTAAAAAAGGCACAGTTTGTTTGATATACATTTCCTTCATTGACTTCAGTATTTAAGCTCTAGAAGTTCTGTCTATTTCCCCTTTGCATACATTCCAGAAGATGCCTGAAGCAAATGACAACTACTGCTAAATCAAATTGTCATCTTTCATTGCAGCAGCTGTTAAGGAAAACACAATTAAGAATGGTTTCTTATATATGTTGCATATATAATATGACCTAATTGCTCAGTATTAAGTTTCTGATATCCCCCAATAAATCTGGATTACTGGTGTCACAAGCTGTTAATATCCTTATGCATCAATGCATCAAGGATTTGGGACACAATGACAAATTGCAACCTCTGCAGGCAAAGTAAGTAACCCACAATTAAATTGTCGCATACAGCTAAAGGTGCAAGCAATTAAAGAATTGTCCAGGGATGTCATCACTCTATAATCAGATTTCAAATTTCATATGATTAAGGATCACCCAATATTTAGTTTAGCTGCAATTCACTTTGTTGAAAGGTCATAATTACATGAAATATTTTTAGCTATTGTAATTTTATAGGTAACTGGGTGATAATAAAACTGTTCACAACTCGCAATGGAGACTTTGAGATTGCTGTTCGAACACAAGAACATAGCAGGCGTAGATCCTCAAGCCTGACCCGGCATTAAATATGATCACAACTGGTCTACCCCATGCTTCAATCCCTCCTCTTTACCAGATCAATTTGAGTAACCTTTAATCCTGATCCTTTCACAAATGTATCATCTCCACTTTAAATACTTTTAATGGGCTAGTCTCCATAGGGAGCAGGGACTTCCAGACGTTTACTACATTCTGCAAGAAGACATCTATATGCAGCTCAGGAATAAATGATTGCCCATTAAAACTATGTCCTCTCATCTGAGACTCAACTGTTACTGAGAACATCTTGACATCTACCTTGTCAAGCCCTGTCTGAATAAGATCACGTTTATATTTTAAACTCCAGGGAATACAGGCCTAACTTGGTTAACCTCTCTTGATAGGACAATCCCCTCACCCCAGGAATCCGGTGACATTTTTTGGATTGCCTCCATTGCAACTATGTTCTTCTTTAGATAGACACAAAAAGCTGGAGTAACTCAGCGGAACAGGCAGAAGAAGGAATGGGTGACGTTCCGGGTTGAGAATAAGCTGACCAAAAATGTGCCCAGAATTCCAGGTGTGGAGGCCTCATCCATAATACAGATTAGTGCAAGATGTTGCATTTTGGAAAGGCTAACCAGGGCAGGACCTACACAGTGAATATGCAGGGTTTTTGTAATGTTATAGAGCAGAGGGATCTAGGGTCAGAGGGATCTATAGGATCATGAGAGGAATAGATAGGTTAAATGCACAGAGGCTATTACTTAGAGTAGGGGAATCAAGAACCAGAGTTTATAAGTTTAAGATGAGGGGAGAAAGCTTTAATAAGAATCTGATCGGCAATTTTTCTTTTGGGTATAGGGAACGAGCTGCCAAATAAGGCAGTTGAGGCAGATACTGTCACTATGTTTAAAAATCATTTGGACAGGTACATGAACAGGATAGGTTTTGAAGGATATAGGTTAATTGCAGGCAGGTGGGGCTAGTATAGACAGGACATGTTGGTCAGCATGGGCAGGTGGACCATGTTTCCACGCTTTATGATTCTATGAGATTGTAGATGCAGGAGCACAAGATTAACACAAAACATATTGGATGACAACTGGCCCTTCTCTATGCCAGGAAATTTATATTCTTGCATGCACTTCACCTTCATCATTTTTAAAGGATTCTAGCAAGCTCAGCACACCCCGCAACCATTTTGTAACATGGAGACCAGAATAGAAATAGACATTCTCTTCAATGAATTTTGGAAAGTAATTTGATTCTAGTAATTGAACTGTGATATGATCGCTATTAAGTATGAAATGAAAGGGCAATGATACTAGCATTAATTATCTGTTCATGGTAATGCAGTTCCCTAATGTCATTTGTCTCAGTAACTCCTCCAATACATTTTATGCAGAGCATAATGTGTTTAGTAATGAAACAAAAAAAGAGAAATAACTAAGCCAGGTTGAGATTCTTATTAAACATCCAAACCAAGAATTAAGGGTTGTTTTTTACATTGTAACATTTAAATAGAATTAAAGAGAAAAGTTAAAAGCTGTAAGAATATTCTGGTGTCCAAATGCGTTCAGCTTCCTAACATATATAATATTGCCCAGTGGTTGTATGATGGTGCTTACATTACACATGAGCCTTCTCCCATTATTTACGTAGCCTCACCACATCAAGTATGTTGAACATAGAAAAGTACAGAATAGGAACAGATTCTTAAGGGCCTGTCCCACTTACCTGCGACGGTCCCGCGAAGGTTGCGCGCGACTTCATTCGATCGCACAGCCGTCTGGAGAGCGTGACGTCATTTGAAGATGGACCCAAAATGCCGGAGTAACTCAGCGGCACCGGCAGCATCTCTGGAGAGAAGCAATGGGTGATGTTTCGTGTCGAGACTCTTCTTCAGTCTGAAAAGAAGGGTCTTGACCCGAAACGTCACCCTTTGCTTCTCTCCAGAGATGCTGCCGATCCCGCTGAGTTACTCCAGCATTTTGTGTCTATCTTCAATTTTCTTGGCCTCGCTCTGGGAGTAGAACTGGGGGCAGATCTGGACCGCAACGGCCGTGAGCCCCAGGCCGAGTTCGGCGATCGTTTGCCTGCTTCTGCTGCTGTTGCAGGTGAGACGTTGCATCACGCCAGGGTCTTGGGCCTGTCCCACTTTGGCCGTCAGTTCCGCGACAGGCCGTTGGCGTGCGAAGATTTCATTCCCTACAAATATTTCGGAGCCCCGCAAGATGTCGCGCACAACTACATACCCCTCCGTGATTCTCAGTGGGATCGGCCCCGCGTGGCCATACGATGCACGTGCACCTCAACGCGGCCACGAGGTCGTGTAATTTGCATGGAAAGGACACACGTAAGTGGGACAGGCCCGTTCGGCTCACAATGTCTGTGCCAAACATGATGCCATGCCTAATGTCCTCTGCCTGCACGTGGTCCATACCCCGCCATTCCCTGCATATCCATGTGCCTATCTAAAAGCCTCTTAGATGCCACTATCATATATGCCTCCACCATCATACCTGGCAGTGAGTTCCAGGCACTCTCTTGTGTAAAAAAACTTGCCCGCACATCTCTTTTCAACTTTGTCCCATTCACCTTAAAGCTATGTCCTTTCATATTTGACATTTCTACTTTATGAAAATGTTCTAACTGTCTACCCTTTCATAGAAACAAAGAAACATAGAAAATAGATGCAGGAGAAGGCCATTCAGCCCTTCGGGTCAGCACCGCCATTCATTGTGATCATGGCTGATCGTCCCCAATCAAAAACCCGTGCCTGCCTTCTCCCCATATCCTTTGATTCCACTAGCCCCTATATCTAACTCTATCTAACTCTCTCTTAAATCCATCCAGTGATTTGGCATCCACTGCCCTCTGTGGCAGGGAATTCCATAAATTCACAACCCTCTGGGTGAAAACGATTTTTCTCACCCGAGTCCTAAATGGCCTCCCCTTTATGCTAAGACTGTGGCCCCTGGTTCTGGACTCGCCCAACATTGGGAACATTTTTCTTGCATCTAGCCTGTCCAGTCCTTTTATAATTTTATATGTTTCTATAAGATCTCCCCTCATCCTTCTAAACTCCAGTGAATACAAGCCCAGTCTTTTCAATCTTTCCTCATATGACAGTCCCGCCATCCCAGGGATCAATCTCGTGAACCTACACTGCACTGCCTCAATCACAAGGATGGCCTTCCTCAAATTTGGAGACCAAAACTGTACACAATACTCCAGATGTGGTCTTACCAGAGCCCTATACAACTGCAGAAGAAACTCTTTACTCCTATACTGAAATCCTCATTATGACTGCCAACATTCCATTAGCTTTCTTCACTGCCTGCTGCACCTGCAAGCCAACTTTCAGTGACCGGTGTACAAGGGCACCCAGGTCTCGCTGCACCTCCCCCTTACCTAACCTAACCCCAATGAGATAATAATCTGCCCCCTTGTTTTTGCCACCAAAGTGGATAACCTCACATTTATCTATATTATTCTGCATCTGCCACGCATCTGCCCACTCACTCAACCCATCCAGGTCATAAGGCTTTCTATGCATCTCATAATTTTATCTATTTCTATCAGATCTCCCCACAGTTTCTGATGTTCCAGAGAAAATCAGCCTTGAATTCTCATGGGAGTACAAACCCAGATTGCATTTATTTATTTCTCTATCCCTCTCTCTCCCATCTGACTCCATCCCCCAATCAACCACCTTTTCACCTGGATCCTCCTATCAGGTGCTCCACCTCCTCATCCCTTCACTCATCCATCCAGAGGAAGGGTCTTGACTGAATTGTCAAATGTCTATTCCCTCCACAAATGCTGCCTGACCCATTGAGTTTCTCCACCACTGTGTTTTGCTCCAGTTTCTTGCATCGGCTAGTCTTATGTGTTTTAATCTCGCATTTATTTCACCTGCCTTGACTTGTATCTGTGCTACCCACCTCCACCAAACTAATGTAATAGCAATGTCACGTTTTCACCATTTCTTCACAGGCTTTACTAATGGAAGACACAAAGTGCAAAACCTCTGCAAAACACAAAGTGCTGGAGAAACTCAACAGGTCAGGTAGCATCTGTGGAGGAAATGGACAGGCGATGTTTCGGGTCAGGACACTTCTTAGGTTGTGAAGTTCTATATTACAAAAGGGTGAAAGCTAACAAAAGAATGAGTTGTGGAGGTAACAGTGTTTGCAATAATTTTAATACGAATAAAGAACACTCCCATCATCATTTCCAGAGATGGAACATTTGTAAACTTGTCCAATTGACAGATTCCTCCAATTAACTTCTATGTCCCATTAACATTTCCTATCTATGCTGTGGTGTTCTTTTCCCTCAAATACTTCTGATCAAAATATTGAACTATATCTTGTTATTTAACCCCATCATGTCTAAATACAGCACTGATGTTAACACTGCTTTTATTTCACAAATTTTAGTCAATGCAGATCCTTCATGTGATAAAAGATGAAAACAGTAACAGCCACATTTTAATTTGGGACTCACCGACACAAGGGAGAGAATATCCAACCGCTTGGTCATGAATAAACTGCCGGTCATTCAGCCGTGTCATGCAATATAGGTAGAAACAATCCAAGCAGATGACATGTTGATCCACACACGGAAATACCAACACTGGATCACTAAGATCAGGGGAAGAAGAAGAAGAGAAGACAATCATGTGCTGTTCTGTTCTAATTTCCTAACCTCTCTCCCTGCTCTGCAGGATGTGACGCAGGCCAGAATGGTTTTACAGGGAGATGTGGTCGTTCACACTATAACCTAATATCTGGTCTTTTCAACAGACCTACCAGGTGATGGAAAGCATCAAAGCTGAACCTGTCCAGACATGAGTATTTTCAATTGGGATGATGATAAAGTAATCAATTATTATGACTTTGAATAACTTTCCCTTCTAAGGATCAGTATTCCAACAAAGTGGTCTCTGGTGTGTATTGGCTGCAATCAGATCAAGGATACACTTGCCCACTCAGCAACTGGAAAATGACAGTGCCATTTACAATTGACTTCAGCAAAAATCAATAATATATTATAAAGACTCTCTGGCCCTAAATAGATAATTTATATTAAAGACATTGGAAAATGGCATGTTCTTACACACCAGGATATTTAATTTCAAAAGAAAACATCAATGTGCTTTTTAGGCAAATTATTCATTTATCAGATGCCAAACCTTCCAGAAATTGCTGGTAATGCAAAAAACAAAATAAAGTCTTTTTTTTGTTGTTGCATAGATTCTATCACAACCTCTGTCTGTTCCAAATGCTTTATAGACAATAACATACTTATGAAATGTTAATATTAAAATATAGTATTTGCAGAACATTGAAATTGGCTGCACCCAGATCAGCAGTTAAATCACTTCAAAGCCATAATACTTCTGGCATCATCATTGTCATTGTTACAGCTGCCTTGACCTATCTGAGATAATTTCATGCTTCACCTGATGGGCATATGACCAGGCATATCACTGCTTTTGTTACCTCCCATCCAATTATTCCAATGCTCACTAGGCAGAGCTCCCATTTTTTATTCCCAATAAACTTAGAAATGCATCCAACAGCTCACACAGCCCTGTTCACCTGTTACCATGTTCAAGGACATGTATTAGCTCAGGGGAAGCAGTACATCAAATTCACACTCTGACATTTAAATTCCATGGCAGCTCCATCACTCCCTGGCTTTGCAAATCTGGAACCATCTGCCATTTACTGTATACTGCCATTTGCCACTTCATTGCTTTCACTATTGCCAGCATCAACCTCCAGCTCAGGAAATTTCATAACTTATAGGAGCAGAATTAGGCCATTTGGCCCATCAAATCTACTCAATCAATTATGGCTGATCTATCTTTCCCTCTCAACCCAATTCTCCTGCCTTCATCTCATAAGCCCTGATACACGTACTAATCATAAATCTGTCAATCTCTGGCTTAAAACTATCCTTTGATTGCCTCCACCCTTCTGTGGCAATGAATACCAGAGATACACCACCTTCTAACTAAATAAATTCCTCCTCTCTAAAGGTACATCCTTTTATTCTGAGGCTATGGCCTCTGGTCCTAGAATCTCCCACTAGTGTCTCTGTCCTAGACTCTCCCACTAGATATCTCCCCTACATCTCTGTCCCTCCATCACTCACTGCTTCCTTAAAGTCTAACTCTTTGACCAACTTTTTAATCACCTGTCTCATTATCTCTTTTTGTGACTTAATGTACAAATTGTCTGATAAAGTGTCCATAAATGCCCCAGTCATTTTACTACATTAAAGGGACGTTAAAGATAATCTAGTGCTCATTGGCACCAAACAATTTCATGAACAGAGAACATTATCCTATCACACCAAGAACTGTTGGGAGTTATTCAAATGCAAAATACAAAGTGTTGGAGTATCAGGACCTCTTCAGATTGGAGTTTGAATGTGTCCTGATCGAAAACATCACCTATCAGTCTGAAGAACCATTCCAGACTCAAAATATCGCCTATCCATTCCCTGATATTTCATCCCAGACTAGGAGCAGCTTCTTCCCCTTTGTTATAAGACTTCTGAGTGGTCTTTCCGATTTTCCTCTACCGCATTGCAGACCCTGGACTTTGTCTCAGGAACCTCAGTATACTTGACAATAAACCTAAAACTAAAACCTAAACTTAAACCACACATTACTATTTTCTAAGTGGTCTATAACAACTAGCTTAAAAATAATGTCAGGCTAACTGATAATTTTCTGTTTACTCATACTTCATCTTTTCCTAGATTTGTGCAGACTGTTCTCTAACCTGTAGAATTTTGGGAGATAACAAATCAGCATCCACTGTCTCCAAGTCATAATTATAACCCATATACATTATCAAGTCCTAATCCATTGACATTCAGTTCCATTAAGTTCTACATTTTTTAAAGTATTTCTAATTTCTTTTACCTCCCCTTTCTCCCAGACAATATGTCTCCTCTTCCAGGAGATTTTTGATATCTTTCTCCACGAGGACAAAAACACAATACTTTAATTTCCTCGCTATTTTTTACTCCCCCAACATAATGTCTCCTGTCTCAGTCTTTGAGATATCCACCTTAAATTTATTATTTTACTTCGGAGTCACGTGAGTGACTACGTGAAGACCCCATCCAGCACGCATGCGCGACATTAGCGTTCATGCAGTGCACCCGCGACGAACGGGAGTTCAAGGCGCTCCCGCTACAAATTGAAAAGTCGGGCCGACAGGTAAGTTTTACCGTGGCCGTGTGTCTTTTTCTCTGTGGTCTGCTTTTTTTCAGAAAGAATGAGCAAGACCAGAGGAAAGAAGTCTGCAGCTCGCCCCCGTTCGTCCTCCGTTGAGGAATGCTCTTTGGAGGGGGGGCAAGAGGCGGCGGGTATAACTACCGAGCTGAGCCCAGCACCGCTCGTGCTGCCTGAGCAGCGGGCTGGAGGTACCTGCAGCCAGAACCGGGCGGTAGTGTCTGACGATTCGGATGAAGATGCCACACCGCTCAAGAGCGACACAGGCAGCCGCCTAAGCCGCATGGAACGGCTTATGGGGCAATTGCTCCAGCGAGATCTGCTGAGAGAGCAGCAGCAGACTCGCCAAGGGAGCTCAGGCACTCCTGCAGTGCCCTTTACGGCACTGGCCATTGCTTCACCTTCTTTTGAAGGCAGCATTGGCGACCAGGTCTGGGCTGGTCAAGAAGAGGGGTCACTGGCTGAAGATGTCGGGAGTACGCAGGGTGTACAGGATCAGGAAGAGCTGCTGGGTGTGGTCAACCGCTACGTGGCCATTCCACAAGCGGGTCGGCCGTTAGAGCCGAAACTTGCAGCCAGCATTGACCACCTGTCCTCAAAACCCCTACAAGAACAGGTGGTCAATGAGGCTCTTGAACAATATACAGCCCCAGTAAATTGTACATCATTGAATGTACCAGCTGTAAACAGCCAAATTTAGGGACATTTGGGGCAGAACATCAGGAACCTGGAGTTGAAGCTCCAGAAAATCCTTAAATTACTAACTGCAGGAATAACATCATATGCTCGGTCCATTGATGGTGTGGACATCTCCACAAATCAGCAAGACACATTAGCTCTGCTGTGCACCAATCAATATGAAATAAACAATTTACGGAAGGAAATCATCAAGCCTGCCCTCAACCCTAAATTTGCGGGACTTTGCAAAACACCGGGTTCAGAACCTCCTATTCTGCTCTTTGGGAAAGACCTTCCAAAAAAGGTGAAAGACCTAGAGGAAGAATCCAAGACCTTTGGTCTCGTGAGGGCGGGTTTGGGACCGAGCAGACCTAACAAACCCAGGCGGCAGTCCCCATGGCGTCCACCAGTCGTCGACCACACTATGGGACTGGTGAAACCTCGGGGTCCGCAACCATTCCCCGTAAGCCTTTTTTAGGCCAGGGCCCAGAGCGGACCCCATGGAAAATGCGCCACCCCCAACAACATCAACATCAACATCAACCCTCTACAGCCCAGCAGACGCCTCATCGCCCAGCGAAGAGGCAGAAGAAGCACCAATAACCATGGAGGTAGGTGGGTCTGGTTCCTCTCAGCATATGAGCAGTAGGGGCTCTATACTAACAGGGGGGAGATTGCACTTGTTTTTGGATGCATGGGAATCCATCACTAATGACAAGTATATACTCAGCAGCGTTCATGGCTACAAAATTGACTTTGTTCATGAAAACATTCCGCCAGTTCAGCATATACCCCAAAGGGTATTCACCCTCTCAGTCAAAGAGAAACAAGAGGGTCAAGCTGAACTGATGAGGTTACAAGCAAAAGGTGTCATTGATAGAACAAAACATGAACCTTTGGAATTTGTGTCCAATATTTTCACTGAAATCAAAAAAGATGGTGGACGTCGCATCATCATTGACTTAACTACTTTAAACAAGTCTGTCAGGTATATACATTTCAAGATGGATACTTTTGAAACAGCCAGACTGTTGGTTTCTAGAGGGTACTTTCTAACAAGCATTGATTTAAAAGATGCCTACTACTCAGTACCCATACACAAGGAGCATCGTAAATACTTAAAATTTATCTGGATGAAACAGCTATGGCAATTTAAAGCCTTACCAAATGGGCTAACCTCCGCTCAAGGCTGTTCACTAAAATCTTAAAACCTGCCTTGGCATTATTGAGGAAACAAAAGCATATAGTCATGGCGTATTTAGACGACATTTTAATAGTAGGGAAAACCTTGGAGACAGCCATTTTGGCAGTAGCAGCCACCAAACGTTTGTTTGAAACTTTGGGGTTTGTCATACATCCAGATAAATCCAATTTTACACCGTCCACTGCCATGGACTATCTTGGATTTACGATTGATACTGTTTGCATGATTGTAACTCTGCCGAAGGGGAAAGCATCAGAATTGGCACTATCATGCAACGAACTCATGAATAAACATCAGCCAACCATACGGGAGGTAGCCAGAGTTATTGGCAAAATGGTAGCAGCTTTTCCAGCTGTACAATTTGGGCCTTTGCACTATCAAAATTTGCAAAGAGCAAAAGTGCATGCACTAAAGCAAAACTCAGGTCACTTTGACCGAGCTATGAGTTTAACTGCTGAATCCATTCCAGAGTTACAATGGTGGGCAAGGAACGTAAGGCTCAGCTCCAGTCCCATAATAATCACCAACCCAGTATTAACCATTCAAACGGATGCCAGTGCTTTGGGCTGGGGAGCAACTAACATGCAATCCAGCACAGGGGGCAGATTGACTAAATTTGAATCATCTTGCCTACAGACACGGGGTATCAACTACTTAGAAATGTTGGGTGCGTTTTATGGGTTAAAAGCATATTCATCTAATACGCATCATGCACATGTCTGGTTGCAATTAGATAATACCACGGTGGAGGCTTATATCAACCACATGGGTGGTGTAAAGTCAATATCGTGTGACAATTTGGCCAACCTAATCTGGCAATGGTGTGTTGAAAGACATATTTGGTTATCAGCAACTTACCTACCAGGTAAGCAAAATACAGTGGCAGACACCAGGTCACGCAGATTCAATGATAACATCATATAACAAACCATATAACAATTACAGCACGGAAACAGGCCCTCTCGGCCCTTCCAGTCCGTGCCGACCATTTGTTTTCCCCTAGTCCCATCTACCTGCACTCAGACCATACCCCTCAATTCCCTTCACGTCCATATACCTATTCACTTTACTCTTAAATGTTAAAATCGATCTTGCCTCCACCACTTCTGCTGGAAGCTCATTCCACACAGCCACCACCCTCTGAGTAAAGAAGTTCCCCCTCACGTTACCCCGAAACCTCTGTCCCTTAATTCTCATGTCATGCCCTCTTGTTTGAATCTTCCCTACCCTCAATGGGAAAAACGTATCCACGTCAACTCTGTCTATCCCTTTCATCATTTTAAAGACCTCAATCAAGTCCCCCCTTAACTTTCTGGGCTCCAAAGAATAAAGACCTAACTTGTTCAACCTTTCTCTGTAACATAGTTGCTGGAACCCTGGCAACATTCTAGTAAATCTCCTCTGTACTCTCTCTATTTTGTTGACATCCTTCCTATAACTAGGCGACCAAAATTGTACACCATACTCCAGAATTGGTCTTACCAATGCCTTGTACAATTTTAACATTACTTCCCTACTCCTATATTCAATGCTCTGATTTATAAAGGCCAGCACACCAAAGGCTTTCTTTACCACCCTATCTACATGCGATTCCACCTTCAGGGAACTATGCACAGTTATTCCTAGATCCCTCTGTTCCACAGCATTCCTCAATTCCCTACCATTTACCATGTACGTCCTATTTTGATTTGTCCTGCCAAGATGTAGCACTTCACACTTATCAGCATTAAACTCCATCTGCCATCTTTCAGCCCACTTTTCCAAATGGCCCAAATCTCTCTGTAGATTTTGAAAATCTACTTCATTATCCACAACACCACCTATCTTAGTATCATCTGCATACTTACTTATCCAATTTTCCACCCCATCATCCAGATCATTGATGTACATGACAAACAACAGTGGACCCAACACAGATCCCTGAGGCACCCCACTGGTCACCGGCTTCCAACCTGACAAACAGCCATCCACCATTACTCTCTGACATCTCCCATTCAGCCACTGTTGAATCCATCTTGCTACTCCGCCATTAACACCCAAAGATTGAACCTTCTTAACCAACCTTCCATGGGGAACCTTGTCAAAGGCCTTACTAAAATCCATATAGACAACATCCACCGCTTTACCCTCATCAATTTCCCTAGTTACCGCTTCAAAAAATTCAAGAAGGTTTGTCAAACATGACCTTCCAGTACGCCAATCCTCCGGCACTATTCCCGTTTCTAATGACATTTGAAATATTTCTGTCATAGCTCCTGCTATTTCTACACTAACTTCCCTCAATGTCCTAGGGAATATCCTGTCAGGACCTGGAGACTTATCCACTTTTATATTTTTCAAAAGTGTCAGTACTTCCTCCTCTTTGAATCTCATAGTTTCCATAGCTACTCTACTCTTTCCCCTTAACTCACCGAGTTCAATATCCTTCTCCTTGGTGAATACCGAAGAAAATAAATTGTTCAATATATCCCCCATCTCTTTTGGCTCTGCAGATAGCTGTCCATTCTGGTTCTCTAATGGTCCAATTTTATCCCTCGTTATCCTTTTGCTAGTAATATAGCTGTAGAAACCCTTTGGGTTTACTTTCACCTTTCTTGCCAAAGCAACCTCATTTCTTCTTTTAGCCTTCCTAATTTCTTTCTTAAGATTCTTTTTACATTCTTTATACTCCTCTAGCACCTCATTTACTCCATGCCTCCTATAATTATTGTAGATATGTCTCTTTTTTCGAAACAAGTGTCCAATTTCCCTTGAAAACCATGGCTCTTTCCAATTTTTACTATTTCCTTTCAACCTAACAGGGACATAAAGATTCTGTACTCTTACAATTTCCCCTTTAAATGTCCTCCATTTCTCTTCTACATCCTTCCCATGAAACAAAGTGTCCCAATTCACTCCTTTAAAATCCTTACGCATTCCCTCAAAGTTAGCCTTTCTCCAATCAAAAATCTCCACCCTAGGTCCAGTTCTGACTCTCTCCATAATTATATTGAAACTAATGGTATTGTGATCACTGGTCCCGAAGTGCTCACCAACGCATACCTCCGTCACCTGACCTGCCTCATTTCCTAACAGGAGGTCCAGCACTGCCCCTTCTCTGGTCGATACCTCTATGTACTGCTGCAAAAAACTATCCTGCACACATTTTACAAACTCCAAACCATCCAGCCCATTTACAGAATGTGTTTCCCAGTCTATTTTTGGAAAATTGAAATCTCCCACAATCACTACCTTGTGCTTACCACTAATATCTGCTATCTCCTTACATATTTGCTCTTCCAATTCACGCTCCCCCATTTGGCGGTCTATAATACACCCCTAAAAGTGTTGCTACACCGTTCCCACTTCTCAGTTCCACCCAAATAGCCTCCCTAGACGAGCCCTCTAATCTATCCTGCCAAAGCACAGCTGTAATATCTTCTCTGACAAGCAATGCAACACCTCCCCCTCTGGTCCCTCCAATTCTATCACACCTGAAGCAACAAAATCCTGGAATATTTAGTTTCCAATCACAGCCGTCCTGCAACCATGTTTCACTGATTGCCACAACATCATATTTCCAGGTGTCAATCCAGGCTCTAAGTTCATCCACCTTACTTACAATGCTCCTAGCATTAAAATATACACATTTTAGAAACCCACCATCCCTTATTTTCGGTCTATTATCTTTTTCATCTTTCTCGCCTACATTTTGGATCCGAGTGCTTCCCTTCTCTGCCTCTTGCCCCACACCCTGACCCCTAGCCCCCTCTACCCGAGTCCCTCCCCCCAGCCTTTCTAGTTAAAGTCTCCCCAGTAGCCTTTGCAAATCTCCCTGCCACATCGAATGGATGTTAAATCCCAAAATATTTGCTGAAATTACAAAGCAATATGGCACACCAGATATCGATCTATTTGCATCCAGGCTGAATCACCAGGTACCAACGTATGTCGCTTGGGAACCAGATCCTGGGGCAGCAGCAGTTGATGCATTCTCGCTGCATTGGGGGAAAATGTTCTTTTATGCTTTTCCTCCGTTCTGCCTCATCAGTCGGGTATTACGCAAGATTCAATTGGATTCCGCTTCAGGAATCTTGATAATACTCGACTGGCCTACACGGCCATGGTTCCCAGTGGCCTTCGACATGGCTGTTGAAACACCGTTGGAATTCCCCAGCAGTCAAGAGTTATTAATCCACCCAGTGTCAGGCATTAGTCACCCGTGCCATGACAGAGTCAATCTCCTGGCTTGCAGATTCTAAAAAGACCTCTACTGGGCCTGGGACTGTCTGAGGACGCCATCAACATGATGACCGCATCCCACCGGGAGTCCACCAGGAGACAATACCTGACCAACATAAGAAAATGGGAACGGTATTGCTCCAAAACAGGAACTACCTACACTACAGCTACAGCCACCAGTGTTGTGGAGTTTCTGGTTGGATTACATCGGGAAGGACTCAGCTACAGCGCCATTAATACAGCCAGGAGTGCGTTGTCAGCTTATTTGGTTCCAGCAGCAGGACAACTGACTATCCACTAGTGGTCAAAATCATGAGGGGCATTTTTAACACCAATTCCCCTAGGCCTAGGTACACTCAAATCTGGGATGTCAGCATTGTACTGACGTACCTTAGGGGATGGCCACCACCCAGGTCACTCACGCTGGAACAACTTACACTGAAATCAGTCATGCTCATGGCACTAGTGTCAGCTCAAAGGGTACAGTCCCTCCACCTTCTGAGGCTGGACAGCATGACAGAGTCATTGGACTGTATCACATTTCACATTCAGGGACTGGTCAAACAAACTAGACCAGGTACCACGCCTCCAGTAATGGAGTTCCGGGCATATTCACCTGACCCACGGTTGTGTGCCAAGACCCATCTCGCCAATTACATAGACACAACATATAACTTAAGAGGGAGAGAAAAAGCCTTATGGATAAGCCACAAGAAGCCTCATGGTCACGTGACGAGCCAAACCATTTCAAGATGGCTCAAGCAGGTGCTTAAGTCCGCGGGAGTCGATACTAATGTTTACAAATCTCATTCCACCAGGGCTGCATCTACGTCGGCGGCTAGGCGAATGGATGTGCCTATGGACCATATTCTGGCCAGAGCAGGATGGTCCTCGGAAAGAACTTTCCCAAGGTTTTATAATAGCCGCTGCGGAACCAGCTACATTTGCAGACAGAATTTTAGAGTCTGCAGCTAATATTTAATTTAAGCCGGGGGAGCCTCTCTGTTTTTTGTTATCATTAATAAAACCTTTATTGTTCACAAACAGGTTATTGTTGATTGTATAACATGCTTCCTCCCTCTAAGGTCTTCAGCAGTGAGTGAAGCATGAGCTGGTACACGGTTCGGATTCACAGAGCTTTGAAGTCTTCACGTAGTCACTCACGTGACTCCGAAGTAAAATAGTAAGATTAAATGAGAACTTACCAGTTCGAAGTTTGATCTGTATTTTATGAGGAGTTACGATGAGGGATTACGTGCCCTCCGCTCCCACCCTCTATTATACAGATAAACTGGTAATTAAGTTCTTATTTTTTCTTTACTATATTTATTTCAATTGTTGTGTTTTCTGTGAATCCACACCGCTGCTTTGAAGAAATGTCGCGCATGCGTACTGGACGGGGTCTTCACGTAATCCCTCATCGTAACTCCTCATAAAATACAAATCAAACTTCGAACTGGTAAGTTCTCATTTAATCTTACTATTTTATTTTATTTGGTAGAAAAGAAAATGCCTTCTCCCTTTCTGTAGAAGGTTTTACAGCTTGCCTTTATGCTTCCAGCACTTTCATTATCAATTCCTAGACCAATTGCTGAAATATTTTCCCTCAGTAGACTTATAGCTCCTCCTTGACAATATTATAACACTTTTCCTTTGAACTAGTACCATTAACTTTTATTGTTAGTCAAGCTGGACCACTTCTCCTGATTATTTTTTTGTGATTTAAAGGGATACAAATTTCTCCGCAAATTATGTCCTGATTATTTAAATGTTAAAAGGCATAGCTTTAAGGTAGGAGGGACAACATCTATAGGAGATGTGCAGGGCAGGTTTTTGACACACAGAGAGGTGGTGGAGGCAGATGCAATAGTCTAATTTAAGAGGTTTTAGAGTAACGCATGGATAGGCAGAGAGTGGAGGGATATGGATCATGTGCTGGCAGAGGATCAATTTGGTATCATGTTTGGCACGGACTAGGTAGGACGAAGGGCCTTTTCCAATGCTGTACTGTTCTATGCTATATGTTCTCTGTTAGCTACTGTTAATTACCTTTTAGTGTAATTTCCCAATCTAACATAGGCCACTCACCTTTCACACCTTTGTAGCTTGCCTCATTTAGATTTAAAACCGTGGATTTGGATTGAACTAGATTACTTTAGGTGTTCAGTTTCAGTCACCCTGCTATATGAAGGATGTTGTTCAGCTGGAAAGAGTACAGAGAAGAATGACGAGGACATTGCCGGAACTTGAAAACTTGAGCTATAGTGAGAGGATGGCCAGGCTGGAGAACATGGGGTGATCTTACAGAGGCGTATCAGATGACGAGGGTAATGAATACGGTGAATGATTGGCGTCTTTTATCCAGGGTAGGGGAAACACGTACTAAAGGGCATAGTTTAAGATGGTTAAGGTTTAAGGTTTAAGATGAGAGAGAAAAGATTTAACAGAGGGGAAATTCCTTCACACAGAGTGGTGAGTATATGGAATGAGCTGCCAGAGGTAGTTGAGGCAGGTAATATAACAATTGAAAGACATTTGGACAGGTACATGGATAGGAAAGGTAATGGCCAAAAGCGAGCACGTGGGACGAGAATAGATGGGGCACTTTGGCCGACATGGGCTTGTTTCCCTGCTAATGATTCTTGGGCTCTACGACTTCCGATCTTTACATAAGCCCCCTCATTTGGCGCTATATACTCACGTTGCTTCCTCAAAGTCATAAGTAAAGGGAAAGGGGCAGTATTAAATTGAAAAGACAGTTGAAATATCATTGCGGTATGTGTACAGCACCTACTGGTTGGAAAGCAACTTCACTTTGATGCTGGTACAAGTAGGTGGTTAAAGCTTGTAGTTAAATGAGAAAACCATCCATGCAGAGCATTGACTTCATTGCCTAACAAAGATCATCAGTGTCCCAAATTAAAATGCTCAGAGCTGCCGTGCAATGATGGAGTTAATGGGTGGGAGTGCTAGAATATTTTGACCAACAATCTTGTTAAGGTAAGGGACCCACTTGAGAGAAAAACACATTTGCCAGTCCAGGAGCTGGTGGATGCAGCTGACAAGCATTATTAATGCGAAGGGAAATAGCCCAAGGCTGCTCATGGTGCATAGCAGATGTTTAGCATAAGCAGTTCTTCCTGTGAACAGAACTGCAAATTAAACAAGCATTAACAGATAGGCTATTAAAAAAGTGGGCAGAAGCCCTCGGAGTGCTGTATCTCCTTCAAGCAATTTCACCCCAAATAATATGAATGTTTGTTTTCTTGTTACATTTGCAGAAATGGCGTTCTGCAAGAGTAACCATCAGAATCCGAGGAAAAAGATAATTAATTTGCCATGCTGGATACTTTGCTCAGAACCATAATGTTCGCAATGTGATAGTGAATAGGATTTTGGATCCTGCTACCCTCTCCCCTAGATTAAGAACTGATTTATGTTAGCTCAAAGTAAGAATAAAGATGAATGCAATTAAAAGAATGACTTGAAAAATAGTTCTACCAGTGTACTAGAACGGGACATCAATCCGGCAATATGGAAAGTTGTCCAAGTATGCACTGCCTTGTCTATAATTGAGATAAATACTGCTTTTATCTACCTACAATCATTAATAATACAATGTTGCCAAACATAGTATGTATGAAAGAGGGTACCGACCCAAAACACAACGGTCCATTCCCTCAGAACCAGCCAATTTCCCTCTACCAACACTCTCTCCCGCCTTCGACTCCTCCCATTTCCTCCAAATCCAAGGCATAGCTATGGGCACTCGCATGGCCCCAGCTATGCCTGCGTCTTTGCAGGATAGGTCGACCAATCACTGTTCCAGGTGAACACTGGCCCTATCCCAGAACTCTACCTCCGCAACATTGATGACTGCATCGGTGCTACCTACTGCACCCGTGCAGAACTCACTGATTTCATTAACTTTCCTACTAATTTCCATCCTGCACTCAAATTCACTTGGACCATCTCCGACATCTCCCTACTGTTTCTTGATCTCACCATCTCCATTACAGGAGACAGACTATCAACTGACATCCACTATAAACCCACTGACTCCCACAGCTAATTAGACTACATTTCTACCCACCATGCTTCCGGTGAAGACCATCCCCTTCTCCCATCTGCACCCAAGATAAGGTGTTATATACCAGCCTCATTCTTTAGGGAACAGAGGTTTCCCTCTTCCATCATAGTCGAGGCCCTCACTAGGGTTTCCTTGATATCCCACAGCTCCACTCTTGCTCCCCCTCCCCCCAGTCGCAACAGGGACAGAGTCCGCCTTCCACCGCATCAGCCGTTGCATACAGCACATAGTCCACCGACATTAAAGTACTATTATGATTATGATAATGATTTCCGCCACCTCCAACGGGATACCACCACTAGCCACATCTTCTCATCTCCACCCCTTTCCGCTGAGACCGTTCCCTCCACAACTCCCTGGCCAACTCGTCCCTTCCCACTCAAACCACCCCATCCACAGGTACTTTCCCCTACAACTGCAGGAGATACAACACCTATCCCTATACCTCCCCCCTCCATCCAAGAACCTCAACAGTCTTTTCAAGTGAGGCAGAGGTTCACTTGCATCTCCTCCAACCTCATATATTGTGTCGGTTGTTCCAGGTGTGGACTCCTGTATATCGGCGAGACCAAGCGCAGGCTTGGCGATCGTTTCGCTGAACATCTCCGCTCAGTCTGCCTTAACCTACCTGATCTCCCTGTCGCTGGGCTCTTTAACGCCCCCTCCCATTTTCATACTGACCTTTCTGTCCTGGGCCTCCTCCATTGTCAGAGTGAGGCCCAGCGCAAATTGGAGGAACAGCACTTCATATTTCGCTTGGGCATCTTACACCCCAGCAGTATGAACATTGACTCCTCTCACTTCAAGTAACCCTTGCTTTTCCTTTCTCTCCATCCATCCCCGTTCCCAGTTCTCTGACCAATCTTACTGTCTCCGACTCTCTGATTGCTTTGTTGTTACCTTCTCCCAGCTAACAATGATCCTTGATCTCCATTCCCTTTGCCTTGCTTTCACACTTCTTAATCTCTCTATTTCCCTCCCCCCTCACTTCAATCTGAAGAAGGGTCTCGACCCGAAACGTTACCCATTCCTTCTCTCCATTGATGCTGCCTGTCCCACTGAGTTACTCCAGCATTTTGTGTCTATCTTTGGTTTAAACCAGCATTTGCAGTTCCTTCATAGACATAGCCCATTCTCTTCAATACTTTTTGTGGTATTCAAGATTCCAGCATCTATCGTTCCTTGTATCTACACAATGTATTCCCTGTAGCCTTGCTCACTGATTCCCAATTTGGGTTTCACCAGAACTGCTCAGAACTTCATCACAGCATTGGTCCAAACATGGACAAAATAGCTGAATTTTAAAGGTGATTTTAAAGATCCTTGATATTAAGGTGACTTTTTGACCAAGTCATAAGGCGATAAGAAATAGGAGTAGAATTAGGCCGTTTGGTCCATCAAGACTACTCCGCCATTTAATCATGGCTGAAGTGTGGCAAGAAGCTCTCCAAATAAGTCATCTGACAGAAGGAGGATGGGTGTGTTTGCCAGAGGCCAATCGTCTCAACCCATCGCAGCACTGGAGTTCCTCAGATTAATATCTAAAGTCTAATCTTGAATACAAAGATTTTATATGTACTTAATGATGTTTTTTAATATGCAATGCATGTTTATGTAATGCTGTCCCTTGTCTGGACCTTGAGTCCAAAATAAAGTTTATTATTAGTATTATTAATTCAAAGGTCTATTACTCTTCTTCCAATATAAAGCAGAATGGGGGAGAATTACTGAATATGGCACATTCTTCAATTATATTCACAACCCCTCAGATGAAGTAGTGTCCACATTTGAGAATGACTGAAAATTAGAAAGTGCTAGTCATTACAGACATGGCAGGAAATCACCAATTCCAACAACAGAGAGTCTCACATAACATTTTGAAGAATTGAAGGGGGTAAGAGGCATCTCGGATGTAGGTTCGAAGGGACTGGATAAGGGGATGATAGGATGGAATTAAGGAATGTGGAGATGAGTTCAGGGGGGTAAGAGCCAGTAGAAACAATGGGTCCTGGCAACAAGATTAAAGGCTGTAAAGGGAAGATCACCAGAGGAGATAAGATCAGCTTTTTTTGGGGGGGTAGAGAGAGTCTACCCACCTTGTTCTGGCATTCAATATTATCATCATCACCAAATCCCCTGCTGTCAACATATTAATAGAATATTGACTGGCCTTGAGGGGGATACGACATATATTGCCTGAAGTAGATTCATATTGCCCGAGTCGAAGACGAGGGCAATATGGATCTAGTGAGGGCAATATATGTCGTATCCCCCGAAAGAGGACAGTCAATATTGTTATTATTACCCATATCAGACATCTAGAGGAAAATTTGAACATCTCAGCTCGGCGGACTTCCACGTAAAATTTAGCCAAAATGGACGCGGCAGTCTTCCTGTCTGCCGTTTGAATATTCTAAATTTCCCACGCAGCGTCACGTTGCCGTCACGTTGCCAAGTTCCCGGATGTGAGACCAGGGGAATATAAGACTATATTCCCCGCTGTTTTAACAGGTAAAGTCCATAGGCGTTCGCAAGAAAGGGGAATACAAGAAAATATTCCCCTGTTACCCCTGCTGGCAGTAAAAACGAAGGGAATACAATTTTGTAAAAGCATACCTCAGATGTGTGATATGGGTAATAATAGATATTATTGACCAGAATCTTAATTGGATCAGCCACTTAAATACTGTGGTTACATTAGCAGGTCAGAGGCTAGGATTATTTGTAGTGAGTGACTCAACTCCTGATATGCCAAAGTGCATCCACCAACCACAAGGCACAGATCAGGACTGTGATGCATAACTCTCTTAGGATGAATGTCACTCCAACACACAATGATCCTGACACCATCCAAGCCAAAATAATCTATTTATGTTTGTAGCTTTATTAATTAAGTTGGGAAGATGAAAAGAGTATCAGTGGGAGAGCGTGTTTGTGGTGATGAGCATATTTCAGTGAGTAATCATAAGAAACAAAGAGGAAACAAGGGTATGAGGTCCAAATTGGGGTAAAGCTGCTTTTACTATACTGCGAAGAGAGTAAGGAAAAATGCAATAGACACAGATACATTTTTTTCACTAATGATACTCAAACCTACATACAAGGGGCTTGATCCCGACTATGGTGCTGTCCATATGGAGTTTTGTCCGTTCTCCCGTGACCACATAGGTTTTCACCGTGATCTTCGGTTTCCACCCACACTCCAAAGTACAGATATGTAGGTTAATTGGCTTGGTGTATGTGTAAATTGTCTCTAGTGTGTTTGATAGTGTTAATGTGCGGGAAACGCTGGTCAGCGCAGACTCAGTGAGCGGAAGGGTCTGTTTCAGCACTGTATCTCTAAGCTAAACAAAGACTAAATCTCCTCATGATTAGTGTCATGATTAGGAAGCCTACCCTTCCTAAAGGTACTCAGCATTGATCACCCTGCGGCCACATTTCCATATTGGCAATTTGATCGTATTAATTTATGTGATGTTAATGCACCGAATCTACCACTTTCTTACCGGAGACCGCGACTTCTCGATGTTATAGGCTACAGGCAGGCCAGCAGTCGGAGCTCTTCTCTGGTGATCCCCGGCAAGGGATCCCTGGCTCCGGGATGGTAAGTACATGCCACTGCTGCGGCTAGAAGCTCCACAGACCGCGGCTTCACGATGTTAAAATCAGTAGGCCGGTGGTCAGAGCCTTTTTTCTGGCTCTGCGATGGGAAGTCCGCGCCGCGCCCGCTGCTGAAGCCCCGAGTCGTCTCTGGGAAAGGCTGCACTAATCCAAGTTGTTAGGCCACGGGGGAGGTAAAAATGCAACTAGGAGAAAAGTTGCATCTCCGTCGAGGTAAGTGACAGGAAACGGTTTCCTCCTATTCCCCCACACCACCCCCCACATGAAAACATACCGAGAAACATTAACACATACATTTAGACATACTAAAAAAACAAAGAAAGTGGAAATGATTAACACGCTGCTGGCGAGGCTGCCGCTCGCGGCGCCACTCGATGACCACCAGTTTGTTTGTCAAAGTGTTAAGTATCAGAATGTGCAAGTTAAGCTAAAACTATTAAACACATCTGTTACATTACAGCTCAACTTCTGCATACAGTGCAGGTCACCATGTCAGAGAAAAGATGTGACCGCACCAGATATTGACAAAGATATTGGCAGCATTGGAAAAGTGTAGCTATGAAAGTGTAGCTGGGTTGTTTTAATTGGAATAGAAGTGGCTGAGGGGAGAATTGATATATGGAGCATAGGCCAAGTAGTACGATGAACCTAATTCTCTATAAAAGGAACTCAAGCACTGGGAAACATAATTTAATATAATTGGTAGAAGAATAAGAGGGAAATTATATATTTTTTCAGTTAGAGGGCTGTTAGTGCCTGGATCTCACCATCATAAAGGGTGGTAGAATACTTTTTGGCTTGTAATACAGTCTCCGTCAGTTACCAAATACTTTCTAGCTAATTAAATGTTTTAGGTGCACTCATTGCAGCAGGGTACACAACAAGTTTGCACATTGCAAAGTCCCACAAACCAAAATGAGATGGTGACCAAATACTATCTTTTGATTAGTATTGTCTGTGGGACAATTATTAATACAGATGATTCTCCTCACATCTTTAAATAATGCTATGGGTTATTTTACAACTAACAAAAAGAGCAACAGAGCCACAATTCAATCTGAAATACTACTCCTCTGCCCATTCCCTACAAATTGAACTTAAGTGTCAGACTGGATAATATGCCTGTATAACAGAATTGAGAATTCACAGGGAAGATATGGAAACATCAATCACTTTCCTAACTCAATCCCATTAGTCCTTCTCTTGAAATGGTTACGGACACATTTCCACAACTGTGGAAATACTTGAGAATTGTATTTAATGAAAACTCAATTCAAATCCAGGGTCAATCCCCAAGGTTCTGTCAATGTTCAGCAAACTAATTCATAATTAAACACAAGAAAGCTATCAGCTCTTGCTGACACAGGTGCTCAAGGTTTCAATGGCTTATTGAGGAAAACTAGCTGCCTTTGGATTATACAATCTTTGTCAGTCAATGCCATTACACCCTGTGGAAATCAACATTAACAAGAAAGGAAAATCTGATGGGTCTCTCATATGTAGATGCATCAAGTAGGATCGTTGCTGGTCTAGTACCAATTGTAGAAATAATCTGGTAAATATTAAACTATATCTGTGGAACTGAGGCAAGACAATGCACAACAATGCTGAGAACTATATTCTGCATTCTGTATTTTCTCCTTTGCTCTCTATTGTACTTGACTTTGACTTGATTGCATTTATGTATGGTATATCTGATCCATTCAGGTAGCATGTGTAACCAAGTTATTCATTATAGCTCGGTATACATGACAATAATAAACCTCAACCTAAAATTCCACTGTGGCAGTTTGCAAATTTGAATTCAGTTTGAGTTAATTGTGAATAATAGTAAGATTAAACGAGAACGCAACAGTTTGAAGTTTGATCTTTATTTTATGAGGAGTTACGATGAGGGATTACGTGAAGAAGCCCGCCAGCCCGCATGCGTGTCAACCTTCAAAGCAGCGGTATGAAATCACAGATAACAGTTGTGGAACTGAATATAGGAAGATTCGAGAAACTAGAACTACCAGCTGACCTTTATGAGAGAGGGTTGGGAACAGAGGGCAGGTAATCCCTCATCGTAACTCCTCACGAAATAAAGAATAAACTTGAAACTGGTAAGTTCTCGTTTAATCTTACTATTTTACTTTGGAGTCACGTAGGTCACTACGTGAAGATTTCAAAGCTCTGTGATTTCATGCCGTGAACACGAGTCCATGCGTCACACACTGCATCAGTTGACCAAGGATGAATGAAAATTAATAATGCATTCAGACATGACATAGATTTAAAACATGCTGATGCTTTTTAATGAGCAAATGAAAATAATAGTGACCCCTCTCATCCAGGGGGAATCTATAAAACAGAACTTAAAATAGAATTGGAAAATACCCCCGGTCTGGCAATGGGTTTGCTATAAAACGTTTGGAAAGTTTGTTCGTTTGACCATCCTGCAGCCGCTAGGATGTGGTCCAGTGGGACGTCCATAACCCTCGCGGCTGACGTAGTTGCAGCCCTGGTGGAGTGAGATTTGTAAACATCAGTGTCCATTCCTGCACAAGCCAGAACCCGTTTTAACCACCTGGAGATGGTCTGTACAGATACCTTATTATGAGTTTTTTTGTAACTAACAAACAACGCTAGTTCAGAGCCCCTAAGGCTCTTGGTGACCTTAATGTACTGCTGTAGATGTGTGACCACACACAACCGAAGGTCCATGGGGTATGCCATGAAAACTAGTTTGAAACCTGACACCCCTGGTCTGCTCTGCTTGACCAAGTCATAAACATAAAATGCTATATATTTGCAGATGTAACCATCTTGTCCAATCGCAGTTTATGCAATGACTGGACCCCTAGCGCTGAAACCAGCGCCATGAGCATGACCATTTTGTAAGTGAGTTTGGCCAAAGACAGGGATGTAGCTGCAGCGCCAGCACCACGTTCACATCCCATATCTCTGAGTACCTGGGCCTGGGGAGATTTGAGTTGAAGATACCCTTCATGAACCTGGATATCAAACGGTGAGACCCGAAAGGAGTGGTGCCCGATCCCAGCAACAAGTATGACAATAAGGCACTTCTGGCACAATTTATGGCACTATAACTCAGTCTCTCATCAGAGAGGAATTCCAACACATTGTATGACATGGCACGTATAACAGATACGTTGGACTGTAAACAGAACACTTCCCATTTCTTGATATAGGAGATGTACGGTTTCTTGGTACTATCTCTCCAGGCCGCAGTGATCACGTCCACCGTAGGACAGTCCGAGCCCCAGGAAAGGTCTTCTTAGAGTCTGCAAACAAACAAATTGATTCAATCATGTAATGGATGGTTCTCCCCAGTCATGGGGTGAACCAGCAGATTTCTGCATTTGGGAACAGCCATAAAAGGCTCTGTTATCATTCCCGGTATGAGTGGGAACCATGGCTGTGTAGGCCAGTCAGGCACTACCAAAATGCCTGAGGGGGAGTCTTGCTGGATCTTAAGCAAGCACCGACTGATGAGGCAAAATGGGGGGAATGCATAAAAGAACATTCCACCCCAGTGTAGCGAGAATGCATTTACCGCCACTGCTCCTGGGTCTGGCTTCCATGCAACATACTTTGGTAACTGGTAATTGAGTCTGGATGCAAACAAATCAACATCCGGTATTCCATACCGAGCGACAATGTCGTTAAACATTTTATGATTCAACATCCATTCTGTGTTGTCATTGACTTTCCGTGACCTGGTGTCCGCCACCATGTTGAGTCTACCTGGTAAGTAGGTAGCTGAAATCCAAATGTTTCTTATAATACACCAGTGCCAAATAAGGTTAGCCAATTTATCACAGGATACGGACTTGATTCCACCCACGTGATTAATGTATGCCACCACTGTAGTGTTGTCAATCTGAAGTTGAACATGCAGATGATGCATATTCCCACAATAAGCCTTCAACCCATAGAGTGCTCCCAGCAACTCTAAGTAGTTAATACCATGTTACTGAATAATTGATGACTCATGCACATTCCATCTGCCACTGCAGCTAGAGATGGTATTAGTAGCTTCCCCATCCTAGAGCACTAGCATCAGTTTGTAATATAACTGAAGGTTTGTCGACCAAAGTTTTACTGGAGCAATGCCAAATATTAGTCATCCATCATTGTAACTCAGAAATGGCTTCAGCTGGCAATCACATAGTTCTGCTGAAGTGACCTTCATGGAATTTGAGTGCCTGCTCCTTTGCATGTTGTAAATTTTGATAATGCAAAGGCCTAAACTGTGCAGTTGGAAAGGCAGCCACTAATTTGCCAATTACACTGGCTACATGTCGAATAAAAGGTTGCTCCTTAACAATAAGGTTGTTACAGGCTTCTATTAATTCTAATCTCTTGCCCCAAGGCAGTCACAGACATGTGAATAGAGTTAAAGGTAAATCCCAAATAATCAATAACTCTAGACGGTATCAATTTAGCCAATTTCACAGTTTTCCCTAGGATTAGGATATCATCCAAGTATGCTATCACAATATGATTTTGAGCCCGGAGTAGCCCCAGTATTGGTTTCAATCATTTTGTAAATAATCTGGGGTCTGAAATTAACCCATTAGGCAATGCTTTCAAACTGCCATCGTTGCCCCATCCAGCTAAACTTCAAATAACTCTGGTGATCCCTGTGAATGGGTACCGAATTGTATGCATCTTTGAGATCGATGCATGCCATAGAACATCCTTTGGAAACCAGTTGTTTGGCAGTAACAAAGTTTTCCATTTTGAACTGTTTATTCTGCACAAAGGAGTTAAGTCGAGTCAAATCAAGAATGATTCGGCATCCTCCACCCTTCTTTTGCCTTGTAAATATATTAGAAACAAATTAGTGAGATTCATGACATGACTTCTCAATTACCCCTTTTGTGTGTAATACTTGAATTTATGCTAGTACATCCAAACCTTCCTGTTGTGAATGAACAAATGTCCGGTTCGGTGTATGCTGTGTGGCTGGAAACGAATTGGGAAGGAATTCGATTTGGAACCCTTGTATACTGTGCAGTATAAACGGATCTGATGTTATCCAACTCCATTCATTCAAAAACAAGTGTAGTCTCCCACCAACTTGTAACTGATCCACACACCCTATGTTCCGGAAAGAACCAGACCCACCTACCTCCATGGTTAGCGGTGGATGAATGGTTTTTATTTCCGCCCCCGAGGTCTGGGGGGTAGGACTGATGGAATGCGCCAACTGCATATCTTTGACGAGGGCCGGCTTGGGCCTTGGCCTAAAAAAACCTCTGCCCAGAGTGTTCTGCCTTCGAGCTGCCACCAGCTTCCGCGAACCTTTTGCTGTTAAAGGGAGCGTAGGGGTGCTGTCGCCGGAATGATGAAGCTTTGCTTGTTGATGGGACCTTCATTACACCGACACCTTTCGCTTCTTCATCCAGATCCTTGACCTGCTTAGGCAGATCTTCTCTGAACAAAAAATTTGGCGGTTGTACGTTGCTGGCTCTGCACAGTCCTGCAAATTTGGGGTTCAGGGCAGGTCAGATGGCACTTTTACGTAAGCAGTTAATTTCAAAATGTGCGTTGCACATTAATGCCAGGGCATCCTGTTGCACATCAGACAGGGGACCCCCATCCACAGACCTGGCAAAGGCCGTGATGCCTGAAGTCAGCAACTTTAGTATTCTCTGGAGCTTCACCTCATGGGCTCTGATGCCCCCTCCAATGTAACCCCAGATGGAGCTGTTAACAGCCGGCACATTTAGCGAAGCACTATTAGCAGGTTTGTGGTACTTCATAGAAGTTTCTGCCATTGCCTGTTCTTGGAGCTGGTGTGATGCAAGGTAATTGATGCTCGTAGCCAATTCCTCATCCAGTGGCTCCCCTGTTTGCGATGGTATCGCAAACTTCGATGCCATAGCAGGCAATTCTGCTTCACACACTTCGTGCCTCGTGGTATGCTCTCCGGACATACCTCCGAACTCCGAGTCATTCCAAAACTGACTCCGAATGCTCCCCTCCTCAGAGAGAGAGACATTGTGCAGCCCTGAACCAGGCGCTGCCGCGGGCCCCCGAGGAGACCCGCGCTGATATAATTCCAATCGCTGGAGCATATCATGATGGAGCATCCTTTCCATCAGGTGTTCCATCCGGGATAAACGTCTGAAGACGCTATCCATTGTAGGAGGGGAACCCTCCTGGCCTGACTGATCCCAGTCAACAGGCCTTACAGACTTTCTTACAGACTTTCTTTCGGCTTTCCTTCCTAGCGGGGTTGCCAAGGTGCTTTCGACAGGCACCAAGTCTGAAGCCGCTGGCCACACCGCCAGTGACTCAGAAGGTGATATCGACAGTCGCCTGCTGCCCGCACTCCCGCGGTCTTCCGTAGCTGGTTTCCCCATGGCCCGTCTAGACTTTACCCATGATTTTTCTATAGTAGTTCACACTTGAAGCTCTGCAATAAAGAATTACCGAATAAAAAACAACCTCAGAATAAGTTTTAACACTTACCTGTAGGGTTTTTAAACTTACCGTTGGAGGAGTGACGCGCCTGCCAGCCAGTCGTTGCGCAATGCATTAGACGTAATTGACGGAGTGACGCGCCTGCCAGCCAGTCGTTGCGCAATGCATTGACGTAATTGACACCTGATTGACTACATATAGGATTTCTTATGATAGTTTGATGGCTTTGTAATTTCTGGGCATAATACGGAAAATGCAGGATCATTTAATTCCAAAAAGGAAGTAAGATTCTAAGGGGAGTAGGAGGCAACCGTGGCTGAGAAGAAAAGTTAGGGATAGAATAAAACTAAAAGGAATGAAGTATAACACAGCAAAGAGTAGCCGGAAGCCAGAGGATTGGGAAACTTTCATAAACTCCCGGATGTACTGGAGGACAGAGGATCTAAGGGGGTAGAGGAACTGAAAGAAATTTTCATTGGGTGAGAAGTAGTATTGGGTAGGCTAATGGGACTGAAGGATGATAAATCCCCGGGAATCCCAGGGTCCTCAGGGAAGTGGCTCTAGAAATAGCGGACACATTGGAGATAATTTTCCAATGTTCAATAGATTCAGGATCAGTTCCTGTGGATTGGAGGATAGCTAATGTTATCCCACTTTTCAAGAAAGGAGCGAGAGAGAAAACGGGGAATTACAGACCAGTTAGCCTGACTTCGGTGGTGGGAAAGATGCTGGAGTCAATTATTAAAGAGGAAATAATTGGGGGTAGGGTGTTGACATGGGTAGAAAATTGGTTGGCAGACAGGAAGCAAAGAGTAGGAGTGAACAGGTCCTTTTCAAATGGCAGGCAGTGGCGAGTGGAGTGCCACAATGCTCGGTGTTGGGGCTGCAACTGTTTACCATATATATTAATGATTTGGAAGAGGGAATTAGGAGCAACACTAGCAAGTTTGCGGATGACACAAAGCTGGGTGGCAGTGTGAACTGTGAAGAGGATGTTAGGAGGTTGCAGGGTGATCTGGACAGGTTGAGTGAGTGGGCAGATGCGTGGCAGATGCAGTATAATATAGATAAATGTAAGGTTATCCACTTTGGCGTCAAAAACAAGGGGGCAGATTATTATCTCAATGGGTTTAGGTTAGGTAAGGGGGAGGTGCAGCGAGACCTGGGCATTCTTGTACACTGGTTACTGAAAGTTGGCTTACAGGTACAGCAGGCAGTGAAGAAAGCTAATGGAATGTTGGCCAACATAACAAGAGGATTTCAGTATTTGAGTAAAGAGGTTCTTCTACAGTTGTATAGGGCTCCGGCGAGACCACATCTGAAGTAATGTGTACAGTTTTGGTCTCCTAATTTGAGGAAGAACAACCTTGTGATTGAGGCAGTGCAGCGTAGGTTCACGAGATTGATCCCTGGGATGGCGGGACTGTCATATGAGGAAAGATTGAAAAGACTAGGCTTGTATTCATTGGAGTTTAGAAGGTTGAGGGTGGATCTTATAGAAACATATAAAATTATAAAAGGACTGGACAAGCTAGATGCAGGAAAAATGTTCCCAATGGTGGGTGAGTCCAGAACCAGGGGCCACAGTCTTAGAATAAAGGGAGGTCATTTAAGACTGAGGTGAGTACAACATTTTTCACCCAGAGAGTTGTGAATTTATGGAATTCCCTGCCGAAGAGGGCAGTGGAGGCCAAGTCACTGGATGGATTTAAGAGAGAGTTAGATAGAGCTCTAGGGGTTAGTGGGGTCAAGAGATATGGGGAGAAGGCAGGCACGGGTTATTGATAGGGGACGATCAGCCATTATCACAATGAATGGCGGTGCTGGCTCGAAGGGCCAAATGGCCTCCACCTGCTCCTATTTTCTATGTTTCTATCTATGTTTCTAAGAGTCCAAGATCGAAATCTTAACATTTCTCTATCCACAAATGTTGCTTGACCCGTTGAGTATTTCCAGCTATTTTTGTTTTATAGCTGAAATATTGAGCACAAAAATGACAGTAACAATCCAAATCATTTTATTCTAAAAAAAGTCAAAAAATGATGGAGTAATTCAGCAGATCAGGAAGCATTTCTGGAGAACATGGATAGGTGATGTTTCTGGTCAGGACCCTTGTTCAGACTGAGCACATCCAAGTTCTCCAGAGATACTGCCTGACCCATTGAGTTACTCCAGCACTTTGCATCTTTTTTGTAAATCAACATCTGCAGTTCCTTGTGTCATCATTTTGCTCTGATTGATATTGTAATCTCCCTGATGTGCATTTTTCGGGCTGGTGCTCAAAGCTTTTCATTAATGCCCCTTATCAATATGACATCTGACTTATTTGAACGTGTTTGAACGCCTTTCCCAAATGGAGAAACTGTTGCATACTGTGCTCCAGCAGGGCACATTCCAGCAGGAGGAGTGTCAGCGCCACCCAGAACAAGAGGCGCCAGCAGCAACAGGGCTGCTTGATAGCACCCTCATAGATGATGAGGCACATGCGATGGGTCAGCTTAGTTCTGACCCCGACTCTGATGGTGAGGTTGAGCTAGGGGAAGAATGGGAATTGCCAGATGTTCCACCTCTGGCAGCACCATTTGCTGTTCCATCAGAGTCAGGAGAGCCGCTGAGGGAAGAGCTGGCCTCCACAATCAACTACATTGTATCTCATCAGCTCCAGGAGCTTACCATGGATGAAACTGCTAAGAAGCATGAGACTCCAAGGAACTGTGGTTTATTAAAAGTTCCAACAGTAAACCAAATTATATGGGGTCAGATGGGAGTGGGCATGTGTACCCAAGAAATTAAAATGCAGAGGATTCTAAAGGTATTGGGCTCGTGAATCACGGCGTTCGCAAGAACGATGGATGGAAGGCATGTGTCAAGGACAAACCAAGAGGCACTAGGGTTGCTGTGCAGCGCCCATTTCGAAATAAACTGTCTCAGAAAAAGGGCTATTAGGCCCACCATCAACCCAAGGTTTTCCGCACTCTGCAAACCCACCAATGTCCAGCCACCCAACCTATTTTTTGACGAAGACCTCGCAAAACGGGTCAAGGAGATGAATGAGGAGGCAAAAACAGTGGGCCTGATCAAAACGACGATGACCGGCAAACCTGTAAAAAGGAGTTATCCTTACAGGAACACTGCAACTTCTGGGCTTACACCCAGAACAAGTCGGCCGTCGACGCAGGGGTGAGGTTGGCGTCCTGTGGTGGGATCACGAGCAACCATGGGGTTTCCTGCCAGGAACTGGGGCCAGCAGGTCACACCAATCACCAAGGAGGTAGGTGGGCCTGGTTCCCATGGGAACAGCCAAAAACAGGGGGAAGATTACATCTATTCTATGAAGAATGGAAGCAACTTACCTCAGATCCATTTATTATGAGTGTTATTCACGGGTTTCGGATTAAGTTCGATCCAAAAGGGGATTTGCCTCTCCAGCATGTTCCTAGCAGAACACTCCATTTTTCGCAAACAGAAGTAATGGGGGTTCAGGCTGAACATGAAAATTTGTGTAACAAAGGAGTAATTGAGAGGACGGTTCATCAAGTCCATCAATTTGTGTCAAATATCTGTCCCCGTCCTAAAAAGGACGGAGGATGTAGAATTATTTTGGATCTAACTAATCTAAATCCGTTTGTGCAGTATAGACACTTCAAAATGGAAACATTTGTTACCGCCAAACCGCCTAATTTCCAGAGATTGTTATATGGCAACCATAGATCTGAAAGATGCGTATTACTCAGTGCCTGTTCATTTGGAGCATAGAAAGTATTTTAAATTTACTTGGATGAATCAATTATGGCAATTTAAGGCACTGCGTAATGGGTTAACTTCAGCTCCTAGAATATTCACTAAATTGTTAAAATCAGTACTGGGGCTACTTAGAGCTCAGGGCCATGATATTATGGCTTATCTGGATGATATCTTAATTATAGGACAAACAAGTGAATTAGCTGAAGCATCTGTGGCAATTGTTAAATTCACACTTGAAAAATTAGGGTTTGTCATTCATTTAGGGAAGTCTAAATTGACACCACTTACAACAATTGACTATTTGGGTTTCACAATTGATTCACTTAAAATAGTAGTGACTCTGCCCAGGGAAAAAAGGGTGGAGCTAATTGATGGTTGCATTAAACTTTTAAAAGAGCAACAACCTTCAATCAGACAGGTGGCCAGTCTGCTCGGAAAATTTGTGGCAGTGCTTCCAGCAGTTCAGTATGGGCCTTTCATTTACCAGAGAGCAAAGGAACAGACACTCAGGATACATTTGGGCCATTATAGTAGGCCCATGCAGTTATCAGCAGAGGCTGTTACTGATCTGCAGTGGTGGATTCAACATGTCTCCAGTAGTTTCAGCACAGTGGTGCTTGAACAATCTTTCATGGTCTTATAGAATGATATCAGTGCACACGGATGGCGTGCCACTGATACGAGCTCAAGCTGTGGAGGCAGATGGAGTATGGAAGAAGCATTGCTTCTGCAGACATGGGGAATTAACTACTTAGAGCTTTTGGGGGGCTTTTTATCGGCTTGAGGCTTATTGTTCTAACACAAGTAGTCTGCATGTTCAGCTTCAAATTGACAACACCACGGCAGTGGCATATGTCAATCACATGGGTGGTATCAAGTCGCCATCTTGTGACAAACTGGCTAACCAAATCTAGACCTGGTGTATTGACGCTAACATTTGGCTTTCAACTATTTATCTACCAGGTAGATTCAATATAGTAGCAGACACCAGGTCACAGAAATCCCATGACAACACAGAGTGGATGTTGAATCGGGACGTATTCAATGATATAATTGGCAAATATAGAAGGCCAGATGTCGACTTGTTCACATCCAGACTAAACCACCAGCTACCTAAATATGTGTCATGGGAACCATATTCTGGGGCAGTAGCGATTGATGCTTTCTCGCTGCATTGGGGTGGTATGTTTTTATATGCATTTCCACCATTCTGTCTCATAAATCGATGTCCACTTAAAATCAAGCAGGATGCCGCTTCAGGGGTGCTGATGATACCCGACTGGCCTACTCAGCAGTCGTACCCTTTGATATTGTAGTTGATAACACAATCCCTGATGGCTGTTCCCAAACAAATGGATTTACTGGTGCATCCGGTAACTGGCGAATGCCATCCGTTATATGACCGTATTGATTTGTTAATTTGCAGATTTTAAGAAGGCCATATCTGCGGCGCGGATTGTCTGGTTGAATTGTGGACATGCTCACTGCAGCTTGGAGAACGAGTACTCAAAAGCATTACGTGCCCTCCATGCCCAACCCTCTCTCATAAAGGTCTCATAAAGGTCATCTGGTAGTTCTCAACTTGCTGATCTTACTATGTCACTTTGATAATTGTTATTTGTGATTTCATACCACTGCTTTGAGGATTGACACGCATGCGCACTGGCGGGGTTCTTCACGTAATCACCAACGTAACTCCTCATATAATAAAGATCAAACTTCAAACTGGTAAGTTCTCATTTAATCTTACTATTTTGGATGGTTTATGTTTTTTATAATAATATAACAATTACAGCACGGAGACAGGCCCTCTCGGCCCTTCCAGTCCGTGCCGACCATTTGTTTTCCCCTAGTCCCATCTACCTGCACTCAGACCATACCCCTCCATTCCCTTCACGTCCATATACCTATCCACTTTACTTTTAAATGTTAAAATAGATCCTGCCTCCACCACCTCTGCTGGAAGCTCATTCCACACAGCCACCACCCTCTGAGTAAAGAAGTTCCCCCTCACGTTACCCCTAAACTTCTGTCCCTTAATTCTCATGTCATGCCCTCTTGTTTGAATCTTCCCTACCCTCAATGGGAAAAGCTTATCCACGTCAACTCTGTCTATCCCTTTCATCATTTTAAAGACCTCAATCAAGTCCCCCCTTAACCTTCTGCGCTCCAAAGAATAAAGACCTAACTTGTTCAACCTTTCTCTGTAACATAGTTGCTGGAACCCTAGCAACATTCTAGTAAATCTCCTCTGTACTCTCTCTATTTTGTTGACATCCTTCCTATAACTAGGCGACCAAAATTGTACACCATACTCCAGAATTGGTCTTACCAATGCCTTGTACAATTTTAACATTACTTCCCTACTCCTATATTCAATGCTCTGATTTATAAAGGCCAGCACACCAAAGGCTTTCTTTACCACCCTATCTACATGCGATTCCACCTTCAGGGAACTATGCACAGTTATTCCTAGATCCCTCTGTTCCACAGCATTCCTCAATTCCCTACCATTTACCATGTACGTCCTATTTTGATTTGTCCTGCCAAGATGTAGCACTTCACACTTATCAGCATTAAACTCCATCTGCCATCTTTCAGCCCACTTTTCCAAATGGCCCAAATCTCTCTGTAGACTTTGAGAATCTACTTCATTATCCACAACACCACCTATCTTAGTATCATCTGCATACTTACTTATCCAATTTTCCACCCCATCATCCAGATCATTGATGTACATGACAAACAACAGTGGACCCAACACAGATCCCTGAGGCACCCCACTGGTCACCGGCTTCCAACCTGACAAACAGCCATCCACCATTACTCTCTGACATCTCCCATTTAGCCACTGTTGAATCCATCTTGCTACTCCGCCATTAACACCCAAAGATTGAACCTTCTGAACCAACCTTCCATGGGGAACCTTGTCAAAGGCCTTACTGAAATCCATATAGACAACATCCACTGCTTTACCCTCATCAATTTCCCTAGTTACCGCTTCAAAAAATTCAAGAAGGTTTGTCAAACATGACCTTCCAGGCACAAATCCATGTTGACTGTGTTGCTGTGTTATGCTGTGTTGATACCTACTAAAAGCAGTGAGGACCTACTTCAATGTTGCTGATTGGCTTGGATCAGGATATTGGGGTCCAATTGCAACTTGAAATCAAGGAATAGATATCAAAGCTTTCCTATAATGCAAATTTAGTGTAGGAGATCGGACAAGACCAAGGAATGTAACAATAGAACAGGAAATGCTTGAATTGGCAGGTCAGGCAGCATATATGGAGACAGAAACAGAGTTAATGTTTCAAGTCAATGAACCACACAGTTTGCAGCCCAGCACCAGAGGCCTGCTGGATCTTGACTGTTGATTCCCTTTTGATTTCCATCTAAAGCAAGTCCTGCTAAATGTGTAGGACTTGTGTTCGCAAATAAATGGTAATAGTTACTGACAATTACCACAAATATGTTTGATATGTTAAAGAACATTCTCAATTCTGAAGATGGGTCTCGACCCGAAATGTCGCCTATTCCTTCGCTCCATATATGCTGCCTCACCCGCTGAGTTTCTCCAGCATTTCTGTCTACCTTCTCAATTCATAAAGCATCTTTCATAACTTTGGCACTTCCTAACTCTCAAAATGCTTTACATTTGAGAAAGTACTTTTGTAACCACCGGGCGGCACCAGCAATGGCTGCCTCACCAACGGTCTGTCTGTCCTTTCCTTCTTTGTGCATTAATTGCATGTGTTAAATGTATATTTTTAGTGTTCTTTTAGCTTGTTTTATGCGCGGGGGTAGGGGGTTGGGGGAAACTGTTTCTAATCCCTTACCTCGATGGAGGTGCCAATTTTTTTCCATATTGTATCTCCGTCCGCACTTTCGCCTAACATCGAGGAGTTGACGGTCTTTGCTGGAGACCGATTTTGAGAGCTCCATCGCGGTCGCCTGCGGACTTACCATCACGGAGCACGTGATCCCTTTGCTAGGGGTCGACCTCGGAGCCTGACTGTGGGTGTTTGTGAGCTTAACATCACGGAGCCCGCGGTCTCTGGTCAGAGACCGACTTCGGGACTTACAAGGCATGGGAGTTTCGATGTCCCCGACGCGAGAATTTCGATCTCCCCGACGCAGGAATTTTGATCGCCCCGGAGAATTAAGAGGAAGAAGACTGGACTTTTTTGCCTTCCATCACAGTCAGGAATGTGGGGAAACCTCTGTAGTGGATGTTTATGTTAACTTTTATGTGGTTGTGTGTCTTGTTGCTTTTTTTTTCTCTTATGGCTGAATGGTAATTCACATATCACTGTACCTTAATTGGTACATGTGACAATAAAAGATCTTTGAAACCTTAATGGAGTCTTGCTTATGATGTGGAAAATTAGATCATATTCAGAGCAGAATACGTTTTCAATGCTTGCACACTAACCTTTGACCATGATTCAGTGCACATGCCGGGCGATATTTCATTACTGTCTTCATGAACATATTAAGACTTTTGCTGCTGCAAATGATGGGAGATTTACAGCATGAGTTTTTACTAGCCTGAGGTAAATCTCTGCAGACTTCAAATGTGTTGTACAGTGATGGAATATTCAATTCCAACTAAAATTACCAATGGGACATGCCATGTGTTAATGCTTTGCAGGTTCACTCCAGTGATTTCCCATGTGGCAAATTGCTGATTTCAACCATGCAGTTAGGTAAAGGTCCAAAGCTGAGCTTGGTCCAGAGGGAGAGAAAATTAACCAACCATCTTGGCTAACTTTCTCAAACATCTTTGAGGTGACACAGGAAATGTGGTGATACAAGGGGATTGCAAGGACTGGAATCATGAGCAAAACACAAGTGCCGGAGTAACTCGGTGGGTCAGACAGCATCTGTGGAGGACATTGGTTGGCTACGTTTCAGGACGGGTTCTTCAATTGATGTATTAGACTCCTGTCCACCCTCTTTACTTGAAGTCAAAAAGGGGTAGAGATAACAATCAAAAATAGGGTGATTGGTGCAGCCCCATGCCCGCACCTGCACACTAGCACCCCACAAGGGGTTAATGAATGAATAAGTTCATTCATTCATTCAATAAATCATCTTCATTTATATTGTATGGCAAATGTAGATAAGAAACAAAATCTTATGCATAAAGGGGTGTTGTATTGATTTAAATGTATTGACATATAAGGCAAAATTTAATTATGTTTATTTTAGATAGGCACATGGAGATGCAGGGAATGAGGTGATATGGATAATAGTAGTTTAACTTAGCCTCATGTTTGTCAGAGACATTGTGGTCCAAAGGACCTGTTCCATTGCTGTACTTTTCTATATTTTATTTTGGTTGGATTTGAAAGTACAATTTGGTTTTAATGTAATATTTTCCTCCAGTTTTCACTTTAGTTTTAGGCTTATCAACATTTATGAAGGTGACTTGAGCATATGCTTTTTCGTAACAGGTGAGAAAATCTAGGTTTCCCTTAAATATGTAGATGTCGCGTCATTGTGCTCCCTCAAATATAACAACTGCGTGAGACAGGTCAACTATTTGGTGCTGATGATGCCTTGCACCATCAGGTTCTTTAAGTCACTGTCATGTCCTGGAGAAAATGTTTCATTTATCAAAGGTACAGACATGACCGCAAATGAAAGGATTATTGTGAACTAGTGGTCGCATTTCAGCTGTCAGCATTTCCTTTAGCACAATCCTCTGCTTTGAATATACATTTCCATGTATTCATTAGTGATACTGCATTGCCATCATTCAGTCCACACTCCAGATTCAATACCCACCGCCCTGAGATTTTTCCTGGGAGTTTATTCCAGTAGATAACAGCATTATGAAGAAAGCATGAAAACGCATAAAATCAAATGAGGCGTGTGTGAATGTCAAAAAGATAATCACGTGTGTGAAATAAACCTATAATTAGAAATAGCAGCTGGGTTTGGATAATAAGTATTTAGACATTTTACTGCCATTCAGTGATAACAGCAAACAACTGGGCAAAGCTTTGTATGTTTTTTTTGGCAAAGTTTAATTAAAATTTGATAAGCTCCCTTAAGACATCAAACAGTTTAGAAGCAGTCAGATTGATAATCAAACAAACTCTGAACAAATGGTAGTGAAGATGTGTCTGGTTGGCACTGAGCTAATCCAGACTCTGTGTTTGATATCATGTTTTTATAAATCCCAATTCTAATTTGCAATTTGTATAATATTTCAACCAAATTCCTTAAAGTACTCAAATTCCCAATTCTAATTACTTGGATATTTTTTACATATATAATATCTGTTCTAATGGAGGAATTTCAGTTTTAATCCCAGTCACATAGTAAGATCTGCAGAGGATCATACCACAGACATCTAGTTTGAATATACCAGATGTGAAGGCAACTACATGCTACTCAATATCCCTTCATGAATGAAGCAAGTAAAAACATTTTAAACTGACTCAATCTGGTCCTGACTGCAAGGCAACACACTGAAATCTCAGCAGATGATGGTGGCCATCTCAATCAAAATGAAATATCCCCAGTCAAAGAAGAACGTCAGTGCTTCAAACCACCTTTGTTTGATAAATGGTGCTTGTTTAAGGCAGTAAGTTTAGATTCAGAGCTGTTTCTGATATAGATTCCTTTTCAATCTCTCTCTTGTGGATTTCTCAGCAGCTGCACTAGTTGTCAAAGAGTATAAAGTTGCATTTGCTGCAATGGCACTTTCATGTCACCCAAATCCCAGTAGGTTTAAAATTGACCCAGTCTAAGCTGCTGCAACAATTTCACAGGACTTCAGAAACCATCTCAGTGAATCCTAAATTCTTTTACAGTACATGTTCTAGCCTATCTTCTTAAAGATGTATTTTAAAATATGATACAGTTTTAAGATATAGTTTAAGTTTAGGAATAGGTTTATTATGGTCACATGTACAGTACAAAGGTATAGTGAAAAGCTTTGTTTTGCATGCTATACGCAAATATAATCAAGATAAACTTAAGTACAATATGTAGAGCAAAAGGGAAGATGCAGAGAGCAGAATATAGTTCACCAGTTCGAGGGACAAAGTCATTGTCTACCATAGGGTTGAGGTGAATTGGATAGTACCCTAGCTTATGGAAGGAAGGGCTGTTCAGAAGCCTGATAACAGATATCAAGTGCTACAAAAATAGAAGGTAAAGGAAATGAGACAGTTAATAGCAACTCGCCCAAGAGTACAGCATTCCTTCTGATGCGAAGAACCAAAGGCAAGCCCATGGCAAAATCTGAGCACTCGCACAACTTCTCCTTTGTAATCCAGCCTGGAGATAATTTGTTACATTTTGCATTAAATTTGGGTAATGAGGACGGCTGATAAGGAAAATTTAATTCTGTTGTCAAACAGACTGTTAATCTGAGGATGGAGCTTGGGGAATTCTAGAGCAGTGAACATTTACTCTGCCTCAGGCCTCTGTTATAAGAACTTAAGGGGCTGTCCCACTGCGGCGACCTAATCCACGAGTTCAGACGAGTTTGCCCTCGACTCATACACGCAGCATGGTCGACACGAGGTCCTAGGAGGTCTTTGTAACTCTCCTTCATGCTCGAGATTAGTCCCCGCGTACTCGAAGCCTTAGCTAAGTCGCGGCGTATTTTTCAACATGTTGAAAAATATCCGTGAGTAAAAAAAGGTCACCGTGGAAAAAATCTATACTTTTTTTACTCGTAGGTTTAGTCAAAGTAGGTCATAGTAGGTCAGCATGGACTTCGTGGGCCGAAGGGCCTGTATCATGCTGCATCCCTAAGCTAAACTAAACTAAAATGAAAGAAAAGCAGAATCAAGATCAAGTAGCACCCTGTAGAGTTTTGGAACGTGTTTAGATCTTTACTCTTACCTTAAAGGGGCTGTCCCACTGTGGCGTGTGTGCGTGCATGCGCGTGTGTGTGTGTATGTCATTTTGCCTTTGAAACGTATTTCCTCGAAATCCAGATGCAAAAACGCTGCGATTTGTACAGTTTCAGTAGGGATTTAACTTATGATTTCATAAATCCACTCTCGATATCCCATTGATTATTTCCCCAGATTTTGAATAAAGTTGTGTACAAAACTCACTTTTACAAGAATAATCGCAGCTTCCCAGCTGCTGATGTCACAATGCCCACATGCGCACCAATCCAGGCACACATGCCGCTGTGGATTAATGCAGCTGCTGTCATCGAGCATGCGCAGTTTTCCACGAGGTACATTAGCCACCCCCCATTCTTCAAAAGATGCAGAAAGAATGTGAACGTTCATCAGCAAAGACCCTACAGCTCTGCTCCGCTATAGGATCTTTGTTCTGCAGATCGCCAGGTCAGAGGCACCTCACGCGCTGAAGTGGTTTTCTCCTCACTGTTGGCTCAGCTCGTGAAGCCACGCCCCTCCCATCCCCCGCCAGCCCGCCCGTTCATTCCAGCATCACAGGGGACGGCCCGATCGTCTGTCCCCAACACCCCCCCCCCACCGACCCAGCCCAGCTCTGCCACGATCGGCTGGTCCCCCCAGAGGGACAGGAGTGGGGTTGATAGGGAGTGGGGAATTGATGGACTCTCCCTCCCCCTCTCCCCCTCCCTCCCCCTCCCTTCCCTCCCCTCCCTCCCCCTCACCCACCTCTCACCTCCCTCTCTCCCTCCCTCCCCCCTCCCCCCTCCCACCCCCCCCACCCCCTCCACCCCCTTCCCCCCTACCCTCACCTCTCACCCCTCCTCCTCCCCTCTATCCCCCTCTCTCCATCCCCCCCACCCCTCTCTCCCCCCACCCCCCTCCCTCTCTCCCCCCACCCCACCCCTCTCTCCCCATCCCCCCCCCTACCCCCCTCTCTCCCTCTTCCCCTCTCTCACCCCTCTACCCCTCTCCCCCTCCCTTCTCACTCTCTTCCCTTCTCCCTCCTCTCCCCCCCACACCCCTCTCCCCCCCACCCCTCCCCCCTACCCCACCCCTCTCCCCTTCCCCATCCCCTCCCTCTCTCCCCACCTCTCGCCCCACCCCTCTCTACATCCCTCCCCCCCACTCCTCTCTCCCCCCCCTCTTCCACCCCATACCCCTCTCCCCAGTTCTCCCCCTCTCTCTCTCCTTCCCCCTCTCCTCTCCCTCCCCAATCTCTCCCTTTTCCTCCTCCTCCTCCTCCCCCTCCCTCCCCTTTTCCTTCCCTCCCTCCCCTCTCCCCACCCAGTCTCCCCCTCCCTCTCTCTCCCCCCTTCCCTCACATGTGTGTTTGGGGGGGGGGGGGTGGTTAGTGTGTGTGTGACGCCGTAGGCCCCCTTCCCCCCCCCCCCCCCCCCCCGCAACCGTGCGCAGGGGGAACAGGCCCAACGGGTCTGCACTTGGTCTAGTATATTACTAAAACTCTCATCTTGTTTGTATTGCGTCTGCGTGTTTGCATGTCAGTCATGCCCGGATTTACGCCAAAACGGTACATGATAGCGCTACAATGTTTGGACCACCTTACTCACCATTGTCCTGTGGTGTGGTGTATCAAGTTTTGTGCAGATTGATGGTATATTTTACAAGTTATTCATATTTTCAACTTTACAAAATCTAGTATGAGAAAAATCAGTTCATGTTGCAGTGGCAGTTAGCAGCTATGATGTCACAATGGAATTTAATTTACATAAACTGACGACTTAACTTTTCACTGTACAGTGTTGCAAATTACAGGACACTGCGTCCTGGCAGCAAGTGCAATTGCAATTTTTTTAAGTGAAAGAAGAGGGAGGGTGAAGAGGAGGGAGAGTGCTGAGGGTTAAGGGGAAATAAGCCACCCCTGCGCAGTTGGGGTCTATGGATGAGTGGTGGAATATTGTGTTGGGGAACGGATTGAGTTGGGGGCCAGGCCTCCCATGGGGGCTCTTGTTGAGTGGTGGAATATTACGTTGGGGGAACAAGTTGCGTTGGAGTACCAGGCCTCCCGTGTGACAGGGACCCAACGGGCCCCACTTGGTCCAGTATCCCTCTAAAATTTTTCCAATCCATGTACCTGTCCAAATGTCTTTTAAAAGTTATTATACGTACCTCAACTACTTCCTCTAGCAGCTTGCTTCATATACTAACACCCTCTGTGTGAAAAAGTTGTCTCTCAGGTTGTTATTAAATCTTTCCCCTCTCAACTTAAACCTATGCCCTCGAGTTCACGATTGCCCTACCCAGGGACAAAGACTATGCATTCACCCTATTTTTACCCCCTTATGATTTTATACACATCTATGATATCACCCCTCAACCTCATGCACTCGTTAGGAATAAAATCCTAGCTTGCCCAACCTCTCCCTATGTCTCAGTTCTGGCAATATTTTCGTAAATCTCCTCTGCATTCTTTCCAGCTAAATAGCATATTTCCGATAGCAGGGTGACCAAAAGTACACACAATACTCTAAATGCCATCTCACTGTGTCTTGTACAACTGTAACAAAATGTTCCAGTTTCTATACTCAATTCTCTGACTGATGGAGGCCAGCATACCAAAAGCCTTCTTCCCTACCCTATCTTCCTGTGATGCTACTTTCAGGGAACAATGCACTTGGTCCTAGATCCCTCTGCTTTACAACATCCCCCAGGGCCTTTCTGTTCACGGTGAAGTCCTTGTCCTGGTTTGACTTCATAAAAAAAGACACATGCCACCTGAACTAAACCTCATTAGCCATTCCAGCCCACTTGCCTGGCTAATCAAGATCTGGCCATAATTCTTGATAATTATGGCTATAATTTTTCACCGTCTATGGTACCAGTATTTTGGTATCAATATATATCCTAGAATTCTAAAAATGCCACTAGGTAACAAATTAATGATAGGCATTTTTAACAGAATGTAATGAGGAAGGAGTTGCAATTTATGAAACACAAGTAAGATTTTTCCCAAAGCTTCATCTGCACCACAAAATTGTACTTTTGCTCTTCACTGCCCTTTTGTGTATTCCCTGTTTTATATACACAGTGCTCAGCATGTCAGCTTAAGAAAATACAAAGTCATCTAGATACTTGTCACTTGGGTGGATGACTGGAAATTCAGGTCACACTGAAAGAATGTTAGTATTCTGAGCGTTGTTAGGATGTTAGAGGAAATGACAAGGTCACCTTTGAACGGCAGTCCCTGTCTATTACGCTTGACATCAAATGCTCCCATTTTTAACTGAGACATCAAATTGGAGAACATTCTTCTGCAAATAAATGAAGGCCAAATGAAAATCCTTGCCCAATAATTAGCTGTCTCTTCTGGTTTAGAAATTGAGAATGAATTGACTGCATTACTTGGTACAGCAGGTGCATCTACTTTAACAGCATCAATATTTATTTTCATGAGCATAAAGCTGAAATGGAATGAAAATAAATGTAATTCTATGGAATAATTTGAGTCCAATCCAAAGATTCAAATTAGATTTATCATCCAGGTATAAGGATATCAAAATAATATCTGACCATTGGCAGAGTTGAGCAATTCAAGTAATCTGATCTAGGATTATTTCTGATTGCAATGAAAAATGCAGTATCTCAAGATTAAATCAATTATTCTTTGTGACGTTTCATAATTTCTAGACACAGAAAAATTATGTTCAGAAGTTCTCTATGCAGGAAGTACATTTCATTGTCTTTCACCAGAGACCAGAAGACAGAGACAGGACAGGGCTTTATCAAGTGTCTAAATGTGTCTTCATGTCGTAAGATGCCACTGACTGTATTCATATTGTTTCGGATGAGCCACATGTCACAACATTAAAGGATTATGCTCCCTCAATGATTAGCTGACCAGCATTGATTGATTGAAACATTGATTGAAAAATACAGCATGGAAATGGGCCCTTCGGCCTACTGGTTCCATGCCAAACACTGTTCATCCATTCATATAGGTTCTATGTTATCCCATTTTTAGTTTATTGTCCCCGAAATTGAAATTTTTTTTTTTTCTCTACACGGATACTGCCTGACCTGCTGAGTGTTCGCAGCAACTACATTTTAATTTCACAACTCCAACACTTACAGTATTTGGACTTTTCATCAATTAAAAAGGACCTCCTACTGCTGCTTATGTTGTAAGTCACAACTGTGAAAACTAAATGCGACAATCTTCTGAATGAAGAACATGACAGGTGTTGGGGGTGGGTGGTGTTTTGGGAAGATGGTGGTGGGTGGTGGGATCTGCTTTAAATCAATAGTGACAGGCAGCATAATGAGCAGAGCAGTATAAAATGTTTATAAAACTGCTGCAAGTCATTAAAATATTGTGGAAGAACTGCCACAGAAAATAGAAATCAATCTCCTCAATCTTAATGAGAATCACTCTCAGACAGTTTAATTGATTCTGTAATGGTTTTGAGTTGCCTCTCCCCTAACCAGCCTTGATTCCAAAGCCCGGGAACTGATCCATTTGGAACCACAGCGCTGAACTACACACAATATAGGGTTCTGCCCTTAATCACACATTCTGATTCGAGGATTAAAAACATAGAGGACATTTGTGCAAACCTAAAGAATTTGGTGGATTATTTGTATTATTATTGGGCAGCAAATGTCAAAAATGTGATTCACCTGTTGGACAATTCTGCCCAATGGGTGGACTGGATAGTGATAGAGAGAGAGGATTGCTTCCCTTTTAATATAGGAGCGATCCTTCTCTCACCAATAAAACTGAATAATACAATATATAGTAAAAATCCAATTATTCATAGTACTATTAGAATTTGGAAACAAATAAAAGTAACCCTTAAATTATGAAATTTATCCCTTCTCTCCCCCATAGTTAATAATCCGTCGTTTAAACCTTCCAGTATTGATACATCATTTACACATTGGGAAAGAATAGGAATTAAACCGTTTGGAGACATGTATGAAAATGGACATTTTTTATCATTCCAACAACTACAACTTAAATACAATCTGAGAAGTAATCAATATTTTAAATATTTTCAAATCCGTGATTATTTTTAAAATAATACATGAGAATACCAAAATTTGACTCCAGACCTATTAGACGAAGCTATGAATAGAAAGGCGGACTTAACTAATTTAATATCATACTTGTATAATATCATCCTAAATATAGAAATACCATCATCCGATAGAATTAGAAGAGATTGGGAACAAGAACTAGCTATAAAAATCTCAAAAGAGAGTTGGGATAAACACTTGCTATATGTGCACAAATGCTCGATCAATGTAAGACGTATTCTAATCCAATTTAAAACCCTACACAGATTATATTATTCAAAAACTAAAATAAGTAAATTTTTTCCAAATGTCTCTCCCATTTGTGATAAATGTCTATCCCAAGAAGCAACTAAAGCACATTCCTTTGTTTTTTGCATAAAAATCCAAACATTTTGTAATGAAATCTTTTAAATTTTTACAAAACTTAAAATAAAACTGAAACCGAACGCAGATTTGATTATTTTTGGAACAATGGAAGCCAGCTTGGAGCTGACTTCGTTCCAAAAGAGCTTCCTTAATTATGGCTTAATAATGGCAAAAAAACTCATATTTAAATTCTGGAAAAACGTTCCCACACCAACGATAAAAATGTGGATTTCAAATATGTCTGAAATGTTACACCTCGAAGATATGAGATTCCTCCTAGCAGGCAAATCAGACCATTTCCAAAAGATTTGGTCTCCATTTATCGACTTATTACAAGCATAAGGTGCAACATAACTTTGGAAATAAATGGTTTCAGGACCTGGTGAGGGGTGTGTAAAGATACAAAGTAGGTACATCCCTTTTATCTTATTTTACTTTCTCATATTTTTTTTTACTATTTTTCTCTTTCTTTTCCTTTTGTTTTTTTTTATTATTTCTCGTGTTCTACGCTTCTGTGGGTTTTTCCTGATCACTTTTTCACGCACTCAGTATCTTATCTAACTTTCTCTATTTTTCGTCTTCTTAAAGTTTAAAACAAGAAGTGCTACATGAAACGTATTATGTTATTTTTGGCTTATATCACTGTAATGTACATTACTTCTAATAAAAATAAATAAATCAATAAATAAAACATAGAGGGCAAAGAAGAAAATTAGCCATAGTTCCTGTTGATAATCAGCATCCATTGAGAATAAACTAGCAGGTTCTATGGTTATACAGGTATTAACACTCAATGGTACATTCAAGGAAAGGTAAGCTGTGTCTATCTCTCGACAGATGCAGCCTGATCTACTGAGCATCTCCAGTATCTTTTGGTTTTATTGCAGTTCAAGGGCATTTTCAAGGTTTCAAGGTGAGTTTATTGTCACATGTACCAATGAAGGTACAATGAAATTCAGATTGCCATACAGTCATACCAATAAAGAGCAACAAGACACCCAAATAAATTTTTAACATGAACATCCACCACAGCGACTCCCCCACATTCACTGTGATGGAAGGCAAAGAAAAGTTCAATCTTCCTTTCTTTGTTCTCACGCGGCCGGCGCATTCAAACCTTCCATTATCAGGGTGATCTTGACTCCCGCAACCGGCGATCAAGCTCCTACATCGGGGGGGAACTCAGCTCCCCGCGCCGGACGGTTAGACTCCCGAGTTGAGGCTGATTGAACCTCCTGCGGTTTGGAGCTTCCCGACATCAGTCTTTCCCCTAGACTGCGAGCTCCTCAATGTTGAAATCCTCAGGCCATGGTTGGAGAGTCGATCCCAGGCAAAGGATCGCAGGCTCTGATGCTAAGTCCATTTGCAGGATATGCAGGTAATGGATGGATATGGGTCACGCAGTTTTCCAGAGGTTGCAGGATTTGCATGGAATAGAGTGATATGGGATCATGTGCAGGCAGAGGAGATCAGTGAGCTTGTCATTGTGTTCAACACAGACATTGTGGGCTGAAAGGCCTGTTACTGTGCTGTTTCTGTATTAACTCCCACCTCTAGAACTTTTGACAATCAGCCCGCGGCCACAAGGGGCATTTCTTGCTCAGCTGAAACACGTGTTTTGTTCTGGTAGTGAACCTCTTTTCATATCCAAACTGGATTCCAACAGCAGGCACAGAACTCTGACAGGCTAGTTAGGGACTAAACGGGTTGAAACATGCAATGTGTTCCTAATCACGATATATCTTTATTGTCAATGTTGAATTACTTCTATGGGACAGAACATTAGAAATTGGAGTAGGCCATTCAGTCCTTTGTGCCTGCTATCATTCAATAAGCTCATAGCTGTTCCTTTATTTAAGCTCAATTTTCCTGCACAGCCTATATCCCTTGAGTCCCTTTATAAGTAATTGATCTCTGCCTGGAATATAATTCATCACTAAGGCACCATAATCTCACTGGGTGGAGAATTCCAAAGTCAGTCCTGTCTCGGCGAAGACATTTCCTCTCATCTCAGTTCTCAGTGGATTATTGTTATTTTGAGATTATGGTCCCTGACTCCAGACATCCCATCCAGAAGAAGCATCATCCTTGCATCTACCCTGCCAAATCTTGTCAGACTTTTTTTATCGTTCAACAAAATCACCTCTCATTCTTCAATCCTCAAGCAGGTTTGGGGGTCAATCTCTCCCCATGATGAAAGCCCCATTCTAGGTATCAATCTGATCCCCTATTCCCAATTCCTCCGCCTACGCTGCATCTGCTCCCAGGATGAGGTGTTCCACACCAGGTCATCACAAACGGCCTCATTCTTCAGAGAACGGGGATTCCCCTCCCCCACTCCAGATGAGTCTCGCACCAGGGTCTCCTCCATACCCCGCAACACTGCCCTCTCTCCCCATTTCCCCCATTCGCAAACAGGGCAGAGTCCCCCTGGTCCTCACCATCCACCCCACCAGCCGGAAAATACAACACATAGTCCTCCGCCAGTTTCGCCATCTCCAACGTGACCCCTCCACCCTCCACATCTTCCCATCTCCCCCCGTCTGCCTTCCGCAAAGACCGCTCCCTCCACAACTCCCTTATCAATTCTTCCCTTCCTTCCCGCTCTACCCCTTCCCCGGGCACTTTCCCTTGCAACCGCAAGAAATGCTACACTTGTCCCTTCACCTCCCCCCTCCACTCCTTTCAGGGACCCAAGCAGTCCTTCCAGGTCCGACGGAGGTTCGCCTGCATCTCCTCCAACCTCATCTACTGCATCCGCTGCTCCAGATGCCAGATGATCTGTATCGGTGGGACCAGGTGGAGGCTCTCGGTCCTGGGCCTCCTCCACGGCCAGAGTGAGCAACACCGCAAGTTGGAGGAACAGCACCTCATATTCCGCTTGGGGAGTCTGCATCCTTTGGGCTTGAACATTGAATTTTCTCAATTCTGTTAACCCTTGCTGTCTCCTCCCCTTCCCACCTCTCCCTCAGCCCTCGGGCCCTGGCATTCCCTCTCTCTCTATCTCCCTCCCCCACCCTAGCCGCACCAGCTTCTCATTTTCACACCACAGACAGCTTACAATGGCTTGTTCCCTTTATCATTGATACTTTTTTGCATATCTTTCATTCATTGTTCTTTATCTCTCCACATCACCGTCTATATCTCTCGTTTCCCTGATCCCTGACCAGTCTGAAGAAGGATCTCGACCCGAAACATCGCCTATCTCCTTCGCTCCTTAGATGCTTATGCACCCGCTGAGTTTCTCCAGCCTTTTGTGTACCATCAATCTGATGAAGCTTTGTCACAATTTCTCTGACACGTGTGTGTGTTTTTTCAAGCAAGGAAACTAGATCTATAAAGATGTGATCTCACCACGCACATATATAATCCAGTAAGACGTCTTTCCTTGGACTCAAATCCTCTTCAATAAAGCTGTCATACTTTTTGCTTTCCTAATTGCTTTGTGTATCTGCATATTTAACTTTCAATGACTACCAAGAGATTAGTGGACAAAATTAGAGCATATGATAATGGGGTAGGGTATTGACATGGATAGAAAATTGGTTGGCAGACAGGAAACAAAGAGTAGGGATTAATGGGTCCCTTTCAGAATGGCAGGTAGTGACTAGTGGGGTGCCGCAAGGTTCGGTGCTGTTACTTTTTCTAATAAATTTTCTAATTATCTTAACTAATTAGTGTGCAACCTTTGGCACTGACGAGTTACGAATTCCTTCTTAATGACATTTGATCTAAATCTGTGCCAAATCTCAGGTAGATACCAGACATGGGTCAGGAAAGTTAAATTCTAGACGATGCTCGGTCCACAGCCTATGACTTGGGCAGGTTGGGTGAGTGGGCAGATGCACTGCAAATGCAGTATAATGTGGATAAATGTGTGGTTATCCACTTTGGTAGTAAGAACGGGAAGACAGATTATTATCTGAATGGTGTCAGGTTGGGAAAAGGGGAAGTACAACGAGACCTGGGTGTCCCAGTATATCAGTCACTGGGAGTAAGCATGCAGGTACAACAGGTAGTGAAGAATGCTAATGGCATGTTGGCCTTAATAATGAGAAGAGTTGAGTATTGGAGCAAAGAGGTCCTTCTGCAGTTGTACACACCACACCAGGTGTATTGTGTAGAGTTTTGGTCTCCTAATTTGAGGAAGAACATTCTTGCTATTGAGGGAGTGCAGTGCAGTTTCACGAGGTTAATTCCCGGGATGGCGGGACTGTCACATAATGAAAGAATGGAGTGACTGGGCTTGTATTCACTGGAATTTAGAAGGATGAGACGGGATCTTATAGAAACATATTAAATTATTTAAATTATTAAGGGGAAAGGACCAAAATTCTGAAAAGGACCCGTTTACCCTTTGCTTCCTGTCTGCCAGCCAGTTCTCCATCCACATCATTATTGAACCACCAATACCGTGTGCTTTAATATACTAATCTCTTATGTGGGACCTTGTCGAAAGCCTTCTGAAAGTCCAGATATAACACATCCACTGGTTCTCCCTTATCTACTCTACTAGTTAAATCCTCGAAAAATTCTATAAGATTCGTCAGACATGATTTACCTTTTGTAAATCCATGCTGACTTTGTCCAATGGTTTCACCACTTTCAAAATGCGCTGCTATCCCATCTTTAATAACTGACTCTAGCAGTTTCCCCACTACCGATGTTAGACTAACTGGTCTGTAAGTCCCCGCTTTCTCTCTCCCTCTTTTTTAAAAAAGTGGGGTTACATTAGCTATCCTCCAATCCTCAGGAACTACTCCAGAATCTAAGGAGTTTTGAAAAATTATCACTAATGCATCCACTATTTCCGTGGCTACCTCCTTGAGCACTCTGGGATGCAGACCATCTGGCCCTGGGGATTTATCTGCCTTTAATCCGTTCAATTTACCCAACACCACTTCCCGGCTTACCTGGATTTCACTCAGTTCCGCCATCTTATTTGACCTCCGGTCCACTGCTATTTCTGGCAGATTATTTATGTCTTCCTTAGTGAAGACAGAACCAAAGTAGTTATTCAATTGGTCCGCCATGTCCTTGTTCCCCATGATCAATTCACCTGCTTCTGACTGCAAGAGACCAACATTTGTTCTAACTAGTTTCTTTCTTTTCACATATCTATAAAAACGTTTGCAGTCAGTTTTTATGTTCCCTGCCAGTTTCCTTTCGTAATCTATTTTCCCTTTCCTAATTAAGCCCTTTGTCCTCCTCTGCTGTATTCTGAATTTTTCCCAGTCCTCCGGTAGGCTGCTTTTTTTGGCCAATTTGTATGCCTCTTTAGTTTTTATACTATCCCTGATTTCCCTCGTTATCCACGGATGCACCACCTTCTCTGATTTATTCTTTTGCCAAACTGGTATGAACAATTTTTGTACTTCATCCATGCAGTCTTTAAATACCTTCCATTGCACATCCATTGTCAACCCTTTAAGACTCACCTGCCAGTCTATCTTGCCAGAACCCTTGTTTCTGACTTAATTATGTCACTTTCCATCCTAATGAAGAACTCAATCATATTATAGTCACTCTTGCCCAAGGGTCCACGCACAACAAGACTGCTAACTAACCCTTCCTCATTCTCGTTGGTTCCTCCACATGCTGGTTTAGAAAACTGTCCCACATACATTCCAAGAAATCGTCTTCCTCAGCACCCCTGCCAATTTGATTCACCCAATCTATATGCAGATTGAAGTCACCCATTATAACTGTGTTATCCTTGTTGCACGCACTTCTAATTTCCTGTTTGATGTCATCCCCAACTTCAATACTACTGTTAGGTGGCCTGTACACAACTCCCACTAGCGTTTTCTGCCCCTTAGAGTTTCGCAGCTCTACCCATATCGATTCCACATCCTCCATGCTAATGTCCTTCCTTTCTATTGCATTAATCTCCTCTCTCACCAGCAACGCTACCCCACCTCCTTTTCCTTTCCATCTATCCCTCCTGAATATTGTATATCCCTGCATGTTCAGCTCCCAGCCTTGGTCACCCTGGAGCCATGTCTCCTTGATCCCAACTATAGCATAGTCATCTGCACCTTCAACTCATCCACCTTATTACGAATGCTCCTCGCATTGAAACACAAAGCCTTCAGGCTTGTTTTTACAACACTTTTTCCAGAGTTCCCGCATTCTGGGAACTAGTTGCGGCCTCATTATGGTCGCCGTGAATTTTTCAACATGTTGAAAAATTAGCGGCGACTAGAATGAAGCCGCCATGGAGAGTTCCGAGAATTCTAGAGCCGTAGGTGGGTCACCAGGAGGTCCTAATGGGTTGCCAGGAGGTCGAAGGTTCTAGGAGGATCTCATAGGTTGTAGCCGGTGCTGACCAGTGAATTTCATTGGCTCATTGGGAAAAAAAGGTTAAGCAGTAGTTTTCAGAACCAACAATACGTTAAATGTCCGCCGAGCTTCACAGCCGTGTTTCTCTGGCTTCTTAAAAGTCTCCACTCCTTCTCCCCCCTTCTCCCCCATCTCCTCCGCCCTCCCCCCCTCTTTTAAAGAACTTACTGTACACTGTGCTTTAACCGTCTTAATTACAGCGCCAACCTTCCTGTTCATCGCCATGTGTGCCTGTATCACCTTGGCTTTGTCCCGTGTGCATATTTTAGACAGGGCAAGTGGGGGGAGCGCTGTCTAAAACGTTCACACGGACTGGTGAAGGAAGCGATGGGTTTGTGTGTGTTCCACTCGGACAGTCGCCGTTCCAGTTGCCGGTTTTTCAGGCGACTGCCGGAAACTTGACAATCGCCGGCAGTCCGCTGAAAAATCGCCTAAGTGGGACAGGCCCATTACTGCCAGCACTATCAACAACCGACTGAGCAGAAAGTGAAATGCACAAACTGTTAAGAGGCTAGTTTTCCTGCAGTGCATAATAAAGTATTACGAAAAAAATATTCTAGTAATTTGCGAGAGCAGGTATTAAATGGGATCCACACGATTTATTAACTCTGGTGAGTTAATATTTAATAGTTTTTGTGTTTTTTAATATTTAATACAGAGTAATTTGGGAATAAGGTATGTCAGTAGTGATCATGGTTTGTTCAGCCTGCAACATGTGGGAGATTAGGGAGATGGTCGGTGTCCCGGGTGACTACATTTGCAGGAAGTGTGTCGAGCTGCAGCTCCTGGCAGACCGCATTGAACGATTGGAACTGCGGCTGGATTCATACTGGAGCATCCACGATGCGGAGAAAGTCGTGGATAGCACGTACAGCGAGTTGGTCACACCGCAGACAAAAGGTAAGAGGACAAAAAGGGAACGGGTAGCCAATGGCCAGCAAAGCAGTAGGAGTCCCCTGCAGTCATCTCCCTCCTAAACAGGTATACCATTTTTGATACTGTTGAGGAAGATGGCTCATCAGGGGAATGCAGCAGCAGCCAGGTTCAAGGCACCATGGGTGGCTCTGCGCACATGAGGGGGGGAAAAAGAGAGGAAGGGCAATAGTAATAGAGGATTCAATTGTCAGGGGAATAGATAGGCGTTTCTGCGACTGCAAACGAGACTCCAGGATGGTGTGTTGCCTCCCTGGTGCAAGGGTCAAGGATGTCACTGAATGGCTGCAGAACATTCTGGAGGGGGAGGGTGAACAGCCAGTTGTCGTGGTGCATATTGGCACCAACAATATAGGTAAAAAAAGGGATGAGGTCCTACAAGGTGAATTTAGGGAGCTAGGAGATAAACTTAAAAGTAGGACCTCAAAGATAATAATCTCTGGATTACTACCAGTACCACGGGCCAGTAGAAATAGGAGGATATTGCAGATGAATACGTGGCTTGAAAAATGGTGGAAGGGGGAGGGATTCAATTTTTTAGGGCACTGGGACCAGTTCTGGGGAGGTGGAACCAGTGCAAACAGGATGGTCTGCACCTGGGCTGGAATGGAACCAATGTCGTTGGGGGAATGTTTGCTAGTGCTGTCGGGGAGGATTCAAACTAATGTGGCAGGGGGATCGGTACAAGAACAGAGAGGCAGGTGGGTGTAAAATGAGGGTAGAAGCAATAGGTAGCAAGGTGAAAAGTAAAAGTGGCAGGCAGACAAAACCAGGGCAAAAATCAAAAAGGGCCACTTTTCAGCATAATTGTATAAGGGGTAAGAGCATTGTAAAGACAAGCCTGAAGGCTTTGTGTCTCAATACAAGGAGTATTTGTAATAAGGTGGACGAGTTGAACGTGCAGATAGCTATTAATGATTATGGTATAGTTGGGATCACGGAGACATGGCTCCAGGGTGACGTAGGCTGGGAGCTGAACATCCAGGGATATTCAATATTCAGGAGGGATAGACAGAAAGGAAAAGGAGGTGGGGTAGCGTTGCTGGTTAGAGAGATTAACGCAATGGAAAGGAAGGACATTAGCTTGGAGGATGTGGAATCGGTATGGGTAGAGCTTCAAAACGCTGGTGGGTGTTGTGTACAGGCCACCTAATAGTAGCAGTGAAGTTGGGGATGGTATCAAACAGGAAATTAGAAATGCGTGCGACAAAGGCAAAACAGTTATAATGGGTGACTTCAATCTACATATAGATTGGGTGAATCAAATTGGCTGGGGTGCTGAGGAAGAGGATTTTTTGGAATGTATGCGGGATAGTTATCTAAATCAACATGTAGAGGAACCAACGAGAGACCCGGATCGATCCTGACTCCAAGAGCTGTCTGTACGAAGTTTGTACGTTCTTCCCATGATGGCAAGGGTTTTCTCCGAGATCTTTGATTTCCCCCCTCACTCCAAAGACGTACTGGTTTGTTGGTAAATTGACTTGGTATAAGCGTAAATTGTCCCTAGTGTGTGTAGGATAGTGTTAACGTGGGTGGATTGCTGGTCACTGCGGACTCAAGGCGGGCTGAAGGGCCTGTTTCCGTTCTGAACTTAAAGAAAGGTAACTTTGAGGGTATGAGACGTGAATTGGCCAAGATTGACTGGCAATTTTACTTCAGAGTCACGTGACTGACTACGTGAAGACCCCGCCCGCACGCATGCGCGACATATCGTCAAACGCATTGCGGAAGCGACAGTCGGGAGGAGCGTCGCTCCTCCAGTGTAAGTTTAAAAAACTTGAGGTAAGTCTTACCTTTCTGGTGAGCATGGCGACTGCGTGTGTTTTGTGTTTCAGGAAACACCATGGAGTCGCGCAAGTCCAGGAGAGGAACGGCAAAAACAGCTGCTATGGAAAGCAGCCAGCAGCGTGCCGTTTCTCCAGAGCTGCAGGTGCTACCAGCAGTTCCCGACTTCCCGCCGCTACAGTCCGAAGGTACGCCGCGGACCGGCGGCAAAGCCACCCGGAAGTCGGACAGGGCCGTTGACTCAGCTGGGTCCGGACCTGAAGACACCCCGTTCGCGGATAGCGACGGTGGGCGTCTTTCCCGCTTGGAGCGGATGGTGGAGCAGTTGCTCCAGTGTGACCTGCTTATCCAGGGGCAGAGTCACAGGGGGTCTCTTCGCAGACCCATGGCAGCATCCTTGCAAGGACTGACAAATGTCTCACCCTCTTCGCAGGGGAGCATTAGGGGTCAGAGCTGGGCTGACCCTGAAGAAGGGGCAATGGCTGAACAGTCATCTGTGTCAGGGGTGCCAGAAGAACTACTGGGCATGGCAAACAAACATGCTATGCCAACACAGAAAGGACTGCCCATACATCCAAAGCTGGCAGCCAGCATTAATTACATGGCTACAAACCAGCTGCAGGAGCAAGCCATTTACTCCACGGCTGAGAAATACCTTGCTCCAGAGAATTGCAATTCTCTTAATGTTCCAGCAGTCAACAACCCCATCTGGGGCAACATGAGCCCATCTATAAGAAGCCAGGAGGTGAAGCTACAGAGGATCCTCAAACTGCTGGCTGCAGGGATCACAGCAGTGACCAGAACAGCTGATGGGGTGGAGTTGCCAGAAGAGCTACAAGATGCTCTAGTATTACTGTGTAATACTCAGTTTGAAATCAACAACTATAGGAAGAGCATCATTAAACCAGCAATTAATCCCAAATTTGCGGGATTATGCAGGACCAGTAGTGCTCAGCCGCCAAATTTGCTGTTTGGGGACAACCTTTCGAAGCAGGTGAAAGAATTAGATGAAGAGGCCAAGGCCATAGGCCTGATCAAGGTGCCAAACACCTCTAGATCTCATTATCAACAGCGGCAGCACCCCTACACAACCACCAGACATCGATACAATGAAAGAGCACCTGGTGGTGAAAGCTCGAGGGCCGGTCCACCTGCACAACGGTCTTTTTTAGGCCATGGCCCAGCCCGGACCTTCTTGGAAAATGCGCCACCCCACAACGAAGCAACACAACATCAGAAGAAACAAGGGCAGAGACAACACACACAACACCGGCGGTAACCATGGAGGTAGGTGGGTCTGGTTGTCTCAAAAACATTGCATGTTTAGGTGCATCAAAAATTGGTGGACGGTTGCACTTGTTTCATCACGTGTGGAGCACTTTTACATCTGATACTTACATACTCGGAAGTATTCAGGGTTACAAACTTGAATTTGTGAACGAACTCCCCATCCCAGTTCAGCATATGCCTAGCCGGAAGTTCATACTTTCACAAAAAGAGAGAACAACAGGCTATGCTGAACTGTTGAGGTTAATCCATAAAGGGGTTATTGAAAAGACAATCAGGGAATCTCAAGAGTTCGTATCTAATATATTTACAAAAAACAAAAAAGATGGCGGTTGCCGCATCATTATAGATTTGACCGAACTAAATAATTACATTCAGTATACCCATTTCAAAATGGACACGTTTGTCACAGCCACACAGTTGATTTCTGATAGGTACTACATGGCTTGCATCGATCTTAAAGATGCGTACTATACAGTACCAATACACAAGGATCATCGTAAATACCTGAAATTTGTCTGGATGGGACAGCTATGGCAGTATAAGGCCTTACCCAATGGGTTATCACCAGCACCACGGCTGTTTACTAAATTATTAAAACCAGCTTTAGCATACTTAAGGGAACATAACCATATCGTCATGGCTTACCTTGTTGATATTCTCATTGTAGGTGAGAATTTGGAAATGGCTACATTGGCAGTATCAGCCACAAAACATCTTTTTCAAAAGCTGGGATTTATCATACATCCAGATAAATCAAAATTGGAACCCTCCACTATAATGGATTATTTGGGCTTCACTATTGACTCAGTTTGAATGTCTATCACCTTGCCACTACACAAAGTATCAGACTTGGTGGTAGCATGCAAAAGCCTCACTGGCACCAGGGAACCATCTATTCGGCAAGTAGCCAGAGTGATTGGGAAATTAGTGGCTGCGTTCCCAGCAGCACGATTTGGACCTCTCCATTATCAAAATCTGCAAAGAGCAAAAATTTCAGCTCTCAAAAATCATGCAGGCCATTTCGATAGGCCTATGGAACTACCAGAGAAAGCAAAATCGGAATTAAAATGGTGGATAGAAAATGCTCAGCATTGTTCTAACCCCATCACTATCATCTGATTGTAATGATTTTTACATTACAATCTGATGCCAGTGCTAAAGGTTGGGGAGCAACTAATACCATCACAAGTTGTGGTGGCAGATGGAGTACACAAGAATTAACCCTGTTTAAAGCAGTAGGGATTCATTATTTAGAAATGCTGGGAGCATTTTATGGACTGAGGGCCTACTGCTCTGATATGCGCCAGTTGCATGTACGGTTACAAATTGATAATACCACAGTGGTGGCCTATATTAATCATATGGGAGGAAAAAAGTCGATATCATGTGATGAATTGGCTAATAATATCTGGCACTGGTGTCTGGAAAGAGAGATTTGGATTTCAGCCACTTACCTCCCAGGTAAGCTAAATACCGTGGCAGACACCAGATCACGTAAATTCAACGACAACATTGAATGGATGTTGGATCGGAAAGTGTTTAAAGATATTATAGAACGGTATGGGACACCAGCTATCGACCTTTTTGCATCCAGACTTAATCACCAACTTCCAACATATGTTGCTTGGGAACCAGACCCAGGGGCAGCAGCGATGGACGCTTTCTCGCTGTATTGGGGGGATTTGTTTTGCTATGTATTTCCCCCCTTCTGCCTCATCAGTCGGGTCCTACAAAAAATTAAACAAGACTCCACAACGGGTATTTTGGTTGTACCCGACTGGCCTACCCAACCATGGTTCCCAGCAGTACAAAAGATGGCCTCAGAACCCTGCATCCGGATCAACAAACGGCCGAGTTTGTTGGTACACGCCGTGACAGGGGAAAGTCATCCATGCCATGACCGCATGAACTTGTTGATTTGCAGATTCTGAACAGGCCATTCCTGGGATACGGACTCTCCGATAGGACGATCAATGCCATCTCAGCGTCGTGCAGGGAGTCCACGAGGAAACAGTACCTGACATATGTTAGAAAATGGGAAGTGTTCTGCACCAGGACGAACACTACATATGACTCAGCCACCATCACTGAAGTACTGGAGTTTCTGGCCACCCTTCATTTCGATGAGGATTGAGTTACAGTGCCATTAATTGTGCAAGAAGTGCCCTTTCTAATTATCTGGGCAGAGGGAGTGATCACCTGGCTATAGGATCACACCCACTAGTATCTAAAACTATGACGGGTATATTTAATTCTAATCCCCCCAGGCCCAGATACACCCATACATGGGATATAGGCATAGTATTAACTATGTTACGAGGATGGACACCCATATCGGGGCTCACGCTGGACAAACTAACATACAAGATGGTAATGATAATGGCACTTGTAACAGCACAACGGGTCCAGTCCTTACACAAACTAAATATGGACGCCATGTATATCACAAGTGGCAAGATAACTTTTCTAGTATAGGGGTTACTCAAACAAGACCAACCTGGTTCCTCTGGCCAAAAATTAGAGTTTCTGGCCTATCCTGCAGCTAGTCGGCTCTGCATTGTGACACATATTTTACAATACATAGAAGTCACCAAGACTCTTAGGGGCACGGAGAGAGCTTTACTCATAAGCCATAAACGCCCTCACCATAAGGTCACAGCGCAAACCATATCCAGATGGTTAAGGGTGGTATTAGATGCAGCGGGGGTGGATACTAATGTTTTCAAATCTCACTCCACCAGGGCGGCATCTACATCGGCGGCTAGGATGATGGAAGTTCCTTTGGACCACATCCTTGCCACAGCGGGTTGGAGCAATGAACAAACTTTTCAACGCTTTTATAATGAACCCGTAGCCGTTCCTGACACGTTTGCAGGAAAAAATTTGAGTTCTGTAAAATAAATTACCCAATGTGGGGCATACTGTTAGGTATGAATAAATACTTTTTCTTTGTTTTTCAGCACGGTGTCATGACTGAATTACGTTCATCCTCTTTTTCCTAGCATGGCAGGGTGTAAGCATGGGCTCGTTCCAGGGCATGAAATCACAGAGCTTTGAAATTTTCACGTAGTCACTCACGTGACACCGAAGTAAAATAGTAAGATTAAATGAGAACTTACCAGTTTGAAGTTTGATCTTTATTTTATGAGGAGTTACGATGAGGGATTACGTGCCCTCCGCTCCCAAAACCCTCTATTATAAAGATCAACTGGTATGGAGGTTCTCTCTTATCTTACTATATTAGTCACTCTGGTAACTGTGATTTCACACCACTGCTTTGAAGAATGTCGCGCATGCGCGCAGGCGGGGTCTTCACGTAATCCCTCATCGTAACTCCTCATAAAATAAAGATCAAACTTCAAACTGGTAAGTTCTCATTTAATCTTACTATTAATTCTAAAAGGGTTGACAGTGGATATACAATGAAGACATTTAAAGACTGCATGGATGAACTACAAAAATTGTCTTCCCAGTTTGGCAAAACAATAAATCTGGGAAGGTAGTGCATCCGTGGATTACAAGGGAAATCAGGAATAGTATCAAAGCAAAGGCTGATGCGTACAAAGTAGCCAGAAAAAGCAGCATACCAGAGGACTGGGAGAAATTCAGAGACCAGCAGAGGAGGACAAAGGGCTTAATTAGGAAAGGAAAAATAGATTATGAAAGAAAACTGGCAGGGAACATAAAAACTGACTGCAAAAGTTTTTATAGATATGTGAAGAGAAAGAGATTAGTTAAAACAAATGTAGGTCCCTTGCAGTCAGAAGTGGGTGAGTTGATCATGGGGAGCAAGGATATGGCGGACCAATTGAATAACTACTTTGGTTCCGTCTTCACTAAGGAAGACATAAATAATCTGCTGGAAATAGCAGGGGACCGCGGGTCAAAGGAGGAATTGAGTGAAATCCAGGTTAGTCGGGAAGTGGTGTTGGGTAAATTGAATAGATTAAAGGCCGATAAATCCCCAGGGTCAGATAGGCTGCATCCCAGAGTACTTAAGGAAGTAGCTCAGGAAATATTGGATGCATTAGTGATAATCTTTCTAAACTCTTTAGATTCTGAAGTAGTTCCTGAGTATTGGCGGGTAGCAAACATAACCCCTCTTTTTAAGAAGGGAGGGAGAGAGAAAACGGGGAAATACAGACCAGTTATTCTAACATCGGTAGTGGAGAAACTGCTAGAGTCAGTTATTAATGATGGGATAGCAGCACATTTGGAAAGTGGTGAAATCATTGGACAAAGTCAGCATGGATTTACGAAAGGTAAATCATGTCTGACGAATCTTGTGGAATTTTTCGAGAATGTAACTAGTAGCGTGGATAAGGGAGAACCAGTGGACGTGGTATATCTGGACTTCCAGAAGGCTTTCGACAAGGTCCCACACAAGAGATTAGTATACAAACTTAAAGCATATGGCATTAGGGGTTCAGTATTGATATAGATAGAGATCTGGCTGGCAGACAGGAAGCAAAGAGTAGGAGTAAACGGGTCCTTTTTACAATGGCAGGCAGTGACTAGTGGGGTACCGCAGGGCTCAGTGCTGGGACCCCAGCTATTTACAATATATATTAACGATCTGGATGAGGGAATTGAAGGCAATATCTCCAAATTTGCGGATGACACTAAGCTGGGGGGGCAGTGTTAGCTGTGAGGAGGATGCTAGGAGACTGCAAGGTGACTTGGATAGGCTGGGTGAGTGGGCAAATGTTTGGCAGATGCAGTATAATGTGGATAAATGTGAGGTTATCCACTTTGGTGGCAAAAACAGGAAAACAGACTATTATCTAATTGGTGGCCGATTAGGAAAAGGGGAGATGCAGCGAGACCTGGGTGTCATGGTACACCAGTCATTGAAAGTAGTCATGCAGGTGCAGCAGGCAGTGAAAAAAGCGAATGGTATGTTAGCTTTCATAACAAAAGGATTTGAGTATAGGAGCAGGGAGGTTCTACTTCAGATGTACAGGGTCTTGGTGAGACCACACCTGGAGTATTGCGTACAGTTTTGGTCTCCAAATCTGAGGAAGGACATTATTGCTATAGAGGGAGTGCAGAGAAGGTTCACCAGACTCATTCCTGGGATGGCAGGACTGTCTTATGAAAAAAGACTGGATAGACTCGGTTTATACTCTCTAGAATTTAGGAGATTGAGAGGGGATCTTATAGAAACTTACAAAATTCTTAAGGGGTTGGACAGGCTAGATGCAGGAAGATTGTTCCCGATGTTGGGGAAGTCCAGGACAAGGGGTCACAGCTTAAGGATAAGGGGGAAATCCTTTAAAACTGAGATGAGAAAGACTTTTTTCACACATAGAGTGCTCTCTGGAACTCTCTGCCACCGAGGGTAGTTGAGGCCAGTTCATTGGCTTTATTTAAGAGGGAGTAAGATGTGGGCCTTGTGGCTAAGGGGGTCAGAGGGTATGGAAAGAAGGCAGGTACGGGATACTGAGTTGGATGATCAGCCATGATCATATTGAATGACGGTGCAGGCTCGAAGGGCCGAATGGCCTACTCCTGCACCTAATTTCTATGTTTCTATGTTTATATGTTATTTTTAATTCAGTAAAATATCCCAATATCAAACAAAATTTGAAACCATGCCTCTTAAGATGATATTAGGGCAGGTGACTAAAATCTTGCAAAGACCAACTTCCAATGGGCATGTGGCCTTTGTGTGTATTCCACATTTCAGTAAGATCTCAGATGATCACAGGTATAGGTTTAGGTTTATTATTATCACATGTATCAAAGTACTTTGGAAAGATTTTGTTTCTATCCATGGATAGTACAAGAGATGGAGCAAAAAGAACGATACCAGACTATAGAATATAATTTCTTAGCATTATAGTGTAACAGTTTCAGAGAAAAACTCCAATGTCTGCACTGAGGTAGGTTGAAAAGTTGGGTCTGTTCATTTTCCTAGCCATATTTTTCAATACTATTCCTAAAGTAACCTATCCACATCTCAGCTGCGACATCTTTCCCAACCAAGTCTCAGATTAATCAGCTTCATTGCTGAACTGAATGAGTGAAGGGAATTCAGAGCTTTTCAGTGGAGTCAGACAAATTCACAGAATATAGAATTAGTGGTGTAAACATATTTCTATCATTTAAAACTCTACTGGAGGAAAATCTAAAGAAAATAATACCTGCATCTAATGAGGTACAAAAATATGGCGCTGTCAACTGGAGTTACCAGCTTTGTGCTAAGCCATCTTCTCCTGCAGGAATTTTCATAAGTTACTCCGTCAAGAAAATGGCAGATAACATGACAGATGAATTTAGTTTAATGATTTGCTGTCTTCCTGGTCTACAGCTGCCATCCTCTGATAAGTGCAGCATAATTATTTTCCATTCAACACAACAATTCAAACCATTCAAGGTACTGTATATATTGCACATTCATGATTATGATTGTTGACTGTGTTTAGGACTGCATCTATTGTTTTGACAACCTTCTTACAACCGCTCTAATACAAGACATCTTATTGCATTATTCGACAGGGGCCAAAAATCATCAGTGGAGAAAAACTAGAAAAAAGAAAGTATAATCTCGCTTATTCATCTTGCTAAACTGTTCAGAAATATCTTCCTGGCATTTTCCTATCCAGATATCAAGCCCATATTCCTATACTACAGTTAATTCATAATCTGTCTGTACTCTTCCAACGCTCTTAATTGAACACCTTTCATTGATCAGTGAGGAATCCTATTCATAAATGATAAATGTTAACTGTAAGTGAGCAATTCGCAAAATCGTCCTCCTTTGAAAGATTAGATGGAATAACAGATTTAACAAAGTGGTTTTGAAGAGGTTCTGTTCCATCATGGTAAGTACACTGGAGCAGAGCCCCTGTCCACCCGAGCCCTAACTCACTGACCCCAAACTGTAGGAAAAGGAGCATTTGTGCAGGCACGGACAGACACTGGCAAGTTTGAATGCACTTTACTGCAAACATTGAAAGATCAGGCATGCTGGTGCTTTTCTTTGAAGGTAGACACAAAATGCTGGAGTAACTCAGCGGGACAGGCAACTTCTCTGGAGAGAAGGAATGGGTGACGTTTTGGGTCGAGACCCTTCTTCAGACTCTTACCCATTCCTTCTCTCCAGAGATGCTGCCTGTCCCCGCTGAGTTACTCCGGCATTTTGTATCTACCTTCGATTTAAACCACCATCTGCAGTTCTTTCCTACACATTTGGTACTTTTCCTTTCTGGAACAGTAAAGAGAGACTACTTTATAGTCATATCAAGATTGATTCCAGCTGTTCGTAGAATGCATGAATGTGATATCAGCTTGTGCAGTGCATGAAAATATGTATCTCCTGATTTGGAGACTGACTCAAATGACAAAGATAGCTGGAGTCACAAGGGGCAAAGAGAGGGTAGGTCGAATTGTAAAATTTAATAGAAGGATTGCACAACATAGATTTTGATAATCTACCTTTCTTTTGTCTTAACGGTGCCCAAAATAGAGTATACTCAACAAGGTAGCAATGTTGTCATTCATTTTTTAGGTTTAGTTTAGTTTAGAGATACAGAGCGGAAACAGGCCCTTCAGCCCGCCTTGAGTCCGCAGTGACCAGCAATCCACCCACGTTAACACTATCCTACACACACTAGGGACAATTTACGCTTATACCAAGTCAATTTACCAACAAACCAGTATGTCTTTGGAGTGAGGGGGGAAATCGAAGATTTCGGAGAAAACCCTTGCCGTCATGGGAAGAACGTACAAGCTTCGTACAGACAGCTCTTGGAGTCAGGATCGATCCGGGTCTTCGGCGCTACATGCGCTGTAAGGCAGCAACTCTACCTCTGCGCGACCATGCCGCCCTCTTCAACTTGCTAGTGCAAGAAAACTCTTAACATTCTCCCACTCTTCTTTGCTTATAGCACATTTCTGGATATAGTGGAAGATCACTACCAATGCATTCACTGTCTGTGCAGTGAACTCTTTGCAAAGCTTGTAATATCCTAAGAGGACTGTGATATGCAGATTGAAGTATGTTATAAAAATCGTTCTGTTGTTTGAAATTCAGCTCAGTGTACAACAGGACACTCAGCTTATAAAAACAGTGGGTTTAGGACAAGATGATATATACTGACACTCATTTCATTTTTCTGTGCATTGACGTATTTTTGCACTGATCAACAAGACTATCAGTTACTTCCATGTGACAGTGGCACAGTGGAAGCACTCCTGCTTCCGTGTCAAAGGGTTGTGAGTTAAAGCTCCATTCTAGATATGTGAGCAATTTATAAAATGTTGAACTTCATGTATTAAAGGAGTGCATTACTTTAAAGGTTTTGGATGAAAGGCAAAGCTAAAGCCTTTTAAGATAAACGTTAAAGGTCCCTGAAGAAGGGTCCTGACCCGAAACGTCACATATCCATGTTCTCCCAGGACGCTGCTTGATTCGCTGAGTGTAAACCAACATCTGCAATTCCTTGTTTCTACATAAAATAATCCTGGACAGATTCTCAAAGAAGTGCAGGAAAAATGTTCTTATGTTCTGATCACATTCACCTTGAAGTTTGAGACAAAAGGTTTTGTGCAAATGGCTGCTGCAATTCTTTTGTTACAGAAGTAACTGTATTTCAAAATTATCTCTATTGATGTGTGACAGCCTCTCAAACGCTTTGCGGGTGTATCTTTTAAGGCAAAAACATGGGTGTCATTGACTCATTTCAAGAGAATATATTGAACTGATCAAATAATGAATATGAGGAAATATGCAACTATTGTATTTACGATGTATGTTATGAATAATATATATTTGTGAAATAACAAAGGCTCCAAAAGTACTTTATGATGATTGCATGGCCTGAAAGGCACTATATGAAAACAAGTATTTTTCTATGGCACATTTCCTGCTAATTTACAGGAATTTCCTTCAAGTTAACATAGTTTCTCTCTGATTCTTTGAGCCATTCTCAATGGTTCCCCCATAGTGCATTCCAGGCACATCACCATCTGTGTAGAAAACGCCCGCTCATCTCCTTTAAACTTTGCCCTTCTCACCTAATAGCCACGCCCTCTAGTATTTGACATTTTCATCCAGGTAAATAGATTCTGACTGTCTCTACACTATCTGTGACTCATAATTTTTTAATACTTCTATCAGGTTTCCCCGTAATCTTCAGCATTCTAGAGAAAACAATCCAAGTCTGACCAACCTCTCCCTGCAGATAACACCCCCTAACCCAGTTATCATTCTGGTAAACCTCCTCTGTACCATTTCCAAAGCTTCCACATCCTCCCTGTAATGGGGTGACCAGAAACGCATGCAATACTTCAAATGCGGCCGGGTCAAAACTGCATTATGACTTCCTGACTCTTGAGCCCCTGTCCCACTTAGGAGACCTAAACAGCAACCTCTGGTGACCTTGCCCGCCAACCAAAAAAAAATCAAGGTCAAGGTGACCTGCAACCTCCTACCACCTCCCACGCATACGCTGAAAACCTTCCTCAACTATGAAGAAAACTGGCTTCGACTAGACCTGCGACTAAAATATTATCAATTTTTAAAACGGCAACCTATTTTTAGTCAAGGCCGGTTTTAAACATGATGAAAAAATAGCAGCAACTTAGATGAAGCATCAACCACGCGGAAAACACTTTCGATCATTAGGGAGAGTGAGCAAAACCTCCGATGACCTCATGGAAACCATGGGTGGCGGGCAAGGTCACCAGAGGTTGCTGTTTAGGTCTTCTAAGTGGGACAGGGGCTTTATACTCAAATTCCCTGATCAATGAAGGCAAGCATAACATATGCCTTTATTACCACTATCTACTTGTAAAATTGCTTTCAGGAAGTTATGGACTTGAACCCCAAGATCCTCTGCACATTATCATATTTGTCTAAAAGGCAATCCAGTTGGACCTTTGTAATTAATGATGAACCAACATTAAAAAGCGTTTTTCAAAAAAAGATTTTTGATATAACTCCCTGATATGTGTCAGAAATATTGTCATGAGTATATTACTATTAAGCAGATTGTATTAATTTAGGTTTAGGGTTAGGCTTATTATTGTCATGTGTGCCAAGGTACAGTGAAAAGCTTTGTTTTTGCATGCTGTCCAAACTGATCAGACATACCACACATAAATACTAACAAATTCAAATACAATAGACACAACAAAGGGGAAGATACATAATGCAGAGCATTGTAGCGCATCAGTTCCAGTGTCACGTCATCTGATGGGGCAGAGGAAGCTGTTGGAGGAGGAGGCCCAGTGGGTTAAGTGTATGGGTCATGGACAGCTGAGGGAAAGGAAATGAACTTGTAAATTGCTCATTTCTGAGCTTCCCCCCTGTCTAGTTTCAGTAAAAAACACTGAATCAAGCACTTGAAACAACTAATCTTTATTTTAACAAAAGCGCGATTACTGTTCAACTACTGTACCTATCCCACCGCGGCTTTGATCCTCGTATCTGCCTGATCAAGCCCTCTAGGCCTCGTTCAAACAGAGACACTCCAGAAAGTCACGCAATCCCAAGCGCTCTTCCAGAAGATTGACCCTGGACCTCGTGGTAGTGGACTTTTATATGTCCCGGGACCTCGAGGGGCCGAACCACATGGGGGTGGTCTCTTAATAATCCAATTACAGATATCGATTAGTGCCATACATAACAGACATTGCTCTAACCCAATAATACAGCTTATTGTATAAGAAAGAAATCTCTCGAAGGAAGCAAACAAGAACAAACATTGAAACATGTGCCCTGAGATTCAAACAATTTCTCCAAGGCTCAACAGTTCATCCAATCATCAATTAACAGGATGACTGTCTTGCAACATTATGTACACTGTTTACAATGCTTTTGCAGTGACCCAATAGAAATGATACATTTAAGGTTAGTTTGCAAAACCTCTATACATGTTATCAATTTAAAAGAAACAGTGAGAACACCTGGACCCCTTAACATCTGGCGCCAATCAAAGCCTGTAAAGTTCAGCTGACAAAGGTTAAGCAATTTGGACAAGTGCAGGAATCCTCCATTTTATGGTGAGGGATATTAAATATTTGTTAATATTTAGCCAATATTAACAAACTGGGTAACCAAAGGCAGTGGGATTTTGGAAAGAAGGTGGGTGGCTGGATCAGGAATAAGTGTTCTGATCCAAAATATTGACTGTCTATTCCCTCTGCTGCCTGATTCACCGAGTTCCTCCAGCACTGTTTCAATTACTCAAAATTCCAGCATCTGCAATTTCTCGTGCTTCGATGATAATAATTCTTTGTTTTGAAAATACTCTTTGTTTCGAAAGGCAAAAGCAATAGTCTTCATCAGAAACTCAACTACTTTAACGTATTGCTAGATAGCTTAATGACCTGAACTCCTATTCATAAGGAAAGGCACATCCTGCAATTATTCTGTACAGTTTGATTAAAATACGTGTTGTCTCAAACAGACTTCATCAGATATACCAACCATATTCAGGAAGATGCCAGCTGTAGCCAGAGGAAAGAATAAAGACAGTGCTCGCAGTAGAATAAAGCTTCTGGGTAATCATGTTTCAATATTTACAACTAAACTACAATGACTGTATGTACATCATTGGTGTTTCAGCAACTCAACATGACAAACCCTGGAGAAAACCAGAAGAGAAGTAGTTAATTTGTTCAAAGCATTCAACATTTATCAAAGGTTTTTTTTCGCAACTGGTAAATCAACTTTAAGTCAGCAGAGATGTAAGAGAATGTTGCTACTGTAATAACTATTTACAAACATTTAAAATGAAGAGTACTATTAGCTTGAAGCGTTGTCTGGAAAGGGATAATGTGCCCTTCATCAGTCATTTATTTGTGGCCACAGTGGGATGTCAGTGTTGGGAATGAAATGGGTTTCCTCATTTTGCACTTAGTTGTAGTTATTTACTTTAATACTGTAAAAATGGCCAACATTGATTTTAGGCCTTATATCTGCCTCTCGATGTTGATTTCCATTGACCAATAATCACCCACTGCCTATCCTTTAGAAGTGCGTAACTGCTTGGTATGAGAAACCATACCAAGAGAATGAGAGAATGTCTTCACTCTGATTAGGCGGTGCTGGAAAAGCAAACATGACAGCATTTAGAACCATCTTAGAGGTGAAGAGCGTCGTAAGAGAAACCTAAATCCTGTAAACGCACTAGAATGTTTTGCTATGTAAAACATTGCTTCAAGGTGTGATTGCTGCACAGCAGGTTTTACTTCTGGTAAAAAAAGGCACAATGTGCTGGAGTATCTCAGCGGATCAGGCTGCCTGACCCGCCAAGTTCCTCCAGCACTTTGTGTCTTTTTTTGTAAACCAGTATCTGCAGTTCTACTTCTGGTATGTTGTGTGTCTAATAGCAGGGACAGTGCATGACCAATAATCTATGTGTACAGACTTGAAAAGAAATGGCATACCAGCAGTTGGATTCTATTTATAAAATGCTCAAAATAAGCACATACTAAGAAAAGCAAGCTGCATGCATACACTAGACATAACTTCAGTTGGTCAATGAGAGGTCTCTTTTCTAGTACATGAGCTAGTAAAATACTGCACGATAAACAATTGCTGGAGGAAATTAGCGGGTCACTATGGAGTAGGGTGGAGGTAAGGAATTGTCCATGGTTCAGTTCCAGACCCGGCTGAGAATGTAGAGAGGAGGCAGACAATATAAAGAGGTGACATGGAAGAATGCAGCAAGGGCTGGCAGATAATCAGTGGAACAAGGTGAGAAGAGAGATGTTGGGTAGATGGTGCCTGGTGGAGGAGGGGGAGGGCTGGAGTTGGAAGAAGTAGCTAGTGGGTGATAGGTAGACTCTTACGGAGAAAGAAACAATATGGAGGCAGATGGAGCTAGGTAGGAGGAGGTCTTGGGGAGTGGAACACACCTGAAATTGGAAATAAAAATCCTGTATTGGATAGTAAAGTTCCTCCTGGTTCACTGAAGGAAATATAGCGTGATTGAGAATAATATTCTTTAGGGTTGGGAGGAAGAGATAGATCAGCCATGATTGAATGGCGGATTAGACTTGATGGGCCGAATGGCCTAATTCTGCTCCTATCACTTATTATAAAACAAATGCAACCTAAGATCATTATCCAGTGCAACATAAATACCTTCCAAAGTATGTCAAGGAAGTGTAATTACAAATGGGCAGTTGACAACTCCGGAAAGGCGACATCTTGTTCGATGAGTATGTTCATTTAATAATTGGACCAATGTTATAATATTTCCAAATCTCATTTAAACGCCTCACTATTGAAAGTGTAAAATGATGCTAGGAGAAAGAAATATACTGAAAAGTAATTTCATGTATTTTTCAATCAGGTAAATTGCCCATTATTGAGTCATGATTTACCCCTTAGTAGATTTATATTAAGTTTGTTAATCGATTCAATAATAGATGATCAGTGGGATTTACTATAATGCAGAACCAGTTTAAATCCTTATGAACGAGAGGTTGGGTTTGCAAAAATAATCAACAAGTCATGCCAAAAGAAAATGCATAAAATGGGGCAAGCAGAAGCACAAATCGGGTAAATAAGGGGAGGTAGAAAGAACAAATGACAATAAAATTAATTGTAAAACTGGGAATATGAAAAGAGATGTGCAGGGAAGATTGTCAGATATTTCACCACCTTTGTGGTGGAAACAAAGAACATGCTGATTCTGTTGTTAAAACTGTCTGGCTGAAATGTTAAAGAAACATCCTTTCCTAACAATGGGTGCAATTAAATTAATAACCTTGAAGATGAGCTTGTTTTCTAAGTTCTCCTTGCATCATCAGAGCCACAACCAATGAATAAGCACTGGCAAAATGCCTCATTGCCAGAACTCACCAACAAGCACCAAGACCTGGCTTGGTTGGTGGTGAGAGAAGCCTTCCGAGTCAGATTCTTCCTGCACCGTCGGAACCTCCCTGTCACGATTTGTTCCGAACAGCTCCATCACAGAGGACTCCGATTCACGGATTGTTCCCGGACGCATTCAGAGATGGGCATCAAGTGCTGCTGAAGGTTGTCAACTCGGTGAAAGACGCTCTTTGGTCTGCCCGAGCTTTGTTGAACTCCCAGCAGAGCGAGATGCCCGTCAGGGAATGTTGCCTACTGGCCCGCTGCAAACTGCTTTGAAGCTCTTTCTTCTTGCGAATGGCGTGCACAGCCTAAAGTTGTAGGATAACTAGGGTACACAAAAAGATGGAGTAACTCAGCGGGTGCAGCAGCATCTAAGGAGCGAAGGAGATAGGCGATGTTTCGGGTCGAGACCCTTCTTCAGACTGGTCAGGGATCAGGGAAACGAGGCAACTAGTTCTATTTGATCTTATTTGATTGTACACACCAGGTTGATTGCATTAGTTGAAACAGGGCGGACCACGTGAAGGGTGCAATCTCCCACCCTGCACTGAAGCTTCGTGCAGGCAAAGCCATGGCTCTGTGGGGGAGGGCGACAGTCTAGGGTCCTTCCGCTGCTGGACTTGGGGGGCAGGATGTGGTGGAGACGCCCCTCAAATAAGGGAAGGGATTTCACGCCAGTAGGACATATGAGTGGCAAGTGTGTGGGGTAAAACCGTATTTGGTTACAATGCATTGAATGTATGTATAGTCTCCGAGAATGTCAGATGATGTTTTTTGCACGATACATGTATTGTGTATATTTATTACTTGAATACAGTCTATTTTGAAATATAAAAATAAGCACAATACAGTGGTTCCTTGGTTCTGTTGCAGTCGGACATCTATACATAACAAACTCTGATCTTGTTATCGTCTGGTTTGGCGGTCTTTCTATTTGCGCAAAATAGTTTTTTCGCCAGTTTACTCACTGTTCTCTGGCGCTGCGATTGCACCAAGTTTCGTTCCGATCGGGTGAATGTTGTAAACGTTAGTGAGGTTTAAAAATCTTAAAAACCGCGTATGCGCAGATTGATCTCTTCTCCTGCCAGTAGGTGCCGCGCGGATTAATCTCTTCGCCTGTAACTCCCCGGGACGGTCCACCCATTCCTGCGCGATCGCGTCTTTACTGGATCTGAGGGTGGCCGGCGGAGGTTTCCAACCGGACTTTTAGAGGGACCCAAAGGAGCCCAGCTCAGCCCAAAGCAGCCCTGAACCACCCCGCCCCAAGCAGCAGCCCCGCCCCAAGCATCAGCCCCGGCCCAAGCAGCAGCCCCGGCCCAAGCAGCAGCCCCGCCCCAAGCAGCAGCCCAACGTCAGAGACCCGACCCAGCCCAGCCTGGAGTCGGAGACCCAGCCCAGCCCAGAGTCGGAGATGTCACCGATGTCGCCAAACGGAAAGCGGAGACTCTGATCCTGGCGGAGGAGAACGACCAGCAACCAGCGCACCGCCAATTACAGCCATTACCTCTCTGGTCCCCCTCGCTGACTCCTCTGCCCTTCCCCGTGATGCCCCCCTCTACCCCATGCCTCTTCTCCCATCTTTTTGAGCTCAGTCCCCCCTGCCCACACACCCCTCTCCCCCACAACTCCCCCCCCGCCCACACGCCCCTCCCCCCCACGAGCCCCCTGCCCACACCCCTATGCCCACACACAACCCCCCGCCCACGCACACCCATCCCTCCGCCCACACAACAACCCCCTCCCTCCCCCCCCCACAATGCCCCCTCCCCCACGGCCGCCTCTCTCCCACAACCCCCCCCGCAGAATCCTCCCCACACATTCCCCCCCCCGCCCCCACAACCCCCTCGCCTCGCACAACCCCCACAACCCTCCCCCTACACCCACAACCCCCCCACCCCCACAACCCCTCCCCACCCCCACAACCTCCCCCCTCGCCCCCACAACCCCCACCCCCACCCCCACAACCTAATGAAGAATAAATTCAGCCTGCTTTTGAAATAAATCCATCTAACTTGCTGCAGGGAGGCAGAGAATACAGATTCTACCGGAATCAATGTCACTGTTTCAGCTGCTCTCAAACACTGCAGCCAGAAGAGATTGATGCAACATGTCTTGTTTGGGCTGTACATTTCTTCTTCCAATATCTCTGACCCAATCTGTATTACCACATGTGAAATTCAATCAGTCAGTTCAATAGAACATTTTGCTTTCTCTTTCCGAGCAAGGGTAAAAACGATGGCCTAAAATGAAAAATGTGCAGATTTAATTCTGAATGGGATTTTGTTGCACCTCCTTTCTGGTTTTAAGGGGAAATGTAATTCCATCAAGAATCACCAAATTCTTAACTGCAAATCTAAATGAATTTTACTTCGGAATCACGTAAGTGACTACGTGAAGAAGCCCACCAGCCCGCATGCGCGTCAATACGTCTAACGCATTGCACACGACTGGCTGGGAGGTGCGTCGCTCCTCCAGCAGTAAGTTTAAAAGCCCTACAGGTACGTTTTAAACTTATTCTGAGGTTGTTTTGTTCGGCAAATTCTTGATTGCAGAGCTTCAAGTGCGAACTATTATAGAGAAATCCAGGGTGAAGTCCAGATGGGCCGCGGGGAAATCAGCTACGGAGGACCCGCGGGAGTGCGGGTAATGGGCGGCCGTCGATTTCGCCATCCGAATCGCTGGCCAGTCGGTGTGGCCAGCGACTTCAGACTCGGTGCCTGTCGAAAGCACCTTGGCAACCCCGCAGGGAGTAAAAGCCAAGAAAAAGTCTGACAGGCGTATTTACTCGGACGAGTCAGGCCAGGAGAGTTTGCCTCCTACAATGGATAGCGTCTTCGGGCATTTATCCCGGATGGAGCACCTGATGGAAAGGTTGCGGGTCTCCTCAGGGGCCCACGGCAGCGCCTGGTTCAGGGCTGCACAATATCTCCCTTTCTGAGGAGGGGAGCATTCGGGGTCAATTTTGGACTGATTTGGAGTTCGGAGGTATGTCCGGAGAGCATACCAGGATGCATGAGGTGCGTGAAGCAGAATTGCCTGCTATGGCATCAAAGTTTGTGATACCCTCACAAATAGTGGAGCCGCTGGATGAGGAATTAGCTACGAGCATTAATTACCTTGCATCACACCAGCTCCAGGAACAGGTAATGGATGAAACGTCTATGAAGTACCACACACCTACTAATTGTGCTTCACTAAATGTGCCACCTGTGAACAGCTCCATCTGGGGTTACATCGTAGGGGGAATCAAAGCCCAGGAGATGAAGCTCCAGAGAATCCTGAATTTGCTGGCTTCAGGCATCACGGCCTTTGCCAGGTCTGTGAATGGGAGTCCCTTGTCTGATGTGCAACAGGATGCCCTGGCATTAATGTGTAACGCACATTTTGAAATTAACTGTTTTCTCAAAAATGCCATCCGACCTGCCCTGAAAACAAGTTTGCGGGACTGTGCAGGGTCAGCAATGTACATCCGCCGAATTTTTTGTTCAGAGAAGATCGGCCGAAGCAGGTCAAGGACCTGGACGAAGAAGCGAATGCTGTCGGGCTGATAAAGGCTCCATCGACAAGCAAAGCTTCATCATTCCGGCCGCAGCACCCTTACGCTTCCATCAGCAGCAAGCGGTTTGCTGAAGCTCGAAGGCAGCTCGAAGGCCGAACACTCTGGGCAGAGATCTTTTTTAGGCCAAGGCCGGCCATCGTGAAGATGCGCAGTTCGCGCACTCCATCACCCCAAACCTCGGGGGTGGAAATAGAAACCATACATCCACCGGTAACCATGGAGGTGGGTGGGTCTGGTTCTTTCCGGAACATAGCGTGTGTGGATCAGTTACAAGTTGGTGGGAGATTGCACTTGTTTTTATTTGAATGGCATTGGATAACATCAGATCTGTTTATACTGCACAGTGTACAAGGGATCAAAATCGAATTCCTCCCCAATTCATTTCCACCCACACAGTATACACCAAACTGGACATTTGTTCATTCACAACAGGAAGGTTTGGATGCACAAGCTGATATTCAATCGTTATGCACAAAAGGGGTAATTGAGAAGTTGAGTCATGAATCTCACCAATTTGTTTCTAATATATTTACAAGACAAAAGAAGGGTGGAGGATGCCGAATCATCCTTGATTTGACTCGACTTAACTTTGTGCAGTATAGACATTTCAAAATGGAAAACGTTGTTCCTGCCAAACAACTGGTTTCCAAAGGATGTTATATGGCATGCATTGATGTCAAAGATGCATACCATTCGATACCCATTTACTGGAATCACTGGAGATATTTGAAGTTTAGCTGGATGGGGCAATTGTGGCAGTTTAAAGCGTTGCCTAGTGGGTTAACTTCAGCCCCCAGATTATTTACAACATTATTGAAACCAGTACTTGGGCTACTTCGAGCTCAAAATCATATTGTGATGGCATACTTGGATGATATCCTAATCATAGTAAAAACTCTGAAATTGGCAAAATTAGCTGTTTCAGCCACTAAACACATGTTTGAGAGATTGGGGTTTCTCATCCATCCAGTTAAATTCTTGTTGATACCATCTAGAGTTATTGATTATTTGGGATTTACCATTAACTCTATTCACATGTCAGTGACTCTGCCTTGGGGCAAGAGATTAGAATTAATAGAAGCCTGTAACAATCTTATTGTTAAGGAGAAACCTTCTATTCGATAAGTAGCCAGTATAATTGGCAAATTAGTGGCTGCTTTTCCAGCTGCACAGTTTGGGCCTTTGCATTATGAAAATTTACAACGTGCAAAGGAGCAGGCACTCAAATACCATGCAGGTCACTTCAACAGACCAATGCAATTGCCAGCTGAAGCCATTTCTGAGTTACAAAGGTGGATGACTAATATTCGGCATTGCCTCAGTAACATTTTGGTCAACAAATCTTCAGTTATATTACAAACTGATGCTAGTGCTCTAGGATGGGGAGCTACTATTACTATCTCTAGCTGTGGTGGCAGATGGAATGTGCATGAGTCATCAATTCTTCAGTTACATGGTATTAACTAAGAGTTGCTGGGAGCACTCATTGGGCTGAAGGCTTATTGTGGGAATATGCATCATCTGCATGTTCAACTTCAGATTGACAACACTACAGCGGTGGCATACATTAATCACATGGGTGAAATCAAGTCAGTATCCTGTGATAAATGGGTTAACCTTATTTGGCACTGGTGTATTACAAGAAACATTTGGATTTCAGCTACCTACTTGCCAGGTAGGTTTAACATGGTGGCAGACACCAGGTCACGGAAATTCAATGCAACACAGAATGGATGTTGAATCATAGAGTGTTAACAACATTGTCACTCGGTATGGAACACGGGATATCGATTTGTTTGCATCCAGACTCAATCACCAGTTACCAAAGTATGTTGCATGGGAACCAGACCCAGGGGCAGTGGCGGTACATGCATTCGCACAACACTGGGGAGGAATGTTCTTCTATGTACTCCTCCCATTTTGCCTCATCAGTCAGTGCTTGCTCAAGATCTAGCAAGACTCCGCCTCAGACATTTTGGTAGTGCCTGGCTGGCCAACACAGCCATGGTTCCTTCTCATACTGAGAATTATCACAGAGCCTTTTATGGCTGTTCCAAAACGCAGAAATCTGCTGGTTCACCCCGTGACTGGAGAGAACCATCCACTGCATGATCGAATCAATTTGTTGGTTTGCAGACTCTGAGAAGACCTTTGTTGGGTTACACAAAAAGCGGGTGCAGCAGCATTTAAGGAGCGAAGGAGATAGGCGACGTTTCGGGTCGAGACCCTTCTTAAGACTGGTCAGGGATCAGGGAAACGAGAGATATAGACGGTGATGTGGAGAGATAAAGAACAATGAATGAAAGATATGCAAAAAAGTATCGATGATAAAGGGAACAAGCCATTGTAAGCTGTTTGTGGTGTGAAAATGAGAAGCTAGTGCGACTGGGGGGGGGGGGGAGATAGAGATAGAGGGAATGCCAGGGCCCGAGGGCTGAGGGAGAGGTGGGAAGGGGAGGAGACAGCAAGGGTTAACAGAATTGAGAAAACTCAATGTTCAAGCCCAAAGGATGCAGACTCCCCAAGGTGCAATATGAGGTGCTGTTCCTCCAACTTGCGGTGTTGCTCACTCTGGCCGTGGAGGAGGCCCAGGACCGAGAGGTCGGATACGGAATGGGAGGGGGAGTTGAAGTACTGAGCCACCGGGAGGTTGGGTTGGTTTTTGCGGACCGAGCGGAGGTGTTCGGCGAAACGATCGCTAAGCCTTTCCTGGGGCTCGGACTGTCAGATCGTACGGTTGGCATGATCACTGCAGCCTGGAGAGATTGTACCAAGAAGCAGTACATCTCCTATATCAAGAAATGGGAAGTGTTCTGTTTATAGTCCAACATATCGTATGACACGGCACGTATAACAGTTGGAATTCCTCTCAAAACTATATTTTGATGAGAGATTGAGTAATAGTGTCATAAATTGTGCCAGAAGTGCCTTGTCGTCATACTTATTGCTGGATTGGGGCACCAGTCTGTCGGGTCTCATCCACTGATATCCAGGTTTATGAAGGGTATCCTCAACTCAAATCCCCTCAGGCCCAGGTATTCGGAGATATGGGATGTTAACGTGGTGCTGATGCTGCTTCGCCGGTGGGCTCCAGCTACATCTCTGTCCTTGGTCAAACTCACTTACAAAGTGGTTATGCTCATGGCGTTGGTTTCAGCGCAATGGGTCCAGTCGTTGCATAAGCTGCGACTGGACAGGATAGTTACGTCTGCAAATAATATAACATTTTATGTTTATGACTTAGTCAAGCAGAGTAGACCAGGTGCGTCCGGTCTCAAACTAGTTTTCATAGCATGCCCCATGGACCTTCGGTTGTGTGTGGTCACACATCTACAACAGTACATTAAGATCACCAAGAGCCTCAGAGGCTCTGAACTAGCAATGTTTGTTAGTTACAAAAAAACCTCATACAAAGGTATCAGTGCAGACCATCTCCAGGTGGTTAAAACGCGTTCTGGCTTGTGCAGGAGTGGACACTGATGTTTTCAAATCTCACTCCACCTGGGCTGCAACAACATCAGCAGCGAGGGTTATAAACGTTCCGCTGGACCACATCCTAGTGGCTGCAGGATGGTCAAACGAGCAAACTTTCCAAACATTTTATAACAAACCCATTGCCGGACCGGGGGTATTTGCCAACTCTATTTTAGGTTCTGTTTTATAGTTTCCTCCTGGATAAGAGGGGTCACTATTGTTATCATTTGTTCATTAAAAAGCATCAGCATGTTTTAAATCTATGTCATGTCTGAATGCATTATTAATTTTCACTCATCCTTGGTCAACTGATGCAGTGTGTGGCATGGATTCGTGTTCACGGCATGAAATCACAGAGCTTTGAAATCTTCACATAGTCACTCACGTGACTCCGAAATAAAATAGAAAGGTTAAACGAGAACTTACCAGTTTGAAGTGTGATCTTTATTCTATGAGGAATTACGATGAGGGATTACGTGCCCTCCACTCCCAACCCTCTCTCATAAAGGTCAGCTGGTAGTTCTAGTTTCTCGAATCTTCCTATATTCAGTTCAACAACTGTTATCTGTGATTTCACTGCTACTTTGAAGGTTGATGCGCATGTGGGCTGGCGGGCTTCTTCACGTAATCCCTCATCGTAACTCCTCATAAAATAAAGATCAAATTTCAAACTGGTAAGTTCTCGTTTAATCTTACTAATTACTGGTATTGTTGCATAAATGTTTAATTCAATAATAAAGTAGCTGACAAACACCAGTGCCATTAGAGGAGTTAAAGGATAGAAGCATTCTGTAATGAAAGGTGCTGGGCACAATTTGTGTGTTTTTTTATGGCACCTATAGACTCAGCAATGGAGAACACAATTGATGTCTATAGAGTGGCTTGGCATTTAACAACATCATAGTGAAAGCAGCAAGCCAGGGAGGCTGTACTGTTCGCGATGAGGACATTTGGAAGTACGTGGATAGTTCTGGGCTGAAAACCATTGTAGGCTGCAACGTTTGGTGAGCATTTTGTGGGAAGTATTTCAAATTTCAATTTTCCTACTACAAATACTTCTCTATTGCTGAAAACCAAACCAGGAGGCAAACAAAGATGAATTCTAAAGTAGCAGCCACAACCAAACATGAAAAGATTTTGGAACATGTAACTAATGAAATGCTATTAGTTCTCAATTTCAACATTAAAACAAATTAATTGAAAACAAGCACAAAAGAAGAACAATGTAACCTAAGGATCATATACTATTGGATTTCCATTTGTATGCAAGCTGAATCAGACATTAATTGATGTCAACATTGAATAGCTGTTGGAGATAAATTTTAAGTATTATCATCTTTTTAGGTGCAAATGTCAAATGTCTGTATTTACATTTTTATTTTAATTAACAGCTGTTTGTAGGAAAATCAATTCAATTAATAGCACAATGCATGAAGATCAGCCTAGAGAAACTGACAAAAATGAGATATATCAGAAGTGTTTAGACCACGTGGGATGGGGTAGGGAAGTGGGGCAGCAGTCTGCAATTTGTTTTTTTCAGATGCAAAGCAAAACCCATAATTCTGTAATCCATGTAAGAATGTTACCAGAATATTTTTTCTATATTCCAGAAGAAATAAACGAAGGAACGAATAACATGCCCTAAATTAGAACTATCTTATGAAATACTGTGTCACAAGCTTATGCATCTCAGCAATGGGCAAATTTAGATTCTGCTGAAAATCCGTCTAATATAATCAGCGGACAACTTCACGCATTTTAAAAAAATGAAATAACACTTGGCTGCATAGCTTCTTGCCTATGTGAATGAGGCCAATTGCCCCATCACATTCGCATTGCCAGTTTGAAAGAGATCTCAAATTATTTCCACTCATATGCTTCCTACATGAAACCCTGCAAACGTTTCTTTTTCAAATATATGTCTAAAATTTCTCATTGATCGTTATTATTGAATCTGCCGTTACGATAATTTCTGATCATGACAACTAGATGCAAAACACCTTTGGTTCTTCAACCATTTATTTCTTGTCTCATCACTAATTTTCTTGCCACTGGAAATGATCTCTCTATTTACCAAAGTCCTTCATCATCAACAAAGTACAAAATAAATACCACACTTACACAGTGTCAGTGCAGGTTATACAGGGGACATTTCGTCTGTTGGGATTAATTAAGTTCAAAATCACTGAAGTGTCGCTCTCGGAGGTTGGATGGTTTCCACATTTGAAATAAAACTCCTGTAAAATATAAACACAATTTATGAACCATGTTACAATGAGTATGTATATTTTTTCCATTGACCTATAGTTTAGTGATTGGAATCCATCAATCATTTCAAAATTCCACCTGTGTATTATCAACTATATTGGTTTGGAAAGAGTATATCGTAATGATTGTCTTAAAAAAATGTCAGAATTATGGTGCACGCACTATATGTGATTCCTCAAGCAAGACGGTTAGCAGCTGATCTACACAGGTTAGTGCACAAATTAACTTTAATTCCAATTTTCCTATACCTGCTTTCTCTTTAACTCTTTGAATTCCTCCAGATTGTGAAACGCTTTTTCGTTTTCCTCTGGGTATGCAAACTCGGAAAATGATAATAAAGATATACAATACATACATGTTTGACCCCTTGCAATTCACATATAGGAAAAGTTTGTCTACGGTGGAGGCTATTGCCTTTGCCTATGCCCTACATTCAGTCCTGGCTCACCGCGACAATAAGAACACTCATGTCAGGATGCTATTCATTGACTGCAGCTCAACAGCAAAATGCTGAATAAGTTCATACCTAAATTGGCTTTTGGACCTCTTGACCAGCAGACCACTGTCAGTTAGAATTAGAGTCATAGAGTCATATAATGTGGAAACAGGACCGCCGACCCAAATTGCCCATTCCGATCAACATGCCACATCTGCACTAGACCCACCTGCCTGCATTTGGCCCATATCCTTCCAGCCCTATGGGTAGGAAAAAACTGCAGATGTGTCTGAAGAAGGGTCTCAAACTGAAATGTCACCCATTCCTTTCAGGCAGAGGTGCTGCCTGTCCCGCTGAGTTACTCCAGCATTTTGCCTTCTTCTAACCATATTCTATCTGTGCACCTGTTCAGATGTTTTTTAAATGTTGTGATAGTACCCGCCTTAACTACCTCCTCTGGCAGCTCATTCCATACACCTACCACTCTTTGTGTAAAAATGTTGCCCCTCAGGATCTTATTAAATCTTTCACCCCTCACCTCAAACCTATGTCCTCTGGTCCTTGATCCCTCGACTTTGGATAAAAGGCTGTGCATTTACCCAATCTAATCCTCTCATGATCTTATACACCTTTATAAGATCATCCCTCATCCTCCTGTGCACCAAGGAATAAAGTCCTAGCCTGCTCAACCTCTCCCTATAGCTCAAACCCTCGAATCCTGGGAACACTCTCGTAAATCTTCTATGCACCCTTTCCAGCTTAATAATATCTTTCCTATAAAAAGGTGATCAAAACCGAACACAATACTCTCATGTGGCCTCACTAATGTCTCATACAACTGTTAGTTGACCTCCCAACTTCTGTACTCAATATTCTGTGTGATGGCCAATGTGCCGAAAGCCTTCTTGACCACCTTATAGAAACATAGAAACATAGAAATTAGGTGCAGGAGCAGGCCATTCGGCCCTTCGAGCCTGCACCGCCATTCAATATGATCATGGCTGATCATCCAACTCAGTATCCTGTACCTGCCTTCTCTCCATACCCCCTGATCCCTTCAGCCACAAGGGCCACATCCAACTCCCTCTTAAATATGGCCAACGAACTGGCCTCAACTACCTTCTGTGGCAGAGAATTCCACAGATTCACCACTCTCTGTGTGAAAAACGATTTTCTCATCTCAGTCCTAAAAGACTTCCCCCTTATCCTTAAACTGTGACCCCTTGTCCTGGACTTCCCCAACATCGGGAACAATCTTCCTGCATCTAGCCTGTCCAACCCCTTAAGAATTTTGTAAGTCTCTATGAGATCACCCCTCAATCTTCTAAATTCCAGCGAGTACAAGCCAAGACTATCCAATCTTTCTTCATATTGAAGTCGTGCCATCCCAGGAAATGTCTGGTGAACCTTCTCTGTACTCCCTCTATGGCAAGAATGTCCTAGCCTGCCCAACCCTCCCTATAGTTTAGCCCCTCAAGTCCTGGCAACAACCTTGTAAAATGTATCTGCACTCATTCCAGCTTAACACTATCCTTCCTACAGCAGGGTGAGTATAATGGAACACGTCTAAAAAAACACTTTCTTCTTGGCATTAACGGGTTTCTCTATCCAAATTAAAATGTATTGTATCACGTGAAAGGCACAGACAGGACATACAACATGCAATCAGCAATCCAAAGTTTACTTGCATCTCAACAGCACAATGATTCCTTAGATTGTCAACGGCGTACAACCAATCAGGCAGAAAGTGAAACTCATCAGTATGAGCCTTCTGTTGGAGAATTGAAGTGACTGCTGTTATAACCAGTTAGATCAGCTGGGGGATAGGGTTGTGGTTTGAAATCAATCAATCAAGTGTTACTTTTTGTTCCTGTTGGTTTTCTCTAACACTTAGTTAAGTTCTAGGGTGAATTAATATTTTTTGTGAGCTTCTGTAATGGTTTTGTTTATATAATGTCTGCTGAGCAGAAGCATACAGATAGAGAGATACAATGCTAAAAAACGTTATAAAAAATTAGCTTTAAACATCTTGTTCTTCTCAAAGGAAATCACAGTATGGGGCATATTCAGTCATTGACATAAGTTGACTGTTCAATGTGGTTGAATTGTCTGACAAGCAATTTTACTAGTGCCACTAGTGTCGGCAGTGCCGAAACCTGGAGAATAAAAACATTTATATTGAAAGTCATCAGACTGAAGTGCTCATCACATCTACTGGACATTTGCTGTATTTTCTAGACAGAAGGAGATGTCAATGCTTGAATGGTGAGCAAATCATAAAGTGCTGGAGGAAATCAGATGGTCAGTCACCATCAGTGGAGAGAATGGACAGATGATATTTCAAGTCAGAAGTTTTCTTCAGGTTCCAGATAATGTTTTGGATTGTTACCCTTTATCAGTGAAGAGTCCCGGTCCGAAACATTGTCTGTCCATTCCCTCCACAGATGCTATCTGACCCACTGAGTTCCTCCAACTCTTTGTTTTGCTTGTGTACCTTATATTCTCATTTCATTCAAGACATTTTAAAGATCTGCAGTAGTCTATTTTTAGACCATAAAAAAAACTACTCTTTAAAGTAGGGTTACACAAAAAGCTGGAGAAACTCAGCGGGTGCAGCAAAATCTAAGGAGCGAAGGAGATAGGTGACGTTTCGGGTCGAGACCCTTCTTCAGACTGGTCAGGGATCAGGGAAACGAGAGATATAGACGGTGATGTGGAGAGATAAAGAACAATGAATGAAAGATATGCAAAAAAAGTATTGATGATAAAGGGAACAAGCCATTGTAAGCTGTTTGTGGTGTGAAAATGAGAAGCTAGTGCGACTAGGGTGGGGGAGGGAGATAGAGATAGAGGGAATGCCAGGGCCCGAGGGCTGAGGGAGAGGTGGGAGAGGGAGGAGACAGCAAGGGTTAACAGAATTGAGAAAATTCAATGTTCAAGCCCAAAGGATGCAGACTCCCCAAGCGGAATATGAGGTGCTGTTCCTCCAACTTGCGGTGATGCTCACTCTGGCCATGGAGGAGGCCCAGGACCGAGAGGTCGGATACGGAATGGGAGGGGGAGTTGAAGTGCTGAGCGACCGGGAGGTCGGGTTGGTTTTTGTGGACCGAGCGGAGGTGTTCACCTGCAATAGAGATGGTGAGGTCAAGGAATGGTAGGGAAATGTCGGAAATGGTCCAAGTGTATTTGAGTGCCGGATGGAAGTTGGTGGTGAAATGAATGAAGTCAGTCAGTTGTGTGTGGGTGCAGGAGGTGACACCAAAGCAGTCATCGATGTAACGGAGGTAGAGGTCGGGGATGGGGCCCTGGTACGCCGAGAACAAGGATTGTTCGACGTACCCGACAAAGAGGCAAGCGTAGCTGGGGCCCATGCGTGTGCCCATAGCTACGCCTTGTGTTTGGAGGAAATGGGAGGAATCAAAAGAGAAGTTATTGAGGGTGAGGACCAACTCCGCTAGGCGGAGGAGGGTGTCAGTGTACGGGTATGGGTTGCTCCTCTGGTCGAGGAAGAACCGGAGGGCTTTGAGACCGTCCTGGTGGGGATGGAGGTGTAGAGTGACTGGACGTCCATGGTAAAGGTGAGAGGATGGGGGCCTGGAGAATGGAATGCACGGAGCCGACGGAGAGTGTCTGAGGTGTCTTGAACATAGGTGGGGAGGGATTTAACAAAGGGGGATAGGATGGCGTCAAGGTATGTAGAAATGTGTTCAGTGGGGCACGAACAGGCAGAGACAATGGGTCTGCCAGGGCAGTCGGGTTTGTGGATTTTGGGGAGAAGGTAAAATCGGGCCGTGCGGGGCTGGGAAACGATGAGGTCGGAGGCTCGGGGGGGGTAGGGAGCCGGAGCTGATGAAGTCGGTTATGGTGCTCGAGATGGTGGCCTGGTGTTCGTCAGTGGGGTCATGGTCCAGGGGTAAGTAGGAGGAGGTGTCCGAGAGTTGGCGCATGGCCTCCGCTTTGTAGAGATCGACGCGCCAGACTACCACGGCACCTCCCTTGTCGGCGGGTTTGATAACCCAGTCTGGGTTGTTACGGAGTGAGTCGATGGCAGTACGTTCGGGGCTGGAGAGATTGGAGTGAGACAGGGGAGTGGAGAAGTCAAGGCGGTTGATGTCCCGACGGCAGTTCTGGATAAATAGTTCTAGAGCCGGAAGGCTACGAGGGGCGGTCCAAGTGGAGGAGGTACGTGGGAGACAGGAAAAGGGATCATTATACTCTTTAAAGTAAATATGATACTCACTTAATTTTCCAAATTTTCGAGTATTTTTGTATTTATAGTTGCCTGAATATAAACACTCAAAGTAAGGACTGGTTGATAATTTTTAAGTTTACAAAATGCACTGAGATTCAGGAATTTACAATATTTATTCCACAAGTGTGAATGAGAATTTGACTGGAAGGTACATTAATTCTGCCTCTAATTACTACATTAATGCCAACATTTTTCCCACTATGAAGTAATCCATGGAGGAGAAAGTTAACATATAAATAGATTTATCACATTTTCATGATATTAAAATAGCATTGTGGGTCACCCAAATGTTGATTGTAAAGCTCCATAAAGATCATGATCATTGTGTCAGTTTCAGCACTGCGTAGATAGACATAAAATGCTGGAGTGGATCAGGCAGCATAGCTGGAGAAAAGGAATAGGTGGCATTTTGGGTTAAAACCATTCTTCGGACTAAGAGTCAGTGTAGAGGGAAACTAGAGGTATAAAATGGTTCAGAACAAATCAGAGCCGGTACCGATGACAAGTAAAGGTGGAGCCCACAATGGTCCATTGTTGACTGTGGAAGAGATGATAAGGATATATGGATGCAAACAGTGGAATCGGCAATACAATTGGGATGGAGGAGGGGTGGAAAGAGAGGGAATGCAGGAGTTACTTGAAATGAGAAAAATCAATATTCATACTGCTGGGTTGAAAACAGCCCAAGCAAAATATGAGGTTCTGTTCCTCCAGTTTGTTTGTGTCCTCACTCTGACAGTGGAGGAGGCCCAGGCCAGAAGGGTCAGTATGGAAATAGAAAGGAGAGTTAAAATGTTTGGCAACCACGGGATCACTTAGGCCAAAGGTAGGTACAAAATCCCGGAGTAACTCAGCGCGACAGGCAGTATCTCTGGAGAGAAGGAATGGGTGATGTTTCGGGTCGATACCCTTCTTCAGACTCTTTAGGCAAACGCAGACTGAGCATAGGTGTTCAGTGGAACTATCGTCCAGTCAGTTCCACTATTCGCGTCCCTCTATCCCTTCGTTATCACCTAACTTCCAAACTAATGCTGGCAACAGGTTTAATTATTTGTTGAGATTCTAGATAAAAGCACATGTTGGTATACTTCTGAAGCTCGGCAAAGTTCTCCTGGACCCAAAGAGCAAATGGCAAATTTCCAGGCTTTACTCCTTCACCAATTTTATAAGCTCAGTTTCTTGAAATAACTCTTTTGGTGCTGAATCATATATGATACATTACAGATAACTAAGACTTTAGACATATAACAAGTCAACAAGATCCATGCCTACCAGCACTATCACTAAACACTTGGGCCAATTTAGAATTACTGAAGCCAATTAACCTACAAACATGTACATCGTTGGAGTGTGGGAAGAAACAAAGCAGCTGGAGTAATTACATGCTGCATGTACAAACTCTGTACTGACAGCATGCCTTAGTCAGGATCAAACCCAGGTGTCCGGCACTGTAAGGCAGCAGCTCTACCGTTGCGTCACTATGTTGCCCCTTGATTTCAGAAAAATCTAATCACTGGTCTCACTTTTACCATCTCTTCAGTTAGAGATGACACTGTCAATCATCAGTCATTGCTTTGGCAGATCCAATGATCTGGTCCATTTGGTCTAAACACCGTTGCTTTTGTGCGAAATGGCATTTACCGCAAAGCAACCCAGCACCCAGAAGTGTAATAGCACCCTGTTCTTTAACATCTACTTGAATCAGTAGTCACTCCATCCGACTACTTGAAACTTTATCTATGCCGGCAACAAGAGGCAACCAGAAATATTAACTCTGTTTCCACTGCTGCCTGACCTGATAAGTGTTTCCAGCAAATTCATCTTTTAGTTCAGATTTCCAGCATCTGCAGCTCTTTGATTTCTATTTACCTTGAATTTGCACTGCCCCAGATCTGTTCAGATTGTTAAACACTCTGCTGGGTCCAGAAACGTGGCACTATGTTCTGACTGCTTAAACACCTCCCTCTAACCCTGACTTCTTAATAATGCTTAGTAGTGGGGGACAGATTCTGGTCAGGACACTATGCATAATGGAAGGATATTTTTAAAAGATCACTCTGCCATCGTAATAATAGTTTCCCGTCAGGGAACTCACCTAAAAATAAAACATGATTTTAATGTAACATGTCTTAATATATTTGTCATAAAAAATAAATGAACTTGTAAAGTTTTATTGAAAACAGGATAATAAAGGAATGCTCAGGAATAAGGGCTTAATATGAGCCTTCTCGCTGAGTACAGGTGGTAACTGCATTCAATACTGGAAGAAATGGACTGGGATGGCAGTTAAATCTAACTATCTAGGCAAATTCTCCCCAGAGCATAACCAAAATTATTTTTTGATTGACCCTCTAAATAAAATTTCAGAAACCTCAATGGTTAGTTAAATGAATTCAAATATTGCCTTCATAACCTTTGTATCATCATCTAACCTTTCATCCGTCAGAATATTCCAGTGGGCTTTGGATGTAAACGGATTGAGTAAACATACCATCAGTTCTAGGATCATTTCATTTACTGTAAATGGGTATAGAAAACCCTAGACACTAAAGTTTACTCAGGCATGAGTGTCCTTGTTTATTCTAATTACAGTGTATGTATCCACTAAATAGAAATTAGATTACATCACTGGAAAGTGCACAGGAATAAAGATTCACAATGGCAGTATTTGCTTAATCACCTTGCAAGAGTATCAAAATTCTAAACTGTAAGTTAGTATTTATGTACTAAGGCTAACCCAAGTGCAAGATATTTATTCTTTCAATAATTTAACATGGCGATTAGCCTATTTAAATTAACCAAATGAACAAGGAATGCTGAGAACGAACGTTTCCACTGTGAACCTGGGTAGATTCAAAACAAACTCAGCCAGTTCACTCGAAGAAATGATTCGACCCTACTGCCTTTCAAAGTGTAAAAACGAGAAACTGCCGATGCTGGTTTACACAAAAGTATGCAGTGGTGGAGTAACTTAGCGGGTCAGGTAGCGTAAAGAAGGGAACATCACCTATTCATGTGCTCCAGAGATGCTGCCCCACTCATTGAGTTAATTCAGCACTTTGTGCTCTTCCACAGTGATTGTAGAAACACATAGAATAGCAGGAGAGTGTCCGCAGAGAAGCTGCCAAGGACTGAGCCCACATTACTGTCAAGTTGTGGACGGTGCAACAATCAGTCCCAATCTGCTGTAAACTACAAAGTACCTCCAGAGCAGCTCAGGCAGTGGAACTATATGAGACGTCAATGGTTTACAAAGTTAATTCTGCATATTCCTCGATAAATCAACATTCTCATAAGGACATCAGTGAACTGTTGCTGGAATTAATGAGTCATGATAGATCAAACTTCCCCAACCTTTCTACAATGTAGTCTTCACATCGCTGGGGGGAGAGACACATCCGAATTGCTAACAATTCCTTTATTTAACACTGCATCTTCATGATTTTGGAAACACACAACATTAAAGAATAGTTACAGAATAAATTGTACTACAACTGGTCCAGCAAAGCCTTTCCATCCAATTGAAGGAATGTTGCCTTAGAACATAGAACAGTACAACACAGGAACAGACCCTATGTCCTTGCCAAAAGTGATGCCAAGTTGAACTAATCTGTTCTGCCTGTACATGATCCACATCATTCCATTCCCTGCAAATGCATGTGCCCATTGGGCGGCACAGTGGTGAGCAGTAGAGCTGCTGCCTTACAGCACCAGAGACCCGGGTTCGATCCTGACTATGGGTGCTGTCTGTTTGAAACCTGGATGTGCACCTGCGTGAGTTTTCTCCAGGTGCTCCAGTTTCCTCCCATACTCCAAAGACATGCAGGTTTGTAGGCTAATTGGCACAGTAAAATTGTAAATTGTCCCGGTGTGTGTAAGATAGTGTTAGTGCACGTGGGTCGCTGGTTGGCGTGGACTCGGTGGGCTGAAGGGCTTGTTTCCGCACTCCATCTCTAAACTAAACTATCCAAAAGGCTCTGAAATACCAAAATCATATCTGCCTCTACCACCACCCCTGGCAGCAGGTTCCAGGCACCCACCACACTCAAACAACTTTTTCTATTACCTGCACATCTCCTTTAAACTTGTTCCCTTAAAGCTATAGTCCTTGACATTTCCACTCAAGGATAAAAGGTTCTGTCTGTCTATCCTACTAGGCCTCTCATAAGAGGACCCAAAGTGCTGAAGTAACTCAATGGGCCAGGCAGCATCTCTAGAGAACATGGATGGGTGAAGTTTCAGGAGTGGACCTTCATCAGACTCATGTCTCTCATAATTTTTTATATTTCTAGCAGGCCTTTGTCACCAGACAGCAAAAGGGATGGGCCTTGAGGAACAGCCACTGCTGCAATACAGGGATAGCTCACTGCCACAACTCAAGAACTTTATTGGTCGGCATTGTGTTTTAATTCAAGATCGAATACCCTCTATCTCAAATATACATACTGGTATAAAATAAAGTAGCATAGGAACAAAATATTGCCATAAATGATTATTTTTTAACCATCATGACCACAATGGACTCAGTAGCTTCCATTGGCAGAGAAGATTTCTCCGCTTCTTTCTGTGCTTCTATTACGTTTCTAGAACGTCTCGTGATTACATTTTATTTAGAATCTGATTTACCAGATTCAAGTCCAAGCAACTGAAACACATTACTTTTGAATTAAAACAGCACTTAGGATTTAAGCCCAGCTACTTCAGTTTCCAGGAAAGGGCATTCATCTGCAGACAAATGACAACAAACTGCACAAATGATTGAAGAAAGCTTTGTTACTTGGTGCCTGGATGTTTAAACCGATGACAACAAATCAAGCCGACTACGTTATCTTTTTTTATCTCACTTTCAACCAGCTCAAGGCATTTTTGTGATTGGAATGATGTATTTGCCATCCTCTTGTTTCCATGTTGCATTTTGATAGCTCATCAGTCCTATTGACAGTACACCATGTTCCAAAAAGTTAAGGAGCTAATCTGATGCTCCATTTAAAGTGAAGGAGATTAATATTTTACAACAGCAAGAGCAGAATCCTCATTCCTATGTCAAAATAAAATGAATGAAACAAAACAGTTTATGCAGCTTCCTCTGGAATGGGCCAATCAAAATTCAATTTGATCAGCCTATTCGAATCGAATCAGAATAATTTGCATTATAAGCAGCAAATGCTGGAAACACTCAGCAGATCTGGGGAAAAAAATCAGAGTCAATGCAACATGGCAAGAGAAATGTGCACCAAATCACTTGCACATTAATAAAGTGCAAGTGAAATGAATTTGCCAGCAGTGGTACAATAAAAAAAGAACACACAATACACAATAAAAATGTACACAAACATCTACAACTGTATTCATCACTGCGGTGGAAGGCACAAAAATTGGCCAGTCCTCCTCCATTTTCCCCCGTGGTTGGGACTTCAACCCTCCGCAGTCCAGATGTTCAGACAAGGTAAGTCCAGATAAGTCCTGAATCAGTGCCTCCCCACCGGAGACCGCAGCTTCAAGTTGGTGTAGGCCGCAGGCCGGTGGTCGAAGATTTAAAGCCCCCGTCCCGCTGCAGCCAGAAGCACCGCAGACCGCAGGGCCGACGGTCAGAGCACATCTCCAGGGATCCCTGGCGAGGGACCCCGCTCAGGATGGCAAGTCCACGCCGCACCCGTGGTAGAAGCGGGCCGGTGGTCGGAGCTTTTCTTCTCCTGGGTCCCCAACGAGGGATCCCGGGCCAAGGACGCCGCCAGCTGGAGCTCTGCAGACCGCGACTTCAGGCTGCCGCGGGCCAGCGAACGGAGTGCACCCTTCCGGCGACCCCCGGCGAGGGCTAGTCCGTTCCGCAACGAAAGAGTCCCCGCTGCGCCAGTTGCTTAAGCTGAAGCCCCGCGCGCGTCTCCGGGAAAGGCCGCACCAATCCTTGCTGTTAGGCCACGGTGGAGGCGACATGGAAAAAGTCGCCTCTCCGTGGAGGAGGTGGCCAAAGTGGTTTCTCCCTTACCCACCCCCCCACCACTCCCCACACCACTCCCCACACAAGACACACAGATAGACATTAAAAACACACATTAAGACACATTAAAAAAACAAAAAAAGTAGAAAAACTAACACGCTGCTGGCGGGGATGCCAACTAGCAGCGCCCACACTGACACACAGTTACACAGATTGAAATCACAAGTTGGCTGTGATGGACCATGGCAATTTACTAAATGAGTTGATGATCAAAAGACAATGGATAATGTTCAAATAATGTATATGTAAATTAAAACAATTATTCAGTCCTGTCTGACACAAAAATAAGTCAATTAGAGAAGAACTAGCCATGGCTTATGAAGGAAGTTAACAGCAGTACTAGATCCAAAGATAAGCCATTGAGTCCCACAGCACAGAAACAGACACGTTGGCCCAATTTGTCAATGCACATTAAGATGACCCATCTAAGCTTGTCCAATTTGCCTGTATTTGGCCAGATCTCTCTAAACCTTTCGTATCTGTGAACTGGCCCAAATTTATTTTAAATGTTGTTATTGTACCTGCCTCCAGTACTTCCTCTGGCAGTTCGTTCCATATACCCACCACCCCTGTGTGGAAACAGTTGCCCCCCCATTAAATCTTTCCCCTCTCAACTTAAACCTACGTTCTTTGGTTTCTCATTCCCCTATCCTGGAAAAAAAACTGTGCTTTTCTTTTCCCCTGATGACTTTATACATCTCTGTAAAATCACCCCTTAGCTTCCTGGAGATGTAAAAAATTGTCAGAAAAAGCAGTAAGACTGTGGATTGGAGGACAAAACGATTAAGGGGGGGGGTGTAAATGGAGTATGAGAGTCCTCGTGGCTATCCCTCGAGGTCGAGGATGATGGTCTAGGTTCTGTTGTTTTTATGGACTCTCAAATGGCTTACGAGTCCAATCCTGGCTTTGAAAGTTCTTCGGCATTCAGGACAGGTAGTTCCAGATGGCAGATCGGGCTTTGGTTGGTACTACCTCTCTTTCCTTTTTCTCTTTCTCTTTTCTTCTTATTCTGCGCATCTCTTGGATTCGACGGTCACTATTCCTTTTTGGATGATGGTTCGCCAGAGGTTCCTGTCCACTGGCATCTGTTTCCCAATTATCAATGTCGATTTCACATTTCTTCATGTTGGCTTTTAAGGCGTCTTTGAATCTCTTCTTTTGTCCGCCTCTTTTACGTTTGCCTTCTTTAATCTGGGAGTAGAAGTTTGCTTTGGTAGACGCTCGCCTTCCATCTGAACAACATGACCGACCCATTTTAGTTGGTTCTTGAGGACGAAGGCTTCGATGCTAGATGTTTTCACTTAATTCAGCACGCTGACGTTGGTTCTTCTGTCTTCCCAGCTGATATTTAAGCTGCTTCGAAGACATCGTTGATGGAACTTTTCAAGAGTTTTCAGATGGCATCGGTATGTTGTCCAGGTTTCTGATGCATATAGAAGCGTTGGAATCCCCACTGCCTTGTACACTAACATTTTGGTGTCTGCTCGGATGTCACGATTTTGAAAGACTCTCGTTCGAAGACGTCCATAAGCCGTTCCAACACACTTAAGATGATGTTGGATCTCGTCATCAAGGTTGATATTGGAGGGTTGTTTCACTAAGTTAAATTGATGGTTCTTTCCTATTTGTATCAGTTGGTGACAATTGGTAAATAACCTGAGTCTTCTTGGAATTGATGGTAAGTCCAAGTTATGCACTGTTGAAGGCAGTCAGGATCTGTTGCAGATGATTTTCTGAGAGAGCTGCAACACAGTTGTCGTCTGTGTATTGCAACTCAATGAGGGAGCTCATAGATGTCTTAGTTTTGGACCAGACGGGCAAGATTGAAAAGTCTGCCATCTGTTCTGTAGATGATTTTGATTCCTGTTTCACTCCTGATCTGACTTTAAATGGCTCACAGTTGCTGTTACTGGCCATGACTGTGGCAAGCATGTCATTGTGGAGGAGTCTCAGGATTTGAATGTACTCTTCAGGACATCCATAGGTGGATAGGACGTCCCATAAGAGTTCCCTTGATACCGAGTCGAAGGCCTTAGTGAGGTCGATGAATGCTATGTACAAAGGTCGAAGTTGTTCACAACAATTTTTTTTGTAGTTGACGCATTGTGAAGATCACGTCAGCTCTTCCACGTGATGGTCCAAAACCGGCTTGTGTCTCCAGAAGGATCTTCTCGGTTAAAGGCTTGAGTCGGTTGTTCATGATGCAGGCGAGGACCTCCAGGGAACATAAAAATTGACTGTGAAAGCTTCCATAAATGAGGGTGGTATGGGTTGTAACCAGTAGAGTCCCTGCTTCACAGCTCTGGCAACCCCTGTTTGATCCTCACCTTCAGTGCTGTTGTGTGCACTTTGCACTTTCTCTGTGTGACCACATGAGTATCTCAAATATATGCAGGATAGTAGGTTAATTAGTCACTGTAAATCCCTTCTAGTGTGTAGGTAGGGGTAGTATATTGGTAGTATCTTGGACAAGATTTTCTGGGAATTAACAGGTTACATGGTTACAAATTAGTGGGAAGGCACATAGAGACGCAGGGAGTGGAGTGATATGGATCATGTGAAGGCAGATGAGATTAGTTTATCTTGTCATAATTTTTGGCACAGACATTGCGGGCTGAAGAACCTGTTCCTGTGCTGTACTTTTCAGTGTTTAGAATTAAACTTTAAGCTTCAGATGTAGCATGAAAACAGGCCCTTGGTGCCACTAAGTTCATGCGAACCATCAATCACCTGTTCACACTACTTCCATGTTATCCGACTTTCTCATCCACCTATTACACACTAGAGAAAATTTACAGAGGCCAATTACCTTGTGCATCAGTCTATGAAAGTAAGCATGCAGGTACAGCAGGCAGTGAAGAAAGCAAATGGCATGTTGGCCTTTATAACAAGAGGAATCAAATATAGGAGCAAAGAGGTCCTTCTGCAGTTGTACAGAGCCCTAGTGAGACAGCACCTGTAGTATTGTGTGCAGTTTTGGTCCCCTAATTTGAGGAAGGACATTCTTGCTATTGAGGGAGTGCAGCGCAGGTTTACAAGGTTAATTCTCGGGGTGGCTGAGAGAATGGAGCAGTCATATGCTGAGAGAATGGAGCAGCTGGGCTTGTACACTCTGGAATTTAGAAGGATAAGATTGTTAAGGGTTTGGACACGCTAGAGGCAGGAAACATGTTCCCGATGTTGGGTGAGTCCGGAACCAGGGGCCACAGTTTAAGAATAAGGAGTAAGCCATTTAGAACGGAGACGAGGAACTACTTTTTCTCACAGAGAATGGTGAGTCTGTGGAATTCTCTGCCTCAGAGGGGGGTGCAGGTAGCTTCTCTGGATGCTTTCAAGAGAGAACTATAACCATATAACCATATAACAATTACAGCACGGAAACAGGCCCTCTCGGCCCTTCCAGTCCATGCCAACCATTTGTTTTCCCCTAGTCCCATCTACCTGCACTCAGACCATACCCCTCCATTCCCTTCACGTCCATATACCTATCCACTTTACTCTTAAATGTTAAAATCGATCCTGCCTCCACCACTTCTGCTGGAAGCTCATTCCACACAGCAACCACCCTCTGAGTAAAGAAGTTCCCCCTCACGTTACCCCTAAACTTCTGTCCCTTAATTCTCATGTCATGCCCTCTTGTTTGAATCTTCCCTACCCTCAATGGGAAAAACGTATCCACGTCAACTCTGTCTATCCCTTTCATCATTTTAAAGACCTCAATCAAGTCCCTCCTTAACCTTCTGCGCTCCAAAGAATAAAGACCTAACTTGTTCAACCTTTCTCTGTAACATAGTTGCTGGAACCCTGGCAACATTCTAGTAAATCTCCTCTGTACTCTCTCTATTTTGTTGACATCCTTCCTATAACTAGGCGACCAAAATTGTACACCATACTCCAGAATTGGTCTTACCCATGCCTTGTACAATTTTAACATTACTTCCCTACTCCTATATTCAATGCTCTGATTTATAAAGGCCAGCACACCAAAGGCTTTCTTTACCACCCTATCTACATGCGATTCCACCTTCAGGGAACTATGCACAGTTATTCCTAGATCCCTCTGTTCCACAGCATTCCTCAATTCCCTACCATTTACCATGTACGTCCTATTTTGATTTGTCCTGCCAAGATGTAGCACTTCACACTTAACAGCATTAAACTCCATCTGCCATCTTTCAGCCCACGTTTTCCAAATGGCCCAAATCTCTCTGTAGACTTTGAAAATCTACTTCATTATCCACAACACCACCTATCTTAGTATCATCTGCATACTTACTTATCCAATTTTCCACCCCATCATCCAGATCATTGATGTACATGACAAACAACAGTGGACCCAACACAGATCCCTGAGGCACCCCACTGGTCACCCGGCTTCCAACCTGACAAACAGCCATCCACCATTACTCTCTGACATCTCCCATTCAGCCACTGTTGAATCCATCTTGCTACTCCGCCATTAACACCCAAAGATTGAACCTTCTTAACCAACCTTCCATGGGGAACCTTGTCAAAGGCCTTACTGAAATCCATATAGACAACATCCACTGCTTTACCCTCATCAATTTCCCTAGTTACCGCTTCAAAAAATTCAAGAAGGTTTGTCAAACATGACCTTCCAGGCACAAATCCATGTTGACTGTTCCTGATCAGACCCTGTTTATCCAGATGCTTATATATATTATCTCTAAGTATCCTTTCCATTAATTTGCCCACCACTGACGTCAAACTAATAGGTCTATAATTTCTAGGTTTATTCTTTGAACCCTTTTTAAACAATGGAACAACATGCGCGGTACGCCAATCCTCCGGCACTATTCCCGTTTCTAATGACATTTGAAATATTTCTGTCATAGCTCCTGCTCTTTCTACACTAACTTCCCTCAATGTCCTAGGGAATATCCTGTCAGGACCTGGAGACTTATCCACTTTTATATTTTTCAAAAGTGTCAGTACTTCCTCCTCTTTGAATCTCATAGTTTCCATAGCTACTCTACTTTTTCCCCTTAACTCACAGAGTTCAATATCCTTCTCCTTGGTGAATACCGAAGAAAATAAATTGTTCAATATCTCCCCCATCTCTTTTGGCTCTGCAGATAGCTGTCCATTCTGGTTCTCTAATGGTCCAATTTTATCCCTCGTTATCCTTTTGCTATTAATATAGCTGTAGAAACCCTTTGGGTTTACTTTCACCTTTCTTGCCAAAGCAACCTCATATCTTCTTTTAGCCTTCCTAATTTCTTTCTTAAGATTCTTTTTACTTGGTGAGCACTTCGGGACCAGTGGAACTAGATAGGGCTCTTAAAAATAGTAGTCAGGGGATATGGGGAGAAGACAGGAACGGTGTACTGATTGGCTATGATCAGCCATGATCACATTGAATGGTGGTGCTGGCTCGAAGGGCCAAATGGCGTACTCCTGCACCTATTGTCTATTGTCTAACTACAAACCCGCACATCTTTGGGATGTGGGAGGAAACCGGAGCACCCAGAGGAAACCCACGCAGTCACAGGAAGAACATGCAAACTTCACAGACAGTACTCAAGGGCTCTGGCACTGTGAGGCAGCAGCTCTACCAGCTGTGGCACTGTACTGCTGTTAGAGCAAATGGTACCAGTGAATTTAAACCAAGCACAGGAACCAAAGCTCTGTTGAGTGGTTGAGGAATGTGGGAACCAGGTTCATGCTGAGTGAAAGGAACACAGGAAGTGGAATTCCAGTAAGTGGAAGGGATTGCAGGAACCTTATTATCCACTCACCTAATCTATTAATTATCTCTGCGCAAACCGGATTTTCCTTGCAATTTATCTTTCAATCTACTTTTATGTAGCAGCTGGCTATCAAAAAAATATGAAGGCAGCCAGTGTCATTTATCTACATTTTGAACTTGACAGAACATAATTAATTTAGCCTTAACAGAGGCGCAAATGTAAGCACATAAACCAAATAATTCCATGAAATGCACAAATTCCTTCCAGCTGGAATAATTACAATTATTCCTGGTTTTTAATTTGTAGCTGTCTACAGTCACCAACTGTGTCAGATTAAAGTGATTCTGCTATCATCCCTTTGGAATGAAATATATTTTATCTTATGTGGTGTCAGGAATGCCAAAGAGGCATGCACGTCTAAGCCCATCTCCATTTGTTAGATTGCTTTATTTTGCTCTTTCAATGATTTCATTTCAGCAACACTACATGCCTTGAAGAACATTTTCACCCAATCTATATAAGACGTGCAGGGTTCACAGACTTTATCAGAAAGGTCAAGGATCCCAGACTGGCCACAGCTGTTTTGAAGAACCATCTTGCACCAGTCCTGCTTTAACCATTACAAGTCTTTCGTGTGACATGCTGACATCTCCCCCATGCTTGAGTTTGAACTCAAACTCTGTCACTTCATTTCTGCATGCAAGGTTCCTGTGACTGATCATATGTTTTGGACATCAGCATACAGTCACTTTAAAAAAGTAAGAAAATTGTTACATACTGCTTTAATTCTTATCTATTCTCTTTGCCTGTGTAATACACAGGTACCTTGTGTGCTCTTAGTTTCTAATGGAGTAACATGCATGGTGTGTACAGCAATATATGAGAAACATGGGGGATTCTGCTGATAAAGGAGCTTAGACTTCTGCTGTTTAAACTCAGGAGCTATGCAAGCTGAGAGTGTTGCCTTCATGACTCTGAAGGTCATGGATCCCGGAGGATCTGACAATAGATTGCAATCCATCCAACTGATTACCATAGATGAGGTGCTACCACAGGTTGCTTTATTGTGCATGAACCTGCTATTCTCCCATGCCGAACATATTTGCACTCTTACATTTGCCATTCCGCCAGTAAAATTTCTGCTACCTATCGGACAGCTAAGCAATATTTTTTGCAACCCAGCAAAAGTGTGCAAACTTCAACGGCACATTGATTTGTTCTGCAAGGTTTTCTGTTAACTCTGAGTCAGCAGTCTTGTACTCACTCACCACAAAGGGAGCTCTGCTGAGAAGCAGTATACAGACTAAAACGCAAAGGCATAGACTAAAGGAATCTGAAAATCATGGCTTTGGACATGACTGGATATGTAAATATGAAATGGATTACTGAATGGCTAAGTAAGCTTTTCATTGGTTACAGTTAATGGATACTGAGATGGTCAATATTGGGGAAAGATAAGATGTTCCAACTGGATGGAGAATTGGCTTAATGGAAGAAAGCAGCAGATGATGGTGGAAGTTTGTTTTTCCAACAGGAGGCTTGTGACCAGTGGTGTCCCTCAGGGATTGGTTTTGCTTGCAGTTTATATCAATGATTTGGATGAGAATGTAGAAGGCATGATAAGTAAATTTGCAGAACACATTAAAGTGGGTGCTATTGTAGATAGCAAAGATAAGTATCAAAAATTACAGCAGGATCTTGATCAGATGGGCAAGTGGGCTGAGAAATGGATAATGGAGTTTAATGCAGATAAGTGGGAGGCGTTGTATTTTGGGAAGTCAAAGCATGGTGACATCTTCACAGTGAACGGCAGGGCTCAGGGGAACGCTGCAGAGCAAAGGGATCTAGGAGTGCAGGTAAATTGTTCCTTGAAAGTGGCATTACATGTATCTAGGGTGGTCAAGAAGGCTTTTGCTACATTGGCTGTCATCAGTCAGGGTAGTGAGTCTGTTGGGATGTTATGCTACATTTATGCAAGATGTTGAGGAGGCGGCATTTTGAGTATTGTGTTGTTTTGGTCATCCTGCTGTAAGAAAGATGTTGTTAATCTGGAAGGAGTGCAGAGACATTTTACGAGTATGTTGCCAAGACTTGAAAGCCTGAAATATAGGGAGAGGTTGGGCATGCTATGACTTTATTCCTTGCAGCATAGAAGGATGAGGGGGTGATCTTATTGAGGTGTATAAGATCATGAAGGGAATAGATAGGGTGAATACACAGTCTTTTATCAAGAGTAGGGGAATCAAGAACCACGAGACATAGGTTTAAGATATGAGGAAAAATATTTAAGAGGTACTTGAGGGACAGGCTGAGTTTCTCCAGGACTTTGTGTCTTCAGGTTTTGCAGTTTGCTGAGATTTCCCTTTTGCATTAGTATTGTTACAGCAAGGAGGGGGATGAAACGAGTGCAGGAGATCTCAGTGGATGTACCTGACCAGCCAAACCAGGGAGTGAGTGGATTGGCAGTAGGAAGGCTTTCTCCTAGGTGACTAAAGTTTGGGAGGTTTAAAAAGAGCGGCAAGAATCAGCCCGCTCCAATTACCTGGAAGATCACAGAAGAGCAGCAATAGCCAAACCAGCAAGTGAGTGGATTGGCTGAGGCATCCTAATTAGTTGTGTGGATAGTTGACTTGATTAGATAAAATTAAGTTCAGGTCTAGGAGAGCGATCTGATTGAGCAGAAGTGCCTTGGTGAGGTAAAGTGCGAGTCTTTGGCTCAAGAGTGTCTTGGTGAGGTAAAGTATGGGTCTTTGGCTCAAGAGCCTTCGACATGGAGGCTGAGGCAAAGAGGCTACACTTGAATCGGTTGTGTGTTTAATTTAAATATTTAAACTTGTGATGGCAGGTATGTTATTGCAGTTATTTGTTGCAGGATGTGGGAAGTCAGGGGAACTGCTGTTATCACTGACCACTACACCTGTGGGAACTGTATCCAGATACAGCTCCTCAAGGACAGAGTTAGGGAACTGGAGCAGCAGCTGGATGCTGGATGGCAGTGACAGGATCTGTCAAAGTCAGCATGTATTTATGAAAGGGAAATGATGCTTGACTAATATTCTGGAATTATTTTGAGGATGTAACAAATAGAATTTAATTAAGACCAAAGTTGGACACTTGAAGACTGAAAAAGGTGAATTTATTATGGGGAACAAGGAAATGGCAGATGAGTTGAACAGGTACTTTGGATCCATCTTCACTAAGGAGGACACAAACAATCTTCCTGATGTGCTAATGGCGTGAGGATCTGGGATGGCGGAGGAACTGAAGGAAATCCATATTAGGCAGGAAATTGTGTTGGGTAGACTGATGGGACTGAAGGCTGATAAATCCCCAGGGTCTGATGGTCTGCATCCCAGGGTACTTAAGGAAGTGGCTCTAGAAATTGTGGATACATTGTTGTTCATTTTCCAATATTCTATAAATTCAGGATCAGTTCCCGTGGATTGGAGGGTAGCTAATGTTATCCAACTTTTTAAGAAAGGCGGGAGAGAGAATACAGGGAATTATAGACCAGTTAGCCTGACATCGGTGGTGGGAAAATGCTGGTCAATCATAAAGATTAAATAGCGGCATATTTGGATAGGAGTAACAGGATTGGTCCGAGTCAGAATGGATTTACGAAGGGGAAATCATGCTTGACTAATCTTCCAGAATTTTTTGAGGATGTAACTAGGAAAATGGACAAGGGACAGTCAGTGGATGTAGTGTACCTGGACTTTCAGAAAGCATTTGATAAGGTCACACATCGGAGATTAGTGGGCAAAATTAGGGCACATGGTATTGAGGGTAGAGTGCTGACATGGATAGAAAATTGGTTGGCAGACAGGAAACAAAGAGGAGGGATTAATGGGTACATTTCAAAATGGCAGGCAGTGACTAGTGGGGTACCGCAAGGCTCGGTGCTGGGATCGCAGCTATTTACAATATATATCAATGATTTAGATGAAGGTATTCAAAGTAACATTAGCAAATTTGCGGATGACACAAAGCTGGGTGGTAGTGTGAACTGTGAGGAGGGTGCTATGAGAATGCAGGGTGATTTGGACAGGTTGGGTGAGTGGGCAGATGCATGACAGATGCAGTTTAATGTGGGTAAATGTGAGGTTAATGATTTTGGTAGCAAAAAAGGGAGGGAGATTATTATCTAAATTATGTCAAGTTGGGAAAAGGGGAAGTACAACGGGATCTGGGGGGGTCATTGTTCATTAGTCAATGAAAGTAATCATGCAGGTACAGCAGGCAGTGAAGAAAGCAAATGGCATGTTGGTCTTCATAAGAATAGGAGTTGAAAAAAGGAGCAAAGAGGTCCCTCTGCAGTTGTACAGGGCCCCAGTGAGACCACACCTTAAGGTATTGTGTGCAGTTTTGCTCCCCTAATTTGAGGAAGGACATTCTTACTATTGAGGGAGTGCAGCATAGGTTCACAAGGTTAATTCCGGGAATGGCGGGACTGTCATATGCTGAGAGAATGGAGAGGCTGGGCTTGTATACTGTAGAATTTAGAAGGATGAGAGGGAATCTTATTGAAATATATAAGATTATTAAGGGTTTGGACATGCTAGAGGCAGAAACATGTTCCCGATGTTGGGGGAGTCCAGAACCAGGGGCCATAGTTTAAGAATAAGGGGTAAGGCATTTTGAATGGAGATGAGGAAACACTTTTTCACACAGACAGTTGTGAGTCTGTGGAATTCTCTGCCTCAGAGGGCGGCGGTGGCCGGTTCTCTGGATACATTCAAGAGAGAGCTTGATAGGGCTCTTAAAGATTGCGGAGTCAGGGGATATGAGGAGAAGGCAGGGACGTAGTACTGATTGTGGATGATCAGCCATGATCACATTGAATGGCAGTGCTGGCTCGAAGGGTCGAATGACCTTCTTCTGCACCTATTGTCCATTGTCTATAATGTATAAGGGAGAGCTGGTGGATGTGATGTATCTGGACTTTCAAAAAACCTTTGACAACGTCCTACACAAGAGATTAGTCTGCAAAATTAGAGTACTTGGTATTGGGGGTAGGATATTGACATGGATATAAAACTGGTTGGCAGACAGGAAGCAAAGAGTTGGAATTAACGGGTCCTTTTCAGAATGGCAGACTAGTGGTGTGCCACAAGGCTCAATGCTGGGTCTCCAGTTATTTACAATATACAGTATGTTAACGATTTAGACAAAGGAATTAAATGTAACATTTCTAAGTTTGCGGATGACACAAAGCTGGGTGGCAGTGTGAGCTGCGAGAAGGATGCTGTAAGGCTGCAGGGTGAATTGGATTGGTTGGGTGAGTGGGCAGATGCAGTATAATGTGGATGAATGTGAGGTTATCCCCTTTGGTGGCAAGATCAAGAAGGCAGATCATTATCTGAATCGTGTCAAATTAGGAAAAGGGGAGGTGCAACAAGACCTAGGTGCCCTTGTACAACAGTCACTGAAAATAGGCATGCAAGTACAGCAGGTAGTGAAGAAAGCAAATGGCATGTTGGCCATCATAGCGAGTGTACGAGCAAGGAGGTCCGACTCCGGTTGTACAAGGCCCTGGTGGGACCGCACCTCGAGTATTATGTGCAGTTTTGGTCTCCTAGATGGTGGAAGGACATTCTTGTTATTAAGGGAGTGCAGCATAGGTTCACCAGGTTAATTCCCGGGATGGCAGGACTGACATATGATGAAAGAATGGATCAACTGGGCTTATATTCACTGAAATTTAGAAGAATAAGAGGGGGTCTTATAGAAACATATAAAACATTTCGAGGATTGGACAGGGTATATGCAGGAAAAATGTTCCCAATGTTGGGAGAGTCCAGAACCAGGGGTCACAGTTTAAGAATAAGGGGTAGGCTATTTAGGACTGAGGTGAGGAGAAACTATTTCACCCAGAGAGTTGTGAATCTGTGTAATTCTCTGCCACAGAAGGCAGTGGAGGCCAATTCACTGGATGTATTCAAGATAGAGAAGTATATACTGTAGATCTTGGGGCTAACAGAATCAAGGGATATGGGGAGAAAGCAGGAACGGGGTACTAATTCTGGATGACCAGCCATGATCATAATGAAAGTCAGTGCTGGCTCAAAGTGCCGAATGGCCTACTCCTGCACCTATTTTCTATGTTTTTATAGTAAATCGCAAGGATTTTGTCAACTGTGCAACATGACATGGATGGTGATATAGGTGTATTCAATATTGTTGCTTTGTTCATTGCAATGCATACATGCATTGCATATTTTAAAACACTGAAATGTTATAACATACTGATGCACTATAAATTCAACAAGGACCAAAAAAAGACACAAAAAATCAAAAAAAGACAAATGCTGGAAATCTTTAACCCGATACATTAACTTGTTTCCTCTCCCACAGATGCATCTTATGGTACACCATATTTCAAATGTTTTCTGTTTTTATCACAGAATATCCTCCATTTTGGTCTCCCAATTTGAGGAAGGACATTCTTGCTATTGAGGGAGTGCAAGAGGTTGGTTCACCAGGTTAATTCCAGGATGGAGGGACTGTCATATGTTGATAGAATGGAGCGGCTGGGTTTATATACTCTGGAATTTAGAAGGATGAGGGGGATCTTATTGAAACATATAAGATTATTAAGGGTTTGGACATGCTAGGGACAGGAAACATGTTCCCGATGTTGGGGGAGTCCAGAACCAGGTGCCACAGTTTAAGTATAAGGGGTAAGCCATTTAGAATGGAGATGAGGAAAAACTTGTTCACAGAGATGTGAGTCTGTGGAATTCTCTGCCTCAGAGGGTGGTGGAGGCTGGCTCTCTGGATGCTTTCAAGAGAGAGCTAGACAGAGCTCTTAAAGATATCGGTCAAGGGATATGGGGAGAAGGCAGGAACAGGGTACTGATTGTGGATGATCAGCCATGATCACATTAAATGGCAGTGCTGGCTCGAAGGTCCAAATGGCCTACTCCTGCACCTATTGTCTATTGTCTATTGTCTATTGTCTATTGTTTATAAATATATTATATGTCATATTATTTCTCTGGGAGAGTACTTAATGCATCACCTAACCCCACATTTGAACTGGCGCCACCCTAGTACAAAAACAGTTCTTAAAGTTATGCAGCTGTAAACGGGCTTTTTGACTCAACTCATCTATGCCAATGCCCTATCTAAGCTAGTCCCTTTTAACTGTCTTTGGTCTATATATATCAAAATCTTTTCTATCCATAATTAGCACTATTTCTATGACTGCTCTAGAGTGCTTGTTTCTTAACTGACAATACCACAGGAGAAATGAAATGAGAGGATCCAGGTAGATGATTCTATTATTCCAATGTTGGACTGCTTTTTCTGCGGAAGAGATAGCTGGGGAAATCAAGGTCTAGAGGGCACAGTTACAGAGGCAATAGAAAGGGAAAACCTAGTTAAAGTGTGTATATTATACAAAACAGCAAAGGTTCAGGGCAAATTTGTGAAACACATATTCTAGACATGCAAAAATATAAGGGGTACACAAAAGGCTGGAGAAAGTCAGTGGGTGCAGCAGCATCTAAGGAGCGAAGGAGATAGGCGACGTTTCGGGTCGAGACCCTTCTTCAGACTGGTTAGGGATCAGGGAAACGAGAGATATAGACGGTGTTGTGGAGAGATAAAGAACAATGAATGAAAGATATGCAAAAAAAGTATCCATGATAAAGGGAACAAGCCATTGTAAGCTGTTTGTAATGTGAAAATGAGAAGCTAGTGCGACTAGGGTGGGGGAGAGAGATAGAGAGAGAGGGAATGCCAGGGCCCGAGGGCTGAGGGAGAGGTAGGAAGGGGAGGAGACAGCAAGGGTTAACAGAATTGAGAAAATTCAATGTTCAAGCCCAGAGGATGCAGACTCCTCAAGCGGAATATGAGGTGCTGTTCCTCCAACTTGCAGTGTTGCTCACTCTGGCCGTGGAGGAGGCCCAGGACCGAGAGGTCGGATACGGAATGGGAGGGGGAGTTGAAGTGCTGAGCCACCGGGAGGTCGGGTTGGTTATTGCGGACCGAGCGGAGGTGTTCGGCGAAACGATCGCCAAGCCTCCGCTTGGTCTCACCGATATAGATCATCTGGCATCTGGAGCGGCGGATGCAGTAGATGAGGTTGGAGGAAGTGCAGGTGAACTTCTGTCGGACCTGAAAGGACTGCTTGGGTCCCTGAAAGGAGTGGAGGGGGGAGGTGAAGGGACAAGTGTAGCATTTCTTGCGGTTGTAAGGGAAAGTGCCCGGGGAAGGGGTAGAGCGGGAGGGAAGGGAAGAATTGACAAGGGAGTTGCGGAGGGAGCAGTCTTTGCGGAAGGCAGACGGGGGGGGGGGGGGGGGGGGGGGGGGGGGGGAGATGGGAAGATGTGGCGAGTGGAGGGGTCACGTTGGAGGTAGCGAAACTGGCGGAGGACTATGTGTTGTATTTGCCGGCTGGTGGGGTGAAAGGTGAGGACCAGGGGGACTCTGCCCTTGTTGCGAGTGCGGGAATGGGGAGAGAGGGCAGTGTTGCGGGGTATGGAGGAGACCCTGGTGCGAGCCTCATGTATAGTAGGGGAGGGGAATCCCCGTTCTCTGAAGAATGAGGCCATTTGTGATGACCTGGTGTGGAGCACCTCATCCTGGGAGCAGATGCGGCGTAGACGGAGGAATTGGAAATAGGGGATGGAGTCCTTACAGGAAGCAGGGTGGGAGGAAGAGTAGTCCAGGTAGCTGTGGGAGTCAGTTGGTTTGTAGTGGATGTTGGTCAGGAGTGTATCACCTGCAATAGAGATGGTGAGGTCAAGGAATGGTAGGGAAATGTCGGAAATGGTCCTGCAGGACAGACGGGTGGATGCCTGCCTAGTCAGCTTGGACCAGGAGAAGGCCTTCGACAGGATTTCGCACACGTACATGAGGGACGTGCTCTCCAAAATGGGTTTTGGGGAGGGAATCAGGAATTGGATCAAACTGCTCTAAACCAACATCCGTAGTGCAGTCCAAATCAATGGGTGGGAATCAGACAGTTTCCCTGTAAGGTCTGGAGTTAGGCAGCGTTGCCCTCTCTCTCCTGTCTTGTTTGTCTGCTGTATTGAACCTTTTGCCGAATCCATCAGGAAGGATGCGAGCATAAGAGGAGTGACATTGCCAGGCAGTGGGGGCATTCAAGTAAAGACCTCCCTGTACATGGACGATGTCGCTGTCTTCTGCTCGGATCCAGGGTCGGTTCGCAGACTGATTAGTATCTGCGACCAGTTTGAGTCGGCCACGGGAGCCAGGGTGAACCGCAGGAAGAGCGAGGCCATACTCTTTGGCAACTGGCCCGACAGATCTTCCACCCCTTCACCATCAAGCCTGACTTCTTGAAGGTGCTGGGGATCTGGTTCGGGGGGGCTGAGGCATGTAACAAAAATTGGCTGGAGCGGATAGCCAGGGTGGGGAGGAAGCCGGAGCTGTGGAGGCAACGCTCCCTCTCCATAACGGGAAAAAATTTGGTCATCAGGTGTGAGGTGCTCTCGGGGCTGCTGTACTTGGCACAAGTGTGGCCTGTCCCTTCCTCCTACGCCACAGGGATCACCCGGGCCATCTTCCAGTTCATCTGGGGGTCGAGGATGGACAGGGTGCGACGGGCCACAATGTACAAGTCAGCAGACAACGGGGGTAAAAGCGTGCCCAACGTCGCCCTCATTCTGATGGCCACCTTTGTGTGTGGCTGCATCAGGCGGAGTGTAGAGCCAAGGCACGTGGGCACCAAGTGCTGAGGTTCTACCTGTCCCCGGTGTTGAGAAGGATGGGCCTGGCGCAGGTGCCACGCAATGTGCCAGTCAGCTGGACATTGCCGCCCCATCTGTCGTTGGTGGAAGGGTTCTTCCGGACCAACACCTTTGACCACATGTCCATCGGGCAGTGGTCAGCACAGAATGTCCTGCAGGCACTGCAGGGAAAGAACTCTATGGACCCGGTGGCGTGGTTCCCTGAGCAGACTGCCCAGCTTGTCTGGCAAAATGCCTCATCGCCAGAACTCACCAACAAGCACCAAGACCTGGCTTGGCTGGCGGTGAGGGGAGCCCTCCCAGTCAGACCCTTCCTGCACCGTCGGAACCTCACTGCCAGCGCACGCTGCCCTCGGGACGGCTGCTATGGAGAGGGTCCAAGTGTATTTGAGTGACAGATGGAAGTTGGTGGTGAAATGGATAAAGTCAGTCAGTTGTGTGTGGGTGCAGGAGGTGACACCAAAGCAGTCATCGATGTACCGGGGATGGGGCCCTGGTACGCCGAGAACAAGGATTGTTCGACGTACCCGACAAAGAGGCAAGCGTAGCTGGGGCCCATGCGTTTGCCCAAAAATATAACACCAGTGTGGCTGGTCCTGCAGCAAAAGTCCATTTAAATAAAATAAAACCAATATTAACATCAAGGCTGTTCTGCAAAGGCAGTTTTGTGCCCTACGCACATACAAATTGACCATATCCCAGCAAACCATGAAATCAATAGGATTTAATAAATGAATGTGAAATGAAAGGATTGCAGAGAGTATTGTTCTTACAGAGACACAAACAATGGACTTTGCACTAACCCAAAGAACTTGTTAGACCAATCAGATCACATGTGCTCATTTAAATCCGACTCCTTCTCCAAATCCCTGTGGTCTGATTGTCCACAAGACTGATAAATCTACACGACAAGCAACAACCACGGTTTCTCTGAGTTTTAATTCATCCCCAATAGCGTTCAGAAATTGTTATGCTCAAATTGATGCTGGAGTGAAACCCATACATCAGCCTTTCGAAATACTGATGAATCTAGAACTGGCCAAAACATGCTGACAGTAAAAAACATCAGACAGGGAGATATCCGCCTGAGATGACAATGGGCAAATTCACTGACTCTGAGTGAGACAGAACCGTTTTGCAAACAGATGAGATTGAGATACACATGACTTTAGGCTTTACTCTGACTTTAGAGACACAGCGTGGAAAGAGACCCTTCGGCCCTTTGTGTCTGCACCGACCAGTGATCACCCCATGCACTGGCACAATCCTACACACTAGGGACAATTTATAATTTACAGAAGCCAATAAACCTATACGTGTTTGGAGTGTAGGAGGAAACCGGTGCACAGAAAGACAACCCATCTGGTCACATGGAGAACATTCAAACTCTATACAGACATCATCCGTAGTCAGGATTTAACTCGAGTCTCTGGTGCTCTAAGGGAACAACTCTACCACTGCACCACTGTGCTGCTGCCCCAATCATGGTACAATCAAAGTTGGGCTGCATCAATCAATTGTCAAGCACAAAATGTTGAATGAGAGGCTGAAAACTGGTGTGTGGGACATAAAGGAAATGTATCAGAGTCTGAAGAAGGGTCGAAGCTGGGGGGCAGTGTTAGCTGTGAGGAGGATGCTAGGAGGCTGCAAGGTGACTTGGATAGGTTGGGTGAGTGGGCAAATGCATGGCAGATGCAGTATAATGTGGATAATGTGAGGTTATCCACTTTGGCGGCAAAAACAGAAGGGTAGACTATTATCTGAACGCTGGCCGATTGGGAAAAGGGGAGATGCAACGAGACCTGGGTATCATGGTGCACCAGTCATTGAAAGTAGGCATGCAGGTGCAGCAGGCTGTGAAGAAAGCAAATGATATGTTGGCATTCATAGCAAAAGGATTTGAGTGCAAGAGCAGGGAGGTTCTACTGCAGTTGTACAGGGTCTTGGTGAGGCCACACCTGGAGTATTGCGTACAGTTTTGGTCTCCTAATCTGAGGAAAGACATTCTTGCCATAGTACAGAGAAGTTTCACCAGACTGATTCCTGGGATGGCACGACTTCCATAAGAAGAAAGACTGGATAGACTCGGCTTGTACTCGCTGGAATTTAGGAGATTGAGGGGGGATCTTATAGAGACTTACAAAATTCTTAAGGGGTTGGACAGGCTAGATGCAGGAGGATTGTTCCCGAAGTTGGGGAACTCCAGAACAAGAGGTCACAGTTTAAGGATATGGGGGAAGTCTTTTAGGACCGAGATGAGAAGATCTTTTTTCACACAGAGAGTGGTGAATCTGTGGAATTCTCTGCCACAGAAGGTAGTTGAGGCCAGTTCATTGGCTATATTTAAGAGGGAGTTAGATGTGGCCCTTGTGGCTAAAGGGATCAGGGGGTATGGAGAGAAGGCAGGTACAGGATACTGAGTTGGATGATCAGCCATGATCATATTGAATGGCGGTGCAGGCTCGAAGGGCCGAATGGCCTACTCCTGCACCTATTTTCTATGATTCTATGACCCGAAACGTTACCCATTCCTTCTCTCCAGAGATGCTGTCTGTCCCGTTGAGTTACTCCAGCATTTTGTGTCTACCTTTGATTTAAACCAGCATCTGCAGTTCTTTCCTACAAATATCAGGTTGAAGATTTCCTATCCACAGTTAAGGACAGAGGAAGACATCTTATGGGCACTTGAATGGAAAGTCTTGACATTAGAGCAGATAAAATGGAGATAAAGAAACTGAGAGATTAGAATGTATTCCTCACAGAAAGCAAGGCAGGAAGAGGTGCAGTCTTTCCACCACTTTCAATTGGATTCTACCATCAGAAAACTCCTTTCCACATTCAAAATTTCGGATTCCCTTCACTTTGCAAATCTCTGATCCCCTCTTCCATTTCAACTGACCATTCTCTACATTGGCATTTTCCCATGGAACTGCAAGAAATACCCTTTTATCTCTTCACTTCCCACCACCCAGATACTAAAAAGGTTGTTTCAAGTGAGTGGGAAATTTGTTTACCCTTCTTCTAATTTTGTAGATTGGATTAGGTATTCACAATGTGGTCTTCTGCATAATTTAGAAACCAAATGCAGATTGGACGAATGCCTCTCAGCAACGCAATCACAAGTGAGGTGCATGGTGAATTTCGAGTTGCCTAACACTTTTATACTCTGTCCCATTCCCACTCTGACTGTCTTTTTTCAGTCTTCTGCATTGTTTCAATTATGTCCAATGTGAACATCCCTGCACCTTCCATCTGGATGTGCTGAAGCCTTCTGAAAATAACATTTTACTTCGGAGTCACGTGAGTGACTACGTGAAGACCCCGCCAGCACGCATGCGCGACATATCGTCGAACGCATTGCGGAAGCGACAGTCGGGAGGAGCGCCGCTCGTCCAGCGCAAGTTTTGAAAACTTACTGAAGGTAAGTCTTACCTTTTCTGGTGAGCATGGCGACTCGGTGTGATTTCTTTTTCAGAACGGAGGAAGCACCATGGAGTCGCGTAAGGGAGAGCAGCAGCTGATACCGCTGCTGTGGAAGCAGCCAGCAGCGTGCCGTCTCTCCAGAGCTGCAGGTGCTGCCAGCAGCCCCCGGCTTCTCGCCGCTACAGACCGCAGGTGCGCCACGGGCGGCGGCAAAACCACCCGGAAGTCGGACAGGACCGTTGACTCAGCTGGGTCCGGACCTGAAGACAGTGCTCCAGCGTGACCTGCTTATGCAGGGGCAGAGTCACAGTGGGTCTCCTCGCAGACCCACGGCAGCATCCTTTCAAGGACTGCCAAATGTCTCACCCTCTTCGCAGGGGAGCATTAGGGGTCAGAGCTGGGCTGACCCTGAAGAAGGGGCAATGGCTGAACAGTCAACTGTGAGGGGTGCCAGAAGAGAGAGCAGCAGAAGAATTGTGGGAACACATGCTGTACCAACTCAGGAAGGACTGCCTATACAAAGCTGCAAGCCAGTACAAAATACATGGATACAAACCAGCTACAGGAGCAAGCCATTAACTTTATGACTGGGAAGTACATTGCTCCAGAGAACTCCATTCTCTTAAAGTACCAGCAGTCTATGACCCCCATCTGGGGCAACAGGAGCCCAGAGGAAACTGCTGGCTGCTAAAATCACAGCAGTACCAGGACAACTGATGGGGTTGATTTGCCTGAAGAGTTACTAGATGCTCTAGCAGACTGTGTAATACTCAGTGGAGATTAACAGTTACAGGAAGAGCATCATCAAGAGGTGCGGAATTATGCAAGACAAGTAGCACACAGGCGCCAAAATTGCTGTTGGGGGACCTCCCGAAGCAGGTGAAAGACCTGCATGAGGAAGCCAAGGCTATAGGCCTGATCAAGGTGCCAAGCACCTCTAAAACCCACTATCAACAGCGGCAGCACCCCTACACACCCACCAGACATCGGTGCTATGGAAGACCTCGGTGCTATGGTGAAAGCTCGAAGGCCGGCCCACCTGCACAGCGGTCTTTCAGACCATGGCCCAGCCCGGCCTTCATGGAAAATGCGCCAACCCCACAACGCAGCAACACAATACCAGAAGAAACAAGTGCGGAGACAACCCACACAACACCGGTAACAATGGAGGTAGGTGGGTCTGGTTGTCTTAAAAAACATTGCATGTCCGATTCATCAAAAGTTGGGGGACGGTTGCACTTGTTTCATCATGTGTGCTGCACTTTTACCTCTGAACCTTTACATACTCGGAAGTATTCAGAATTACAAAATTGAATTTGTATACGAACTTCCGTCCCAGTTCAGCATACGCCTAGCAGGAAGTTCATACTTCACAAAAAGAGAGAACAGCAGGCCATGCTGAACTGTTAAGACTAAACACAAAAGGGAATTGAGAAAACAATCAGAGAATTTCAAGAGTTCGTATCAAATATATTTATAAAAAACTAAAAAGATGGTGGTTGCCGTATCATTACAGATTTGACCGAACTAAGTACTTCCGTTCAGTATGCCCATTTCAAAATAGACACGTTTGTCACACACAGGATCATCGTAAATACCTGAAATTTATCTGGATGGGACAGCTATGGCAGTATAAGGCCTTACCCAATGGGTTGTCATCAGCACCCAGGCTATTACAAATTTATTAAAACCAGCTTTAGCATACTTAAAGAAACATAACCATATCGTCATGGCTTACCTTGATGATATTCTCATTGTAGGTGAAAATTGGAGCTGGCTACATTGGTGGTATCAGCCACAACACAGAGATTTAACGTACATCCAGATAAATCAAAATTGGAACCCTCCACTTCCATGGATTATTTGGGGTTCACTATTGACTCTGTTCATATGTCTATCACCTTGCCACCAAACAAAGTGACAGACTTGATGGGAGTATGCAAAAGCCTCACTGGCATCAGGGAACCATCCATTCGGCAAGGAGCAAGAGTGATTGGGAAATTGGTGGCTGCGTTCCCAGCAGCACAATTGGACCACTCCATTATTAAAACCTGGAAGAGGGAAATTTTAGCTCTCAAAAATCATGCAGGCCATTTCAATAGGCCTATGCAACTACCAGGGAAAGTAAATCAGAATTAAACTGGTGGATAGAAATGCTCAACATTATCCTAACCCCATCACCCCATTCTATATCCCTAGGGTACATTACAGACTGATGCCAGTGCTAAAGGTTGGGGAGCAACTAATACCACCACAAGTTGTGGTGGCAGATGAGTGCACAAAAATTATTCTGTTTAAAGCACTAGGAATTAATTATCTAGAAATGCTGGGAGCGTTTCATGGACTCAGGGCCTACTGCTCAGATTGAGCACCAGTTGCATGTACGGTACAAATTGATACCACAGTGGGGCCTATATATAATCATATGGGTGAAGTAAAGTCGATATCATGTGATGAATTGGCTAATAATATCTGGCACTGGTGTCTGGGAGAGAGATTTGGATCTCAACCACTTACCTTCCAGGTAAGCTAAATACAGTGGGCAGACACCAGGTCACGTAAATTTCAACGACAACATTAAATGGATGTTGGATCGGAAAGTGTTTACAGATATTATAGACCGGTATGGGACACCAGATATCGACCTTTTTTCCATCCAGACTAATTCACCAACTACCAACATATGTTGCTTGGGAACCAGACCCAGGGGCAGCAGCGATGGACGATTTCTCGCTGCATGGGGGGGGGGGGGGGATTTGTTTTGCTATGCATTTTCCCCTTCTGCCTCATCAGGCTAGTCTTACAATAATTAAACAAGACGCTGCAACGGGTACTATGGTTCCCAACAGTACAAAGATGGTCTCAGAACACTGCATCTGGATCAACAACGGCCAAGGAGGTTGGCACACCCCATGCGGGAAAGTATCCGTGCCATGACTGTATGAACTTGTTGATTTGCAGTTTCTGAACAGGCCATTTCTGGGATACGGACTCTCCGACAGGACGATCAATGCCATCTCAGCGTCGTGCAGGGAGTCCACGAGAAGACAGTACCTGACATATGTCAGGAAATGGGAAGTGTTCTGCACCAGGACGAACACTACATATGACTCAGCCACCAACACTGAAGTGCTGGAGTTCTGGCCACCCTTCATTTCGATGAAGGATTGAGTTACAGTGCCATTATTGTGCAAGGAGTGCCCTATCTAATATCTGGGCAGAGGGAGTGATCACCTGGCTATAGGATCACACCCACTAGTACCTAAACGAATGAGGGGTATTTGTACTCTATCCCCCCCCAGGCCCAGATACACCCATATATGGGACATAGGTAGTACACCATGTTACGAGGATGGACACCAATATCGGGGCTCACTCTGGACAAACTAATATCCTAGATGGGAATGATTATGGCACTTGGATCAGCACAACGGGTCCAGTCCTTACACAAGCTAGTATAGGACGTCATGTCTGTCACAAATGGCAGATAACCTGCTACATACAGGGGTACTTAAACAAGACTGACCCGGTTCCTCTGGCCAATATTAGAGTTCTGGCCTATCCTGCAGATAGTCGGCCCTGCATAGTGACACATATTTTCCAATATATAGTCACCAAGACACTTATGGGCACGGAGAGAGCTTTCTCATTAGCCATAAATGCCCTCACCTAAGGTCACAGTGCAAACCATATACAGATGGTTAGGGTGGTATTACGTGCAGTGGTGGATACTAATGTTTCAAATCTCACTCCAACAGGGCTGCATCTACGCTAGGATGATGGGAGTTCCTATGGACCACATCCTTGCCACAGCGGGGTGGAGCAATGAACGCATTCAATGCTTTATAATAAACCCGTGGCCGATCCTGAGACGTTTGCAGGGAAAAATTAAGTTCTGTAAAATAAATTACCCAATGTGGGGCATATTATTTTAGGTATGAATAATACCTTAATTGTTTTTCAGCACAGTGTCGTGTGTGAAATACGTTCATCCTCCTTCCCAGAATGGCAGTGTGTGAGCATGGTCTCGTTCCAGGGCATGAAATCACAGAGCTTTGAAATCTTCACGTAGTCACTCACGTGACTCCGAAGTAAAATAGTAAAGATTAAATGAGAACTTACCAGTTTGAAGTTTGATCTTTATTTTATGAGGAGTTACGATGAGGGATTACGTGCCCTCCGCTCCCAAAACCCTCTATTATAAAGTTCAACTGGTATGGAAGTTCTCTCTTATCTTACTATATTAGTCTACTCTGGTATCTGTGATTTCACACCACTGCTTTGAAGAATGTCGCGCATGCGTGCTGGCGGGGTCTTCACGTAATCCCTCATCGTAACTCCTCATAAAATAAAGATCAAACTTCAAACTGGTAAGTTCTCATTTAATCTTACTATTAAATTTAGCAATTTCAGATGGACAGGATTTTTGATTCCATAAATGTTGCTCAATCTTTCATTTAAAATTTAGCTCTTTTTTTCTCCTTTGTCGCTAACTGTATTTAAAATATTTGTATGCTGAGCGTCTTGGGTCTGCTTCAGTCACATATATTTCCTATCCTACCCTTCCCAGCCCTACCACTTAAAATACATTTCAAATTCACATTTTTCCTGAGCTGAAATATTGACTGTTTCTAACGCCGTAGAAGATGCCAGACTTGCTGAATGCTCTTGGAATTTTCCAATCTTACAGAACTGGGCACCTGAGGTGATAAAAGCTAAAGAGAATAGTTTGTTAAAGAGAATTTTTAGATGAGCATTTGTACAGAATTAGTAAGTAGCATAAACTCTTCCGAGGACATTCAGTTGTAATGCTTTGTGAGCCTTGACTAGTTTTATTCAATCCAGGGGCTTCATATTGAATTTAAGTATTTCAGCATCAGAAGAGAAGCGAGGGTCCCAATCTACAACATAAACAAGTGATGTTTTGCATTTAGATTGGGCTTTTCATGACTTCTGGAGAAGTGTGGTCAAGGGTCTACATACAGCAATACTAATGTGACCAGGTAGCCTTATTTGTTTGCACAGGTATTGGGTTGTAGAAACTAATCAACATCGATAAGTTCTTTCAGGCATAAATATTAGTATTTTATGTCCATTTAGAGTACACAATGTACATCCACTTAGAGTATACATTAACCAGTGCATTTACTGGAGCGGGAATCCAAACAGGTAAAAGTTACTCTCGAGTCACTACATACCGCAATAATGGCAGTGCAGATAAATCCTGCTGCTTATTAATTAAAGTAAAATGGTTATAATCAACATTTAAAAACACAAAATTCTGGAGGAACTCATTGGGTCTGGCGGCATCTGTGGAGGGAAAGAACAGACAATGTTTCAGCTCAGGTCCCTTTTGCAGACTGTCAGATTACATTTGAGGTAGGACCCTTCTTCATACTCAGTTTGAGGAATGGTCTGACGAAGGGTCCTGACATTAAATGTCATCTGCCAGTCTGAAGAATGGACCTAAGCTGAAACATTATCTGTCCATTCCCTGTCCATGCTGCCTGACCAATGAGTTCTTCCACCACTTGGTGTTGTGCTCAAAATACCTTGTCATAGTATCACCCCTTGTGTGATATTATATCCATTTTACTACATTGTGATTTTTTTGACATAGAAATACGAGGTCTCATCGTCATTAAATTATAGCAGGTAATCATTTTATAGGACATGAACTAATTAGTATTGCTATAAGCCTGAAAGATGGACTTACAGCAACATTTCCATCGCAATCTTTAGCTTGACATACACCAGTCATCCTATTTTCTTCCAGAACATCTTCCCAACATGTTGGGTCCTTCAGAGAGAAGAAAAGAAAAACAATCTTGTTAACATTAGACACAAGGAACTGCAGATGTTAGTTTACAAAAAAATGACACAAAGTGCTGGTGTAACTTGGCAGATCAGGCAGCATCTCTGAAGAACATGGATAGGTGACATTTCGGGTCAGGACCCTTCTTCAAACTTGTCCACATTACGTTGAACATTTATGAAACATTGTTAAGGCATCATTTGCAGCACTGTATCTAATTTTATTTCACATCACTGCAGCGAGGAGGTGAAAATCCGATAGAATCCACAGAAAGTATTCACCAGTCTGGTTCCAGGAACAAGGGACTTCAGCTGTAAGATTAGATTAGAGGAACAAGGTGTTTTCTCTACAGAAAAAAAGCCTGAGAACAGATTTAACAGAGATGTACAAGATCATAACATCTTCAGATAGTCACATTTGTATTTAGCCCTCTAAACCGTTCCTATCCAAATATCTGTACAAATGTCTTTTGAAAGTCATAATTGTATCTATGTCTGTAGCTGCCTCCGGCAGCTTGCATTGGTATCGGACCACTCTCCTTGCCCTTGAGATTGCTCATTATTCTCAACCTTCTCACTTTAAGCTCATGTCTTCTAGTTTTAAAATCCCCTCCTCTGGAAAAAAGGATAGTGAGCATTTATTTTTATCCATGCCCCTCATGATTTCATATTTTTCAATAAGTTCTCCCCTCAGCTTCCAACACTCTAAACAGAAAAGTCCCAACCTATTCAGCCTCAACATAACTTACGCTGCAAGTTCTGGATCTTTCTCCTCATTCCAGGTTGCTCTGCTATCACCAGGACATGTTCTTAGCTATAGCATGGGTAGGCAATAAGCGATTGGGACACACAGGGTAAGTTTCTCCCTTCTTGACATATTACTGCTCAAAGCTCAAACTCCAATTCATCAACTATGCAGTGAAGTAAGTTTAGATGCTTACTGCTGTTGTGCTTGCTGTGGATCACTGTAATTTTCACTCTCTCAATGTACTGCCTGGCAATTGCATCATAATATTGTAAATTTTACAAGCAATTACTGTCATTTTTAATGATAACTTGACGAAGTGCAGACCCGTTGGGTCTGTTCCGCCGTGTGGTTGCGGCATGTGGCATCACACACACTAACTACCCCCCCGCACACACGCTAACAACCCCCCCTTGATATTATATTAATATTATTAATTTGCTCCTTTTACCCCATAACCGCCCTATCCACTGACGCATAGCCCCCAACTCGCAGGCACATCTAGAGAGGTGGGAGGGGGGTAGTGAGTGAGAGCAGAGAGAGAATGGGGAGAGACAAAAAGAAAGGGGCAGAGACAGAAGGGCAAGAGACAGAGGGAGAGGGGGTGGAGGGGAGGAGGAGAGGACGGGTGGGTGAAGGAGGGTGGGTGAGGGGGGAGGAGGTATGAGAGAGATGGGAGAGAGAGGGGAGAAGAGAGAGGGGGCTGAGATGGGGAGAAGGGAAGGGGAGAGAGGGGGGAAGGGGGGAGAGGTTGGAGGGAAGGAAGGGGGAGAGGTGGGGGGGAGGGAGGGGATGCGGTGGAGGGAAGGGGGTAGGGGAGGGGTGGAGGGGAGGAGGGAGGGCAGGAAGGAGATGGGGGTAGGGTAGTGAGGGGAAAGAGTGTGGAGGGAGAGGGAGAGGGGTATGAGGGAGAGAGGTGGAAGAGTGGAGAGGGAGGAGGAGGTGGGGTAGGGGAGAGAGGGGAGGGAGGGTGAGGAGGGAGAGGGGTGGGGGCAGTCCATCCATTCCCCACTCCCTATCACCCCACTCCTCTCCCTCTATTCCCACACTCTCCCTCCTCACTCCCTCGTAGAGAGGGAGGGAGGGGGGAGGGATGGGGAGAGGGAGGGAGGGAGGGAGGGGGCCAAGTGCAGACCCGTTGGGTCTGGTCCCCGAACGTGAGGTTGAGGGGGGGGGGGGGAGAGGGAGGGAGGGGTGGAAGGGGGGGAGAGGGAGGGATGGGGGAGAGAGGGAGGGAGGTGGGAGGGAGGGGGGGGAGAGGAAGGGGGGTGGAGTGGGTGGGCGTGATGCTGAGTGAGGCTGCAGGCCAGGCATACGCTGTCAAGACGCTCCGTACATCGTCAAGACGCTGCGTATGCCGTCAAGATGCTGCGTACGCCCTCAATGCGCCTGCGGGGCGACAGGCCATTGATGCGCCGGCTCTGTCACGTTGGCTCAGCCGATCTTTGGCTTGAGGTAACGTGATAGAGCCGGGCCAGGGGGAGGGAAGTGGAGGAAGTAAAATCGCCAGCGAAATAAGTGAAATGTCGGGGCCCGGGGGTGGGGGGGGGGGGGGGGGGGGGGGGGGGGGGGGGGGGCGGGGGGGAAGTGGAGCCATTGAGAAAAATGTTGCCGTTATCTTGGGAAAAATGTCGGCGTTTTTCAAGGAGAGCCGGGCGGCAGCAGCCGTTATGGTGGCTGTGGGGGTGGAAGGATTGTATTTAAAAATGTGTACATAAAAATGTGTAAATGTAATGAGGAGTGCATTAGTGAATGTAGAAGTGTAATGTCTAGCAAAATGGGAAAAAAGTTTGAGTGTGTAGTTTTGGCGGACCATGGAATCAAAGGCCAAAAATCTGACACACACACACACACACGCACACACACGCACGCACACACACACACACACACACACACAGTTTTAAAAGTATACTAGACCAAGTGCAGACCCGTTGGGTCTGTTCCCCCAACATGCGGTTGGGGGGGGGGGGGGCAGAATGTCGCGTCACACACACTAACTACCACCCCACACACACGCTAACTACCCCCCTTGATATTATATTAATATTATTCATCTGCTTGTTTTACCCCATGACCGCCCTATCCACTGACGCATAGCCCCCAACTCGCAGGTGCGTCTGGGGGGGGGGGGGGGGTTAAGGGAGTGAGGGCAGAGAGAGAGCAGGGAGAGACAGAGAGAGAGTGGTAGAGACAGAAGGGCAAGATACAGAGGGAGAGGGGGTGGAGGGGAGGAGGGTGGGGGGGAGGGGAGAGGGAGATGGGGAGAGAGTGGGGTGGAGGAAACGGGGAGAGAGTGGGGAGGGGGAGATGGGGTGAGAGTGGGGGAGGGGGAGGAGGGGGAGGAGAGGGTAGGGGGAGACAGAGGGGGGTGAGGATGGGGGAGGGTAGGAGAGCGGGGAGGGTAAAGGAGGAGTCAGGGGTAGGGGAAGGGGGGTGGGTAGAGGGGTGAGGGAGGTAGGGAGGAGGGTGGGAAAGGGGAGGGGAGAGGAGAGAGGGAAACTGAGGGGGAGGTGAGAGGAGGGGTGGGGGAGAAGAGGGGAGGAAAAGGGAGAGGGGGGGGAGGGGGAGGGGGAGGGGGAGGTGGAGAAAAATGAGTGGAGGGGGAGAGAGAGGGGCAGAGGGAGAGAGGAGGAGAGAGAGGAGGGGAGAGAGAGAGGGGGAGAGAGAGAGAAAGGGGAGGGGAGGTGGGGAGTGGGATGGAGAGGGGAATAGTGGGGAGTGAGGGGGAGAGGGGTAGCAGGGAGAGGTGCAAAAGAGAGTAAGGGGTGGAGGGGAGATGGGGGTGAAGGGGGGGTGGGGGAGGGGAGAGAGGGGATGGGAAGGGGGTGAGGGGTGAGGGCAGGGAGATGGAGGGGGAAAGGGTAGGAGGAGAGGGTGGGATGGGGGAGGGGGGGGGGTGAAGAGGTTTCGGGGAGGGGTGAGAGAGGGGTGGGGAAGGGGAGAGATGGAGAGAGGGGAGGGTGGAGGGAGAGGAAGGGGAGAGAGGGGGAAGAGTGTGGAGTGAGGGGGATAGGGGTAGGGAGGGGTAGGTGAGAGAGAGGTAAGAGTGTGGGAGGGAGGGGGAGAGTGGTAGGGGGAAGGGGTGGGGAGGGAGGGGGGGAGCGGAGAGAGAGGGGGAGAGGAGAGGAAGAGTGGGGAGGAGAGGGAGGAGGGAAGGGGGGGGAGGGAGGGGGGAGGAGAGATGGGGGGAGGGAGGGGGGTGGGAGAGAAAAGAGTGGAGGGGGGAGGGGGAGTGGGGGGAGAGGTGGGGGAGGGGGAGATGGGGGGGAGAGGGGAGGTGGGGTAGTGAGGGGGGGAGGAGGGTGGAGAGAGGGGGGTGGGCGAGGGGGGTGGGTGGAGAGGGGAGGGAGGAGAGGGGGAGGGAGGAGGGTGAGGGAGGGGAGGGAGAGGGGGAGGGAGAGGGGGGAGGAAGAGAGGAGGGGGGAGGGGAGGGAGGGGAGGGAGAGTGGAGGGGGGAGGGAGAGGGAGGGAAGAGAGTGGGAGAGAGGGGGAGGAGGAGGGGGAGAGGAGAGGGGAGACAGAGAGGGTGGGGCTGGGGGGAAGAGAGGAGTGGGAGAGAGAAAGGGGGGGAGGCAGCGGTTCGGTGAGTGGGAGAGAGAGGGGAAGAGTGGGGAGTGGGGAGGAGGGGGCAGGGAGTAATGGAAGAGAGGGGAAAAAGGGGGTGGGGTTGAAGGGTGGGGGAGGGAGCGGGAAAGGAGTGTGAGGGTGAGGAGGGAGAGGGGTGAGGAGAGGGAGATGGAGGGGGGGAGAGGGGAAGGGAGGGGGGGTGGAGGGGAGGGGGTGAGGAGGAGGTGAGGAGAGGGGTTTCGTGGAAAGGGGGGAGAGGAGGGGTGGGGGAGGGGAGAGAGGGAAGGAGAGAGGAGGAGAAGGGGAGGGAGGAGGGGGAGAGGGGGAAGGGGAGAGAGGGGGGTGAGTGTGGAGGGAGGGGAGAGGGGTAGGGAGGGGTAGGGAAGAGGGGGGGGGAGAAAGATGGAAGAGGGAGGGAGGGGGAGAGTGGTAGGGTGAGGGAAGAGTGGGGAGGGGGGAGACGCGGTGAATGGGGGAGGGAGAGGGAAGGGGGGAGAGAGAAATGTGGGGGAGGGAGATGGGGAGGGCTGGGGGATGGGGAGAGAGAAGTGGAAGAGTGGGGAGGGGAGGGGGAGGTGTAAGGGGAGTGGGGAAGTGAGAGAGAGGGAGGGGGAGGGGGAGGGGGAAACGTGGTGGAAAGAGGAGAGAGGGGTAGGGAAAGGGGTTGGGGAGGGGGATGGAGGGGAGAGAGAGGGTGGGGGAGGGAGTGAGGTGGGGAGGGAGAGGGTGGGGAAGGGGGGAGTGGTGTAAGTGGGGAGGGGGAGGGGGGTAGGGGGAGTGGTGGAAGAGGGAGAGAGGGGTAGGGGAAAAAGGGGGGTGGGGAGAGAGAGGCGATGGAGGGAAGGCAGGGGAGGAAAGAGGGGAGGAGGAGATGGGTTTGGGGAGGGAGGGGGAAGAATGTGGAGGGAGGGGGAGAGGGGTGGGGGGAGAGAAGGGAAAGAGTGGGGAGGTAGAGTGGAGGGGGAGCATCTATTCCCCACTCCCTATCACCCCAATCCTCTTTCTCTATTCCCACACACGTGGTCACGAGCTTCGACACAGGCTGCGGGGAGGGGGGGCTGGGGCTGGGGCAAAGGCAGATGTAAAAATCCATTCCGATTGGAACATCTGTGAGGGATGGCATTGTGACATCACACAATGGAAGGTGCTGGAACATCAGATGGGGGGGGGGGAGGGGGGGCTGGTGCAAAGGCAGATGTAAATCCATTCCGATTGGACATCTGTGAGCATTGGGCATTGTGACATCACACGATGGAATGTTCACCAACATTCTATGGATGAGAGCAGTTTGATTTTTTTAAGATTTTGAAATATTGGGGGGGGGGGGGGAGGATTTTATTAAAAATGTGTACGTTAAAATGTCTAAATGTAATGTCATTTGATAGTAGCATTAAAGATACTGTTCGCATATGGATATGCAGGGAATAGAGGAATATGTATTAAGTGCAGATAGATAAGAGTTAGTCTTGGCGTCATGTTCTGCATAGACATTGAGGGCCGAAGGAATTGTTCTTGTGCAGTACTATTCTACGTTCTATGAATTGCAGGATATACATCAAGTGCAGGCAGGATTTTTATTTAACTTGGCATCATGTTTAGCATGGATATTGTGTGCCAAAGATCATGGTCCTGTGCTGTACTGTTTTATGTTCTATCTGATGAAAGCACCTCCAATGCTAATCTATATTATTTTCTGTAGCCCCAAACAAGGCAGTAATCCCACGCCTGCATATTTCAGATTCTGAATCCCACAAACTGAACCTGACTGAATTCTGCTAATTGAATTCAAGTTATAACTGTAAAAACCAGATCAATGATGTACAGAAATATCTCAATACTTCATTATCCATCATGAAAATGTTTGTATTTGACAGTATGAGAAAATAACTAAATAACCTTTGATGCTGCTAGTGCCCCAGATTTTGTTTTAACCAAATAAACATGCAGGAGTGATGAGGAAGGGAACCCATTCACCCATTATTTCTTTCCTATTAGTTATACATCAGTTATATACACACTGAACTTTTTTTTCTCTCTCTCGTTTATCATATTATTTATTATGATTACATATTCTGTTGTGCTGCAACAAGTAAGAATTTAATTGTTCTATCTGGGACATATGACAATAAAACACTCTTGACTCTTGTAGAAACAAACATTGGAAAATTAACTGAGATAATTTGTTGATGAATGAAATCAATGGATGTAAAGCACAGTACCTTGGCAGCAACAACAAAATAGGCTCAACTCCTCCAATACATTATCCCCAATAAGCCTTCCCACAGATATTCTTTAAGGGGCTGTCCCACTTGGCCGACCTAATTGGCAAGTTTAGAAGAGTTTGAAAAAATGACATGTTGAAGACCTCCTTCGACTATGTAGAAGACCTCCTTCGACCTCATTCGACTATGTTGAAGACCAGCTTCGACTAGCTATGACTGACTTCGGGAAAATAGGACAACGAATAGTGGAGAGTGAATACAACCTCCTTCGATTTCCTTCGACCTTCCTTCGACTATGATGAAGACTATCTACGACTACCTTCCACTAGCTTCGACTACCTTCGATTACCCTCGACTAGCATGCGGACCTTCAGGGCCTGTCCCACTTGGGCGACCTAATCCACAAGTTCTGGTGAGTTTGCCCTTGACTCATACTCGCAGCATGGTCGACACAAGGTCATAGGAGGTCTTCGTAACTCTCCTTCATGCTCGAAAGTGGTCTCCGCATACTCGAGGCCTCAGCTAGGTCACGGCATTTTTTTCAATATGTTAAAAAATGCCTGCGAGTAAAAAAAGGTTGCCATAGAAAAAATCGATACTTGTTTTACTCGTAGGTTTAGTCGTAGTAGGTCGTTGTACGTCGTCATGTTAGTCATGGGTAGTCGAAGGTAGTCAAGGGTAGTTGTAGATAGTTTTCATTATAGTCGAAGGGAGGTCGAAGGAAACCGAAGGAGGTCGTCTTCACTCTCCACTATTCGGTGTCCAATTTTCCTGAAGTTAGTCGTAGCTAGTCGTAGCTAGTCGAAGCTAGTCTTTAACACGGTCGAAGGAGGTCTTCTAATAGTCGAAGGAGGTCTTCAACATGTCATTTTTTCAAACTCTTCGAAACTCGCCAATTAGGTCGCCCAAGTGGGACAGCCCCTTTAAGGAATGTTGCGCACAAATCTTAAGCTGCACAAACAGCACAAAATTCACATATTGACACCTTCACAATCTCAAAGTGAACAGCAGGAAGAATTATTTGCTGGGTTGACAGTGATTAAAAGGAGAGTTTGTTGTGCAGATTTAATGGTGTTTGATAATTCACTAGTTGATAGTTTTCAACTCTTAGTTTTCTCTCTTAGTTTTAAGAGAGTCACAACTAACTGCAAATAGTCATGGAGTGATACAGTGTGGAAACAGGCCCTTTGGCCCAACTGGCCACATGTCCCAGCTACACGTCCCACCTGCCCGCATTTGGTCCATATCCCTCCAAACCTGTCCTATCCATGTACCTGTCTAACTGTTTCTTAAATGTTGGGACAGTCCCTGCCTCAATTACCTCCTCTGGCAGCTTGTTCTATACATCCACCACCCATTGTGTGAAAAAATTACCCCTCATTTTCCTATTAAATCTTTTCCCCTTCAACTTAAATCTGTGTCCTCTGGTCCTCGATTCACCTATTCTGGGTAAGAGACCCTGTGCATCTACCCGATCTATTCACCTCATGATCTTATACACCTCTGTAAGATCACCCCTCATTCTCCTGCGCTCCAAGGAATAGAGTCCCAGCCTACTCAACCCTTCCCTGTAGCTCACATCCTCTAGTCCTGGCAACATTCTCGTAAATCTTCTCGATACCCTTTCCAGCTTGACAACATCTTTCCTATAACCCGGTGCCAAGAACTGAACACAATAAAAGCGGCCTGACCAAGTCTTAAACAACTGCAACAAGACCTTCCCGACTTCTACACTCAATACTCTGGCTGATGAAGGCAAATGTGCCAAAAGCCTTTTTGACCACCCGATCTACCTGCGAGTCCACCTTCAAGGAACTATGCACCTGCAATCCTAGATCCATCTGCTCTTCAATGCTATCCATAGCCCTGTCATTCACTATGTAGGTCCTGTCCATGTTAGACCTCCCAAAATGCAACTTCTCACTTTTCTCTGCATTAAATTCCATCTACCATTCCTCAGCCCAACTGGCTAATCGATCAAGATCCTGCTGCAATTTTGCACAACCATCTTCAATATCTGCAAAACCACCCACTTTTGTATCATCTGCAACCTTGCTAATCTTGCCATGTATGTCCTCATCCAAATCATTGATATAGATGACAAACAGTAACGGGGCCAGCGCCAAACCCTGAGGTACACTACTAGGTCAGACCCCTACAGGGTCAACAAGAACCACCCCTTGTTACTGAAACAGCTGTGGAAGATCCTGAAAGTCATCTGGAGGAGAGGGAAAGTGGCACAGCAGTGGTGATTCGCTGAAGGAGTCTGGATTCCAAAGGAAGAAGATTCCAAGAATATCAATCAGTTCAGGATCACCTCCTTGCTCAGCGCTGAAGGCAAGATCTTCTTCAGCATAGTAGCGAGGCGGCTAACCAATTTCCTCTCCAGCAATGGCTGCATCGACAGCTCAATGCAAAAGGGAGGCTTATCTGGATTGCCGGTGTGCCTCGAGCACACGGGAGTGGTAACCCAGCTCATCAGAGAAGCCAGGGAGAACAAGGGAGACCTGACAGTGCTCTGGCTGGACCTGGCCAGCGCCTACGACTCCATCCCACACAAGCTGATCCAGACAGTCATGGCCAAGCATCATGTGCCGGGCCAAGTAGCAGATCTCATCCTGGACTACTACAACCAGTTCAGCATGAGAGTCTCAGCAGAGTCAGTAACATCAGAGTGGCACAGACTGGAGGATGGGGTCATCACAGGCTGTACCATCTCTGTGATCCTTTTTGCCTGGCGATGAACATGATCGTCAAGTCTGCTGAGCCAGAGTGCCAGGGCCCTTGGACCAAGTCAGGAATGCGCCAACCACCAATCAGAGCCTTCATGGACGACCTGACTGTCACCACTGAGTCAGTGCCAGGAGGCAGGTGGATCCTGCAGGGTTGGAGAAACTGATTGGATGGGCAAGGATGAGGTTTAAGCCAGGAAAATCAAGGTCACTGGTGCTAAAGAAGGGCAACGTCATGGATAGGTTCCGCTTCAGCATCGATGGAACACCAATCCCAACTGTCTCCGAAAGGCCAGTGAAGAGTCTTGGCAAGGTGTTTAACAGCAGCCTGAAGGATACCGCATCAATTCAGGCAACCTGTCAGGAGCTGGAGAGCTGCTTGAAAGCGGCGGACCGGTTGGGGCTTCCCGGCAAGTTCAAGACATGGATTTATCAGCATGGTATCCTGCCAAGGATACTCTGGCCACTGCTTGTCTACGAAGTCCCAATATCCAACGTAGAGAGATTAGAGAGGAAAGTCAGTAGCTTCCTCAGGAAGTAGCTGGGACTGCCCAGGAGTCTTAGCAGCATCGCCCTTTACGGAAATAACACCAAGCTCCAGCTGCCCCTGAAGTCTGGAGGAGGAGTTTAAGGTGATTTGGGCTAGAGAGGTGATGCTGTACAGGGACTCCAGCAATGCCAAGGTGGCTCAGATGGGGTGGAGGTGAAGGAGGTGGGAGGAAGTGGAGAGCCGACGAAGCCGTGCTGCAAGCGGAGGCTCGGATACGCCACAGAGTCCTGGTGGGAGCAGTGTCTCGGGGAAGAGCTGGTCTGGGAATCTTCCCAACTCCCCAGTTTAACAAGGCCAAGGGGAAGAAGAGGCACAGGCTTGTGCAGGAGGAAGTGAGGGCAGCGGTGGAGGAGGAGAGGTCTACCAGAGGGGTGGGCTTGAGGCAGCAGGGGGCCTGGACAAGGTGGGAGCAGGCCATGGACCGGAAAGTAACATGGTCTGAGCTCCGGCAGGCTGAACCACAGTGTATCAAGTTCCTGGTCCAGGCAGTGTATGATGTCTTGCCCAGCCCATCAAACCTCTTCATCTGTGGCAAAGCTGGATCTGTGTATTGCCCACAATGCTCAGGCAAGGGAACATTGGAACACATCCTGAGCTGCTGCCCAAAGGCTCTTGTGAAGGAGTCTGGATCCTGAAGGAAGAAGATTCCAAGATAGTCCAGGATGAGATCTGCTACTTGGCCCACCCCACCACTCATGAAGGCCGGAGTGCAGCTGCCAAGAACCACAACAACCAGGAATCCATCAGGAATCCTGGCGACTGCGCAGGACTGGCAACTTTCTGTTGACCTGGTGAAACAGCTGAAGTTCCCACAGCACATTGCCACGACCACCATGAGGCCAGACATCCTCCTGGTCTCAGAGGCGACCAAAAACATCATCTTGTTGGAGCGCAGTGCCGTGGAGGACCGTCAGGAGGAGGCCCACGAGAGGAAGATAAGCAAGTATGAAGAGCTGGTCATAGACTGACGTAAGCAGGGCTGGAAGGCAAGGTGTATGCCCATCGAGGTTGGCTGCAGAGGTTTTGCAGGGCAATCGCTCTATAAAGCCTTGAGTGCATTGGGCATCAATGGATTATAGAGGAGAAGAGCCATCAAGAACACCACAGAGGCAGCGGAGAAAGCCTCAAGATGGCTCTGCATCAGGAGAGGAGGTCCATGGGGTGGAGTGAATGCCACCTGAACACAAGTCGTGGTCTGATCAACCACGGCTGGGTCGCCTGGGTGAGAGTGTCTGATGTTGAAAGACCCGGAACACCCAATGACCCCAGGTTTCATCACTGATGTGTTCAGGAGCATCAATAGATGTATTTTTTTATCAATCACAGGCCTCCAGTCCGAGAAGCAACCTTCCACCATCACCCTCTGCTTCCTTCTATGAAGCCAATTTTCTATCCATTCAGCTATCTCTCCTTGGATCTCATACAATCTAACCTTCCAGAGCAGCCTAGCATGCAGAACATTGTCAAATGCTTTTCTGAAGTCCATATATATATAACATCTACAGCTCTGCCCTCATTGACCTTTTTGGCCACGTCTTCAAAAAACACAATCAGATTTGTGAGACACGACCTCCCACGTACAAAACGATGCTGACTATCGCTAATCAGTTCATGTCTGTGTAAATACTTCTATATCCTGTTGCTCAAAATACTCTCTGGTGTTAAGCTCACTGGCATATCATGAATGAATGAATTAATTAATTTGTTGGCCAAGTATTCACATACAAGAAATTTGCCTTGGTGCTTCGCCCGCAAGTGACAACATGACATACAGTGACAGTTAGGAATGACACATAAAACATTAAACATTAATAATAAAATATTATCGATTAAGCATGTGAATTAAATTAAATACCAGAGCAAAAGGAGGCTACAGATTTTTGGTTACCGAGTAGAGCTACTACCAATGGATAAAAGCTGTTTTATTTGCATTCCCCACTGTGATGGAAGGCAATAAAGTCTTATCTTCTTTCCTCCTTTCCTCCCGCGGTCGGGGGAGTCGAACCATCTGCAACCAGAGATTGAACTCCCTCGTCGGGGAGGTCTAAGCTCCCGCAACGGGGCGGTCAAACTCCTGCGGCTTGGAGTACCCAAAATCGGTCCCTAACCATGGACAGTGAGCTTCACGAGCACCAAAGGCCAACCTCTGGCAAAGGAATCGCCAGCTCACGATGTTAAAGTCCGCAGACTCCACGGTTTTGGAGCTCTAGAAGTCCCAGCAAGAGGCTGCCAACTCCACGATGTTCAGCCGCAGTGCAGGTGGAGATACGACACGGAACAAGTCTCATCTCAGTCGAGGAAAGAGATAAGAAAAGTTTCCCCCACCCCCCACATAATACAAAAGGAATATGGGGAGAAAGCAGGAACGGGGTACTGATTTTGGATGATCAGCCATGATCATATTGAATGGCGGTGTTAGCTTGAAGGGCTGAATGGCCTACTCCTGCACCGATTTTCTATGTTTCTATGTAAAACTAAAGATAAACTAAAACATAAATTTTACAACAAACTAAAAACACAAAGAAGGAGAAAGACGAAGACAGACCATTGGTGAGGCAGCCATCGTGCGGCGCCACCCATTTAGTTCCCAGCATATTCCCCGCAGCCCTTCTTGAATACAGGCACAACATTTGCCATCCTCCAGTCTTCCGGTACCTCTCCCCGTATTTAAAGATGACTCATAAATTTCAAGCAGGGCTCCCACAATTTCCTCTCTGGTTTCGCCACAATGTCCTCAGATATATCTGATCAGGCCATGGCGTTATGTCTACCTTCTTGCACGATAGTACCTACAGCACCTCTTCAACCGTAACACTGACAGTTCTCAAGACACTTCCATTGATTGCCCCAAGTTCCTTCGTCCTCCTGTCTTTCTCATCGGTAAATACAAAGAAATACTCATTGAAGACCTTGCCCATGTCCTGTGGCTCCACACAGAGTTGACCGCTTTGATCCCTGAGGGGTCCCACTCTCTACCGTTTTCCTCTTTATGCATTTATAAAATCTCTTGGGGTTGTCCTTATTGCTGTCTGCCAGAGCTATCTCCTGATCCCTTTGTGCCCTTCTGATTTCCTTTTTTACTTTGCTCCTTAGTTCCTGAAACTCCTCCAGGGATACACTTGATCCCAGCTGCCTATACCTGTCACATGCGTCCTTCGTATTCTTGACTAATGCTTCAATTTCTTTCATCGCCAAGCTTCCTTACCTTTGCCTGCTTTGCCATTCACTCAAACAGGGATGCGCAAATCCTGAGCTTTTTTCATCACACTTTTAAAAACATTTCATTTGGCTGATGTTCCTTTCCCCTCAAATAACCTGCTCCAATCAATAAGCAAGACTTTCTCTCATACCTTCAAAGTTGGCCTTACCTCAATTTAGCATTTTAACACGTGGGCCCTCCCTGTCCCTATCCTTAACTATCTTAAACCTAATCGAACAGTGGTCACTGGTCCCAAAAGGCTCCTCCACAAACACTTTATTCACTTGCACTTCTCAATTTTCCAAGACTAGATCAAGTGTTGGCCTCTCACGTGTGGGACCCTCTACATATTGCTGGAGAATACTCTCCTGAAACCTTTGAGAAATTGGACTCCATCTAAACCTTTCACACTATGATTTTCCCAGTCAATATTGGGGAAGTTAAAATCTCCTACTATAACAACTTTATTTAACTTGCAGCTGTCTGCAATCTCTTGCCATATTTGTTCTAATTTCCGTTGACTATTTGGGGGTCTGTAGTACACCCCCAACAAGGCGATCATCCCTTTCTTGTTCCTCAGTTCCACCCACATAGCTTCACTAGTCAAACCGTCCACTGCCATGACATCCTCCTTAACCAATAACGCAACTTCCTCTCCTCTTTTACCACCACCCCTATCTCTCCTGAAGCACCTGTATCCCGGAACATTGAGCTGCCAGTCCTGCCTCTCACTTAACAAGGCTTCAAGAATGGCTACAATGTCTCAGTCGCACTTACCTATCCATGCCCTAAGCTTATCTGCTTTACCCATCAGGCCCCTTGCATTAAAATACGTGCAGTTTAAACCAACCTTTTTTCCTCACTCTCTGCCTTTCTCTGCCTATTCTGTCCTCCAAACTTTTTCTCAACACTCTCTATGCCAACTTTTAATCTCTCACATGCATCAGTCCTGTATGAGATCCCACCCCAAATGCTGGAATAATGAGAAAAACAAAGAGCTAAGGAACTCAGTGGCCAGGCAGCACCTGTGGAAGGATGGGATAGACAATGTTTCAGGTCGACGACCCTTCTTAAGACTGGCACATATAATATTCTGAAGAAGGATTCTGACCAAAAACGTTCACCCAAAAACATTGTCTGTCCATTCCCTTTATAAATGCTACTTGATCTGCTTGGATTCCTTCATCACATTGTGTTTTTGAAGATTTAAATTGTTATTATGAATTAAGGTTCCATTAAATTATGGTCTCAACTTGTTGCTGTTAGAATTTAGGATTTTGTTGGTGTTCCTTTAATTGCATAGCATGATACACAAGGAAAATATTTGAGGATAGACAAAGAATGCAGGAGTTACTTGAAATTATAGAAATCAACGTTCATACTGCTGGATTGTAAGCTGCCCAAGCGAAATATGAGTTGCTGTTTTTCCAATTTGCGTTTGGTCTCAATCTGACAGTGGAGGAGGCCTAGGACAGAAAATGTCAGTATGGGATTGAACAGGGGAGTTAAAATGTTTGGCAACCAGGTGATCACGTCAGCTAAGGCAATCTGAGCATAAGTGTTCAGCGAAATGATCACCAAGTCTACGCTTGGTCTCGCCGATATATAGGAGCCCACACTTGGAACACTGGATACAGTAGATATGATTGGAGGAGGTGCAAGTCAACTTCTGCCTCACCTGAAAGGACTGTCAGGGTCCCTGGATGTGGTCAAGTATAGGGACGTGTTTGCATCTCCTGCGGTTCCAGGGTTAAGTCCTTGGGGAGTTGGTGGTTTGGGTGGGAAGGGATGAGTGAATCATAGAATCATAGAAAATAGGTGCAGGAGTAGGCCATTCAGCCCTTCGAGCCTGCACCGCCATTCAATATGATCATGGCTGATCATCCAATTCGGTATCCTGTACTTGCCTTCTTTCCATACCCCCTGATCCCTTTAGCCACAAGGGCCACATCCAACTCCCTCTTAAATATAGCCAATGAACTGGCCTCAACTACCTTCTGTAGCAGAGAATTCCACAGACTCACCACTCTCTGTGTGAAAAATGATCTTCTCATCTCGGTCCTAAAAGACTTCCCCCTTATCCTTAAACTGTGACCCGTTGTTCTGAAGTTCCCCAACATCGGGAACAAGCTTCCCGCATCTAGCCTGTCCAACCCCTTAAGAATTTTGTAAGCCTCTATAAGATCTCCCCTCAATCTCCTAAATTCCAGCGAGTACAAGCCGAGTCTATCCAGTCTTTCTTCATATGGAAGTACTGCCATCCCAGGAATCAGTCTGCGGTACCTTCTCTGTACTCCCTCTATTGCAAGAATATCTTTCCTCAGATTAGGAGACCAAAACTGTACGCAATACTCCAGGTGTGGCCTCACAAGACCCTGTACAACTGCAGTAGAACTCCTTGCTCTTGTATTCAAATCCTTTTGCTATGAATGCCAACATACCATTCGCTTTCTTCACAGCCTGCTGCACCTGCATGCCTACTTTAAATGACTGATGCACCATGACACCCAGGTCTTGTTGCATCTCCCCTTTTCCTAATCGGCCACCATTCAGATAATAATCTACCCTCCTGTTTTTGCCGCCAAAGTGGATAACCTCACATTTATCCTCATTATACTGCATCTGCCATGCATTTGCCCACTCACCCAACCTATCCAAGTAACCTTGCAGCCTCCTAGCATCCTCCACACAGCTAACACTGCCCCCCAGCTTCGTGTCATCCGTAAACTTGGAGATGTTGCATTCAATTCCCTCATCCAGATCATTAATATATATTGTAAATAGCTGGGGTCCCAGCACTGAGCCTTGCGGTACACCACTAGTCACTGCCTGCCATTCTGAAAATGACCCGTTTACTCCTACTCTTTGCTTCCTGTCTGACAGCCAGTTCTCTATCCACATCAATACTGAACCCCCAATACCGTGTGCTTTAAGTTTGTATGCTAATCTCTTATGTGGGAACTTGTCGAAAGCCTTCTGAAAGTCCAGATATAACACATCCACAGGTTCTCCCTTATCCACTCAACTAGTTACATCCTCAAAAAATTCTATAAGATTTGTCAGACATGATTTACCTTTCATAAATCCATGCTGACTTTGTCCAATGATTTCACCGCTTTCCAAATGTGCTGCTATCCCATCTTTAATAACTGACTCTAGCATTTGCCCCACTACCGATGATAGACTAATTGGTCTGTAATTCCCCGTTTTCTCTCTCCCTTTTTAAAAAGTGGGGTTACATTAGCTACCCTCTAATCCTCAGGAACTACTCCAGAATCTAAAGAGTTTTGAAAAATTATCACTAATGCATCCACTATTTCTGGGGCTACTTCCTTAAGTACTCTGGGATGCAGCCTATCTGGCCCTGGGGATTTATCGGCCTTTAATCCATTCAATTTACCTAACACCACTTCCCGGCTAACCTGGATTTCATTCAGTTCCTCCATCTCATTTGACCCCCGGTCCCCTGCTATTTCCGGCAGCTTATTTGTATCTTCCTTTTTCAAGACAGAACCAAAGTAGTGATTCAATTGGTCTGCCATGTCCTTGTTCCCCATGATCAATTTACCAGTTTCTGACTGCAAGGGACCTACATTTGTTTTAACTAACCTTTTTCTCTTCACATATCTATAAAAAACTTTTGCAGTCCGTTTTTAAGTTCCGTGCCAGTTTTCTTTCATAATCGATTTTCCCTTTCCTAATTAAGCACTTTGTCCTCCTCTGCTGGACTCTGAATTTCTTCCTGTCCTCTGGTAGGCTGCTTTTTCTGGCTAATTTATATGCTTCATCTTTAGTTTTGATACTATCCCTGATTTCCCTTGTTATCCACGGTTGCACTACCTTCCTTGATTTATTCTTTTGCCAAACTGGGATGAACAATTGTTGTAGCTCATCCATGCAGTCTTTAAATGCCTTCCATTGCATATCAACCGTTAACCCTTTAAGAATCACTTGCCAGTCTATCTTGGCCAATTCACTCCTCATATCCTCAAAGTTACCTTTCTTTAAGTTCAGAACCCTTGTTTCTGAATTAACAATGTCACTCTCCATCCTAATGACGAACTCAACCATATTATGGTCACTCGTGCCAAAGGGGCCACACACAACAAGACTGCTAACTAACCCTTCCTCATTACTCAGTACCCAGTCTGGAATAGCCTGCTCTCTCGTTGGTTCCTCTACATGTTGGTTTAGAAAACGATCCCGCATACATTCCAAGAAATCCTCTTCCTCAGCACCCCTGCCAATTTGATTCACCCAATCTATATGTAGATTGAAGTCACCCATTATAAATGTTTAACCCTTGTTGCACGCATTTCTAATTTCATGTTTGATGCCATCCCCAACTCCACTACTACTGTTAGGTAGCCTGTACACAACTCCCACTAGCATTTTCTGCCCCTTAGTGTTTCGCAGCTCTACCCATATCGATTCCACATCCTCCAAGCTAATGTCCTTCCTTTCTATTGCGTTAATCTCCTCTCTAACCAGCAACACTACTCCACCTCCTTTTCCTTTCTGTCTATCCCTCCTGAATATTGAATATCCCTGGATGTTCAGCTCCCAGCCTTGGTCACCCTGGAGCCATGTCTCCGTGATCCCAACTATATCATATTCATTAATATCTATCTGCACATTAAACTCATGCACCCTATTACGAATGCTCCTTGCATTGAGACACAAAGCCTTCAGGCTTGTTTTTACAAAACTCTTACCCCTTATACAATTATGTTGAAAAGTGGCCCTTTTTGATTTTTGCCCTGGATTTTTCTGCCTGCCACTTTTACTTTTCACCTTGCTACCTATTGCTTCTACCCTCATTTTACATCCCTCTGTCTCTCTGCTCATGCTCCCATCCCCCTGCCACATTAGTTTAAATTCTCCCTGACAGCACTAGCAAACACTCCCCCAAGGACATTGGTTCCCTTCAAGCCCAGGTGCAGACCGTCCTGTATGTACTGGTCCCACTTCCCCCAGAACTGGTTCCAATGCCCGAGAAATTTGAATCCCTCCCCCTTGCACCATTTTTCAAGCCACATATTCATCTGCAATATCCTCCTTTTTCTACTCTGACTAGCACGTGGCACCATTATGAACCAGGGAGATGCAGAGGGAACGGTCTCTGCAGAAAGCAGATAGGAGTGGAGATGGGAAGAAGTGACTAGTGGTGGGATTCCGTTGGAGGTGACGAAAATTTCAGAGGTTGATGTGCGACGGCTAATGGGGTGGAAGGTGAGGACTAGGGTTACGCTGTCCCTGTTGTGACTGGGGGGAGGGGGAGCAAGGGCAGAACTACAGGATACAGAGGAGACATGTGTGAGGGCCTCATTTATGATAGAACGGGGGAACCCACGTTCAATAAAGAATTCTGTTTATGGATGGCAGGTTTATCAATGATACATTTAGCATTCAACCCCAACCGCTTGATTTAAGATTGTCACACAAGAAACTGGGAAGTAAAAGAATGCAAAGGGACTTCACTCTCTGATCATTCAACAGCTCATTTATGATCATCAACGCTCAATAATCAGTGACGCTCTTGCTTATTTATCCCATTAGCTAATTTTGAATCAAACTGCAAATAGAAACGGAAAAAACAATTTTTTGATTGATTTGCTGAATCCTAAGATTTATAAAATTATTATATAATTGATATTAACATTGTTGCTTAGTCAGGCATATCCACAGTGATCTTTGACAAATCATATCTCACCCTCTACATTAATGAGCATTGACTGTTGAGATTGGTGTTAAGAAATCATTATGAACAGGTGGCACAGAAAAACACCATCACATATGCTTTTCATAAGTAAGGAACAGGCACTAGGAATCTCCCATAAGTTATATAAGCAGTTGAGCATTTAATTCCTTTGTATGCTTTTCCTTTTTCATTTATTTCAACAAGCCTCTTCTACAATAGTGAACAAAGGAATAGCATTCATAACATTTTATCAAGTTCACAGTGCACAGCCAAGCCATGTAGCTCAACTGGTCCTTGCTGGTGACTGTGTTTACATTATATTATTTATTAGCCTGTCAAGTTAGCAAACTCATTTTCTACAACAACATTAGTAATCATTTTATTTAACTTTTCCAAAAAATCCCTAAACTTCATTCTAGATGTCGGTAATACTTGCTACAAATCGTTGCCTAAAGATAAAATTATTTATTTGTATTTTGACTGCTCTTTTAATTGATCTTGAAATTATATTTTGCACACTTTTCTTTCAGGTGAATCTGCTGATATACGAAGAATTCTGTTATGTGATATTTTTCAAAATACTCTTCTGCTGGGCAAGACTCATACCTACTTCCCTCCTCTCCGTCCCCTTCCACCTACATTCCTTCCTCTGGCTTCACCATCACAATTCTTCTATCCTTTTCTCACAACTTAAATCTTTTCATCTCTGGCCTTTGTCCAACCATCTGCCTATTCAAAACCCACTCTCCTGTATCCACCTATAACCTGCCGGGCATTGCCCTGCCCCTTTTCTCTTCCAGATTTCTTACTACCCCCACCACAATCAGTCTGAACCTGACCCAAAACATCACCTATCCATGTTCTCCAGAAATGCTGCCTGCCCTGCTGAGCTACTCCAGCACTTTGTACTTTTTTTGGTAAGATAGCATCAGCAGCTCCTTGTTTCTACAGGACAGGTAAATGCAGGCACCTACAGAAAGAAAAGTAGGCTTTGCAACCCTTGGAGCATGATCTTCATTCAGTAAGATCAGGACAGGTTTGTTTCTTATCACCACATATCTACCCATTTCGCTTCAATAACCTTTAACATCCTTGTTTGGCAAAATCGTATGATCCCAATTGACCCAAGCATAACCAAGAATTCCATATTCTATTGCAATTTGTGTCAAGAGTTGTTTTCTGATACAATTCTACAGCTGTTACAATAGTCAATAGGACCTCAGTAACATTAACATTCTCCATTTGGGGGACAAGAACAAGGAGTTTTTAAAGATTTGGAACGAGTGCAGGAGAAATGTTTAAGCCCCTGTCCTACTTGGCAACTCATGGTCGCGGCGTGGCGCGGGCTGACACCTGTGTTGTCGTGAGCTGTCTCCACAAGTGTCGTCACTTTTTTCTTGTCGCCGTTGAATTTTGAAATGTCCAAAACCTAGCTGCGGCAGTGTGCTTGACATTGCCTGACGTTGCATGTTGACTCCTGTCGTAGGTGCTGTCGTAGGTTGTTGCCTGGATTACATCAGGTGACGTACGATGTCACAAGACCTCGGCTAATTCCTTTTGCGACAACCTGTGTCATCATACGTCATCAAACGTCAACCGGCAACAGTGCCTGTGTCAAGATACGGATCAAAATGACGTTACTTGTCGCAGAGAGTGTCATAGACTGTCGCATCTTGCCATATCGTGTCGTGGGTAGACGTCTGTTGACCTCGATTGTCATTGTTTGACGTCTGTGCGGTCGCAGGATGTCGTAGGTTGTCGCTGTTGTGGTCGTCTCACGTCCCAAAAAATTGTGATGCCGGATGACGTAAATTGTCGCAGCTTGATGTCAACTGTGTCGTAGCTTGTCGTACAACTTGTGGTTTTTCGGTGGCCTGGTACGTCAGTCAATGACGCAGGCAGTTGCTGAAAAAATTGTAAAGTGGGACAGGCCCTTTGGTGCAAAGGAGCGTGAAGTTATGGAACATGTTGCTGGAGTTAGTGATTGAAGCAGAGATAATTTCAACATTGATTTACAAATTTGCATTTATATATTTTTTCAGGACATTAGGAATCACCTAATGTGTTCTGCAGCCAATAAAGCACAATGTCGGATGATAGAGCAATTGAGCGTAATGGAAACAGCACAGATACAAAAATTACGGCTTGCATGGAGGATTAAACATGATTACTGAATAGCAGAGGTGAATAGTAACTTACTATATTACAATTTTTATTCAATATGTGGCATTAATAAATGCACTATGGATATTTTTGTGTGATGTGCACATGGATTACTAGTTGCTGCCTGTGCACAATCATCCTCTCTATCCTGGCAGCTTCATAGTGGTAGCCTTGGGTTTTGGTGCAGGCTGAACATAATTAATTTAATTATGCACAGCAGTAAGCCTTGTGTTGGCCAGCTTGGCACTTGACCTGCAGCCCAACACGTCTACATCACCACTCTCATCTCTACCTCCCCTTCCTGTTTCAAACAAAGACAGCCAATGCCAAGTCTGGCTCCCTACCCCCAAAAGAGCATAGGGGTCTTCTGGAAACATGGGGTGGATAATATTACAGTGCTGTAAAACCAATAACTGAAGCACCCGACAATCTATTGATGAACCTGTGTCCATTCCATCTGAGTACATCACACCCAATGGAATTCTCACATGCACCATATCTGTTACCTCCTGATTAAAATCGAATAAACACTAATAAAATACATTTGAACAGATACATGCATAGGATAGGGAGGGATATGGTTCAAATGGAGGTTAATGGGACTAGCTGAGATGGTGCATTTTGGTCGGCATGGACAAGCTGGGGCAAAGGGATTGTTTCCTTGCTGTTTGAATCTAAATGTGCTGTGCATGATCTTCCTTTCTGAAATCCGTGCTGGTTCCCTCAATATTTTATGCCTCCATCTGGTTAATTAATTATTTCTCCTCTGAATAAAAATTTAAAATCTTTCCCTCAACGTATGATAAACTAACTTGCCTTCAAATAGCATCCATATTTTTTAAATATGTGTGTCATTATATAAATCAGGCTGTTGACTTTTAGCATCTCTCAACTTACACCATAATAGGTCTCGCCTATTTCTTTTCCAATTTCTCTCAGAATCCATGGATATACTTATTAATTCTCCTTCAACTTGACTTCTCCTGTGCTTCCTGTCAATTGCTACCAAATATCTTTCATTTCACTTTTATTCTGCACAACAATTTTCTCTCTTCTATCTATTAAAACAGTCAGTCTTCATCTATCTTCTATTAACTACGTGTCCTTTCCTTTCAGAGGTCCAATCTCACATTTAGAAATTTGTTCTTTAAAGACAGATTTATGTTTTAATGCTTTGAAATTTTCTCCTCCATTCTTTTCTATATCCCATGATTTCCTGCTGTCTTTCTTAGTTTTATCACTCTTCGAGGTCACAACATGTTCATTCCTTCGAACAGTACACTTAATTCATCGACACACAGCCTTTATGCTCCTGATGTCTTCTACGACCGAGTTGGTTGAGTGATCTAAGACAGGTGTTCAGTGGCTCATTAGATGGGGATCTTTTCTATTGACACCCCATTAAGAACAGAAGCACAATGGTAATGATTAAAGGTGCACCAGTTAGGGTTTTTAGACGAATACGGCTAATACAACAGTGCTCTGTCATATCTATATAACATAACATACGTCATCGTGTCATGATGTTAGAATATGAATCATTCTAGTGACAATTTTTACTTGTTCTTTTCCAATGAATGGCACAATGGCAATCCGGACTGTCAAAGCTGCCACAGCCAGACATAAAAATAGCTTTTTTCCACTACACTCTACTCAATAACCAAAAATCTGTAGCCTCCTTTTCCTCTGGTATTTTATTTAATTCACGTTTAATCAATACTGCTTTATTATTAATGTTTAATGTTTTATGTGTCATTCCTAACTGTCACTGTATGTCGTTGTTACTTGCGGGTGGAACACCAAGGCAAATTCCTTGTATGTGAATACTTGGCCAATAAACGTATTCATTCATTCATTCATTCATTTGTTTATTCATTCATTCATTCAATTTAATTGATTCATACAATAATTAACAGTGGAGCAGTGAAAATGTAGAAACATTATTATGCTATCTGCCATCAGGCTTGACCATAAGATTCACAACATTCAAAGAAACAGACACATTTAACTAAACTCATCCAAATAAATGGGCAGATAATTAACTTCTATGAAGTCAGGTTAGAATTCAATTCTGGGCAAAAGCTCTACTCTGTTTGGTGGGAGCATATCAGCCTAGTTATATTTATACCATCCTGCCAGCGGCCATGAATTCACCTGCAGCTACAACTCTTTCTGCCCCTACGTTGTCAGCTATGATGTTCATCAAGGATTTGTCTTTATACCACACGTCCCTCTCCTCTTGAGAAGATTGAGTGGGGATCTAGACCATTGAGGGGGCATCTTATAGGAACGTACAAAATTCTTAAGGGGTTGGACAGGCTAGATGCAGGAAGATTGTTCCCGATGTTGGGGAAATCCAGGACAAGGGGTCACAGTTTAAAAATTAGGGGGAAATCTTTTAGGACTGAGATGAGAAAAACATTTTTCACACAGAGTGTGGTGAATCTCTGGAATTCTTTGCCACAGATGGTAGTTGAGGCCAGTTCATTGGCTATATTTAAGAGGGAGTTAGATGTGGCCTTGTGGCTAAAAGGATCAGGGTGTATGGAGAGAAGGCAGGTACGGGATACTGAGTTGGATGATCAGCCATGATCATATTGAATGACGGTGCAGGCTCGAAGGGCCGAATGGCCTACTCCTGCACCTATTTTCTATGTTTCCATGTTTCTATCTACGTGACTTTATCCAGCGGTAGTATACAAAACAATAAAGAATCGTTCCGACGCTGACAACATCCTTACCGTATTCTCCCTCGGCGCCTCAGTATTCTCCAGATTGTCAAACTGCTTGTCAAGTAATGGATCAGCAAAAAATTCTCAAATAAAATGTTTGGAAGACTTAGTCCGTTGCCTTCACTCCCTGCCAGAAACTCCATTCCCTAACCACCTTTTCAATCCCACTCGTTAGCGACTGTTTGAAAATGCACAAAACTTTGCACACTTTGTTTCATATTTGCTGAGATGCGCTGGATTACAAAACTAAAACCACTTATTTCGATCTCACTGACAGCATTCTCCTCCACTCCTCCTGCAGCTTCTTCTTTTTGCGTATGGCGTGCACAGCCTAAAGTTGTAAGACAACATGTTCTGTTTGATCTTCTGTTTGTGCACACCAGGCTGATTGCATTCGTCGAAATAGGGTGGACCACGGGAAGTTGCAATCTCCCATCCCCTCCTGCAGCTGAATAATCACCTGTCTTTCTTTCCCTTCAGACTTGTCCCGGTGTTCATCTGCATAACTTCCCTCAATCAACACTCCACGTTTAAGGGTATCCAAATCTACTGTATTCAAAATCTCACTGTCCCATTTTCTCACCTGCTCTGTTCTTGCTGATGTACCTCAGTTTTAGCATTCACCTCCTTGCTTCCATTGCTTTAATCTCTCTCCACCATCGCTACAGCCTTACAGCCCATTATGATTGTGAAATCTTGCCCATTTCTTGGCTTATGATTCTCTCTAATTTAATCATTCCACAACCGGCAGTGCCACAGGCTTACAACTCTAGAATTAGCTCCACATGTCTGTCTACCTATCTTTCCTCCATTAAAATGCTCTTTAAAATTCCACCTATTTAATCAACAATTATTTGATCATTATATGTGCCAGTGTAAAATATATGTTGATTTTGCTCCTGTGGGAGGTTAGCTAAAATGTGTTAAGTAAATTAAGATTGCTATTGTTGCAGATATCACAGAAAAATGATATCCACCTGAATTATGACATAGAGGCGGGGGACAGGGGAACGGGGGGGAGCGCTAACTGAAATTCACACGGTGCAAAGCCAAGGTGATGCAGACACACACCGCGATGAACTGGAAGGTTGGCGCTGTAATTAAGATGGCTAAAGCACAGTGAATTTAAAGTAAGTCCTTTAAAAGAGTCCTTTTTACCCCAATGAGCCAATGAAATTCACCGGTCAGCACCGGCTATAACCTACAAGAGCCTACGAGAACCTTTAACCTCTGGCAATCCACTAAGACTACCTGGCGACCCATCTAGGACACGAGAATTCTCGATACTCTCCATGGCGGCTTCATTCTAGTCGCCACTAATTTTTCAACATGTTGAAAAATTAGCGGCGACCATGAGACCGCGACGACTTCCCAGAATGCGGGAACTCCTCACGACCATGAAGGCGACTCCCCAGCAACCACCCACGAACATGTGGCGACCATGTGGCGACTGCATAGTCTCCTGCAGTCGCCTAAAAAGTCGCCTAAGTGGGACAGACCTATAAGTCTCTCATCCTGGGCTGGACTGCAGTTCCCAGTGGGTTGTGTTCACAGACTATTGAGAAAGGGCAACTATGCTGAGCAGGTGGGTGCTCGTGCTCTGGTCTATCTAGCTGCTGTGCTTGACTATCTGATGTCTGAAATCCTAGAGCTGGCCGGTAATGTGGCCTGGGACAACCCGTATCAGCAGAAGATCCATATCATCTCCAGTCACCTGCAGCTGGCCGTCCGCAACAACGAGGAACTCAACAAGCTGCTAGGAGGAATGACCGCTGCTCAGGGCAGAGTCCTGCCCAATATCCAGGCCGTATTGTTGCCTAAGAAAACCAGAAAAGCCAATAAGTAAATGAGAGAAATTCAACCCAGTGACCCAAAGGCTGTTTTCAGAGCGGGCAGCACGGTGGCACAGAGGTAGAGTTGCTGCCTTGCAGCGGCAGAAACACGGTGCGATCCTGACTACGGGTATTGTCTGTTTGGAGTTTATAAATTTTCCCCGTCACCTGCGGGACCTTTCCCCGGAGATCTCCGGATTCCTCCCACATTCCAAAGACATATGGGTTTGTAGGTTAATTGCCTTGGTATAATTGTCCCCAGTGTGTAGGATAGTATTAATGTGCGGGGATCGCTGGTCGGCGTGGACTCGGCGGGACGATGGGCCTGTTTCCACACTTATCTCTAAACTAAACTAAACTAAACTAACTTTGTGGGTTAAACATAATTTCTGGAGAACATGGATTCATCTCCCTGCCTCTGACGTTTCAGGTTATCTATGCAAGTTCTCCAGAGATGCTGAATGACCTGCTGAGCTACTCTTACACTTTGTGTCTTTTTTTGTAAACCAGCATCTGTAGTTCCTTGTGTCTCCACCTGAATTATAGCAGGAATGTTCATGTTTATGCTTGAAATATGGAGACATCACTAGGAATGTTTCTTCAACAAACTTTACCCTAATATGCATAAAACCATGAAGCCTCCAGCAAGAATTAATTAAATCTTGAGCTTCCTCCACATGTGGAGAAACCATTTTAATTCAGCTACTTAATTTACTGTGTTTACCTTGTAGCTACTACAGTTTATCTGTGGTAGCAGTTTGCAAAAGTAGGTTAAATAATAAACTTGATTAATAATGTACTGTCCACATTCAATTGCATATTTTTTAAGCAATCTTTTTCCAAGTTGCTTAATGCTGTTAAGGACAAAAAGTAATTCTAGTCAGAGTCTCTCATGAGAAAACTACTTCTCAGCTGTCATTTCATCTCTTAAAGCGAAACTCCACGCAGATAAGCCAATTTGTAATGATTGCTGTGAAATGCGTCACTACTACTTGAAGCTAACCCAGTGGCATAGTCGGAGTCTCTACCTCACAGTGCCAGAGACTGGGGTTTGATCCTGACCTCCCTGTGACCATGTGGTTTTCCTCCAGGTATTCCATTTTCTTCCCTCATCCCAAAGACCCGTGTGTTTGTAGATTTGAAAGTTGCGTAACATAGAACTAGACAGACGGTTGATCAATGGTCAGCATGGACGCTGAGCTGAAGGGCCTGTTTCCTTGCTTTATCGCTAACTAAAATATACTAGTTTTATATTGAAAAGCTTTTGCCAGGCTATTTCAGACTGGCTCAAAACCTTTCAACATCAGGCACTAACACTTTGTGTCTTTTTCTTAATTATTCTTTTAAACAAAATAGTCACCCAAGCAAATTTAATATAATTGGGGAAATGAATACAATCATCAGTCATTCTTGAGTGATAACATTTCTCCCTCTGATTCCAAAGGTTGTGCCTTTTTGAGCTGAAATTGATTTCCTCCAGCTGTCAGCACAATTCTACAAGTGTTTGGTGCTTTCAGGTCTTCTATTTAGTTGATAAAGCTACAGGGGATGGTGAGCCATGAGCTGAAGGACATTATCCTGACTTCAAGGCTCTTCCATAAATATGTTGCCCCAAGCCTGCATGCACCTGAAAGCTTTTTCCTTGGAGAACAACATGACTAGAAGAATGAGCAGGTTATAAAGAATAGGCCAAGCAGCTAAAAGCTGAGGGAGGTGGAGAGGGAAATGGAGGAGGAGAATCAGAGAGTAACACAGCATTGAAACAGGCCCTTTGGCACAACTCATCCATGCTGACCAAGATGCCCCATCCAAGATAGTCCTATTTGTCTGCATTTGGCCCATATTTAAACCTATGTCCTCTGGTTTTTGATTCCCCTACCGTAAGTAAAAGACTGTGCATTCACCCTATCTATTCCCTCCATGAGTGCTTGAGATAGACTGCCATTCCCCAAAGATAGTGAATTTATTTGTATTATTTTAAATTTTACTGTTATAATTTGTTAACTTTCCTTTCAAAGTAAGTTGATGCTAAACAAGCTGCCAGTCATTTCACAGCTGGTTCAGTAGTGAACTGGAAATGGTCCCCTGAAATGATTAACAATTGACTCAGAACTTGAAATTCTGACAAGTTCTGCCGTATTAAATGCTTACCATGGTGAGCAATTCCCATTCGTTATGCTCCATGGAAACATGCTGAGCAAGGAGATTGGGTGAAACATAGGGAGAGGACATACATATATTCTAAATGTATACAGCGATGAATTATTTAGGAAATAATAAGGTATTAATTTTTAACTTAAACATAACTATGAAGCTATGATAAAAAATAAATGTAAGGCTAAATTATCATTTTTTTAAATGGACAAATTAAAAAACACAGTAAAAGGCTGGAAATACTCAGCAAGTCAGGCAGCATCTGCAGGAAGGGTGGTTTTGTTAAATAGTACTTTTATAAATGCATTAGAAAAGGAACATAAGGTTTCTTAGATCAGGAATAGGCTGCTGAGACCTTCTGCCAGAACTTCAGGTTCAGGTGTTTTCGTGTTAGGTTTAGGTTTTGGTTTATTATTGTCATTTGCATCGAGATACAGAGAAAAGCTTTGTTTATCACGCCATTCAATCAAATCAGATAATACTATACATAAATACAATTAAGTCATACTCGTACAATAGGTAGAGCGAAGAGAAAGATAAAGCGTGCAGAATATAGTTTGTTGCAATCATAGCGCAACAGTTTCAGAGACAAAGTCCATTGTATGCAATGGGGTAGAGAAGCATCAGACTGTAACCCACTTATCCATGTAGGCAGTGCCGCAGACTGACTGAGTGCAGGCTTAGCATATCTAATTTGGAGGGGAACCTGTAGTCACCAAATATCTCAGGAAGGCTGTTTTATGAACTGTAGCTTTCAAGAGATGTCCATATTCAGCAGGAGAGCAAGTTGGTGGCGATATCAGCATCGCAGGCTGGTGAAGGTGATGTTGAAGGAATCCAATTTCAAATATAGCAACATTGACAAGGGATTGTATTAGGGGATAACACCAGAAACCATAGAGGATTCTGTACTTCGAGGGGGAGGGGGGGTTACAGCAGGTAATTCTCCAGCTGCCCATGCAAGCCCTGCAGAGCTTTTTGCTTCCCTGATGCATTGTTAAAGTACATCTATGAGAGGGTGCAATGTTTGCTGCAGCAGGACAGGACAGGAGTGAGCTGGTAATTGTGGTACATTTTAGTGATAACATAGGTAAAATAAAACAGGATTATGTCCTGTGGACAGATTGGAAGGAGTGGTGGAATAGGAAAAGTGACATCTGATCTCCATTTCATCTCTGTTTCCCATGTTTCAGTGCACTGGTATGGAATTCAGAGCCAACCCATGATAAATACAACTCAGCCTAATGCTTTATCTTGTTCAGATATTTACACATTATTTATCAGCTGTTCATCAGACACATCCTCAATCAACAATGTCACTTACAGAATGCTCTTTAAAACAAAAATGGCCTGTTTCGTATTACTCAACTCTCATTTACAATGTAATTGTAAGAAACAACACTTAACCAGCATCACTGATGTCTGTATGTACTGATATGGTTAGAAAATAAATCAATTTGATAGATTTCTATTTCATTCTGCACTCATCAATAAACAAGAACATAGGGCAGAATATCCCTTAATAGGGAAAGCTGTCAATAAACTGGATTTGATTTACAGGTTCACAAAAATGATTGAAATCATTAATGTTGTTTACTTATGCTCAGCTTACCGCTCAGACTTGCTTTCAAGCAAAAGCGTGCTTTTTAAAACCTGTGGGTGTTAAAGACTATTCAGTCCTTGATAAAAAAACAACTAGGCATATTCTGCTTCTGGTGGGTAAATATATATGATAAAAGGATCAATACCCACTGTTACGTGTTGCAGTAAGTTTGTGAAGGAAAGGAGAGATGCCAAAGTTTCAACAGAGCATTAACAATGCTGAATAGTTCAGGCCTGTTTTGATCTCCACAGTACTGGAGCAGCTGTAAAATACAGAACAAAGAGCTTATTGATTCTGTAACCGATTCACAGATGGTAATACATTCATCCAGAAAGGTAACTTGTTGCATTTTTGAAAATCCTGATTAAATTGAAATGAATCATCCTCTCCATCTATTGTGAGCGTAGATGCCTGCTAGGATGTGCCCAGTACCAATCTTAACTGTTTCAATTATGTTCAAGGGAATGCACCGTGTCAGGGTGCACAGACAGAAACAGCTGCACACAAAAGCTGCTGCTCGATTTGAGTTTTATTTTTGCCATATATTTACAAATTTATCCTGAGATGACTCACCAGCTCAGAAAAACTAACCTGCAGGAGGTACAGACGTTACCTCCAGCGTCTGCCATTGACTGGCCAGTGGTTCTTTCCCTTTCCTTCCTTCTGCTTTCAGTTTGGAGAGCACAAAGTGGGCCAACAGCCTCACGGAGAATGTGACACCATGAGCCAATGAATAATGATGGATGCTTGATAGTTGGCACGAAGGGCCTGCTTCCATGCTGCATGTCTCTTGGACAATGGTTTATTCCTGCAATAATCTTCTGAAGCTGCATATCAAGAACGCCATTGATCATGGGTGCGCTGGAAATGAAGGGCTTGTTTGTGGATCTCCACCAGAGTGGTGTTGATGCATGAGGATCATTGCCACATTGCTAATGACTTAGCTTCAGTGAGAATACCCACATTAGTGTGGTGAGAATTCTGTTCATCGACTATAGCTCAGCATTTAACACCATCATCCCCTCAAAACTGATCACCAATCTCAGCAACCTGGGCATCGACCCCTCCCTCTGCAACTGGATACTGGACTTTCTAACTAACAGACCCCAGTCTGTTAGGTCTGACAACCACACCTCATCAACCCTCACCCTGAACACCGGCGTTCCACAGGGCTGTGTGCTGAGCCCCCTCCTCTACTCCCTATTCACCTACGACTGCACGCCTGTACATGGTACTAACACCATCATCAAGTATGCAGATGATACAACGGTGATTGGCCTCATCAGCGACAACGATGAGTCGGACTATAGGGAGGCGGTCCAGCTCCTCGCAGCATGGTGCGCTGACAACAACCTGGCCCTTAACTCCAAGAAGACAAAGGAGCTCATTGTGGACTACAGAAGGTCTGGAGGTGGCACGCACACCCCCATCCATATTAATGGGACAGAGGTGGAACATGTTTCCAGCTTCAGGTTTCTGGGAGTCAACATCTCTGATGACCTCTCTTGGACCCACAATACCTTAACACTGGTCAAGAAGGCTCACCAGCGTCTCTTCTTCCTGAGGAGACTAAAGAAGGTCCATCTGTCTCCTCAGATTCTGGTGAACTTCTACCGCTGCACCATCGAGAGCATCCTTACCAACTGTATCACAGTATGGTATGGCAACTGCTCTGTCTCCGACCGGAAAGCACTGCAGAGGGTGGTGAAAACTGCCCAACGCATCACCGGTTTCTCACTCCCCTCCATTGAGTCTGTCCAGAGCAAGCAATGTCTGCGAAGGGCGCGCAGCATCGTCAAGGACTACTCTCACCCCACCCCAGCCACAACCTCCCATCCGGGAAACGCTACAGGTCTCTTAGTTGCCAGCCAAAAGGTACGGACATTTACTCCTAGCTTAGCTATCTACTGGCAAATAGTACTTTTTCATGTTTCCTTCCTTCCCTCTCTTCCCAGAGGAATTTCTGCTGATTCAACTCTTAAGGTGTAGTTAACACGTTACCCAGATTTCACATCTATATAGTGTAGGGTTGATTGCATTGTTGATTTTAAGTTTGACGTCCTTGAGTAGGTCAGAAGCAACAGAAATATATTGGAGCAGTTTTCTAAACAAAACATTTGTGCAATAAATTCCCCAGTCATCGAGTCAAACAGTGTGGAAACAGGCCCTTCGGCCTAACTTGCCCACACTGGCCAACAATGTCCCAGCTACACCAGTCCCACTTGCCTACGCTTGGTCCACATCCCTCCAAACCTGTCCTATCCATGTACCTGTCTAACTGTTTCTTAAACGATGGGATAGTCCCACCCTCAACTACCTCCTCTGGCAGCTTGTTCCATACACCCACCACCATTTTTGTGAAAAAGTTACCCCTCAGATCCCTATTAAATCTTTTCCCCTTCACCTTGAACCTATGTCCTTTAGTCCCCTATTCCCCTACCCTGGGCAAAAAACAGCATCTACCCGATCCATTCCTCTCATGACTTTGTATACCTCTATAAGATATACCTCTATAAGATCTCCCCCTAGCCATGCGCTCCAAGGAATAGAGACCCAGCCTACTCAACCTCTCCTTATAGCTCACACCCTCTAGTCCTGGCAATATCCATGTAAATCTTTTCTGAACCCTTTCAAGCTTGACAATATCTTTCCTATAACATGGTGCCCAGAACTGAACACAATATTCTAAATGCGGTCCCACCAATGTCTTATACAACTGCAACATGACCTCCCAACCTCTCTTCTCAATACTCTTTGACTGATGAAGACCAAAGACCCAAAAGTCTTTATGACCACCTTATCTATCTGCGACTCGACCTTCAAGGAACCATGCACCTGTACTCCTAGATCCCTCTGCTCTACAACAGTACTCAGATGCCTACCATTTATTGTGTAGGTTCTGCCATTGTTCGATGTCCAAAAATGCATCATCTCACATTTTTCTTTATTAAATTCCTGGCCAATCGATCCAGATTCTGTAGCAATCTTTTGCAACCATCTTCACTATCTGCAAAACCACTAACTTTTGTATCATCAGCAAACTTGTTAATCTTGCCCTGTATGTTCTCATCCAAATCATTAATGTAGATGACAAACAGTAACGGGCCCAGCACCGAACTCTGAGGCACATCACTAGTCACGGGCCTCCAGTCCGAAAAGCAACCTTCGACTATCACCCTCTGCTTCTTTCCATGGAGCCAATTTGCTATCTTTTCAGCTATCGCTCCTTGGATCCCAAGCGATCTAACCTTCCAGAGCAGCCTACCATGTGGAACCTCATCGAATGCCTTACTGAAGTCCATGTATACAACATCTACAGCTCTGCCCTCATCAACCTTTTTGGTTTGTACTTTGGGAAAGATGGCTTCTACAGGAACTAAACAATGTTTGTGGAACAGGCAACCTTGTAGAGCACTTTAGTAATCGATACACGTAATACCTGGTTATGCTGCCCTTGATTGCAAATGATTATTTCCAAAGCCAATAATTGCAGACACTGGAAAAGTAAGGCAAACACTGAAGTGAGGAGTCTGGTCTGAGAGGAGTAAAATAGAATTAGCTTTCCATGTTAAATGTGTAATTGGTTTGAGAAATAAAATACATAAAAAGAGTAGCTAGCTGATAGGATGCAACATGGAAGAGATGAAATAAGAATAGGAAATTTGATGCAAAGTGAATATGAAATCATTGCTGCATGTGAAGAAACAAAAGTTGGATCTAGAAGATTTATAAATGAGAAGAGCACAATCAGTACCAACAGTTGTTATCTGCAAATGTTATCTGGAACTGGAGAACTCACTTGTGCTGGCCCAGCTGAAAAATATCACAAACCCCTTGCTGCACCCCTTGCAGTTTGCATACCGGGCCAATGGATCAGTGGATGACGCAGTCAACCTAGGCCTGCACTTTATCCTCCAGCACCTAGACTGCCAGGGGAGTACTATGCAAGGATTTTGTTTGTGGATTTTAGCTCTGCATTCAACATCATTGTGCCAGAGCTACTACACTCCAAACTCTCCCAGTTGTCTGTGCCTGAAACCCTCTGTCAGTGGATCACCAATTTGCTGACAGACAGGAAGCAGCATGTGAGGCTGGGAAAGCACATCTCGGACCCGCAGACCCTCAGCATAGGAGCACCGCAAGGCTGCAAACTCTCCCCTCTCCTTTACTCTCTCTACACTAACGACTACACATCCACAGACACCTCTGTCAAGCTTCTCAAGTTTGCGGATGACACCCTGATTGGACTGATCCAGGATGGGGAGGAATTTGCCTACAGACAGGAAGTGACACAGCTGGTGTCCTGGTGCCTTCATAACAACCTGGAGCTCTATGCTCTTAAGACAATGGAATTGATGGTCGACTTTAGGAGAGCATCCCACCCCCCCTCCCCCCATTCACCATTAACAACACCACAGTCACATCTGTGTAGTCTTTTGAGTTCCTTGGAACCATCATCTCCAAGGACCTTAAATGGGGGACCACCATCGACTCCACAGTCAAAAAGGCCCAACAGAGGATGTACTTTCTGCGGCAGTTGAGGAAACACAATCTGCCACAGGCAACGATGGTCCAATTCTATACTGCCTTTGTGGAGTCTGTCCTCACCTTCTCCATCATGGTCTGGTTTGGCTCAGCCACCAAGCACGACATCTGGAGGCTGCAGCAAATCGTTCGATCAGCTGAGAAGGTTGTTGGCTGCAGCCTTCCCCCCACTGACGAACTGTACACTGCAAGGGCCAGGAAGCGAGCGGGTAAGATCATCTCTGACCCCTCTCACCCTGGCCACAAAATCTTTGAAGCACTTCCTTCTGGAAGTCAACTCCGGACCGTCAAAGCTGCCACAGTCAGACATAAAAACAGCTTTTTCCCACAAGCAACAGCTCTACAGCTAACCAAAAGTCTGTAGCCTTCTTTGGCTCTGGTATTTTATTTAATTCACATGTTTAAACTATAATGTTTTATTCTTAATGTTTTAATGTTTAATGTTTTAATCTTAATTATTTACTGTATGTTGTGTTGTTACCTGCGAGCGGAGCACCAAGGCAAATTCCTTGTATGTGTACATACTTGGCCAATAAACTTATAGAAACATAGAAACATAGAAATTAGGTGCAGGAGTAGGCCATTCAGCCCTTCGAGCCTGCACCGCCATTCAATATGATCATGGCTGATCATCCAACTCAGTATCCCGTACCTGCCTTCTCTCCATACCCTCTGATCCCCTTAGCCACAAGGGCCACATCCAACTCACTCTTAAATATAGCCAATGAACTGGCCTCAACTACCCTCTGTGGCAGAGAGTTCCAGAGACTCACCACTCTCTGTGTGAAAAAAGTCTTTCTCATCTCGGTCTTAAAGGATTCCCCCCTTATCCTTAAGCTGTGACCCCTTGTCCTGGACTTCCCCAACATCGGGAACAATCTTCCTGCATCTAGCCTGTCCAACCCCTTAAGAATTTTGTAAGTTTCTATAAGATCCCCTCTTAATCTCCTAAATTCCAGAGAGTATAAACCGAGTCTATCCAGTCTTTCTTCATAAGACAGTCCTGACATCCCAGGAATCAGTCTGGTGAACCTTCTCTGCACTCCCTCTATGGCAATAATGTCCTTCCTCAGATTTGGAGACCGTGTGACAGGGACCGTGTGACAGGGACCCAACGGGTGAGTGGTGGAATCTTACGTTAGGGAACGGGTTGCATTGGGGGACCAGGCCTCCCATGGGGGCTATGGGTGAGCGGTGGATTATTACGTTGGGGGAACGGGTTACGTTGCGGGAACGGGTGATTGGTGGAAACAGGTTGCGCTGGGTGAATGGGGTGAGTGTTGGATTATTACGTTGGGGAACGGGTCCCAACGGGTCCCACTTGATCTAATATACTTATAAAAGTCTTGTCTTGTATGTGTGTGTACACATGTTATTGTATCTTTGCCAAATCGTTATGCGGTAGCGCTGAAATTTTTGCAGAACCTTACTCAGATTTTTCCTGTCGTCGATCTCAGATTTGATGTTATATTGATGTTAAAAAAAGCCACTTTGAAAAAAATAACTGAAAGGGAGACTCTTCTAGCAGCTTCCAGTGATGATGTCACAATGCCTTTCCACAGTCCACCAATCACAATGGGATCATTTACATAAGCTGTAGAGTCATTGTTGCCAAAAGTAACGACAGCCAAGACTTCGTGAATTTTACCTCCAGCCCACTTCCCACGGCCCACATACAATAGTCCACTCCCCACAGCCCATTCCCCACAGTCCACTCCCCACAGCACACTCCCCACAGAATTTTGAGAGACAGAATTTTGGAGATGTCCCTCTTTGGCATTGGTGGCCCATTCATTGAGCAGCAGCATCACCATTAGCAGAATCATGTGGGAAGGATTTATTGGCTCCGACGTCGACTCAAAAGTCTAGACCATTCATGGCTCCGGGAAGCGCCAACTGTCCGCCCCCCACCACCCCCCCCCCCCCCCCCCCCCCTCCCCATTGCCCCACCCCCACGTGGGAAGGATTGATTGGCTCAAGGGAGCGCCAACGGGTTGCACTGGGGGACCTGGCCTCCCGTGGGGGCTATGAGTGAGTGGGTCCCACTTGATCCAGTTAATTATAAAAGTAAGAAATAAAGTCTGTTATTTAAAGACCAAATATCTAGTTAGATGAAGTGAGTGGGGGCTAAGTACTTTGCAGCTGCAGCACAAAGGGGCAAGTTGCTGGGGTGATATCACAACATAATGTCTCCTGAAAAATCTGTGTACACTTGTGTACAATTGTGTACACTTCATAAGAAGTGAAAGAATATGGATTGAATTTACAGTTGCCTTCTTTGAAATTATAGTTACAGGTCACACTGCTGTATTGTATTGTGTTCAACAAAATACACTACAGCTGAATGTAAATCATTAATGAATTCTGTATGAATGATTCATGCAAGTTTCCCCTCACAACACCTAATGCTTTCTTTGGGGTGAAGGCAACGGTTTCATCCGTGGGGATTTCAAATAATTCTCACAATTTGGGATTTGTTATGTTTCTTTAAACACAGTTTGGTTAGCTGTAACTCATAGTATTAATATGAGTGAAGTTGGATATATTCTGTTCTTCCTTTGATAAAACTATCAAACATCTTTTTATAATTCATTTCCATTTGTTCTTAATCATCTCTCTACACCTTTCTGTGCTACCTCCTATTGTGCTTTACGATCTGAGAAAGATGGAAGTACTTTTCCAGTGTTATTACCATTCCATGTATAGTTTTTACCAATGTACAAGAGGCTCACTATTGCAAGATATAAGTGTGCTGTTTGCTTCATCTGTAAAAATGTGCAAGCCATGAGGGCTGATTCCATGGTTCAAAAGCTGCTAAGTAACAATGCTACAGATTTTTGGAAAGAAGTGAGATTTCCTAATGACTGCAAAACATCTCTACCATGCACTGAAGATTGAATCTCCAGAACAGCTAATATCGCAGTATAAAGCCTCTGTCCCACTTTCACGACCTAATTCACGACCTCTGCCGAGTTTGCCCTTGACTCATACTCTCAGCATGGTCGCCACGAGGTCGTAGGTAGGTCATAGCAGGTCGTGATGCTAGTCGTATGTACTCATGGCATCAAGTAGGTCGTGGCGTTTTTTCTAACCTGATAAAAAATGTTCACGAGTAAAAAAAAGATCGGCAAGGAAAAAATCAATACTTTTTACTCGTAGGTAGGTCATAGGTGGGTTGTAGGTAGGTCGTAGTAGGTCGTGATGCTAGTCGTAGGTAGTCGTAGGTGGTCGGAGGCAGTCGAAGATAATAGCTCTGGGGTGAAAAAAAGGTCAGTGGAGAAAAAAAGGTTATTTCAACAGCAAAATGTCACTTCTGTCACTCCAAGGCATGTTCATTCATAGCTGGAGAGTTTTTTTGGAGAGGAGACTTGTGTTTTAGAGATGGCACCAAAAAGGCAGCAGCGCAGGGGGAGGGCAAAAACCTAAAAAAAAAACAGCCATGCAGTTGTTGCCCACCCAAGAGGAGAAGTGGCAGGAGGTGATCCCACAGGAGGTGGTAGCCCTGGAGGAGACCAGGATGGTAGTATATGTCCCCACCACCACCCCATCCTTCACTGCCTCATTTGAAGGCAGCAAAGCAGCCCTTTCTCCTGTGTCTGACACAGCAATCAGAGGCAGATGCCCCATTGGTGGTGAGGGAGGGCTGGAGGGAGGTTATGCCCTACACCTTCACCAGGCAGCAGGAGGGGGACCTTGAGGAATGGTTCCAGCAGAATGCAATCCTGTATGAAAAGGAAAATGAGGGGTACGGGGACAGGGACATGAATGGCATGCCTGCCATCCACTGCCCCACATGTGTGCTTAAAGTTCCATCTTTTGTCAAAACCCAGCGCCACTCTCTTCCAGTCACCTGGTGTACTGGGACAGTCCATCACATCATCTCCATTCACCCATTTAGACCTCTTCTTGTGCTTCCTCTTCACCCTTGCTCTTCCCCTTCTGCCTTTCTTAAAAGGCTGCTGAAACAAAAGGGCTACTGCAAACAGCAGTAAAACGTACATGGTCGAAGCCAGTCTTCAACATAAACGAAGGAGGTCGAAGGAGGTCTTCTTCATAGTCGTGGGAGGTCTTCAACATAGTCATAGGAGGTCGTAGACATAGTCGTGAAAGGTCGTAGGAGGTCGTGGGTTACCGCAACCTTGAGTTTTATTTAGGTTGTTTAAGGAGGTCGCGAATTAGGTCGTGAAAGTGGGAGAGGGGCTTTATGGCGACAGCATTATTGTACTTTATTCAACTGTGTCCAAGATGATTTGTATAGAGTGGACAATATTGAGAGTAATGATTCAATGGTGATTATGTCACATGAGGTGTATCAAGCTATGAACAAGCTGTCCGACAACAAAGCCAGTGGCTTTGATCATATTTCTGCTGAACATCTTAAATATGCCAGTATGAGGATAGCTCCTCTCCTTGCTATTTATTTAACTGGCTTTATGAATCATGGCTTGTTACCAGACTCAATGTTGTCTGTTCTATTAGTGCCAGTCATTAAGGACAAAGCTGGTAAAGTAGGCAGCCTAAATAATTACAGGCCCATAGCTTTAATCAGCATACTGTCAAAAGTTCTAGAAAGAGTTCTGCTGGGATAGATTAAACTAGACTAAGTGGAACCCGTTGCTTCCCTGTCACATGGGAGGTCTGGTCCCCCAACGCAACCCGTTCCCCAATGCAATATTCCACCACTCACCTGTTCCCCTAATGCAACCTGTCCCCCCAACGCAATATTGCACCACTCACGCATAGCCCCCACCTGCGCAGGCACGGCTCATTTCCCCTCATCCCCCCGCACTCCCTCTTCACCCTCCCTCTTCTATACCCAGTTTGTATCGTGTGTGTGTGTGTGAGTTACTCAAACTTCGTGCAAACTGCTCGGCCACCCTACAACCCGACTCTCCCTCTCTCCCTCTCTCCCTCTGCCCATTCCGGCTCAGCAGCCACTCAGCCCGTCCCCGTCCTGTCCGACCACCCGTTGCTGCCGCTCGGCCCGTCCCCGCCCTGCCCACCCGGGTGAGTGATGAGGGTGAGAGACGGGACAAGACGGGACTGGTTCTCCACTGAACCCCTCCCGCGGCCGGCGCCGGTGGAGAGGGAGACAATAGACAAGTTACTGTGAGAGAGGAGTTTGTGAGTGAGGCAGGAAGGGGCGTTGCCATCCCGGCCATGGCACTGACTGACAGAAGAAGAGACCAAACTGTGCGACGCTGACTGAAGGAATCTGCGCAAGCGCGGTTTTTAAGATTTTTAAACCTCGATAACTTTTACAATATACCACCGATCAGACGAAACCTGTTGCGCTCGCAGCACAGAACGGTGAATAACCTTGTAAAAACCGTTTTTGCGCAAACAGAAAAACCCCGCAAACAGGAAGGCAGGAAGGAAGAAAGGAGGGGAGGAGGGAGGGGAGGAGGGAGTGGAGGAGGGAGAGGAGGAGGGAGAGGAGAAGGGAGGGGAGAGGAGGAGGGAGGAGAGGAAGGGAGGAAGGGAGGGGAGGGAAGGAAGGAAAGGGAGAAAGGGAGAAAGGAAGAAAGGGAGGAAGGGAGGGATGAAGGGAGGAAGGAAGGATGGGTTTGTTAACTCCACAGATAACCAGCTTGGTTTTAAACCTAAACATGGCACAGACTTAAGGGAAATTGTAAACAAATATAGAGGTAAAAACTCATCAATTCTTGTGCTTTATTGATGCTTCCAAAGCCTTTGATCGTGTTAATCATAGAAAGTTGTTTGTTAAATTGAGTCAAAGAGGGGTGCCTAAATACATTGTGAGAATTCTGTTATGCTCACCAAGTAAAATGGGGCTATAGGATCTCAGACCCATATGGGGTTAGCAATGGTGTCAGACAAGGGGGAATTTTGTCCCCAGTTCTTTTTAATCTCTATATTGATGATCTGTCCAAGCAATTGGGTGCATGATTTGTAATACTTTAGTGAACCATATTATGCATTTAGATGATCTTGTGGTCTTTAGTTCATCTAGCGCTGGTCTCCAGCAGCTCCTTACTATATGTTCTGTGTATGGTGTGGATCATGATATCAAATATAATTCTGGTAAGAGTGCTGTTAGGGGGCTGTCCCACTGTAGCTACCTAATTGGTGAGTTTAGAAGAGTTTAGGAGATTTGAAAAAATGTAATGTTGAAGACCTCCTTCGACTATGTAGAAGACCTCCTTCGACCTCCTTCGACTATGTTGAAGACTAGCTTCGACTAGCTTTGGGCAAATTGAGCAACGAATAGTGGAGAGTGAATACGACCTCCTTTTATCTCCTTCAACCTCTCTTCGACTATGTTGAAGACTATCTACGACTACCTTCGACTACCTTCGAATACCTTCGACTGCATATGAATAACATGCCGACCTACTACGACCTACTTCGACTAAACCTATGAGTAAAAAAAGTATCGATTTTTGCCATGGCGACCTTTTTTTACTCGTGGGCATTTTTCAACGTTGAAAAATACGCCACGACCTAGCTGAGACTTCGAATACACGGGGACTACTCTCGAGCATGAAGGAGAGTTACAAAGACCTCATGGACCTCGTGTCGACCAAGAAAGACATTCTTGCCAGAGAGGGAGTACAGAGAAGGTTCACCAGACTGATTCCAGGGATGGCACGACTTCCATATGAAGAAAGACTGGATAGACTCAAGCTGAGTACTCACTGGAATTTAGAAGATTGAGAGGTGATCTCATAGAGACTTACAAAATTCTTAAGGGGTTGGACAGGCTAGATGCAGGAAGATTGTTCCCGATGTTGGTGAAGTCCAGGACAAAGGGTCACAGTTTAAGGATAAGGGGGAAGTCTTTTAGGACCGAGATGAGAAAATCGTTTTTCACACAGAGAGTGGTGAATCTGTGGAATTCTCTGCCACAGAAGGTAGTTGAGGCCAATTCGTTGGCCATATTTAAGAGGGAGTTGGATGTGGCCCTTGTGGCTGAAGGGATCAGGGGGTATGGAGAGAAGGCAGGTACAGGATACTGAGTTGGATGATCAGCCATGATCATATTGAATGGTGGTGCAGGCTCGAAGGGCCAAATGGCCTGCTCCTGCACCTAATTTCTATGTTTCTATGTTTCTATACAAAATGTGTTTTAATTATGATATGTACATGCTTCTAATAAAAATATTATTTAAAAAAAATGAAATCTTACGTATAAATTTATTTGCCGGATTAATTAATCTGAAAATGAAATCATCTTAGATTTATCAAACACAAGGTTTAGCACTACATGCTACCAATCCCAGCTGTGGAGACATTGGTATAGTTGTCCCGTTGTAGAACACTGATTTTTTTAATTCTTGATCTTAAACCATGTATTGTGCTTTTGTATGTAATTTATTGTGCTATTGTGAGTAATTTACTGTGCTTTTCTATGTAATATATTGTGCTTTTATATGCAATTTATTCTATGTAATGTCTTGATTTTTTCTGGACCTCGAGTCTGTAATAAAAAGTAAGCAAGTAATGTCAACTGCCTCCTATATTTCACCTGTTACGTGATATAACATCCCAAGACACTTCTTCACATGAACATAATTAAACACAATTTAAAAGAAAAAGAGAGAATTGGACTAATAACTTAGATGTACAGTAATGTTATAAGGTATGTCTTCAAAAGCAGAGATAGATGGCAAGCCCTAAGGGTACAGGGCAAAGAATGACAGAGCCAGGGACGCTACTGAGGATGTGCAACAGACCAGTCTTGGAGAAACCTGATGATGGAGTGATGGTGAAATCTTCTCTTCATCTTAAGCAATCCCTCAGGATTGAGGTGACTTGATTCCACCCAAGTTTTGGGGGTTCTGAGGTGGCTAATGATGACGAAGTCCACCAAAGATAGGACAGGAGGTCGCAAATAAAACATAATGTGAATAATATTTGCGATGATATGTTCCTTTCATCACATACACATGGCTTTTCTGTGCTCCCTATGCAATGCCTTTGTGGTTCTCAATACCATCCTGGTCACTTATTTTTCACTGTGAGTAACCATAGACTACAGGCTCTGAAGAGTTGTTGCAGATGTTGCACTTCTCCAAAGAATAGGGAGGGATGAGGTCATGAAGGGATTGGTTCACAATGGATGCATGTTTGTTGGGTGCAGGGAGGTCCTTTTTTTCTCTCTGGGTTTTCACATGAGATTCAGCTACAGTTAATTGTTCTACCATCCATGAAATACAATCCAGAGACAAACAACAAACAGTTCTTTCCTCTAACAGTTTTCATAGCTTCCTGAAAATTGTTACCTAGTAATTAAAGTTTTCCTTTGCAAAGTCCCGATCATCTCTGGTTTAGCCATGCAGAACCTTTCACTGTTGCTCTCCGATTCCATTTCCCTTTGAGACTATCAGATGTCGGTAGTGTACTGTGTGTGCCTTATCATTGTAACCTTCTGGTATTAACATGCTCTATAGATCCCTGAAGAACACTTCTTCTCCTATCCTCCCAATTTATATTTAGCCTTTCTCTCTGTGGCCTTCGTCAAGATCCAGCTTTGAATACCATTCAGAAATGACATTAAGTGGTATCTTATGTAATAGATATGAAAGTGGAAACATATTTTCAATCTGATCATAGAATGATAAAAGCTAATAGCTCAACAAGAGTGCGTGACCCTTCACGTCGTGAAAGGAGCACCTATGTATTTTGTCCATAACCTTGTAAATTTTGCAATTTTAATACTTGCTGTATTCCCTTAATGGGGTCAGCTTCTACCACCTTTTCAGGGACAATGTTCTAAATTCTGACAATTATCTGTCAGTTGAATAGCATAGAAATGGGTGTTTTGGTCTACCACATTAATGCCAACCTTTTGACTCATTTAAGCAATTCCCATTTGCTCACAATAAGTCAGTATCCTTCTATACCTTGCCTATTTAAGTGCCTGACTAAATGTATCATAAACAAAGTGACTGTATCTAATTCCACTGCCTCCTCTGACAATGAATTTTAGATATCAACTACTCTCTTTATAAAAAAAAACTTCCCTCTCAAATGTCCTTTAAAACTCCTTTCTGCAACCTTGAAGCTATGCCCTCTTGTTTTTGTTACCCCTACCATGGGAAAAAGGTTCTATCCAACCTGTCTGTTCCTCTTATAATTTAAAATTCCTCTATCAGCTCACCCATCAGCCTTCTTTGCTTTAGGTAAACAAACCCAGTCTATCCAATCTCTCCCCATAACTGAAGTTCTCTTTCCAAGCAGCATCCCAGTGAATCTCTTCTGAGCTCTCTTCAGTACAACCACATCCTACAATATGGCACCAGAACTGTACACAATACTCCAAGTATGGTCTAAGCAGTGCTTTGTAGATTTGTAACACAACATCCCAACTTTACCCTACAACCCCTGGACACAGCTATTTCAGTGTTTACACCTGAGCAACGGCTACATTAATAAGGGGACAGCACTATTATTTAAAAAAATGTCAAGATCCTACTTCTTTCATTCAATAAAACTGGAAATTGCTGAAATAGAAGATCAAGTTAACTCATTGGAGAAAGCAACAGTGTTTTGGTCAGTGTTCAGTTCCTCTGATATTATAATGCCAATAATGACGAGACTAAAACTACATTTGATGTGTTATTATATCTTCAGGTCACTGCGTTATGTGCTTTTAAATTTCATTGTCTTCTTCATGACTTTCTGTCCTGGAAATAATATATTTTTAATAACATAGTGTAGAGGCACCAAACATCGTGAATAAACGGTTTCTTTATTAGGACATTATAGATTAGATATACATACATGTTTAGTCCTCTAACACAAAAGTTATTGTTGCTGCTCCAAGACTGTTGCTTCATGGGCTCGAGGTGAGCTCTTGCTGAGGTGGCAGGACACTCACGCGAAGAGAGAAGAGGAAGCGACGGAGGAAAGAGAGGGAAGGTTGACCCGGGGTTCGTTATATACTAAGGCACACCCCTATACCCCGTGACAACTCCTTCCCGCTATTGCCCTGTTACGTGACCCTACCCCCGACTGCCGAGGGTTCGTGTAGCAAGTGGCCTAACCACTGGGTGCCACCACAATAGACCCTTTAGGCTTTACTCAAATTAATTGATAAATGAGTTACGGACAAATTAACCAAGAAGATAAGATCTGCTTCACACACTATTTCGCTAACAGGCTTGTACAATTTACATAAAATTAGTTTATTCTTTACAAAATAAATTTCTGTTTCATATTAGCTTTTTAATAAGATCTGAAGTGTTTTTAAATTGCAAAGTATGTATTTTTGTTTTTCTGAGCTAAAATAACAAATGGGGTGACCGGAACTGTACCAGTGTGTGAGGAAGGACCAAAAGAAAGTCTTGTATTCATATAACAAATTTCATGACCTCAACATGTCCCCGAAATGTGTTGCAACATGATTTATTTTTGAAGCGCTGGTACAATGCAATGCACAGTAGCCAATATTCCAGCCCCCCCCCCCCCCCCCATCCCACCCAAACAGATTTTAATATTTCATTTCATCCTTAAAGGAAAAAAGGCCAATTTTGAGGGAAGTATCAGTAAAGTTTAAAGCTATTTCTCAGAGGAAGAGGTTATGACATCAATTGTATATTTTCCCCTTACATTTGACCTCCTAATGTGCAACACCTCAAAGTTGCTCACACATAATGTCCCAACTTCTAATGCTTTCTTAAGCATGGAATGAATTCATGTGAGAGGAGAACAGACAAGAGAATAGAAAATAAAAAGAAAATAGATTGCATCCTCGTAAAAGTTACTTTTTTGGGCCAAACAATATCCAGTTTTCTTCAAGAAAAGATTGATCAAAAATTAACTCAAGTTAACAAAGTGCAATGTACAGTTTGCACTTTGTTATGAAGGCATTAGTTATGAGTTTTTTCAATTCATTTTCAATAGGCCTAATGAAAATATTCAACCTCAATCAACTATTTGACCTATTCTCACTCTGCAATTTGTGCAACATTGGTTTCCCAAAAGATAACTGTTCAGACATTCCTCAGTATGTAAAAACAAGTGTTGAAGCAATATTTGCATGGTGGATCCTCACCAGTTTGTTTGAGACTTTAGGGTGATTTTTTAATGCACACTATAGCAATCCCAAACTTTACATGAATAATTATGAACAATGTGCACAGCAGACCAAAAGTTGCCAACTAGTTTGACTGTCTTTATGATTTCCTGGCAGGTGCTCTTAAGGTGGCAGCTCCCAAGGGTGCTTGATGTAATGTATAAAATGAATGAAGTGATTGGATATGTTTAATTAATAGCCACATTTTTAGTTCATAGTTGTTCTCCCCCAATCCAGTAGGTGTCATGATGGTCTGAGCAACTTATCTTGCATAGAGACACAAGAAACTGCAGATGCTTAATCTTCACATAAACAAAGTGGTGGAAGGGCTCCAGATCTTGTAGGAATAACCATAAAGGTGAACCAAAACAAATTATCGGAAGCATTCAAACCTTCTGAACTTTCCACTATTTTTACCATACAAAGGAAGCAAATGAATATTGCAATACAGTGCATAGAACTTAATGGCATGATGTTGGGACAATAACCTCTCCCTCAATGTTAGCAAGTTTTCGACTTCAGGAAGCATCAATGGCGTGGATGTGCAAATGGTTGAGACCTTCAAGTTCCTTGTCATTGAAATTACCAATGATGTGTCATGGACCAACCACACTGATGCGACTAATCAGGCACACTTCCAGAGGTGACGGGAAATTCAGCATGTCTCCAGTGACTTTTACAAACTTCTAAATATGCACAATAGAATGCAAGCTGTCATGTTGCATCACATCATGCTACCGTATGAAATCTTAGATGTTATAGATGTAGCCCAATCCATTACACAATCCAGACTTCCCACCATTGACTCCATCTACACTTTTTGCCATCTAGGAAAGCAGTCAACATATTCAAAAACGTCTCACCCTGTTCATTTCTGCTACTCCCTACTCTCGTCTGGCAGATGGTACAGTAGCTTGAAATCATGCACCTCCAGACTTAGCAATGGTGTCTACCCCTCTGTTATTAGACTTCTGAATGGTCCTTTTATAAACTAGGGTACTGTTCAATTCACCTCTACCCCATTTAGGACATTGTACTTTGTCTCTGGAACTGATGCACTACAATGCTTCATCGATGTGACGGTGATGGAGAGTGTCAAAAACATCAAATTCCTGCCATGCATCTCTCTGAAGATCTGTCCTGGACCCAGCACATTGATGTAATCATAAAGAAAGCCCATCAATGCCTCTACTTCCTTAGAAGATTAAGGAGATTTGGTAGGTCGACAAGTACTCTTTTGAATTTCTCCCGGATGCAGTAGAGAGAATATCCACTGATTGCATCACGGCTTGATTCGACAACTCAAATGCCCAGGAACGAAGAAGATTCCAAAAAGTGGTGAACATTGCCCAGTCCATTATGGGTACTGACCTTCCCACCATCAAAGTGATCGACAGGAGGCACTGCCTCAAAAAGGCACGCAGTATCATCAGAGACCCACACCATCCTGGCCACACTCTCATTTCACTCCTGCCATTGGGAAGAAAATATAGGAGGCTGAAAATTGATTCAGGTTCAGGAGCAGCTTCTTGCCTATAACCATCAGTGTATTAAACACTGCTCCATAGACTTAGGAGCATTGTTTTCATCTTTGCACTATTATTGTTTGTTTTTTATATATACTGATTTTTGTTGTTGTTTATTATGGTGTTTAAATATCTGTTGTGCTGCTGCAAGTAAGAATTTCATTGTCCTGTTTTGGTACATATGACAACCAAACACTCTAGACTCTTGAACTATATTCTGTACTCTGTGTCTTCTACTTTGCTCTATCTAATGTACTTGAATTTGAACATTGTATCTATCTATGGATTTAAGAGAGAGTTGGATAGAGTTCTAGGGGCTAGTGGAGTCAAGGGATATGGGGAGAAGGCAGGCACGGATTATTGATAGCGGATGATCAGCCATGATCATATTGAATGGCGGTGCTGGCTCGAATGGCCTCCTCCTGTACCTATTTTCTATGTTTCTATGTTTCGATGGAATATCTGATCGGTTTGGATAACATGCTAAACAAAGCTTATCACTGTACCCCAATGCATAATAAACTTAAACTAATATTTAATAAGGAGGGAGCTGACTTTACAAGTATAGAACCACTGATTGGTGTTATGAAAGTGACTGACGGTATGGACATTTGAGGTTGGCACTGGGTATAGTGTAATTATCATTTGCAGAGGCATAGACTAATCAGGGATAGCCGGCAAGACTTTGTGAAGGAGAGACCCTTTCTGACTAATTTGAATTTTTCAAGGAGGTGATAAAAGTGGTATTATGGTTGATGTAGTGTACATGGAGATCAGTGGGCCTGTGCCAATGTTCCGCATGGGAGACTGATCCAAAAGGTAAGTACCAATTGGGATCCAAATCCATTTGGCAAATTGGATATGAAATTGGCTTGGTGATGGGTGAATCAGACAGTGAAGGACAATTGTGGTTTTGCGATAAAAGCATGCGTCCTGTGATGTAATCCTTACTATTCACTACATACATTAACCATCAGGATGGTTAATTTAGTTTACTTTATTATTGAATGTAGGATCTACAATTAGTAAATTCACAGATGACACAAAATATAATTGGTGATGTAGATCAAAGTGAGGAGGATGGCCTGTGGCGACAGAACAATATTAATGAGTTGGTAAAATGGACAGAGAAATGGCAATTGGAATCCAATGCTGAAAAATGAGGATGCATTTTGGGAAGATTAATAAGACTACAATATACACAATGAATGAAATGGTCCTGGGAATTACAGAGGAACAGAATGGTGTATATGTTCAAGGATCATTAAACAAAATAACAGCAAAGGTAGATATGGACATTAAGGAGGCACACAAGATACTTGCAATTAATATCCAGGACATCAAATATAAGGGCAGGGAGGTTATAGTAAAATTGTATGAAATATTAATTAAACCACAGGTAAAGTACTGTGTGCCATTCTGGTCCCCATGCTATACGAAGGACGTGATTTCATGGGAGAAGGTGCAGGATCTTGCCTAGGATGGAGCAATCATCAATATGAAAAGAGACTGGATAAGTCTGAATTGTTTTCCTTGAGGCAGAGAAGGTTGTGGTGTACAAAATTCTGGTGAACACCTGCAAGAAGTTGAGGAGTTCCATGTTCATGCAAATGTACCTGCAAACTCTGCACTTATACAAGGAAATATTAGCAGTTCTTTATGTATATGTAAACTGAATGAGGTAGACAGTATCATGTTAAACCTGATTCTGATCACATGACTTGGTTGATTTTCAGCTTCCATTTAGTTCAGCCAGTCGTCTTAGAAACAATCTGATTATCATTTTCACTGATTCCGGAAAATTAGCTTAATGCTTGCAAAGTTGCTGAAAATCTACCCTCTGTTATGTCCATACATAATACTTTCCAGCAGGGGCCACTGATAACTGATCACAAATGGGGAACTTGTTACTATTCTAATTCACCAAATGCAATGTCACATCCTTGTCCAGATCGATGCTCAAACAGACTTATTTTACAGCATATAACACAATTAATCACAAATCCAATAAGAAATGAAACTTTTCTAGCTGCAGATTTATTATATTTCTGGCAAGGGCAATGCAAGTTTCACGGCTGGTATGAAAACTGTGCAACAACTAATTCTAAATCTTCATGTGTAGGCATACAAATCAAACCTTGTTCATTTGCTTTATCAAATTGTGCATATAACTTGCCCTGTTACTCGGAACTATGGACCAATAAACTCCTGCAAAACACATGGCCCCCTCCTTGAATTTACTTTGCAGACTGCATCTGTTAACAAGAAGTGAAGTGCCCTTGTCGTAGGATTGTGTGGTTTTCATGTGATCCTGACATTCGGAAGATCAGTCACTGGTTGGTAAATTAACATCTGAGCATGGCAATGAATAGTTGAACAGTCAGCATATCTTGAGTAAAGCACTCTGTTTAATTAAAGCAGTTACTTTAATCAATAACACTGAGTGCTGTACTCTTGTGGATTTCCACTGTATCTCATGATATTCTGGTCAAAATCCAATCCTGTGAAAGCCATGCTGCAAAAGCAATCCATCGTATAGAAGGTTTAGGGATAACAAAGGCCATCTTCTGGCTTTCAGAGTGTTGTTTCACTTGTTGGGCATTTTCTCGCCATTGCTGAACAATTTTCTCGATGTGAGGCATTGGGAAGTGTCTGGTTATGGTGCACCAACATTAATTGTAGGATAAGCTTCATGGGCCAGCAGGCCTGGTCGTGTTTGTCATTTTCCAGGCCAATTCGGACTTTATCTTGCACTAAATGTTGTACCCTCATCCTTTATCTGTACATTGTGGACGGCTTGGTTGTAATCATGTAGAATAATATTTTCTTTGACTGAATAGCAAGCTAACAAAGTTTTTCACTGGATCTCAGTATATATGACTGTAAATAAAAACTTTACAAGCTCTTAAGTGTGCAACATCTTTTAATGATAGCACAGGGTATTACATACATCTTCAAGCACAGGCTACATTCTTCTACTGCCGCCCAGGAAGGGGAAGGCGTTATGATTGATATTAACTAGGCGGGGTTAATGGGAGTGAGGTAACTATGTTATTGGTTGCATATAAACCATCTACAATGACAATAATAAACTAAACTAAATCTGAACTAAATTACAAACAAAATAAGGGTCTGGAAATAATAAAAGCAGATTTGCCTGCATTTGCTAAATTTATCTCCAAACTATTTTAATCTTCTAATTCCATGACTCATTATCACACAAAATACTTAAAATAGATTTTAAAATTGTTTCTTATTTGTGCCTCACTTGATAACCATGTCAACAGCCTTCCTTGACCTAACAAAACAAAAATAACTAGTACTAGGAAAAATAATTATTTGAGCAACCTGTTTAAGCAACTTGTTAATGCTCTCTTTAAGTTCAACATGCCTTTTTTGTTAATGCATGTGAACTTTTATTGCACCATGCTATTTTTCTGTATTAAAAAAATGTTTCTGTATTCATCTCTATCATTGTTCACATATTTCATAATTCATTATTTTCAACATATCCGATGACATGCATCCTGTGCTTGTCTAAATAGTTTTTGTTCTGCTGAGAGATTCATTTGCCATCACTGTTGTCTTTTAACTAGCATTATTATAGTTCCTGCGATATTAATTGTATTCCCTTTTAATCAAGACAGAATTTTGCAAGACACGACATCAAAACACTGTTCAGCCAACAATTGGTTCTTTTAACAGGTGTTCTGTCCGACAGGAGTAATATACTATACTGCACCTGTTAGAAATCTCTCACCAGCTAGTGGGGAGCCTGACTTGCCATCTACCTTATTAACCTTCAAACTATCTTTATTCAGACTTTATCTTGCACTAAATGTTTCTCCTTTACCTGTAGACGGCTTGATGTAATATTTTCATTGACTGAATAGCACGCAACAAAAGATTTTCACGGATGACAATAATAAACAAAACTAAACTAGAGTACAGATTGAGGAGTGGTAACACTGCCAACAAAAAACAAAAGAAAAATGTTTCTGTAACTGTCATATTTACCATTTGATTTTCCAGTGAAAATGATGTAATTAATTTGTTTCACATTTCACAACCAAGCAAATGTAAACAGCAGAACAGACAAAGGAGAGTCAGTGGATGTTGTTTACCTAGATTGACAGACAACCTTTGATAAGGTGCCGCACGTGAGGCTGCGAAGGAAGATAAGAGCATGTGGTATCAAAGGGCAGATACCAGCATGGATAGCAGATTGCCTGGAAGGCAGAAGGCAAAGAGTGGCAATAAAGGGGGCTTGTTCTGGTTGACTGCTAGTGACTAGCGGAGTTCCGCAGGAGTCAGTGCTAGAGCCGCTACTCTTCAAGTTGTATGTTAATGGTATGGATGAGGGGATTGACGGCTTTGTGGCCAAGTTTGCAGATGATACGAAAATAGGTGGAGGGGCAGGTAGTGTAGAAAAAATCAGGGACTCTGCGGAAAGGACTTGGACAGGTTGGGAGAGTGGGCAGAGAAGTGGCAGATGGAATATAGTGTAGCAAAGTGTGGAGTCATGCATAAAGGCGTAGACTATTTTCAAAATGAGGAGTCGAATCAGTAGTGAGGAAGGCAAACGCAATGCTAGCATTTATTTCAAGAGGGGCTAGAATACAAAAACATGAATGTAAATGTTGTGGCTCTATAAGGTGCTGGTCAGGCCGCATTTGGCGTATTGTGAGCTATTTTGGGCACCATATCTGAGGAAGGATGTGCTGGCTCTGGAGAGGGTCCAAAGGAGGTTTACAAGAATGATCCCAGGAATGAGTGGGTTAACATATAATGAGCGTTTGACGACACTGGGCCTGTACTCACTAGAGTTTAGAAGGATGAGGGGAGACCTCATTGAAACTTACTGAATAGTGAAAGGCTTGGATAGAGTGGATATGGAGAGGATGTTTCCACTAGTGCTAGAGTCGAGGACTAGAGGATGTTCCTTTAGGAAGGAGATGAGGAGGATTATCTTTAGTCTGAGGATGGTGAATTTGTAGAATTCCTTGCCACAGAAGGCTATGGAGGCAGTCAATGGATATTTTTAAGGCAGAGATAGATAGATTCTTGATTAGTACACATGTCAGCAGTTATGGGGAGAAGGCAGGAGAATGGGGTTAGGAGGGCGAGATGATTGAATGGAGTAGATGTGATGGGCCGAATGGCCTAATTCTGCTCCTATCACTTATGATCTAATGCCGTCAACAAACTACACCAACACTTCTTCAAATGCACCTCCAAAATTTGCCATTTCTACCATCTAGAAAGACGAACAACAGTCTTCAGAACACCAACACCTACAAATTCCCTTCCATGTCATGTATCATCCTCATTTATTGCTGTCCTTCGCCCTTTTGGCCACAATAATTTAGACCACAATCTAACAGCATACAGTAATACCAGCAGTTCCCTGATTTATCAATCATATGGGGCTCCTCCATCTCTCGACAATTGCCATAAATGTACCCATTTATATTGATGATAATCAGGTTCACCAGACTGATTCCTGGGATGTCAGGACTGTCTTATGAAGAAAGACTGGATTTATACTCTCTAGAATTTAGGAGATTGAGAGGGGATCTTATAGAAACTTACAAAATTCTAAAGGGGATGGACAGGCTAGATGCAGGAAGATTGTTCCAGATGTTGGGGAAGTCGAGGACAAGGGGTCACAGCTTAAGGATAAGGGGGAAATCCTTTAAGACCGAGATGAGAAAGACTTTTTTCACACAGAGAGTGGTGAGTCTCTGGAACTCTCTGCCACAGAGGGTAGTTGAGGCCAGTTCATTGGCTATATTTAAGAGGGAGTTAGATGTGGCCCTTGTGGCTAAGGGGATCAGAGGGTATGGAGAGAAGGCAGGTACGGGATACTGAGTTGGATGATCAGCCATGATCATATTGAATTGCAGTGCAGGCTCGAAGGGCCGAATGGCCTACTCCTGCACCTAATTTCTATGCTTCTATGATGATGCTTCTATAGATAGATCCCGGATTCTGCATCTGAGTGATTGGAGCTTGGAGAGAAATGGCCACCAGGGTGCAATCTCTCCAATGCTCTCCCTGACACCACAGTTGGCTGTGGTGCATTAACTTGTGAACTGTGAATAACCAGATGAAAACCCAAGTAACTATGGAGTGCAAAGGAAATCCCTCGTACTTCATGCATAATCAGATTCTCCATTAGTCCTGTGGAACAGCCATTTGATGGTGCATAGGAATTAGGTCCTCTGAACAGCCTTACTCATGCATATCCTGAAACACTTGCTGCTGCCTGTTTGCACTGAATGTCAAGAAATAATTTACATTTTGCCTTTGTTAAGGCACAGTTCTATCATTCATCAAAATCAATTATCTCAGTTCAGCCGCTGATGAAATAAAGTCAACACATATATGCTACATTGTATGAAGGAACTGCAGATGCTGGTTTAAACCAAACATAGACACAAAAAGCTGGAGTAACTCAGCGGGTCTGACAGCAACTCTGGAAAAAAGGAATAAGTGACGTTTCGGGTTGTGACCCATTTTTAATATGCATTTTTAATATATGTTTTAAGTCTGGTATATGGTCTTTGGTGGATGTGGTTTGTCCTCTTAACACAGTTTCTGACATCTGCCTGCTCACCAGCCACTGCAGATGAGAGTATTTAGAAAGGAAACAAGGAGGCACAAGGAGTTTAGAGGGGCCAGCAATCTCAAATCTCAATGCAAGATTTTGTTGTTAGAGCCTTTTAAGTGCATCCTCCAGTCCTTACCAGACAGTCTCATGACATACACTGCAATAGTTTCCAGCGCTCACATCTGGCACTATAACAAATAATTTTTAGTTCCTGATTGGAAGCTTTGGCTTCATCTTACAGAATCTGTAGCTTTTTCCATTCTCCAGTAACGAACCACACAAGCTGGAAAAGGTAGTTTTAAAATTGGAGGACTTTTCATTTTTCTGAACACAAGGTTTAGCTTTTAGATTCCAGTGTCTATCCTCTGTCACCAGAAGCAAAATCACCCTGACAAACATACAGCGATGGATCCAAACGTAATAAGAATGCACAGAAAGGTTAATGTGCCTCAGTATTATGTCAATCCACTATGGTTCCCACTGTGATGGCTGCTCAAGATGTCAGGCTTCATTCACATCAGTCTGGGGGCTTGGCATCTGCTGTTTTTGATATCACTCTCTCGACAGGGCCAATCCCCTCCTGGCAGGCAGCTTCTTTTTTAACCTTCTTTCAAGTTTCAATCAACTATGATACTTGGGTCAAATGCCTTAATAGATGTGTTGGTAGGATCAATTTCAAAAGTAAATGGCAGCCAATAAGATGTGTTATAATGTTACTATGAATGCTCAGTGAGAGTGAATGGCATACTGAATCATTAGGTTAAAATGCTGGTCCTTTCATTTCAATTTTATTTAACCTTCTTAACTGCATGAGATAATTTGATTTAAATCATAAGATTTGTTGAGCTATTAACCTTCCTTTTTGAGTTGAGATTTGCATGCTTACACCCAGCAGACAGTCACAAAAATATTATGTTCTAAGCAAAGGAGAGGGGAATCATGTGATCAAGTCTGTGCTCAAATGTGATCTTTCAATGGGTCCACTTGTCTGCACTGCTGTCACTGACCACTGAAAGTGAAAGCATTGTGATAACTCTTTGACCATTGACTCAGAGGGTTTGCTCTCTATTAAACCTGTTACTTAAAGGTAAATTGTTCTGTACATGAGACATGAGGTGATGCAGCCATTCTTTTCTATGATGGAATGGCAAGGTCAAGTAACTTGCATTATAAAGCCGTCAAGCCACCACACTGTTCTTCCCACAGATGGATTTTGATGGATAAAGCTTGTCACCTTCCTGCTTGATTGCCAACGAGCCAAGTGACTGCTGGAGGTCGGATGGGCGGCGTGGGTGCTGGACGCGCCGCCGAGAACAAAGGAGAACCCGGCGTGGGGGGGGCCATCGAGAGAACAAAGGGGGACCCGGAGTGGGGGGCCCACCAAGACAACAAAGGGGGGCCCAGCATGGGGTGGGGGGGTGAAGAGAACAAAAGGGGACCACTGAGAATTAAATGGAATACTTTGTAACTTTGTCGGCTCCCTATATGTGGCGATTCTTTGCATACTTATGATGTAAACAAAGAATCTCACTGTGACATGTCACATGTGACAGTAATGTGTCATTCATTCATTCATTCATTCATTCATTCAGGTGAGCAGAGCTCTTTTTCTGACAGTATCTACCAAGTGGAAGAACAATTGGAAACACAGGAGGCAGGACAGGGACAAAGGAGAGTCTGTTTGACAGCAGCATCCAATGCAATAATAACTGCTGGATTAATGTCTAGTTTTGATTGAGTGTGTAGAAAAGAAACTTGGTGAACAGTAACGGGTTAATTACATTCAGTGCAAGGTACAGAAGTCTCACTTGTAAAGTCACAGTACATTTCTTATACTGCACCATAATCCTTTGGTTTACTCCTGGAAATTCACTCAAAGACTGTGTTCCACCCCATCCCCTGTCCACCCATATTTAGACATTTTCTTTATTATTGATTTCTCTACTAAAATGTCAAATTTTCTGTTTATAAAACTTGGAGTACACTCCCTCCCACCTCACGGTTCTTTGCCAGCATGCATTTATCCATGGTTTCTGTATATTGCATGGGTCCCTTTAAGGGCTGGAAATTTAACATTACAGCTGTGTGGATGAAATTCTATTGGATTACTCTTTTAACATAAGGCAATATTTGATTTAAATTCTTTTTTGCCTGTACTGTGGCAACTCTGGCAACTTTTAAAACCAATATTGCAACCAAAGCACAACACAGTTTTAATCCCTCTGATTTGAGAACTAATAAATTCCTGAGCCCTTATCTGTCAATTGCAATACTGCGGGAGCTTCTCGTGCATAAATTGGCTGCCACATTTCCTACATTACAATAATAACTCCACTTCAAAAATAATTATATGATTGCAAGTGCTTTGAGTAATCTTAAACCAATGCAAGCCTAGTTATAAGTGCAAGTCTTCTATATTTCTTCAAAGCAGATGTGTTGCTTAAACCTGTGAGGGGTGGGGGACAATAGGTTTATTGACAGGACTAATGGTGAATCTGATTATGCATGAAGTACGAGGAATTTCCTTTGGAATTATCCAGAGGAAACACGAAAAAGGAGAAAGAATAATGGTAGTCAATCTAACTCGAGCCTCTTGAGAGGTAACTCCCTGAACACAAGCACAGAATCAGAAAGGCAAGAAGAAAATGATGCAAGCATGCTAATAGAGATGGTGTGGTGTATTTTCCTTGTTCTCAAGAAAGGTTTTGTAATTACTTGAATCATTCATGAAGTGAGATTTGATTAAGCCTGTTATTCTGTGCTGTCTGTCGGAAATAAAGCAGCCTAACAATTTCCACCTGGTCTTGCTTCATTGAACATTCTTGGTCTTTTGATAAAATTGAAGTACACATTAGAGAAGATTTAAATAAACTATATACAGTTCAGATCACAACGATGGTTCTAACGTTAACTTCCCAAGTTTTCCTTCTGCATAATTTAATATTGGGCAGATTGACATATTCTTGAAAGCATGATCATTTTCGACATGGCCATTGCAGTGACTGTACTCAGAGAATATCTAAGGCAGACCCAGAACATCATAACAGTAATGCATTAATAGTTCTATTTGTTAATACTTAATTCTATCATGATTGTGGTAAAAGTTCATGTACACATTTTGAAAAGCCCTAAATTCAGAGAATATTTAGAATTTATTTACATTATTTAACATTTTTACTCCATGCCCTGCTTGAATTTCATGTCTTCAATGAAACATACAAATAATCCCAAAATAATTAATATTCATCCAACAGGTTAGATGAATTAATCTGCAACTAGAGTATTACATAATAAAGGACCTCAAAGGTACTGACCTGGGGAAGGGAAACCACATGGTTTCTGACTGTTGCCAAAAGTTCTCTCATAGAACATTATCATCCCCCAAAAGCTGTTCAGACGACAGAGAATTGTGAATGAGGCTTGTGTTGGAAGTTTGTGTACAGTGCGATTTAATCATAGAACAGTACAGCACAGGAACGGCCCTTCACCCCACAATGTTTGTGCCGAACTTGATGCCTAACTGAACTGATCTCTACTGCCTGCACATGATCCATATCCCTCTATTCCATACACTTTCATGTGCCTAATCAAATGCCGCTTAAAACGCTACTGACATATCTACCTCCTCTGGCAAAGCATTCCAAGCCCCCACCAACCTTTGTGTAAAAAAAGATTCTAACTATCTATCCTATCTTTGCCTCTCATCATTTTACAGATTTGTAGCAATTCACCCCTACAACAACTGACATTCCAGAGAAAACAATTCAAGTCTATCCAACCTCTTCCTCAAATTCAGGCTGCATTCTGGTTAATAGTAAGATTAAATGAGAACTTACCAGTTTGAAGTTTGATCTTTGTTTTATGAGGAGTTACGATGAGGGATTACGTGAAGAAGGCCGTCAGCCCGCATGCGCGTCAATCTTCGAAGCAGCGGTGTGAAGTCACAGATAATACTGATGATAGTAAGATTCGAGAACTAGGACTACCAGTCATGTTTTATGAGGAGGGTTGGGAGCGGAGGGCACGTAATCCCTCATCGTAACTCCTCATAAAACAAAGATCATACTTCAAACTGGTAAATTCTCGTTTAATCTTACTATTTTACTTCAGAGTCACGTGAGTGACTACGTGAAGATTTTGAAGTTCTGTGACTTCATGCCGTGGAAAGAGTCCATGCGTCACACACTGCATGATTGACCAAGGAGGAGTGGAAAATCAAGTATTCAGTCATGACATAAATTTTGAACATGCTGAAAAAATATTTAATGGACAAAATTATAATAGAAAAATCCTCTTACACTCGAGAGGGGTTTACAAAACAGAACTTAAAATAGAGTTTGCGAAATTATTTGACCTGGTTACAGGTTTATAGTAAAACGTCTGGAAGGTGCTTTCGGAGGACCATCCTGCGGCCACTAGGATTTGGTCCAACGGGACGTCCAGGACCCTTGCTGCGGATGTAGCTGCAGCCCTTGTGGAATGAGATTTGTACACATCAGTGTCTATACCAGCATCAGCCAGAACCTGCTTTAACCACCTGGAGATGGTTTGAGCTGAAACCTTTTTATGCGGTTTCTTGTGACTGATAAATAATGTTAGTTCTGACCCCCTAAGAACCTTGGTTGTTTTAATATATTGGTGGGGGTGTGTAACCACACCTAATCGAGGGTCCAAGGGGTATGCCATAAATTGTAGCCAAAGACCAGAAACACCATATCTGCTCTGTTTTATAAGATCGTATACAAAAAACGTTATTTCACTGACAGAAATCACCATCCTATCCAGACGCAGCTTCTGTAATGACTGGACCCGTTGAGCTGATACTAAAGCCACGAGCATCACTACTTTGTAAGTGAGCCGGAGAAGGGACAGGGATGTAGCTGGAGCCCATTGTTGAAGTAGTGTTAAAACCACACCTACATCTCATATTTTGATATACCTGGGCCTGGGAGGGTTTAAGTTAAAAATACCCCTCATTAATCTGGATATTAATGGATGGAACCCAACAGAGTGACCTGAGCTTGGCAACAAATATGATGACAACGCACTTCTGGCACAATTCAGAGCACTGTAGCTCAACATCTCGTCAAATTGAAGTTTTGAGAGAAATTCCAGAATGTTGGTTACGTGCACTGTCCCATACGTGATGTTAGTTTGCAAACAGAACTCTTCCCGTTTCTTTATGTAGGAGACATATTGTTTTTTAGTGCTGTCTCTCCAGGCCGTAGTTAGTACAACCACTGTACGGTCAGCTAGTCCAATCCCGAGAAAAGGTCTTCTTAGAATCTGCAAACCAATAAGTTTTTAGCTGATCATGTAGAGGATGTTCTTCCCCAGTAATGGGGTGGATAGCAGATTCTAGCATTTAGGAACCTCCATAAGGGTTCCATGATCACACCCAGAATTAGTGGATACCATGGCTTAGTGGCCCTCTCAGAGCTATTAGAATGCCCGAGCCAGAGTCTTGTTTGATTTTAAGCAGGCATCGGCAGACAAGGCAGAATGAGTAGAACTTATTCATCTCAATGCAGCGAGAATACACCAATCGCTACTGCCCTTGGGTCTGGTTTGCAACCAATACCGTGGTAATCTTTAGACTTAAGTCTGAACACAACAACTTATATTCGGTGCAGCATACCTAGAGATAATATTATTAAATGCTTTATGATTCAACATCTATTCTGTGTCGTCATTAATTGCGTGGCATGGTGTACCATAGCTACCGACTTGATTCAACCCCTGTGATTAAGTTACAGAGGTGTTTTATTTAGATTGAACTGGATGGATGAGAAACCCCTAATTGCTCTAACAATCGTTTGGTTGTTGAGACTTTTTTGTTGTTGAATTTGTTAAGCAACCTGGGCGCTGAAGTTAACCCATTAGCCAATGCTTTAAACTGTCATGGCTGCCATCCAGTTGAATTCAGTTATTCCAAGTGATCCTATGACTAGGCACCAAATAGTATAAACGTGATGTTTATCCAACATCCATATAAAACGTAATTCCCCACCAACATGTGATAGTGCCGCACTCCGCATATTTAGGGAAACCAGATCACCTACCTCCATGGTTGCTGGTTCGTATGTGGTGTGTATTGGCGTGCGCCAATTGTCTCTGTTTGGAGTCTGTTGGCTTGAGCTTTGCCCCAGGAAACGCCTTTGGCTGGCTCTGTCGGCCCTTGAGCTAATACTGTCTCCTGTAGGCCACTTGCTGCTAGCCGTCGGGTGCTGCCATCGGAATGCTGATGGTCTGTCTGCTGGTCGAGCTCTGAGTTGCCCCACTGCCTTTGCCTCATCGTCCAATTCTTTAAATTGTTTGGACAAATCCTCCCCAAATAAATAATTGGGTGGCTGTACATTGATTGATTTACATAATCCCGCAAATTTGGGATTAAGTACCGGACGAATGGCATTTTTCTTGAAACAATTTATCTGGAAATGTGCATTGCACATCAGCACCAATGCGTCTTCTTGAACCTCTGTCAGCGAGCTTGTATCTACAGACATGGCAAAGGCAGTGACTCCAGCAGCTAGCAGGCTCAGGATTTTTTGAAGTTTGACCTCCTGAGTCTAAATGCCTCCTCCCATGTAATTCCAAATAGAGCTATTGACAGTTGGGACTTTTAGCAAGGCGCAGTTGATGGGTGTCTGATATTTCCAGCATTACCTGCTCCTGTAGTTGATGAGAGGTCAGGTAATCTATACTGGCCACTAACTCAGGGTTCAATGGCTCACTGACTTGAGGCGGCATCACAAACTTGGACACCATGGAGGGTACTGTTGTTTCTTGTAGGTCTAGTGCCGTGGGGTATTCTGTCATGGCACTGCAGGGTGAGCCTGCCCAGGGCTGTTGACTTAAACCCCCGTCTGCAGACAGGGAGATATAACGCAGCCCTGCACCAGACGCTGCCACGGGTCCCTCAAGCCCGAATTGATATAACTCCTGCTTCTGGAGTATGTCATGCTGGAGCATCTTATCCATAAGATGTTTCATACGGGAAATTCGTCCGAAGACGTTTCCTGTGGGGGGAGGCGAATCCTCCCGGCCGGACTCATCCGAGAGAACCGGCCTGTTAGTTTTGCACTTGGCTTTCCCGATTATCGGGGTAACCAAGGTGCCTTCTATAGGCGCTGTGTCGGTAGTTGCTGGCTGTGCTACCAGCGACCGAGATGGTGAGACCGACGGCCGCCTGCTAACTGCACTCCCACGGTCCTCGGAAGCGGTTCTCCCCGCGGCCCGCCTGGTCTTCACCTTGGTCTTGTCCATTATGAAAATCGTTTGCTAGAAGTAATACGGAAATTAAAAACGACCGCTGGTTAAGTTTGAAATTTACCAGGAGGCCTTTAGACTTACCGCTGGAGGAGCGATGCACCTCCCAGCCAGATGTGGCGCCATGCGTTGACGTAATGACTCGCATGCGGGCTGACAGCTTTCTTCACGTAGTCACTCACGTGACTCCGAAGTAAAACCTCCTCTGCACCCTCTCTAAATCTTCCACATATTTCCTGTAATGGGCAACCAGAACTGCATGCAATACTCCAAGTGCACCCTAATCAGTCCTATAGAGCTGCATGGTAACTGACTCTTCTATTCAGTGCCCCTAACAACAAAGGCATAAAAAATTTTATTAAAAAATAAAAAAAATAAAATAAAATAAAAATATATATTTTTTTTAAACAATTTAAAAAAAAAATAATAATAATAATAAAAAAATAAAAAAAATAAAAAAAATAAAATAAATTAAAAAATAAAATAAAAATAAAAAATAAAATAACTAAAAAAATAAAATAAAAAATAAAAAAATGAAAAAAAAAATGAAAAAAAAATAAATAATAAAATAAAAAATAAAAAAAGGCAAGCATACCGTATGTCTTCTTTACCACCCTAACCACTTGTGCTGCTACCATTAATGAGCTATGAACTTGGAACCAAGATCTCTCTGAACCAATTATGTCAAGGGTCTTGCCATTAACTGCATACTCTCTCCTTACATTCAACCTCCCAAGTGCCACAACTTGCACTAGCATGGGTTAGACTCCATCTGCCATTTCTCCAGCCCTCTCTGCAGTTGATCTATATCCCGCTGTATCGTCTGACAGCCTTCCTCACAGTCTGCAACTCCTCCAATTTAGGTGTCGTCAGCAAACATGCTCATCAATCCATCCATATGTCTAGATCATTTATGTATATCACAAACAGCAGAGATCCCAGCACAGATCCATGCAGAACTCCATTGGTCACAGACGTCCAGCAAGAATATCTACCTTCCACCACAATCTTCTGCCTCCTATGAATAAGCCAGTTCCAAATCCAATGACCAAGTCTTCATGAATCCCGTATATCATATTCGTAATCTTCTGGATCAGCCTACCACAAGGGACTTACTAAAATTACTAAAATTAATACATACAACATTCATCAATCTCCTTTGTCACCGCCTCAAAAAACTCAATAAAGTTAGGGAGACACAACTGGCTACCCCTAATTATCCCATTTTCTTTACTTTGATCCAGTCGACTGCTTTCATGAAAGGGAGAATAAGAAGGAAAGCTTTGGAGTAATATATTACATTATTTACATACCCAAACATTTATTGCTAATTACGAAAAATCTTTATTTTCTTATTATTCTCATCCTTTATGTACTGACAGTGCCAAGGAAAAGAGCATTGCATTCCCTTTCTACATGCCTAGTCTTTAAAGGATAAAAAAGTAAGATACTATTCTGTCAGGTGATCACTCAACTGCAAACAACCTGCTTTTCCCACCCCTACTACGAGTGTGGCATCATCTTTATTGCTTCTGCCAAAGTAATACAAATTACACCTGACTACAGAGTGTCTGTGCAAGCTATGTGTATTAGTGATAATAATACTCATGACAGATGAGGCACACGGTACATTATCAGAAGTGCATTAGGTTAAACTGTTCTTTTAGCATTTTCTTGTTTCACTGAGGCAGAGGAGAATCTTTGGTTGTGACAAGAAAACTTATCTGAGATCAGCGGGCAACAGGGATAATTATTTTTGATAGTGAGTACATGAAGAAAATGTGCGATAATTCTGATAATGTAAGGGGAAGACGACCTAATAACTCCAAGACTTCTATACTCAGCTGCTGCTTCAAATCGCCAGGCACAATAGGCTCTCTCACATAAACATTTCAAAAGATTGGGGCAGAGCTTAACTTTGGGCAGTAGAGTACATCCTACAATTGTGAGTTGGCAATCCATTTTACATCTTTCCTGGTTTAGTATAGTTTGGTTTATTATTGTCACATGTACCAAGGTACAAATAAAAGCTTATTTGTTGCGTGCAATCCAGTCAGTGTAAAGACAATACATGATTCCAATCAAGCCATCCACAGTGTACAAATACAAGCTGAAGGAGATAACATTTAGAGTAGGATAATGTCCAGTAAAGTCCGATTAAAGATAGTCCGAAGGTCTCTAATGAGGTAGATGGTGGGTTAGGAGCACTCTCTATTTAGTGGTCAATTGTCTGATAATAGCTCTGAAGAATCTATCCCTGAATCTGGAGTTATGTATTTTCACACTTCTGTACCTCTTGTCAAGTGGGAGAGGGTAGAAGAAGGGGTGTCAGGGTGAGACTGGTTCTTGATTATGCTGGTGGCCTTGCCGAGGCAGCATGAAATGCAGATGGTCAATGGAAGGGAGGCTGATTTGCGTGATGGTCTGGGCTACGTTCCCAACTCTATAATTTATTGTGGTCTTGGATGGAACTGTTTCCAAACCATGCTGCAACACAGCCTCATAAATTATGATACTGGAAAGATAAATTGGAAGGATGTGGTTACTAATCTGATTAATTCAGTGGCATTTCTCAAACCTGTGACCTCTACCACCAAGGAAAAGGGGCCCGCGTTTATGGGGATACCAACAACTGAAGGATTAGCTGTCAAATTGCAAACAACCCTGACCTGGAAATACTTTGCTGTTCCTTCTTCACTGCTTGCCTAAATTGTGGCACAATACTTCCAACCAGAAATATAGGCACATGTACACCAATACAACCAGTTTCTGCCCAGTTAGTCTTGTTTCGACTGACAGACATTGTCATCAATAATACAGCCAAGTGTCACTTATTCAATGGCCAGTTTGGGTTTCACTAGGCCACCTTTGTCTGGACTTTGTCACAGCCTTGGTTCAAAATATGGATCATAAAGCTGAATTCCAAAGGCAGGTGAGACTGACTCCCCATGACACCATGATTGGGTAAGTGTGAGAACAAAGGAGGCTGCAGAAGGTAGTGGGCAATGTCTGGTCCATCATGGGTATTGACCTCCTCACCATTGAAGGGATCTATAGGAAGCATGCCTCAAGAACACAGCTATCATCTCCTTGCTGGACACTCTCTCGTCTTCCTGCTACGAGTGGAAGAAAGGTACAAGAGCCCGAGAACAGTTACCTCCAGGTTTAAGAGCAGTTTCTTCCAATGAATCATCAGGCTCTTGAATCATACTGCACAACCCTAATCAAACCCTACCTCAGCACCAAACTACAATGTACTTTCTATAGGATGCAGTAGATATGTTCACTTGCACTTATTATGGTCTGGTCGCCCAATGTACACAGTGATTGATAATTTATCGTATATAAATGATCAGTTTATTGTATTATATGATAAGTTATATTTATCTGATAATTTATTGTAATATTGTATGTAATAATACAATTATTGTTTTTAATAATATTATATATGTACAATGATATCGCTTGATATCGAACGAACATTTGACTGAATGTAAACGTGAGAACAAAGGAGGGTGTCACTACCTGACATGAGGAAGTTGTTTGAAGACCAGCTGATCGAAGTTCAGAACCAGCATGTTCCAGTAAGGACGAGGGATAAGGATGGCGAAAGTAATGAAACCTCAGATGACCAAAGAGGTTGTAAATTTAATCAAAAAGAAAAAAGAAACGCATCAAGATTTTAGAGGATGGAATCAGACCAGGCCTTTGAGGATTGTAAAGAAAGCAGGAAAGAACTCGGGGTAATTTGAAAGGCCAAAAGAGCCAAGAATGGCTTTGGCAAGTAGGATTTAAGGAAATCCCAAAGTTTAAGAAAATCCCAAAGTCATCTGAAGAAGGGTCTTGAACCAAAACGTCACCCATTCCTTCTCTCCAGAGATGCTGCCTGTCCTGCTGAGTTACTCCAGCTTTTTGTGTCTATCTTCGGTTTAAACCTGCATCTGCAGTTCCTTCCGACCCAAAGCTTTTTATATCTATATTTTAAAAAAAGGTAACCAGGGAGAAGGTATAAATTCATAAGTCACAGGAGCAGAATTAGTAAGGCATTTGATAAAGTCCCCCAAGGTAGTCTGATCCAGAAGTTTTAGATGCACAAGATTAACAGTGACCTGGTCGTATGGATTCAGAACTGGCTTACCAATAAAAGAGACAGGGTTATGGTGGACGGACAATATTCAGGCTGGAGGTCTGTGACCAGTGGAGATCACAGGGGTTTTTGCTGGGACCTCTGCTGTTTATGATATATATAAATGACTTGTACATAAACATGGATGGGTTGGTTAGTAAGTGCAGATGACATGCAAGATTGCTGGGATATTGATCTGCTAGAGAAATGGGTGGAGAAATGACACATGGAGTTTAATATGAGCAAGTGCGAGGTGTTGCACTTTGCAAGGTCAAATATAAGGGGAAATATACAATAAATGGCATGACCCTTAATAACCTTTGATGTACAAATGGACTTTCGGGTCTAAGACCAAGACTCCCATAATTAGATAGTGGTACAAAAGGGATATGATATGTTTATTTTCATAGGTCATGGCAGTGAGTACAAGTATCAGAAAGTCATGATGCACCTTTTCAGGGAATTGGTTAGGCAACATTGAGTATGTGTGCAGTTGCACGCCCCACAACAGGAAGGGTGTGGAGGGTATGGAAAGGATGCAAAGGATGTGGGGGGTTTGGAAAGGATGGAGAGGTTGGACTGACTTGAATTGCTTTCTCTGGAATGCCAGAGGTCATGGGGAGACCTGATAGAAGTATATAACATGATTGGAGGCATAGATTGGTTAGGCAATCACACAGGGGCGGAAATCGCTATCAAAACATGGGGGGGGGGGGGGGAACACAATTCCTTGAGGGACACAATTCCTTGGCACACGCGAGACTTCAGAAGCTTCGGCCGTTGGCCCTGTGGACGGTAACATCAGGAGCTGATCTGGTTGGTGATCAACTCTGAACTCCAGCAACAGCAGCTTCGTCCGTACTGAATCGTGGGGCTTCAATCGGCCCGTTCACGGAGCCTTTCATCACCCAGGGCGGCTTAAAACCGGCAACGGGATCTTCCATCGCCCAATGGGGGCTTCAACATCGGGAGCCTCGATCGCCTCGACGCAGCAATTTGACCGCCGGGCGATGAAAGGCCCCGCGAATGGGCCGATTCAAGTTCCGCTCTATGATCTTTGCTCCACCAAGACGTCTTCCTTCTCCATACACCACGCTCTATCCTCAGTCCCACCCCCCTACTTCAACCACTGTCCTACACCTCTCTCCTCCAATCATCTCGCTGAATCATCATGCCCCCCCCCCCGCCTGCTGACCGATGTCTCTCTCGTCCAATCAGCTCTCTCGATCATCAGTTCCACCCCCACTGTCTCGCGGAAAGCGGAGATTTTTAATAGATTTTATTTTCACCAAATTAAAACATCCGGATTACAAAACATGGGCGGGATTGTCCCCCATCTCTCAAAACATGGAGGAGATGTGTGTCCCCTGTCCCCCATACACCCCCCCGCCCGGGATTTCCGCCCATGGGCAATCGTAACCTTTTTCCCAGGATGTGTAAAATCAAATACTAATGGGCATTGCTTTAAGGTGAGAGGGGCAAAGTTAAAAGGAAATGTGCGGTGCATGGATTGCGCCGGAGTTGGGGATTGAGGCAGATACGATAGTGGAATTTAAGAGACTTTTGGATAGGCACATGGATATGCAGAGAATGGAGGAATTTGGATTATGTGCAGGCAGATCTTAGGCTTGGCATCATGTTCGGCACAGACATTGTGGGCTTAAGAGCCAATTCTTCTTCTGTACTATTCTACATTCTAAGTGTGGGGTACCCGCCACATTAAAATTATCCCAAAATCATAATTGAAATCTATAATTATTTATGGTTGCTATTCTATAACAATCATCCGTCTTATGTTCCCTGAACTTTCCATGAGTAGCATTTTAACCTTTGCATGTCCCCACTGATCAAATTCTGGATCATTCTGGATCGCTGCCAGCAGACCAATGTTAATTACCTGCAGGAGAGAGGAATTAACCGTGCTTCTCTTCAATTCTTATCTCATTCCCCAGGGAATCAGCCTTTAGGTAGACTTCCCACTTTCCACAGAAGATCAAATTGAACTCTGAATCTGCCTTCCCTCCACTGTAAATCCATCATACCTCAAGCTCATCTGCTCTTTTTCCAGCTCTCTCATAATGTTCTGCCCAATCCATACCTTCCAAATCCTTGCTGCACACAATTCTAAATAAATCCTCTCAAAATCTGCTCAAAGTGAATATTAGTCAATGCTAGCTGCATTGTCAGAAACATTTGACTGTAATAGACAGTAGACAATAGACAGGGAGTATTAAGGAGTATTAATGTATACTCCCACAAAAAGGCACTTGCATTTAATTCATTCTTAAGACAGCCAAATGGGTTGCTACATAAAATATACGGGGTGAGCCCTGGAACCATAGATATCATGACATGTGAACAACAGACCCTTAGATCTGCTGTTTCTGGACCATTCAGCAAACCTGAATCATTGGCACTTCATTATATCTTGTTTCAGTTCTGATTGTAAATTGAATTGAAGAATCATAGAATGACAGAATGTTACAGCAGTGGAGGACATTCAGGCAGCCAACACCACCTGTATGGTAAGACTGATCCCATCTTCTTGCCCTTTCCCCACAGCATTGCAAATTATTTATTTTTACATGCATCGAGTGTCGCTCCAGATCCAAAATATCAACCATCTCTTCCTCTTTATAAGTGCTGCCTGACCCATTGAGTTATATCAGTAGTTTGCTTTTTGCTCTAGATTTCAGCATCTGTAGTCTCTTGTGTCTCAAAATCTAATTCTGTTCACATTTTCAAAATTCGATATTCCAAACATTACCAATTTCATACATTTTCAATACGAGGTCAAAGAAAAGATCTGACCTTAAATTTTGAACATTTTCATGGCAGAGTGTAAGCAAAAAATATTCTATTGAAACGTTCCACAATAGTAACTGTTTTCATTGGACTCTTAAGATGAACACAGAAAGCATTCTACAATCCTTTCTGGCATAGGAATCGTGGGAAATGCTTCAATAAGAATTTCTTAAATGAAAACTACAAATCATTGCATCATTTCTGACCAATTGTGAACAATGGTTTGTTGGGCAGAGACGTGGATTGCAGACAGCTTGGTTCTCTTTTGACAAGCTTTCAAAGAATTGTATGTGCACATTCTGTTACCTGGCAACCAACAATCACTGCCCCAGTGTCAGCACCCCGAATAAAGCTCCATCAAGCATTTTAATTGTGTGTGATGGATAGCAAGAATTTAGACAAAGCTGAAGCTCAAATGTAAAATTCAAAGACATGTCTGGTTCTGGCAGTAATGCGTTGTCCTGACCACCAAAACACTCATAAACCAGTTTATCCAAAAAGCTGTACCAATCACTCTTGCAATTATTAGGTTATAGGTCTGTGGAATTAGGTCTGTGGAATTCTCTGCCAGTCTGTGGAATTCTCTGCCACAGAAGGTAGTTGATGCCAGTTCATTGGCTATATTTAAGAGGGAGTTAGATGTGGCCCTTGTGGCTAAAGGGATCAGGGGGTATGGAGAGAAGGCAGGTACAGGTTACTGAGTTGGATGATCAGCCATGATCATATTGAATGGCGGTGCAGGCTTGAAGGGCCGAATGGCCTACTCCTGCACCTATTTTCTATGATTTTATGATTCTATATTGGATCTCATTATCACTGAAAGAATCTCCATCCTTGTATTTAAATTGCTACACTTTCTCTCCACACCCTACCACATGCATCTACCCCAATCATATAACTTGAAGATGCCTGGAATTGGGGTTATTAGCTACAGGGAGAGGTTGGACAAACTTTGATTGTTTTCTCTGGAATGCCATTGGTCATAGGGAGACCTGATAGAAGTATATACATTTATGAGGTAGGTTAGGCAGTCAAAAGCTTTTACCCAGGATGGAACAATCAAATACTAGATGTCACAGCTTTAAGGTGAGATGGACAAAGTTTAAAGGAGATGTTTGCTTCAAAGGGTCCAAATGTCATTTTATTTTACATAGAGGGTGGTGAGCACCTGGAAAACGCTGCCAGGGGTGGTGGTTGAAGCAGATAAGTTAGTGGAATTTAAAAGGTGGGGGGAGAGTTCAGTCATCACTTGCACCATTCTCTAGAGTGCAGGCACAATGCAGGCTTCACCTCTGCACACATTTGTATTGCAAGAGAAGGTAGCAGCAGAAAGTAAGACTGCGAAGGAGAGGTGCTCATTCTGGTCATGGTGTTCGATTGCAATTGGCTTTCAGTTAGAAGTATGAGCAGCATCAGAAAGGCACAGAAATTAACAGTGTGCCCTTGTGAAGCAATGGCTGGACAACATTGATGTTTGGGCCAAAAAAGTGACAAATAACCATGTTCAACAAGAAAAGTCTAAAAACATCCTACCAACCACCATCATCAAATCCCCCTCTATGAACATTTTGGGCTATGTCCATCGATCAGAAACTTATTTAAACCAGACACACAATTACTGTGTCTACAGGAGAATATCAGATACTGAATGGTGAGACACTCCTTCTGTGAGGTTATTCCACTATATTGTTTCTTGGTTCTTGATTCACTGCATCATGCATCTCACATGATTTATCAGATGATTTGTATCCATTAAGAGTCCAACATAGAATTTAAATATTCCACTGTATTCTCCCACAAAACTGTTTCTTGATTAGTACAGGTGTCAGAGGCTATGGGGAGAAGGCAGGAGAATGGGGTTAGGAGGGAGAGATGCTGTAGATCAGCCAAGATTGAAAGTGGAATTGGCTTGATGGGCCAAATGGCCAATCCTATCACTTATGATCTTAATGCAAGGCACATGTTAGGAGCATGCTCTAGGTTGTCCACCAGCACGGATGTACAGCTTCAACAAAAACATGTCATCATCCAATACAAAGCAGTCTGCTTGACAGGGAGCATGAACATCTTCTTCTACCACTGGTGCATTGACGGTGCAGTGTATATCATCTATAAAATACACACAGAAGCACCTCACCAACTTCTTTGATGACAGCTCGAAAATCCACTGATTTTGTCACCTGTGTTGTCAAGGATAACTATCACACGAGTGCAGTTGTTTATTTATATTTATTTCCACATCATATTTGTTGTTGGGTTGAAATTCTCAAGTTCTCTACCTAGCAGTGTTGTGGGAATACCTTCAGTGCAAGCATTGTAATGGGAAAGCAAGCAGTTCCTTACCATCTTCTCAAGAGTAGTAAAGGTTGATGACTTTATGCTGACGGACTGACACATCCACGTAAGTGATAGACACAAAATACTGGAGTAACTCAGCGAGACAGGCAGCATCTCTGGAGAGAAGGAATGGGTGATATGTTCGGGTCGAGACTTTTCCCATCTATATCTATCAATCCATATGTATCTCAATAATTATAAAACTCTGATTGTGTGTGTGTGTGTGTGTGTGTGTGTGTGTGTGTGTGTGTGTGTGTGTGTGTGTGTGTGTGTGTGTGTATCTGTGTGTGTGTGTGTGTGTGTGTGTGTGTGTGTGTGTGTGTGTGTGTGTGTGTGTGTGTGTGTGTGTGTGTATATATAATCACATCTTCTCGAAAAAACCAACACGCTAACGGTAGAATGTTTACATATTCAGCTAGAGATTTATCCCGTGGACTCCGAAATTGTCATCTGAAATATTCATGCATTATTTCTCGAGTTATTAATCAAAATGTTTACAAATCTGAAATAACTTTGAATCTAAACGAGAGGGTCTCGCTGATGACGTCAAAATGGGTCTGCTGCGCGTGGCCTGCTTTGTGTTTCACGTGCTGCGAATGATGTCACCCCCCCAACTCGCAGTCCTTTAGTCTTTAGTCGCCGCCCACCAGCTGGCCGTTCGCCGTCCGCCCCGCCCACTCAGCATCCTGCCCTCTCAGCGTCCGCCCCGCCCGCCGAGATCAAGTCCGCCCTCTCCATCTCTCTGCCCCTCCCCCTCTCTCATATTCAAACTCACAATTTTCCCCTCCATGCTGTAATCAGGTTCACTTAAGATTTCAAGAGTCAAGAGTGTTTTATTGTCATATGTCCTGGACGAGACAATGAAATTCTTACTTGCTGCAGCATACCAGAATATGTGAATATGTAAACATTGGATATGACGGGGGGAAAAAAAAAGTTCAATAAATAACAAATATAGTGCAAATAACAAATAATAATATTGTCTTTTGCAGTTCAGAGCTCATAGTTACTGTACCACAATACTGCCCACAATATTTAATATGGAAAAGAACATGTGTTCCATTCTGTTTGTAGTTTGTTGGTTGTTTGTTTTTTTGCACAAAGTCCGCAGGCACTGCCACTTTTCATTTCACTGCACATCCCGTATGTGTATGTGACGAATAAACTTGACTTGACTTGATAGCTTATTCGTTGTGTTTAATAGCCTGATGGCTGTGGGGAAGCAGCTGTTCCTGTACCTGGCCGTTACAGTTTTCAGGCTCCTGTATCTTCTTCCTGATGGCAATGGTGAGATAAGCGTGAGGCCAGGATGGTGTGGGTCCTTGATGATTTTGGCTCCCTTTCTGAGGCAGCAACTACGATAGATCCCTTCGACAGTGGGGAGGTCAAAGCTGGTGATGGACCGGGCAGTGGTCACAACTTTTTGTAGTCTTTTTTGCTCCTGGACGATCATGTTGCCCCAGGCCATAATGCAGCCAGAGAATGCTCTCTACCATGCACCTGTAGAAGTTTAGGAGGATCCTCTTCGACATGCCAAATCTCTGTAATTTTCTCAGGAAGTAGAGTAGCTGATGTGCCTTCTGTACAATTGCATCGGTGTGCTGGGTCCAGGATAGATCTTCTGATATATGCACGCCCAGGAATTTGAAATTATTGTCCCTCTCCATCATCGTCCCGTTGATATAAACAGGATTGTGGTCCTCATCCTTCCCCAACTAAAGTCCACAATCAGTTCCTTGGTCTTACTGTTGTTGAGAGCCAGGTTGTTGTGCTGGCACCATTTGGTCAGTCGGTCGATCTCACTTCTATACTCTGACTTGTCCTCATCTGTGATTTGTCCAACCACAGTGGTGTCATTGGCGAACTTGATGATGGAGTTCGGACTATGTCCGGTTACGCAGTCATGGGTATAGAGTGAGTAAAGCAGGGGGCTGACCACGCAGCCTTGAGGTGCTCCCGTGCTAATTGTTACTGAGGATGAAGTGGTTCCTCGAATTCAAACAGACTGACAGACTGTAGTCTGTGGATGAGGAAGTCGAAGATCCAATTGCAGAGGGATGTGCAGAGGCCCAGTTTCATCCTATAATTCAAAAGTTATTGATTCAAGTTTTTAAAAAAAGTCAAAAAAAGGTTCTC